>CM028135.1:494200625-494801250 GCA_016271365.2 Neoceratodus forsteri | reverse complement strand
TTTCACATATGACATAATAAACACAGCACTGCTTTTAATCTTGCTTGCAGCAGGTTTTCATCAGTATTCACACCTGTTTTTGTACATCTATCATTTCAAATAATTTCTGCTGTGACTCAAATGAAGTACCATGCAATCCAGCAGGACATGGCACACCACACCACCATTACATTACAGAGCAGTAGGTGTTCCAAAACAGCTGAATATAATGATTAAAACAATGATTCAGAGCAAGATTAAAAGGAGCGCTACTGTTATTTCATGTCTTAAAAAGAAAGTAAGCATGCTACAAAAAACTCATGACAGAACATGCATGTGTCAGGGCATTGATGCATGTCCTGGGTGTGATGCGAGGTACGAAGGCTTGCCAGAGTGACTTACACCAGCTGGAAAGTGCATTAATGCCATGATAAACCCATGGGCTGGAGTGGATTATGGCACTTATAAAACAGGCTAGCTAACTGTAAAATGCAAAAATAAAACCTTTTATTCATTAATAAATGACCAGATGACACTTCTTACCAAATGGCAAGTCATCACATTTTAACTTTCATTAATGACCTTTTTATAATACAGAAGAACATTAATTGTGGAAGGAATGGTATCATACATACAAGTCAGTAAATAAGGGACAATTGAAAATAGAATAAAACTGTATAGGTCAAAAGTGTGCAGGTGCACATTGTCAGTTGGTTACCCAGCACCCCCCAAACATATATGACAGCTGACGTGCTCCAGTGCTGAGGGTTATTAATAATACCATACAGTCTGGTTCAGTAAAAATGTTATGGCACCAGGACTGTGCATCCACAATAAAACACAGCAGTGTCCTAAACCGGTTGACACACACCCAGGCAGGCACCCCCAGCAACCTTTTGTGATGTCAGTAAATTAAAATCAGAGTGTGCACTACATTGACATGTATGGGCATGATTTTTCTTCAGCTTTTTGTACTACTTATTATTGCAATTTACAGAAATCAAAGCAAATGCTGGATTGGAGCAACAGCCACTATTACTACAGCAGTTGATTTCATTTTTATGGCTATGGGATGAGCCTACAGCCATCTTGATGTCTGTAGCTTGAAAATGAAGTACTGTGGGACACATTTTTTAGACTTTTCAATGTATCCTTCCACATCTATAAATCACTATGCCAACTAACATAAAATACTCCCTTCTTTCTGTTTAGAATGTTGGAGGCATAACTCTAAGCTGCTTATCAGATGGCCATTAGGAAACTGAAACAGCTTGTTAAATATTGGTTGATTATTAAACTGGAGATCTGTTTACCCACTTTGAAATGCAACAACTTGCACATTTAAATACTTAGCATTTAAAAATGTTTTGCTACTAACTTCAGTTGGTATGTATTGTCTTTCAAGAAAGATTCATACCTCATAAATGCCACCCTTTCTCAGCAAATGTGTAATGATTTACACTGTTTTGTAACCTTTTAAGATGCTATCTGATCAGCACTCTAAGACATATGCCAGATCTTCAGTGAACTGCTTTCCAAACATAACAGATAATAGCCTGCCAAGTACTCAAATACTGAGGTGTGTGTGTGTGTGTGTGTGTGCTTGTGTGTGTGGTGGAGAAACAAACTTCTGGCAAGGGAGACCTCATCTAATGAATTAACTGTTGACAAACTAGAAGAGTGAGAAATTCATCTGTATAATTATCTGAATCCTTATGTTCTCATATAGAGTTATAAAAAGAGTTAGTCAAAACAACTTAGAAAGAAATTTGTAGGGGACAACAGTTGAGTTTTTCTTGTGTTTTGGACCTCCAACTCTAGGCTGTGGAACATAAACATATTGTTTGTAACTGGAAGGTCCTAATCAAACAACTGGAAACAGAAGACTATTTTTTGTCATTTTATATGATGTGCTGAGTGTGTATTTACTGAGTTGTTGGATCAGAGCATTGAAGAAAATAATAACATTGACTCAGCTAATTTAAGATTCCATCAGGTGGTTAGGAAAAAAAGTGTATGAGAATTTGTAAGAAAACTAAAAAATATAAGACGCAAAAAATATCATCTGTGTATATGTATATGGGGAAATGTGTCTCATTTATTTGCAATAAATTTGTTTACAGGCATTACTAGTATCTTTTGAAAGATTGGCCGACTTGTGATTATTAATTTTGAGTATAGTTCATGAAATAATGAGTGTGATATTTTTTATTTCATATAGTCCCCCCATTATGCCTTATGCTTATGCATACCATGTAAATCCAATTCATTCCAAGGCCTTCTTGGCATACAATATTAATACAGATCAGGAAATCAGAGCTCTTTTCCTGATAGAAGGCTGCTGATATAATAAATGAAGTACAAAGTCATAAATAAGGAGCCAGTGGCTTATGGAAAAATCTATAGGGATTTACATAGGGCTTTGATTCTGCCTCTGTGGTTAAAATACAGGAAAAATGAGGGCTTGTTACAGGGAAATGGTTATTTGGATCTGGGAGCACTGAATATTTCTCATCTTATATTTTGTATCCTGGATAATGCAGAGGAGATGCTACATCTCATTGTCATAGGTACCTAGTCCAGGGCCCCTCATATTCAAAGGAGATGCACAGCGCATCCCAGTGGAAAAGGGAGATGTGCCAAGCAACTCCAACAATGTGCAGCAGTGTGATATTCAAACATGCTGGATGTGCTAGCTACAAGGGAATGAGCCAGGGCACACACCAATGGTATGACATGCAAGTTGAGGTTGTGTTCCCATGTATATACTGTGCTGCAGCATAGTCAGTGGGAATGCACCCCTCACAGTCCAGAGCACCACAGCCCACAGTTAGATCATGAATAGCTGGCCTAACCTGGCCAGCCACCCACAGGTGGGCTTTGGAAGTGCACCCAGGTGCACAGCAGCCTGGCAGCCCTGGTGGACAAGAGGTACCCCCTTCCCATCGCCAATCAATCAACTCCATCCCTGAAAAGCTCCAATAGAGTAGGGTCAACTAGACCTGATCGCACCAAAGGAAACCATGGTCTATATCCATAGTGTAGAGGACCCCCACCCACCATGCCAGTATGCAGACACCCTCGGTCCCCCCCATACCCGACCTTTTGCAGAGACTGGCACTGACCTCCACACCCCTGCCATGGCCAGATGTTGACTGCACTGAACCCAGGCTGTGGATCTGCACTGTGGAATGACCCAGATGGCTATACCATGCATTGGGGCACTACACAAGCTGCAGATCCACCAGTATATGCAGCCATGTGTACATCCCTGGCAAACCATAAGAGAGAATTGACATACCTCCAATACATGTCTTTTTGATGCCATATCTTCCTGCTGTTATACACCACTGCAAGTCCACACTCTTTCCCATTCCCCTGTGTAACATGCCACCCTCCAGACTGCTGAGGCATCCGGGGCGCCATGGGGTGCAGGATCCTGCAATGCCATTTGCAATGCACACTCCAGGCTATAAATAGTTTGTCCATGGTTCCCCAATTGTGCAAACAAATGGGAGGTCGACTGTAACATTCCTGTTCTGGGACCTGTGTGAGTGGGTACAGCATCGGCCATCACCTGCATTGAGAAGTGCAATGGCACCGGGACAATGGATCCACATGCGAGCACCTGAGGTCTATGGGCACTGGGAGTTATCACCTGCACAAGGCTCGTGCCTATGTATGACACATTCCAGCATCCTACTGCTAGTGCTCTGCTACCCACTGATACAGTGGTATGATCCCATCACAGTGCCAGTCATCACAATGGGATGGGTTGGGGGTAGGGAGGGGGGTGTCTGTGCACTGTTGAGGGAGGCAGGGGCCACTACACTATGGACATAGACTATAGGTGTATTCCAGTGCTATCAGGGATGGGAGTGGGGTCCCTACCGTATGGAACTGATAGAGCCTGGACTCTGGTACAATCAGGATTGATGGAATAGGTGAGGGGGGTGCCACTTTACCACCAGAGACTTCAGGGTGTGTCCCACATGGGAGCAATCGGGGTCGAGGCTTGGGGGCAAGAGCTGCTCTGGTGCATTCATCCCCATGGCAACATGCAAATGGGCTGGTAATGAGCATGCATAAAGCCCCTTTGCACCCTGCATGTTCAATTAGCTCATTTGCTTTTCTTGGCTGAATATCACTCATGGAGGCTGTAGCACATACTGTTAAGTGCCAGGCATTTCCCCTAGGAGGTATTCAGTTAGGGATGCCCTGGATGCACCTGTTTTGGCAACCGTCTGCACTGCAACTCCCATCCAGGGTCACATTTTCAACAGGTAGAGTATGTGCACCTTGTACAGGTGGCTCATTCTCTTTGAATATTGTATCGGTGCCAACCAGTGCAGCCACTTTGCGGAACGCATATTTCTGCTCGTGCATTGGTCCAGTACTTAATATGTCCCCCCAGATGTAAAATATTGTTTTCAGTGTGTTCTGATTTTACGCAATGCAGCATAATATTGTGCAGATGTTGAGCCCCACGGAAAATAAGATGTCATTTCTTCTGAGAATTATCCAGGCTAAATATATAGCAATCAGCGGGCATATTCTAGGAAAACACATTGTAAAAATGTATAAAAGGAAGACCACATTGAAACTGCCTCTCCACAGATCTGCATTGTGCAAATTCATTAGAAATAATGGTTAAAAGCATCCCAAAAGCTCTCCACAGCCATATCGACTCTGACCAGTTTGTTCTACATTGCAGCTAAAAGTAGTACTAACAGCTAAAGAAAGATTGCGCCCATACGGGGGGTGCCTACATGGGAGCATGTCAGCAGGTTCAGGAAATGCCTCTATCTTTCTGTGGGTACACATTCAGGGTGCTATAACCTTTTTACTGGAACGGGAAGACCAGTCAGTACTGCTCTCAGTCACTGTCCACAGCTTAATGATCCACAGACATTGCAGTAGGATTAATTCCCCAAAAGATTATTTTACCAGCATACACATACAGGTGCCCCTTCCCAGTCCCCACATTGTAAGTCGAATGATATTGTGCAGTACCTGCGCTTTGTCAAGGCTGAGGTGATAATTGGCATTACACCATATTTAAGATGTTTAATTAAATTGACATTGGAAAAAAAACGCAGATACAAAATGCAAAACTTTGTACAAAGGATAATAATAAATAAAGATAATAAAGGGGTATGCTATTAAATAATAGCAAATGATCTATGTGTATGTATTGTACCTACAAAGGCAGGTCTATAAACTGTGTGACATGGTGAAATTTAATGTAAGATTTAGTAAAGTGTCTAACAAACAGATCATGTTTGCACAGATGTTTTGCACTTTATATCTGCACTTTTTACCACCGTCCCCCCCCATTGACATGCATGGCAGAGCATGTCTGGTTGTACTGGCTGTGTATTGCATGTTTCCCAGCACTGTGCAGTGATGCGCCATTGCCCCACACATAGTGCATCCATAGAGTGCATCTGTGACATGCACAGAGAAGACCCGGGTGTGCCTATCTTGTCATGACCCAGCCACTGTCACTGCAATGTCTCATCTGTGCATGTCCCTTCCAGGTGACCCTCTGTGACATATGCCACGTGCACGGGCTGCAGGGCCCAGGGCCTTTACCTGGAGCACCACAGAGTTGGCCAAAATGTTGGCATTTGTGCTGCCCCGGTGGACAACCTTGTTGGGGCAGAGGCCTTTCAGGAGGGCTGGGCTGTTGTGTGGTTCAGGGTGGTGGGGCATCATGTGCACCATAATGGTATGCCATGCATGGCACAACAGTGTTGACACTGTTCTTGTGCTCTCAGCCAGTGGCCTGTATGCCATTGCACCTGTGGTCCACTGTGCCTGTGGTGTGGCTACTGTATCCACCCTGCTTGATCCCTGTGCACTTGTACTTCACTGCATGGCCAGGCCTTGCTGTCTGTAGCACCACAGGTGCTGTGGGACTGTTTCCTTGGCCCCCTGTGTGCCATGCCCACTGTACCTGTTTTTCCCCTGGGTTTGTGGTGTGTGTGTGTGTGTGTGTGTGTGTGTGTGTGTGATGCTTCTTACTGTGACCATGTGGGCTGTGTTTCTGCCCATTTTGCACATTTACAGTGCCACTCTCCACCCCTTTGGCCTTGGGCTGCTTCCCTTGCTGTTTCAGGTGTTCCACAGCCCTCATGTTCCATCAGCAATCCTGTCCTGTTGCTCCAGTATCCCCATCTGGGATGCTCCTACTTGGTCTTTTCGGTGCTGCCAGATGCTCTCAGTGAATTTCAAGATGCACCAGCCCATTATAGGTTGGGCCATAGCGCATCTGGGGATGCGCTGGGAGCATCTTTTGGTGCATCTTCTGAAAATGGCAATTTTTTCATTCGGCACATCTCTTTGCGCTGGCACATCTAAGATGCACTTAGCACATCTTCTTTGAAAATGCCACCTTATTATGCTGGATATTTTTGCTTTACATATATGTACATTTGTATGGTGTTTAATGCTTTTCATGTTACAGACATGGATGTTTTATATTTCCCATATACAATCTATACAGCTAATTAATTAATATGATATTGTTCCACCTATTGAATAATATAAGCCTATTTTGGGGGGGAAGTCCCCTTCCTTTTTATATATTATGTGCTTGAGGGTCTTAGAACTTATAAGGCTTCATAGACTTGGGGAATGATTTAAATGAGAGCTACAAGGAGGTTTTGGAAATGATGTTGGTTCTATTGGTTAAACTTATTATAGTAAGAAGGTGTTTGGTGCTAACCTGTAGAATGTCAGACTCTGATTACTTAATATGGAGTTTAAGGTGGTAATCACAGGTCTGTGATATAACTGTGAAAGGTTAGGACAGGACCAAAAGTTTACTAGCACTTAGAGGGGAGGATAGTTCTGTTGTAATTTCTACCATCTAACTTGCAGGTGATGTCGGATTGCTAATGGGTACATAAGGAAAGAATCCCAATTCAATGGATCACAAGTACGAGGGCTCAGCCCCATTTATCTCCATGAGGTAGAGTTTGGGAAATAAATTGGAACATTAGTCATCTCATAGCTGGTTTTCACATCTGGTGGAGCCCTTATATAGAGCATAAACACTGCAGCATGGATTCCCCAGAAGGATTATTGAAAAGTTGTTTGTTACCTGACAGATAATGGAGGGTCTGGACTATCCTGCTGAAAATAACTTTTTCATTTCTGCCCAGCTTTTTCTGATATGTCTAAATGGCCTTGTTACAGTGAATCGTCATGTTTGCTACATTATTTTTATGATGGAAGTATGTTTGCTACATTATTTAATGTCAATCATGAGTGGAATGATTATATGAGATCTTACTAGGGAAACTATATATAAAGTTAATTTTCATTTGACAGCAATCTGTAGATCAAATATTTGAATTTAAGTCTGAGTCATTGTTTACTAGGGCATTTTTTACTACATATCCTCTGCATTTATAGTGTATAAAGAATCAATAGCATTGAATAATTAAGCATTAACCATGAGGCAGCATGGGTCTACTTGAGAATTAATCCATGCCTGGGGGGGCATGAGGCCACAGGCTGAGTGCCTCCAACCACCCAGGTGTGAATTAATTCTCAAGTAGACCCATGCTGTCTCATGGGTTAATGCGCTTGTATCATGGCTATCCAACATGGTACAGTAATCCCACTGGTGGTTGAGGGCAGTGGCACAAAGCACCAAAAAGACAGCAGGTGAAGAGAGAGAATGAGAGGAGAGAGAAGCAATCTGTCTCTGAGTCTGTATTGCTTTTCTGTGTGTGTGTCTCTCTCTCTCTCTCGCTGTCTCCGTCTGCCATTTATTGCTTGTCACACAGAAACTAACCACGTACACCCACAATGCGGTGCCGAATTCTCCTCGGTATGTCCCATTCACCACATGTGGCCGGTTGGTTCTGTCCCTCACTCTGTCCCGGTGCTGAGCTATGGCCACTTCCCTTTCATGACAAATGCTCCACTGTTTTGACTGCTGGTCTCTGTGACTGCCACAACTAACTAGAGACATGAAAAGACAGATACAGAGAAAGACACACAGAGAGGAGAGTATGCAGGAAGCCTTGCCGGATTGTACTGTATCTTGCTTTTGTGTGTGTTTCTCTCTCCATCTCTCTCGCTCATCCAACAGTTGCTGGACAGAAATATCCCCTAAACACTCCCCGATTTCAGCTGCATGGCTGCTTCTGATAGCTATGCTCCAGCAGGCAGCAGTGATATGTGCTCCCTCACAGTCAGCAACCATGGAATAATTCCAGCAACTGTGGATTACTTGAGAATTAATCCATGGTCAGCTGATCTGTTTTAACAAATGGTAGCTAGCCATTTTTTTACAACCATGCTAACTGTTATTTATTAATAATAATAATAATAATAATAATAAAATTTATTTAGTTAAGCGCCTTTCAAATTTTTCAAGGCGCTGTACAAAAACATCAAAACATCAACACATTTATTAATTTAGGGAAAAAATTACCAGCATTTAATCTAAGCCATATTGAACTGATTACTGCTTGATTAATTTAGTTTATATGAACAGATTTAGGGATGTATATATTTAACTGCTGTTTGGATACTTTTTGCTGTGCCTGGTGTTGTGTACTCTTTTTATAGCAATGCATATTTTTATATTTTAGATGTATTTTTGTTAAATTGTAATGACCTCAATGATCGAACAATAAATTGAAACTGAAACTTTCTTTAGTTGTAAGTACCCTTTTTGGCAAGTTAAACACTACTTTTTCTTGGTGGCAGTTGTGACCTCATTGTCACTTCTTTGCCCTGTAACCTGTGTTTTCATGTCCTTCACACCTGAGCCTCTTTCTTCTGGATTCTATCTGCCTCTTTCTGATGTTTCACTTGTGTACTGATACCCTTTCCTTTGTCTTTGTCTGTATGGTCGTATCCCTTTAAAATTGACCCTTTCTAAACAAAGTCTAGCCAGAGCTGATAGGGCTGTGAAGAGCTATCAAATTACTAAAGTTATTTGCTTACTGGTGTCATCTAGTAATTTTAGTCACAATCATCAAAAACTGCCATGCTGCTAAATCAGTCCTCTTGAATTTATTTAGTCAGAGTAAATGCTGCTGGTGTGTGTGTGTGTGTGTGTGTGTGTGTGTGTCAGTGCTCCCAGATTAAGTTTGCCTTTTCACTGTAACTGCAGGGCAATATTCCTATGTTTTCCTGTAGATTACATTATTTCCACTTTGAAACCAAATTCCTCTGTTTTCCTGTATAACTAATGTACAGTAAGTCTATGGGAAGAATTTCCCTATAGATGGCTCCAAATCCCTGTAAACAGAGTTCCTTACCATTTAGATAAAATACCTTACATTCCCTACAAGCTTAGTTAAAGGAGAACTGCACTGAACTTGAGTAATGTTTCCTGTAGAAGCTTTTTTCATATAGTTGGTCCCCTTCTCTTTCTGCCCCATTTTTGTTGGCCTTTTAGATAACCCATTGGCTATTTATGTGTTACACAATGCTGCAAAGAGCCATCTAGGAATTGTATGATGTTGTTTATGTCCCCATGAACTTAAGAATTCTAAATTAGAACACAGATGCACTGTACCAACAATGTAAGTTCTTGACAAGCTCATATTGTTCTAAAATGGTCAATGCCAGCAGTGTGTGAATCAGAAACACTCACTGAAATTACCAAAAGATAAGTTAAGATTAAGCTGTAACAAAATGAGAGCTGGTATTTTAAAGAATAACATCTGCTTCTACAAAAAAGCGTGTTTGTTGATTCAAGGCAGTTCACCTTTGAGATATTAGCAGCACAGTCTAAATTGTTCACTATTTATGGGGCTGGCAGTATAGCCTAGAGGTTAGAGTAATGAGATGTAAATGGGTTTGTACATCCAGCATTCAGACATGGATTTGATTCCCACACTCTCCATTTCCATACTGTGTGGTTCTGATTAAGTCACTTAATCTCCCCAGTGTTCCTGGGTTGTCCCTGGAAACAAGCACCTAGGCCTAGTTGGCCTTACCTGGTCACCAAAGGAAAAAAAAATATATTTATTAAATTACATTTATAAACTGTAAACAAACTCCAGTATACATATTCCCAGATCCATGCAATAAACAACTTCCCTACTCCAAACATTTTATTTTTATTATCAATAATTGATCTGTAATTATTATTATTATTATTATTATTTGATGTGATTTTTATTTGGAACTAATTTCTGGTTAAGAGTACTGTTTGCATAAGTTCCTAAGAGCAAAACAAAAAGTATTAGTTCTTTAAATCTTAAGACAAGGTATGTGGCTTTAATGCTTAAAAGCAAAAAAATCTCTGTTTCCTAAGCACCTCTTTGACCATACTGTATGGCAAATGAGATTTCTGTGGAAATAAAGATGAGACTCCATTTAAGTTTCTTTAAGGTGATATTAGACACTTCTGTTACTCAAATCCAGGAGTATGGGGGGCCTAGTTCACATTTTTGGAATATCTAAGCTAGCCAGAGCTGGGTATCCATGACTACAATCAGATAGGAGGTCATGTGACTATTACAGCACAGACTTGTCTTAAAAAAGTGAGTTTGAGATTCCCATTACTTTACATTAGAATAAGAGTGTTATTCATAGTTTAAATATGCAATGTACTGCCACTACAAACATTGGACAAATATTGGACACTAGCATAATAAATAAGCTTATCATGAGTGCATGACCAAGGCTTCAGGAGTTATGTTTAAAACTTATTTTATATGCAGCAAATAGCAAAAATCAGAGGGGGAGTGCACTACTTTGCAGCTGTGGAGGAATACATCCAAATATCTAAAAAGGGAGTGCCACGAAAAGCCGTTTTAGAGCTGTAGTCTGATGGATGACCTCTTCCTCTGTGACCCCTTCCCCCCCATTAAGTTCTGTATCACTATTGGATGACTATAGAGAGAGAAATCTGAGTCAATATTGTATAAGTAGTTCTTATTGATGGTACCTTTTTGTCTCTCATCTAAGTGTATACTTTATTATCTTTACAGTCTCCTAGAACACTTTCAAATTTACTTGTCTTTGCGGACCTGCTTTCTTCTTCAGACTCCCTAGCTGTACATTTACTTTACAAAGAAATTATTTCCGTTCTTCTGCTGTGAATATTTGTTTCACTTTTACCTCTGGGTTTTTTTATTCTTCCTTAGGTTTTGTAGTTCTTTAGTGATGAACTGTACTATTAACAACATCAAATCATGTGAGCACCCGTTTCTTGCTCCATCCCACTTAATTTCTAGCTCATGATCTGCATATCCCAAATTTGGTTCCACATTTATTCTCAGGCCCCTAGGTACCCTGTTTTGCTTTAAAGCTGCACTTTCAGTGTTTGTCCACCATTTTGGTACTGTTATTGTTTCTTTTAACTACTGTAATTTTCAGAATGAGATGCCTACCCATTACCTTGTTCTGGTCTCATTCAGTTTGTTTTGTGTCCAGATTTCTTTATTTCATTCTTTTTTTTGTTTTACTCTAGGACCACTAGTAAATCTCCCATCCTGTTGTTCCAGCTCCACGTAGTTCTGTCACACTCTCACACTGTGACTGTGGCTACAGGCACATCAATTCTGTTCTCACCTGTGTCCATGCGCTTCCAGCCACTTAAATGTGCTGGTGTCCCAGCAGTCTCTACTCTCCTTTGGTTCCAGCTGAGATTTTCTGTCAGGTGAGTTCCTATCACATTGGCAGTGCCAACATATTGAACTGGTTCCTGATTTTACCATCACTAACATTCTTCATTATTTTGTTGCAGTTGTGATGGTACTCATGGTGTTTGCTGTTGCCTATTACATTTTTGCAGTATTTATATACATTTTTGTACATATCATTTGCCGCATCTAGTGTTTGACTCAAGTACTGGTAATCACAGTGAATGCAATATATTTCACTGCTGTGTTGTTTGCATTATTGTCCAGCTGTCCATTTTTGGTGGGACATTAGTATTTAATTTAAATGTTGGCAGACTGAAGTAATGCATCACTGTTCCCAGTGACTGTTACTTTATGTCATGACTTACCATTTGATGCAAGCTGATTCTGTGTTACTTTACTGTGACATTTCAATATAGCACCATTGTCCCACTGCAAACATTGTAATTCACAAATCCCCACCCCATCCTCGATGACCCATACTTTCATGTAATTAACCCCCTTCCCAAACCCTGATGTCCACATCATTCATGTCAACACCACCTCCCCATCCCCAATGTCCCATGAGTTCATGTAACTCATCACTCCCTCCCTGAACCCTGATGTCCCATTCATTCATTGAAGTCAACTCTTCCTCCTCAATCCATTATGTCCTTTTCATGTATTTACTTCTGCAACCCCTTCCCCTATCCCTGATGCATCTGCTGTACTATTCATTTCCATTTCCCTGGTGTTCTAGTGGCCCCCACCCCAGCATGTAGGACCCCCCCACCCTGCTTCTCCATCTCCCATCCCAAAGAGACCTGTGACCTGAACAGCGCTCCTCTCACCTCTGCTGCTGCTCAAAGAATGAACTGTCAGTGAGCTCCTACTTTTACCATAGAAGCTGAATGATAGTTCATTTGGTGGCTGGCAGCTGAGGTGAGAGGAGCACTGTGCTTGTCAGTTTTGTATATGATTGGGAGATCAGGGTGTTGGCTATTACCTGCTTGGGCTGTGGGCTATAGAATACCAGAGAAAAGGAATGGACCACTAGACAATGCTGCAAAAAAAAGTATTGGTGAAATATTTTGCTTTTAATGTGATTCCATGCACATGGCAAATGCTGTGTGTCGACTACTGGGAGGGCTTTAAGCCCAAGGTTCAATGGGTGGAGCAACAACATCACTCCTCCATCGACCTCAAAAACGTCACTCATCCTGGACTCTCCAAGGATTCGTTTTCATTGTTGGCTGTGGCTCCATAGGCTGTTCCTTCCCTTTCTGTCTGCACTTCCTGGATCGTGTGGTCGTTTGCATGCGGCTCTCCTTTTAACACCTGATTCCACCGTCGTTAGCTGTGCCAGGGCCAGTCTTCGCATCGCACCACATCAGGCATTCTCTTCTCTTGCTACACTGCTGACTCAGCTTTCAGTCTTCCCTCTTGCATCTCCAGGTATGGTTCTGTCCTCTTGTGTCCTCTCCTGTCTGGGCTTGCTCGTCCCTGCCATCCGGTGGTTCGACAGAGTTCTGAAAACTGTAACTGGGGGGAGCTGCCATTGTCTATGCTGGCATCTTTTGGCAATTGCCATCCTATTCTGCTCTTTCAGTGCCCTGTGTTTCCATGGCTCCCGCATCTATCCAGCCCTCCCTTCCTCTGGCTTGCGGCCCCCATCATAATCCTGCCCGGCTCCTCTGCTGGCTTTTCAGTCCTTCTGCTCCCTGGTCTGTCACCCCTGCCTCCTCTCATATCTCTGCCATTTCATCTCCTCCCTACATTGGCCCGATTCCTTGCCCACTGGAGTCCCTGGTTCTGGCTTCGCAGTCAGCATTCTGCTGGTGTGTTTCACCTGCATGAGCTGTCAGTAATGGCATAGACTGCCTGCGGCACTCACCCAGTCCTCACTGTGCTCCTTCCTCTTCCTTCCCTGTGTCCTTTAATTCATTTCGGTCCATGTGCCCACCGTTGCACTCCATTGTGAGAGTCCCTTAGTTATCCTTCTGCTGCTTGCTCTCTCATGCCTTCTCGTGCTTCACCTTCCTCGTCCTCTCAGCTTTATTTCCTGATACTTCCCTACCTGACATTGCCTGTCTCTCATATTCTGCTTCTTGGGCTCAGTACACATCTATTGCCTGGTGCCTACACTTATCACCCTGCATTTCATTCTAACTGCCTGCCTTTCTTTTGTCTTTGAGTGTGTTAGGGCTACCTGTCTCTGTGGCCTTCTTTTACCTCCTGTTTATATTCTGGCTCCTGGGCTTCTGCATTCGCTGTCTTTTTTACTCATCTCTATCCTCCTAGCTCACAATGCTCACCATGATGAAGAGAGTGACTGGGATCGAAGGAGGGGGAGTGATAAAAAAAAAAAATAATTTTTGGAGGGAGGATCCTGCACTTTCACTGCCTCCCAGGGCATACTGTTCCTGGAAGGAAGTTTTTCTCTACCAATTTGCTACATTGCAGTCCAGCCTATATTTTGGGTATTCTTGCTCCATCTTGCACAGGTTCTCCCACTGTCCAGCAGGTGGCATTGTCTGCCCATGAAACATCAGCTTCAGGCAACTCCTGCCTAGTCTTCTGTCTGGTTTCGTAACCCTTACCCATTCTGGCCTTCTGGGCTTCCCTCCCTCATCGTACCTTGCCCGTTCCTATTTACCTTCCTCGTGCCAGCTATCACGGCTTTATTCCAATCATGGCTTCACTCAGTTTTCATTCCTCATCATCACTCTGCCTCCTTTTACTACAGTTTCACCCCTCTCACCATTGGGCCATCTCCGACTGCCTCAATATGGCCTGCAATCCAGACTTATCTTTGGCATACCTATCATGACCTCTCATGAATCATATCCCTCCTGTGGTTCTCCTCCCATACCAGCTATGCCTCGTCTTGACCTGCTCATCCAATTCGATCCCTACCGTCCTACGTCCTTTCCTACCTCACTTTCCAGTACCTATCTTCATGATGTCAATCCATCATAGTACTTCATCCGTTCCTATGTTGCCTTATTCAGCTGCATTCAATATTTCTTTTGGGCATAACCGATCACACCTCATATGCCACCTCATTGATCCAAGGCCCTCCTGCCCATATATTGAATTCCTGGCTCTGGTCCTCATTACCCATTTCTTATCTCATCAAGCCTCCCTTCCTGGATACCTTCCGTCATCTGATGTTATAGATTCTTTCAGTTATGGTTTCCCTCCTTCTCATCTGATTTGCTCGCATTCCACCATATTACACCCCACCATGCTCATCTCTTTCAATTACTCCATCGATATGCCTTGGCCACCTCCCTCTAGCCTGCAGTGTCAGTCACCTTGATTCAACTCTGTCTCCTTTCCTGGCCATGCCTTCCTGTCTGTCGCCCCTTGCCATGGGCTGGCTGGAGGCTATCCTCTATCATTTCAGTTTCTTTCACATTTATTTTCTGAATCTGCCTTTTCGAGAAGCCTACTTCATCACATCGCTCTAATCATTTCTGGCTCTACCTCATCTCAAGAAGTTCTTGTGGTCACATTGCTCTATCAAGCGTATCTCCCCTCTAGTTCGCATACCCTCTGGTCCCAGACGTGCCTTCTTGGCCTCAAAGTATATCTCCTTTTGAGGAGCCTCATTGCTTGCATCACTCTGTTGAATCCTCTGTTCTCTCCTCACCTCCACATCCGGATCTACTAGTTCATATTGCCCATTCATGCCTTTTTGGCCTCAGTCTCTACTTCCTTATCTTGCTCAGTCTTTCAATCGATTTTCTGCTCCCTGCTTCAGGTTTCGGCTGTGGTCCCGGCTCCCCTGACCTCTGCACAGCTCTGCAACCTCCCAGTGCACCAGCACACCTACTCTTGGACCGAACAGTTCCTCATCCTTGGGGTCTTCCACCGCAGCCACCTCTCAGATCTTTCCAACCATGCAACTTGCCAGCTTTTGGAAGCTGACCCTATTTCCTTCACCTTTGGCTACCTCGTCTCCCCGCAATGCTAGAACCTGAAAGCTACCATCTGCATCCTTTTGTGCTATCCTTGGTACTAGTCTCCCTTGGGAGCCTGTCTCATTCTTCACCACAGGTCTAACCCTTCTTTGTTTTCAGTTTCTCCCCTTGTAGACCACTTCATGTGCTGATTATTGCCTTCTGCCCATCTTGGTGTTTTCTGATGTTTCCCGATATCTCTCCCCCAGCTCTGAGGGTATGCCCTGTAGTTCTGCTTGCATTCACCAGCTTCAACAGGTGTGTCTGCTTCCCCTGTCTCTTCCTCATAGTATTCTGACCTTTTTGACCGTGTTTCTCCTCACCTGTGTCTTTCCTAGGTTCGATTGTTTGTATATCTCTGGTATTTTGTATGGCTCTCTTTCCCTCTGCCGCCAGTTATCTTGGTTGTCCCTTGCTCATCTATTTCCATTGACTCTTAACTTAGTTTTTCCTACCTCACTTTCCCCATCAACTACTCCTGCTTCAGCGTCCCTCGTTCTGCTCCCTCTCCTGGGCTCTTTCTGCAAACTTATCCATCCTGGTTTCAATCCAGTCATTGACTCTATCTCATCATGCCACGACATGTCTATTCATTTCTTTTGCCATTCCTATCCTCTGGCCTTCCCTGGCTGACTCCTTTCAATCTTTGGTCAACCCGGGCATATGTGCCACCTCATCCAGCTCACCCTCCTGCCCCCTTGCAGTGCCTTCCTCCTTCAGGAGTCTATTTGCTCCATGTCATCAGTAGTCGATCCCTTTGTCACCTCAGTTCCATGATGCCTGGCCTCGACCTGCTCTTCTCATTTGATCCCTCTCTCAAAATGCCTTGCTTGGTTTGCTTCCAAGTCCACGCTGTTCCCTTGCTCTGTCTGGCCATGCCTATCCTGTATTGTGCATGGCCTAATCCAACTCACCCCGTGCAGTTCTCCTCCCATTCTGGCTGGGTTCTGTGCTACCCTATTGCCCTCCCTATCATCCTTCATCCTTTCATGCCTCACTCTCCAGTATCTGTATTCATAGCATCCTTCACCCATCATACCTCATCCATTCCTGTTCCCTTCCTCAGCCTATCGCTTCTTTGAGTTCAGACCTCATCGATTCTTTCCACTCATGGATTCCCTCCTCATTGTCTTTCATCTGTTTGACTCCCCTCGATTGCCGTCCTGCTCTTGCCCTCTGGTTCACAAACCCTCTGGTTCCTGATATGCCTCCTTGGCCTCTGTATCACCTTTCAAGGAGTATCATTGTGAGTATCACTCCACTGAACCTGCTACCTTCATTTAAGTTAATTTCCTGATCTTTCCCATCTCCTTTCCTTCTGATTCTATACCGACTCATCAGGATTCCATTCTCTTTGCTTCTCTCTGTGCTTCATCTCCCTTGTTTTCTGATTTTGTCCAATTTTGCTCCTTCCTCCTCATGCCTCGTCCAATTTTACTCCTCGATCACTTCCCCTGAGCTGCCTCTGGTTTTGGAGCCCCCTTCTTTGTCTCAGCATCTGCATCTTTTCCAGGTGCCTTCCCCTTTCCTTCCTCCATTCCAGTTCATTTTTTTCCTTTCCTATCTCTTCCTCTTCCTGTTCAGTTCCAGCTCTCCAGGCTTTCCTCTGCTCTTGGCTTGCTCTCAGTATTCTTTTTGGGCATACTTTACCATAATTCCTATGCCACCTATCAGCTGCGGACATCCTGCATCATGTATCGAGTCCATTACTCCAGTCATATCGAGTTCATGTATCTAGTCATCATTCACTCAGCATTATCTCAAGGTTTAGATAGATACATCATTTACTTGAATATTCCTATCATTGAATTCCATACTACCTCATCAGCTACAACCTCAGGATCTAATCACGCTGAGTCTAATAGCTCACATCACATAATCAAACATGCCCTTCAATCTCAGTATATGCCCACCTGCATTGCTCTATCAAGCAGTCTGAATTATAATTCGTCTCCTCATCACTATATCTGGAATCTTCTCGTGAGCTCATCTGGTCACCCATTGCTCCTCTGTCTCAGACATGGATTTAGTGCCTTCCAGACTTGCTCCTCTGATTCACTATCTCTCATCAAATACTCAAGCATACCTTCCCGGGGTCCAGCAACTCTTATCTACTTTCATCGTTCCCTCAATTATTCCATCATTTGACTCCGACACCACTCCTTAACCACAAAACAGGATCTAATCTTTCACATCGCATAATTTTGCCTTACTTACTTAATAGTTTACTTCCTTGCTTCTATCAATCATTCATATCATTGGACATTATGCTACCTTATCCACCTGCTGACCTCCTGTGGTGATCATCATCATTAGTATTCATTGTTGCCTCATGTTCGTATTTGTTCTGTACACAGCCTCATGTTCCATCTTCAATCCATGCTTTCTCTTAGGGATCTTCCCTATTTCATCATCATCATCCCTACTCATATCCCTTTATTTAATGAACCCCTTCTTTTAAAGTTATACATTCTCAAATCAAATGTTGTCAGCCTGGAGGGAAGGTGACCAAGGCCTTGGATCCCCAGAGGTTTCCTCCTTAAAGGGGTTTTTTCCTCTCCTTCATGCCAATGGTCATAATATTAGTCAGAGTTAGTGATTTCTTTTTAGTTAGTTATGTTCCACTGTTGGAGGAGGTGGATGGTGGCCCGGCTTTCCCCTCTCTCCTCAGGAAGTTAGTCCTTCTCACAGTATTCATTAATCACTTCTCTCTTCAACGCTTGACAATTTAGGTATTCTTTTTGGGCTTCTTCCTAACCTACCTTTAGCCGACTCATTCATTTCCGGCACCTGTAGGGGGGAATCCCTCCCTAGGGTTCCTTGTGTTGTACCCATACAGGAGGTATATCCAAGGGATAGAGAGGCAGAAAGCCACACAAAATCCAAGTTACACAAGCATTTTCATATCATATCCAGTTGTGTAAGCACATTGAACGGGAGGGATTTAAGCCCAAGGTTCAATGGGGAGAGCATCAATGTCACTCCTCCATCAACCTCAAAAATGTCACTCATCCTGGACTCTCCAAGGGTTCATTTTTGTTGCCCACCATCCACCCATCCTCCTCCAGCAGCATGTCTCTCTTACCTGTGGGCTTCATTCTAACTTACCTCTAGCTGACTCATTCATTTCTGGCACCTGTAGGGAGGGAACCCTCCCTAGGGTTCCTTGTGTCATACCCCTACAGAAGGTGTTTCACATGGATAGAGAGGTGGAAAGCCACATAAAATTCAAGTTACACAAGCATTTTCATATCATATCCAGTTGCGTAAGCACATTGAACTAAGTTTACTAACACCGAGCAAATCAAGCCTTTACTTGGTTTCTTCAATCACCCTCATCATGGGCATTTCTTCTTGACTGTAAAAGACTATCTGTCAAGTGTGTACTCACTGTATTTCAGACTTTCAGCAAGCCAACGTGAAGCAGACACGATAAACCCCAAATGCTTGCAACAACACACAGGAAAGAGTTTTTCAGCTTACACCTTTTTGACCTTCTTATGCTCAGGCTACATATTGGGATGTACACCATTTAGTTACAGCCAGAAAAGATTGTTCCAGTGGTAGCCTGATGTTTACCATTCTTTTTTGTTATTATAATCATATTGTGAGACCATAAGTCTAGCCGTCTTTTTGATAGAAACATCTGAATTGCTATTGTATGATTTTCAATTTTGTAAAAAATGGAAAGCTACAACAAGATTTATGTATAGTGAAGTTGCATAATCATTCACAGACACTGTTAATTTTTGGCATGTATTTTACCAGTTGGTGTGAGACTACTCAGCTAGATTGTCAAGTACGATTTTTTGATTCATGTTCAGTCATGCTGGAACATCACTGGTGGTCCACTTCAAGCTCATTGAAACAGACTCAGTTCAGTGCCATATTTTACAAAACTAACATATAAATCAACATATTGCCCCATTCTTCAGTGCAGCATGTGCAGTCCTAATAGTTCTGGATGCTGCCTGTCACAGGTGCACCCTTACCGCAATACCGCACTGGTACAACACTTTGTTTTTGGTACTTGTGTGCTAAGACTATTGGTCTTTGTTTTAATTTTTTTGCTTTCATACTCTGCAGTCTCAACAAATAGGGTAACATTAATCATGACCAGTGCTCTGTAATCGAAGTGTCATGATGGCTGCAATTGTTAATTTCAGGCATGCAGTCTGAGTCGTATTTTTGCCTCTTTGGATTGTAGCTATAATTAACAAATATTAGCTGCACTGCTTAAATGTTGGCAGCGTTTGTCAGAAAAAAAACAATTGCCATGTTGTTTCACAAAATTTGTTGTGGACTAGTATTACATCCCATGGCTCAGTAAATGCTTCTCACGCTAGGCACACTATACTAATGTGTTGCTGGGCAATCAATTTACACTGACAACCTAGCCAAACTTGCCAAGCTTGAACCAGTAGTACTGAAAATCCTTCTTGCATATAGTGGCAAGGTCAACCATATTTGAGACTTTTTTTTTTTAACAACCGGAATAAATAGTCAGTTTGTTTGTAATAACTAGTGAGGGAGTGACACAT
This sequence comes from Neoceratodus forsteri, assembly GCA_016271365.2. NCBI lineage: Eukaryota > Metazoa > Chordata > Ceratodontiformes > Ceratodontidae > Neoceratodus > Neoceratodus forsteri. The sequence goes on along the minus strand of CM028135.1, from coordinate 494,781,162 downwards.
GCCAACAATCACCAGAGCACTAGGTCAAAGAAACTGCTCACTGAAGGATGTCGGACACAAAGTACCCTCCAGTGCTTACAGACAAGCAATAGCAGTTGCAACCAGGGGTAGTACAATACCTCTCATCTAAATAAAGCAACAGTCATGGCAAGTCTTGGCAAACAGTATAATAAAGGGCATATTGAATCTCTGGATGTTGAACTCCCTCATTCCTTGGGCCACCCCCCAACCCCCCAAAAAAATAATTAAAAAAAGAAAATAGACCCTATAGGAATGCCACCAAGCCAGCTGCATGATCTCTCTGCATTGATTGCTTCTTGCTGAAATCATGAGTAACTGTTGCAGTCCCATGCATTGCATATGTGGCATATTTCCATATTATGTCTTATGTCCCTTCTGACGGGGCCTTTGTGCCCTTTTCTCAGAACTCATGCTAGTCAGGGGACACAGAAGATGGATAACAAAAGCAATAGGTACTTGTGAGTCCAAGTTCTTGGCTGCAAGTAAGACAGCAAAAGTCACTGCCTTACCAAAGAAGCTATGCTCGCAGCCATAACTGCCTCAGTCACACCCTTCATTGATTATGGGCTTGTCTTCTACGGGGTTGCCATTGATACCACCCTAAAACAGGTCAAGACAGCCCTTGACAAATGCTGTAGACTTCTCACTGGCACAGGGAAGCATACGCATACCTGTGATCTCTACAAGCAATCCAACTGGCTCAATCTAAATAATAGACTTGCTTAGCAGACCTGCCTACTGGCTAAGAAAATTTGTCTTAACCTCACACCCCCTGCAACTCTTGCCTTAATGTTGCCCGCAGTCACTTCACATTTTACATGCAGTTCTCTCAAACCAATGTTTATCATTACATTCTGCTGTTCCAACCAGGCTCAACGTGCTTTCCACACCAGGGCCCCCCTGCTGCTAAACAACCTTCCCCCTGAAATTGCAGCTGAAAACAAGCTTGGCCCATTCAAATGTAAACTCTGCCAGCACCCCACTGACCTCAGCAGTTGTGACTGCTCTGCCTAGGCTTGCAGCTTTGTTTCACCTCTCCCTCCTCTTCTCTCCTCCCTTGCTACCCTCCCCACTTCTCTCCACCCCTCCATCCCCTGCTACTCCCCATCTCTCTCCCACCCTCACCTACCATTATACCCCTTCTCACCTCCCACCTACCATTCCACCCCTCTCCCACTCCTCTCCTCCTGTCTCCTCCTCCCTATCACCCTATCTCTTGTTACTCCACCCCAGACTACCAAACACTTATCTTTCTGTTCTTGCACTTATAACAATCTCAAATCCTTGATTGCCTACTCCCTTTTCCCCACCCCTCCCCCTCTTATCCCCCACCACTTGCTCCACTTATGTCACCCCAGGATGATTTTCATTTGTATATGTGTCTTGCTATATATATACACCTGTATTGTTAATCGTGCATTGTTATTTGCCACTGACTGTTTGCTACTGTGCTAGTCCAGACTATACACATGCACTGTCTTTTGCTACTAAGTTAACCTCCTGACATGTTTTGTATCTTACCACTGCTTGCTTCTGTGTTAACTTCCTGACCTTGTGTTATTTCTTACCACTGTTTTGCTTGCACCCATTGCTGATGCAGAACCTTTGTAAAAGAACCCTCAGTTCACAGGTATTTGTAATCCTAGTAATAAATAAATACATTTAAAAACAGGGTGCTTGAGAATATAATGCACAATCATACACACAAATGTTTTAAAATGTGGCAACACTTGTGTTTAATTTTTTTTGGGGGGGGTTGTTCAAGACACGCTTGGCTACCAAGGTATCTTTATCTAGTAGGTATGTATTGAACTGTCCCAGATCGCAAGTGCCATGCTTGGTTTCTATGAGCACCAGAGAATATAGCACATGAAGGGCCTCCATGAAGAAGACAGATTACCCTTGCGATGTCACATCTAGCTGTGGTAGGTCTATGAACAAAAGGAAAAAAAGGGAAAAAAAGGAAATCAGTGCAGTAGTGGAACAGCATAGCAGTACTGAATCAGTCAATAATGAATGGACTGTGACATCGTGGTTTGGAAATTAAACCAGAACAGTTTGAAATCAAAAATGTACAACATGGAAAAGCAGGACTGATACAAATTTGAAAAATGTTTTTCTGTCCAAGGTATGTACAGGTGGCTGTTGACATCTACAGAATGTAATAGTTCCCTGCATATGCACTTTGCATTTCGGACTACCAGCTTGACCATTATAAATACAACTTACAAATAACAGGAGCTGTGTATGGTCTACTGCCTCATCATTGCTGGTAAATCTCCTTTCTGCACACGGCAGATAATCAAGGCATAATATGTCAGTCTATCAGTTCTACTGTTTGTATGCTATCTACACATTTTGTGATGGCGATGTGATGGTGAACTGTGGTTGATATCCCTGTTTATGGGTGCTTGGTGTTTGGATATTTTGCATGTTTCCATGTGTACATATTTGATCTCACGATGTCACAGTCCATTCATTATTGTCACACTCATTTCCACTATGCTATTCCAGTAATGCAATGATATTTTTTCTTCATATAGCTTTACCAGCTAGATGTGACACTGCAAGGGTAATCTGTCTAAGTAACGTTTTGCATTCAGGTCTATATGCAGAAAGTTGACGCTAAATTCATGAAACTCACATGCCAAAGTTAGTTATGGTCCCATATTCAATGGAAAAACTGTATGAAGGTAAGTAAAAAATGCAACACCTTGCAAATGCACTAGAAAAAAAAATCATTCAACATCCTAAATGATGCATAGGACACAGTGGGACCACACACACACTCAGTATATAACAAAGGCTGCTTAAGTATGAATGTCCCCTCCTTAAATAAACATTAATCCTAATCCAAACATACAAAATACATGGTTCAAAATCCACAGAGTCCAGTTCCCTTTCAAAATTATGAGAGACGATTGAAAGGTCAATAATTACTGTAAGCACTGTTCCTGATTTATAAAACACAAGGGTAAGAGTTATGGCTTAGCACTCATGAAGGATTGGCACCTGCGGACTTGGCAAATGTTTATTGCAGGGCACACACCAGACCAGGAGACCCAAAAGGCTCAGACAATGCTGCCCCATCCCTTCTTGATCTACCCTGCTGTGAAGTGGAAACAACAGTCTCAGGGGTCAGGGAACCTCACCGCTCTCCTGCTCGGAACCAGTACACAAATGTTCACTGAGATTCGTTCTGACTCTTTCAGAAGTCGTCCCAACTCTAAGGAGTCTAAAAGATGCATGCATGCTCCTTCTTATCTTTAAATTACAGCACCCAAGATTTGTATAATTTCCTCTTAAATTACTTTTCCTATATCATTTTTACCTATTTTGTTCCCTATAAATCAATACTTTTAATGTCTGTTCCTTAATTGATTGGACTTCGGTTTTCGAAGTATTATTTTTCTAAACTCACCTTTAATATTTTTCTTTTTTTCTACTGTATATCTTTCTTCTATTCCAAATGTGTATAGTCTTTTTTCTGTTGGTTTCTCATGCTCACTCCCACCCACACACAGTTCTCATCACTCTTTTCTTTTTTATTCTCCCTTACAGTACATTTGTTGTAACCCCCCAAAAAAAAAATCAGGAGATAAGACTGGAAGGGACCTCACAATGCAACCCTGTTTATTACTCATTAAGACACTTCAATCTACATCCATTGCTAAATTAATATGTTTGTCCATATTCAGAAACACAGCTTTACAGCTCCTAGCCACAACAGCTACTAACTGCATGCTGGCTTCTTACAAAATTAGATTAATATGACACTAGGAGGTTGTTTTGTAAGCTTGTAAGCTTGTAAGTTGATGTTAGACAGTGACTATAAAGAACTATGAGCACTTCTCCAACAGATTGTCACAGTCAGGGGCACAACGTCATAAGCAGCACAACACTCTGACACACACACCCAAACTAACAAAAGTAAAAAAACAAACCAGACTTCTTCTGACACCCCACCCCACCAAAGTGTGGCACAATGCACAATATATATAGTATGGCATTTCAGGGGCAGTGCCCAATCCCCCTTTACAGTGCAAGGTGTTTTTAACTCACAACACACCAAAACAATAGCCACACACCCACAACGCCAATGCACACCCTCTACAAAATGGTGGGGAACAGAGAGAGCAGAGATGTGGTGCAGTGCCAAATGCTACAAGTCCACTGTCTCCAACCAGCTGCTGATTCAGAAATACAGCAACATCAGTGTAGACGACTGACAGTCCCAGTGCCTGAAGTGACCCTTTTTTTAAATTAATTGTGTGACTATTTTTGTTGCCATCACAGCCCGGCAGTGCCTGCGTGACCATTTTTTAAATAACTGCCTGACTATCTTTGTTGCCATCGCAGCCTAGAAATTGTTGATTTGGCTCACTCCCTAGCACTAGTTAGTAAAAAAGAAGCCCACATCATGAACGTCTCAATTAAAAATGTTTTCCATGCAGGATGACTGGAACAGAGTATCCTTTGGTGCTCAGAGAAGTGCAACATGGATGGCACTTGCAATTAGGAGCAACACACTAAATTTCATTAAAAGAAAACAAGGTGAGAACTAGAAGGTGATCACACATACCCACACTAGCCATGTGTGTAGACCACAAAGAAAAAAGAAATATGGTTGGGTCCTTGTAAGGAGAGGATATTAAACAGTAAATAACACTGTGAAATAATAAAACAATGACAGATAGTGATGGCAAAGATGAGTGCATGTGAGCCAGCAATAGGGAACATTACACTGCTGCCTGATTGTGCAATGAGTTGAAAACATCTCCACAAAAAATATTTAAATCAATAATTCATTAGACAGTATTACATGACTTTTTCACACATTAATTAATTTTGTGTAGCACAGAGGGGGAAAAAAGAGAGACCTGCTATCAGTGAGGATATTAACAATTGCCTAGCCATTCTCAGGATGCAGAGTTGGATTTCGGAGGATTGCCAAGGGGTAGCAACAGGTGTAAGGCTCAAATGACTGGAGAATCATTGGGACCAAAATATAAAGGGACAAGTGGAGAAAGGGGAAGAAGGAAGAAGGAATTAATTGATGGTCATGGGCGCACACCTCCCCCACCTATTTAGAGCCCTGAATGTGAATGTGCATGTTGATTACAGCCCAGTTTATGTAGAACCAAGGCTGAGTAATAGCCAACACAGAACACCAAGTTTTGGAGTTTATTCTCATTGCAAAACTTTGCAAAATGACATGGAGAGAGTGAACAGAGAAAAGTAGGAGCAAAACCACACATCAATTTGAAATGGTGAGTGAAACTAAAAATTAAAAGAAAATCTAACAGTGCAGCTTTAAATACTGTGTTATTGTAAGTGCATGCCATTCTAGTTTGACTTGCATCTGTTTCAAGTACTCTAAATGGTTTGTCACTGAGCTAGTCAAATTGGCCCCCCCAAATTCCTTTTACTCTTAAAGTTTTGTAAATGTTTTTGCCCATTAGATTCAATAATCCACAGTGAGTGTACTCTGTTCTCTATAATTTTAACTAGTTCATCAAAATTATTCATATTCTTCCTTTTAGATACAGTACACCAATATTGTATGTCCAAAACTAGTTCAAGACTAACAGTAGTACCCCATAAAATCCAAAGGGAATCAAGCTTGCTGTAAATCATCCATCTGAGGCTGGCCCGGTTGTACTGAGGGTTGAGGTGCTGGACACCACACCTCGCACCATGCTGATGACCCGGGTTTGGAAGCGAGCCCAGGCCATCGAGGGTCGGCAGGGGAGGGAGAGGATTGAGCATCTGGAGGACAGCTCTCCTCTACCAAGAAGGAGGGGGTCTGCACTTGGCACTTGACTGGCATCTGGCAGAAGCTGGTGGCATGACAAGCGCAGAGCAGATGTAGAGGGAAAGGGGAGTGGCGATGAAGGCAGTGATGCCTTGGTATAGGGTGCGTGTGACTCCCCCCACAGGAAAAATGTGAAAATGCCTGCAGTACCTGGGAAGAAGGAGCGCCCAGAGTGTGTCTCCAATATGCCCTCACCTGCCCGCTACCTCCGGTCTGACAAGACATGAGTATTGGGGTGCTTGCCCGCCCCACCTTGACCCCACTTTGGGGGGAAGCCACAGCTACATGGAGACTGGAGAAGTAGGTCAGGGTAGGGCAAGCGATGCAGGAGGATGACTCCTTGGTGGTCCCGAAGGGTCAGGTCTGCAGGATGTAGGGGACTAAAGAGTGATTTAAAAAAAAAATCATCCACCTGTGACTGTAGGGCTTGCAGTATAGCCTAGAGGTTTGAGCATCAAGCTGTGAATGAGCTTGCTACATCCAGCAGTCCTGAGTTTGATTCCTATAACCTTCACTTGCATACTCTGTGACTCTGAGTAAGTCATGTAACCACCCCAGTGCTCCCTGCTCACTCCTGAAAATGGGCACTAGTGCCTACTGGGCTTTACCAGGTTACCAAAAGAATTAAAAAATAAATAAAAATAAAATTTCCCATCTGGTCTGCCTTCTGGGTTCTTGAAATTTTCCCTCGGTTGTTCATATATCTCCAATATAATTCCAATTGTGGTGGCCCTCTGGAATAATCACTAGCCAAGTGTCATCAAACAGGAACAGAGATCCAGCCCAGCCATACACGCACAAAAAAAAAATACTTTCAGGGAGTACCCTGTTCCAGTCAAGAAAAATACATACACTGCAAACAAATTGGAAATAATAGACCCAGTCACCCACTGTATTTACATAATGCAGTCTTATTTATTTAAGAAACAAACAATACCAGGTGCAGCATTATGCCCACCAATGTTTCAGAGCAGAATTGTTCCTTCATCAGGGCATGCTGGTTGTTTGTCTAAAGAGAATATAAATTGTAAATAACAGTAATAAAGTATGATACTGGACACAAAAGGGTGCCTCAAATCGAAAAGCACTCACTTCAAAAATATTTAGACAGTCCTGGATATAAATATCACTAAAATAATTCAATTCTATATTAAATGCCCATATATTTAGTTCCATCACCATCAGAAAATATTAAAAGTATAAATTTCCTTATGAAACCAAATAATTAGTGTCTGTACCTCAATTAAATGTTTTGCGGTTCTCCTTATTTGAAGTATTGTAAACTATATTTCATGTAACAAGGTAAGTAGCACTTCTGAATACAATTATACCAACCAATCAGCATTGTCTAAGATATAGTATGCTTCTCTTCATACACTGTATCACTATAACAGAATATATATATATATATATATATATATATATATATATATATATACATATACTGTATATATGTTCATTCAAGTGCAGGTTGAATGTACAGTACATATATAGAGTATATGTACATTCAAGAGCAGGTTGAACAGTATAAATAGTGAGCTACCTCCTCTCATGCAGTATGTGTACATATGATATATCAGCTGACTTCCCTGGGTACTATACCATTTGCAAAATTAAGGCGTTCAGCTTCAATATCAAAATCCATTCACCCCAGTGATACGCAAACTTCATGCCCAAAATACAAAATGCTTATATCATTTTATAGCAGGTTTTTTAGAACTTAAAATGTATATAATACCTGTAGGGCTACTGTAAATACATCTCAGTCTCCTGTTTCCTCTATACACTGTTTAATCACTATGCTTGTCCAAGTTTAAGAGGTTTCTAAAATTTAAGAAGCTGCTTATCGAGCTTGTGATGCTCTTCAGCATGGCCTCCTCTGCTTACTCTATAGGTACTGTAGGCAACATGAATGTCTGTAGTTCATCCTTATAGAGTGAACTGCAATTGGAATTTGGCATGAATGATGCATGCACCCACTAATGTCATGACACCATTAGATAAGACGTCAGATGTCAGGTGATGCATGGTCGAACACAAGTGTACTTGGGGTCACACCTAATCAGCATACTGACAACACCTAATGGTACAAACAGGCACACCATCAGGTGTTCAATTCAGGGAAAATAGGCTAAGTACCTGTATTGTTTTTTTGTACTCAAAAACCCAGAAAGATTTATTTCAAAGGTAGGTGTAGGGGAGACTTGTATATTATTGCTAGTCTTAATTATTTTTGCTCTGTCTTCATAAGGGAAGGCCCCTGCTTCATGATGGCTGTCAAGGGGGTCCTGGAGATGAGGCAGATAGTATTTACCATCAAAAAGAACCAGAAAGGGATAGCAGCCCTAACGATAGAAAAGACCCAGGAGCCTGATGTGATGCATTTCAAAGTAATCAAGAAACTGGAAGAAGAACTAGCTGAACCCCTGGTAGACCTATTCAATAGCTCATTGCCAATGCTGGTAGTTCTGAAAGACAGGAAAATAGCAGACTCTGTTCCACTCCATAAGAGTACAGTCTCACCTCTGTTGTGGGTAAACAAATGGAGTCACTGCTCAAAGAGGATCTCATGGACTAGCTTGAGAGGATAGAAACATAGAATCTGACAGCAGATAAGAACTACTTGGCTCACCCAGTATGCCCATTTTCTCTACCTACATTATTAATGCAGACCATGCTTGATCTCCAGCTCTTAATCCTTCCCCCTTCTTTACCACTGTGATTCCCGTCTGCCTATCCCTGCATTCATGAACCCCGCCACTGTTTACAACCCCACCACCTCTGCTGGAAGGCTGAACCAGGAATCCACCACTCATTCTGTAAAGAGGTGCTTCCTCACATCTCTCCTGAATCTACCCCAGCATTATAGCATGTCCCCTTGTTCTTCAGCACCTTTTATTCTGAAGCATACTTCCCTCCTGTACCTTATTTACACCCATGAGGGATTTAAAGGTCTCTATCATATTCCCCCCATCTCCTCCATTCTTCCAGGGTGTACATATTGAAGTCTTTTAGTCTCTCCTCATTGGGCCCTGCACCATTTTAGTTTCCCTTCTTTGGATGGCCTCAACTCTGTCTATGTCCTTCTGGAGATGTGGTCTCCAGAACTGGACACAGTACTCTAGGTGGGATCTTACCAGTGATCTATACAGAGGCAACACCACCTTTTTCTTTCTGATGGTGATACACTTACCTATGCACCCCAGCATCCCACTAGCCCTCCTGACTGCCATTTTCACACTGCCTGGTCAACTTTTGGTCATCTGATATGATTGCTCCCAGGTCTCTTTCCTGCTTGGTAACAGGGATCAACAAATTTCAAAATAAATAACTTTTCCCAGGACAGCCGGCCTTACCAAAAATGGTAGTCCCATTGTTGTGAGTAGTAATCCATGGTCAGAAGGCAATATTTCAAGGGAAATTACAAAGACTTAATGTAGCAACAAAATACTTGGTGTGGGTGTTGTACTGAAAAAATAGTTATATATAGACCATGAGAAAACGCTATTGCTTTGCCCAGGGTTACACATGTAGAGGATATTGCAATGTCTGGATAACCAGCAAGTCAGTGATATTTTTACAACATACAGCATATGCCATACAAGTGATAGACCTTACTTGAATACCTGCATCAAATAATCCCCAAAGGATTGAAAGGCTAGTTCAAAAGACAAAGCAATTTTATTTATAAAGTGCCCTTTCCCAAGGGCTCAGGATTCTGTACATAGTATAATATTATAAAACAAATATATCCCATAAAGATAAAAACAATAAAATAAATACATCACAGCCATTAAGATACCTAGGCCCAGATCTTCAAAAGAGTTGAGCCATGCGCAATAGGGTTGTGCCTGCTCATGTCTGAAAATGTGCCATTCTGCGATATTCAGCAGGAGGCAGTTGCGCCCCCCAAATCACACTGAGCAACAGTGCAATGATAATGAATGTATGCGCAACTGAAGGGGAAGGAACTATGCATAAATGGCACAGTGCGATATTCAACAACATGCGCCATACGCAATAGGGGAGCAAGTGGAAGTTGAGCCATAGCTGAAATGAGCCAAAATAAAAGGGAGCAAGGGAGAGGTGCAAGAACGCTACAGGGAAGGCACATGAGGCTGAAGTCTAGCAGGACAAACTTGGCAGCAGAGACACACAGGGCAGGCCAGGAAAGGTCACCTGGAATCAACAGGCTCAGAGGAAGGTGTGGGGAGCTACAGTGCAGAAGGGGGAAGTACGTGCCACACAGCAGTGAGGCCAGCACAGGCAGGTGTTCCCGGTGCAGGGGAAGTAGCAGCCAGAACAGCAGGGGGAATACAGAAACAGCTGCCGGGGGGGTGAACACAAGCCAGGGAAATGGCCAGTGCCACCATCCAGATGGAGGCAGTAATGAGGGGTGAGAAGGTGGGCAGCAGGGGCATGGCCGTGGAAGGGCCCGTCAGCGGTATACCCCAACAGGCAGTACACGAGCCGCACCAGCTTCGAGCTGTACAGGATACGGAGACGTGGGCCGTACCACCTGAATCGGCAACTTGAGGTGGCTCTGTGAGCTGTGCAGTGATGCGATGCAGGCACCCACACGACAGAGCCATGCTCTGTCAGTGGAGACGAAAGTGACAGCGTGCATGTGCTTGCTTGCCATGGGTACCTTCCAGAGACCAACTGGGGACACCACAGGCATAACCCAGTCGGCCATGTCATGCCACCTCACCCAATTCCTCAGCGCACTGCTGCCACATGCTGCGGAGTACATCCATTTCACCAGCACACCGGTGGAGTGCACAGCAAGCATACAGGAGTTCCACAGGGTAGCACGTATGCCTGGCGTGCTGGGGCAATAGACTGCACCCATGTGGCCATCCACACACCACCTGGCCCTGAGGGAGCTGCATATAAATTGCAAGGGCTATGCCAGCATCAACTGCCAGGTGGTGTGCAATGCCAGAGGGCGCATAATCAATGTTTGTGCCACGCACCCTGGGGGAGCACATGATGCCTTCATCTGGCACCAGTTGGCACTGTGCCATAGATTCAAGAGTGGGGATATCCTCACTGGCCACCTAGTGGGTGAGTATGCAAACCACATGGACTATCATAGGGCCTGGGGGGGCATGGTCAGAGGTGGCATGGGTAGTGGCCTACATGGCCCGGGGCAGGGTGATGCTGATCACCAAACTAACCTCCACCCTCTACACACAGGTGACAGTAGATACCCACTCCATCCCTGGCTGCTCACGCCCTACCGGTGGCCCGTGACCCCATCGCAGCAATGCTACAGTGAGGCACACACCACCACACGTAATGTCATCGAGCGGGTGTTCAGGATGCTGAAGGCACATTTCTGTTGCCTGGACACCTCCAGTGGTGCCCTACAGTACAGCCCTTCAAAGGCCTGTGGGCTATTCCTGGCCTGTTGCATCCTGCACAACATGGCCAATGAATGTGGGATAGCCATACAGGTCAAAGAGGGGGACAGCGATGGGGACGATGAGGATGCCGGTGACAATGGTGATGGGCAGCCCCCCCTTGGGCAACGGGACCCCCGACTGCTCCAGCTGGCACAGCTGCACCAGGACACCATCATGGAGGAGCACTTCAGCCAACCCAGGTAAGTCATGGGGCCATGTGCAACCAACAGTGGCTAAGGGACAACCCACAAACACACATGGACACACACCAGGGGTGCATGCCGTCAAGGGAGATGGCCGGGCATGGAACCACACACACAGTCAGGGATGGGTGAGGTCTGACATGCCACGTGAACACACACACACACACACACACACACACACACACACACACAATGCACCAGACATGCACAGAGGGCAGGAGGCACACCGACCCAGAACGCAAACTCTAGCAACACACATGTCCACAGACCACCATGCCCACTGCCTGTCCTTGTGCGTGTGTCAGATGCTGAGTACCATTGCACATTGGTGTACAGCACAATGCAGGCATCATCATGCACACACAACTGCGGACAGCAGCCAGGAGGGTGTGCAGATGGACTGTGTGTCCATGTGCAGGGCCGGGTACCCACCTGTGCAATGCCCACTGAATGACACAATGCACACAGGGCAGCACCAGACAGTAGTCACATTGGGAGACAGGTCAGTCATGCGCCACAGTGCCCCGGCCACCATGGATGTGTGGGCAACCCTGCCGAGACCCGCCAGCACTGATAGGCTGACCACTGGCCTCATGGGGTGGCACCAATGGTCTCCCAGGGGTTCCACTGCATGAACACGACTGTGCTCACACAGGGGTCTGCAGCACACCAAACATGCCTGTGCCAGGCATGCTCAGGATGCCCACAGCTGAACCCGGTGTCGACAAGGATGGTGTTGCATGATGCCAGGAATGGCGGGTGGACAGTGCACTGCGTGGTGTCTGTGATGCATGGGCAAATAACTGTGTGCCCATTATGGCCATGACAGCAGTGAATGCCTGTGTCTGCCTGTCAATGGCAGTGGTTGTATCCTCCTGCAACTGGTCCATTCCTGCCAGGATCAGAGCGGTGTCTCTGCTGCAATGCTTCTCTGCCCACTCCAGAGCCGCATGCAGTGCATCCACTGACGTCGCAAGCTGCATCTGCTGGTTGACTGATGCTTGCAGTATGCGGGTGTGCTGATCCAAGAGGTCATCTGCCTCCTCAGCATCCTGTCCCTCAGGATGTGCGCAGCCCTGATGCTCAGCACCCCTTGAGGGTGGGCGTGGCACACCAGGACCAGGTCTGGGCATGTCCACAGATGGTGCACTGATGCTGCCCCCTGACCCTGTACCCCAAGCCCATTGGCCGACTGCTGATGCTGCCCCTCTGGCTGCTGCTCCCCAGGGCTCACTGGTGCCACCGCAATGGCCACAACAGTCCCACTGTCATGTACACACCAGTGCTGCCCCACTGGTGCTGACAGGCACAGGCTGGGCCTGTGATGACATGCAGGCCTCCATGGCTGCACCACCCACAGCCATGGCCGCAATGTTATCTGCTGTGTGGCCATCCCTTGGCACACACATGTCACTGCCCATGGTGTTAGTGACATCATCATCGGTGATGGACCCAGCACCAGCCCGAGTCACAGCATGCTGGCATCCATGGACGCTGGCACGCTGGGACACGGGCAGGGCCTCCTCCACATCTATTCCAAAAACTTCAGTTTCACTGTCGCACTGAGCCGCATATACCTGTGGAGGTGGATGGGCCCTCTGGCCTCAGTGGACAGACCCACCACCGCTGACCCGTGCAGATGCTCAGGATCTGTAAGGGAAAACAAAGTCACGTTACTGCATGTGACCTACCCTGCCCCCCCCCAATAGACAGACCATGACCTATCATGCAGTGACGGGTTACAACCTGTCTGGAAGCCACCAACTGGAACACCCTCAATGGAACAACGCTGCATGCTGCCAACAACCCTCTCCTCCTGTGGGGTTAGGTGTAGCACCTCCAGCTGTCCCCCACCTGTCGCAGCTCATGCTGCCCTGATGGCAGCCACCTTCTCCTTTATCCTCCTCCTGTCTGTGCCCATCTTGTTCTTGCACTCCTGCACGGAGCGCTGGTGGCTGCCATACAGGTTCACTGCACGTGCCATGTCCTCCCATGCAGCAGCACGGGCCTGTGGTGTTCCCTGCCATCTGCTGAGAAGTGGCTCCTGATCCAGGTAGGCCTCAAACAGGGCATCCGTCTTGGCCTTGGTGAAATTAGGTCTCCTCCTCCTCCCACCACTGTGTTCCTCCTCTCCCACAACTCTCTCGGTCATGATTTAGCCTGTGAGAATGAAAGCTGTTACCTGTGACTGTGCAGTCCCATGCATGTCCCAAAATCCACAGTCCACACTCCCAAACAGCATGCAACTCACCAATAGACTGCAGAAACCGACTATGGCCAGTGCAGCCCAATGTCACACTTTTATAGCGTATCCCATGCAAATGAGGCTAGGCGCAACTTTAAGTGGATGCAAATTGCAGTGCTGCGCCATTGAATGGCTGATTAGCTAATTTGCATATGACGGCTGAATATCGCGATGTTGAGCTTTTCGCAATTGTGTTGAACGTGCTGAGCCAAGGGCACAGTTCTGTGACATGCGCAGTACACACCTCAGTGCGCATGCCCAGGTTGCTGACACAGGCGCCTGCCGCACTGCTGACGTGCTGTGCTTGGGAGGCAATGCAGGGCACGGCCACCATTGTGCCAGTGGCACTACAGTGATGTTCACCTACATGGCGCTGTGGCACTGGGGCATCATAGGTGCACTGGGGCAACAGCATGGTAGGCCACTACTGGAGGTAGCACACAGGCACCCAATTGCGCTACACGCATTGGGTTCCAATGGTGCTGTGCCTGTCCGTACGCCAGAGACCTTTGACCCTGTGCCCGAACTTTGCCCCCTAGGCACCATGCATCAGGCATGAGTGCACCACTATCACGCTGTTCAATGACAGCGCGATAGGGAATGGCAGCGCTGTACCATGCAGCACCTGCACGTGGTGGAGCCGCGCTGCAGAGCACCATTTTGAACCTACTGAGCAATTGAGATGGCGTGGAGCAGGGCTGCCCAGTGGACCCAAATCGAATTGGCTAACCTGGTGGCCATTGTTGAGCCACTTTATGGCCCACTGTTTGGGGAGGCACCCCTGGACAGGTCCAGGAGTCAGGTGTGGCAGGAGGTGGCCGATGCCCTGGAGGAGGCCACAGGATGGGGCCCAGATGGCGAAGCAGTGCCGCCACAGGTATGGCAACCTGAGGAGGGGGGAACCGGACATGCTTGCCTGCCTGTGGACACGTGCCAGGAAGGGCACAGTGCCATGGCCAGGTAAGTGTTACATCCACACACTTTTATCTTCCATTTGGGTACACAGCTGCATGTGTCCGGAACATGGGAGAGGGACCGTCCAGTGTTGGCTGTGGTGGTGTTATCAGGGTGTGGGTGGGTGGGTCTGGCTGGGTGGGATTGCACACACATGGGGGCAGGGGAACTTTGCTACAGGATTGTACTGATGTTCCTCTCTCCATGTTTGCACCACAGGGCCAGAAGAGAGGCGGCTGGCCAGGGAGCAGAGGCGCCAGCAGGAGGACAGGGCCGTTAGGAGGGGCAAAGGTCCAGAGCGCCAGAGGGACCGGCCTGATGATGGTGAGTGCCATACCTCCATGATTACTATTGCATGCTGTGTAACAGGGCGGGCAGCAGGGCATGGCCACCATCCATTGACACCACTGCCATGCACGCAACTTGTTACAGTCAGCACTGTCTAGTGGCACTGCATGTCTTGGAGTGCATCAATGGTGGTCCATGTGTGCACCGGGTACATGGCTGTGCCACTGCCTTCGCACCACATAGCCATGTCACTAAACAGCCACAGTGGTACTGTGCAGGACTTGGCCGGTGTGTGTGTGCAGCGGTCCGCATGGCTGTATGCACCTGGGTGGGCAGGTTTTGTGGATGTGATCACTGTGGGTGGTCACACACCATCACAGAGGCATGTCCCACGGCTGTATGCCATGCACAGTGGGTGGGCTGTACGGGGCTGTGCATTCACACCTATTGACTGTGCTCCCTTGTCCTAGGTGTCCGCCAGCTGTAGGCTATCCAGGAGGCACTGCAGGAGATTTTGACCGTGGCAAGGGTGTCACTAGACATCCTGCGGGGGTTTGAGTGGCTGGGTGTCCGGCGGAGAAACAGAAGGCAGAGCAGCCGGAGCGGGGAGCGGGGCTCCCAGTGACCATCTCTATGTTCCTGATTTCCCCTACCCCCTGGACCCACCCTCACACCCCTCCTTTCCTGTCCCATTTGTTCACCGCTGCCCCTTACCCACCCCCACCTTGTTTGTGGCCCTCCCCCCACACATCTGTACATAGTTGTAAATAGTTTTGTTTGATGTTTTTCATTACAAGTCTTTTGATATGAATACTGTGGTGGTCTCTGATTTGCAGCAGGCTATAGGTGCTCAGCTGCAGTGGTGTGCATGGCATCAGGGGTGGTGCAGTCATGGGTATGTGTGTGTCTGTGGGAAGTGACTATGGTGTGGGAGTAGCTATCAGTCAGTGTCTGTGGTGTGTGTGTGATGTTCCCTGTGCACTGGATGACTGTGTGAAGTGGTCCATGGTGCATGCTCTGTGTCCATGGTGCACCTGTCAGCCTGTCCATGGCCTGTGCAGCTGAC
This sequence comes from Neoceratodus forsteri, assembly GCA_016271365.2. Classification (NCBI taxonomy): domain Eukaryota; kingdom Metazoa; phylum Chordata; order Ceratodontiformes; family Ceratodontidae; genus Neoceratodus; species Neoceratodus forsteri. Next base: position 494,765,162 of record CM028135.1, on the reverse strand, counting down.
ACCCTTGCATGTCTGTGACCTGCACGGTCCGCTGGCATGTCAGTGGTGGCTGTCCATGCAGGGCAGCCACTGTACCCATCACAATGCTGGGTTGCCTCCTGTCACTGGTGTGGTGCATGTCTGCCTCGGGTGACACTGTGGCCTCTGCGGTTGTTGTCCCACCTGCATGCTGTGGCTTGTGTGTGTGTTGCAGGGGATGTGCACCACTGTCTGTGACTTGTGCTCTGGGCAAATGATGGTGGCATACAGGTCCACAGTGCCTGCGCAGGGTAGCTGGCACTCCTGTGCCATGGAGAAATGCAGGCCGTGTGTACACTGTTTGCATGGGCCCACGATGGGGGCTTGGTTGCCCCGCTACTGCGTCCCTGTGTTGTTGTGCTCTTGGGTATGGGTGGGTGTTTGTCCATGCACTGTGTTGCATCCGGTGTGGTGTATGCTTCCACGCACCACTGTGGGTGTCTGCGCTGGCTGTTGTGGCCAGTGCTGGGTTGGGGTGCGTCCTTGGGAGGGTGTGCAGGGTGCTGTACCACTGGTGGTGGGGTCCGAGGCATGCCCTGTCACGTGTGGGGGTACCTTGTATGCCAACGCATGGTCGGTCTCTCAGCTGTACCTTGGGGGGGCTGTGCATGGTGGCACTGTGTATGCCGTTGTTGCATCGCTGTGTGCTGCCACCCCCTGATGGGTGCTCGTGGTGAGGCTGCCTTGCATGGTTCTGTGGTGCACAGGGTTGCATTGTCACAGTGGGGGTGGTGGCATGCATGGGGTTTCCTGCAGTGGTGGACGCTGCTCCTGGGCAGGGTGCCTGGGCGTCACGGAGCAGGGTGTGCTCTGCATTGTGGGGATGGTGTGGCATGGAGTGGTTGACCCTCCTTGTGTGCCGGTCACAGCTTGCCAGGGAGTGTGATGGGGTACCATGGTCCAGCTGTGGGTTGGTTGCTTGTCTCCATGGGCCAGTGGTTATTCCAGCCCTCCCCCAGTTGTGCAGTGCATGCGGTGTGGGGGGACGATGTCTGTTCTGCTTTGTGTTCCTCTGCCCATCTGTGGCATAGGTGGTGGGCCCCTACATCCCTGGTTGTGCAGTTGCATTGCTGCCCTGCTGCTGTTGGGCATCCCTGGTTGTGCTATAGCACCTCTGAACTGCTCAGCTGAACATCCCTTTTTGCACTATGACGCATCAGATATGCTCAGCTTCCCCTCCCTAGTTGCGCTATGGCGCAGGTGGTGCGATATTCAGTCGTCGGCTGTAGGCGCATCTTGGCCAGCTCAGTTTTTGAATATCACACCTCTTGCACATGGGCACAATGGACTTGCACTTGCTCCTGCTATTGCACACTTTTTGGGTGCAGTTTGAATATCTGGGCCCTAGTCTACTAATGAAAAGCCTGATAGGTCCCACAGAACAGCAAGTTCTTAAAAGCAGCAGTGCAATGAAAAATGTTTTTCCAAAAAGCTGGTTTCAGCTACTGCACAGTTAATAGAACATATTAACACAACAAAACAATTCAAGGTAGCTCCTATGCTGCACACCTTGGGCCCAATTGTGGAAAGTGTCCACAGGGCGTGTGTCATGCATCACGTGTGCTGCAAAGTGGGACGCAGTTATGCCAATGCCCCTAGACACAACGCAGTCCAATTTTAGAAGGGCTGACACAGTTGCAGCAGTTTCCTCAGTTTGCGGCACCTTGCGGCAAAGGTTTTGTGCAAGTCCCATAAGAAGGGGTCCCCCATGGATGCAAAGTTAGACCAGGGAGAACCTGATCTAACTCCTTGCATCCTGCTTTCCAGACTTGTGGCAGGGTGTTTGCAGTAAATTGCTTTTAAAATCCCACTTGCCGCAATGTGTGAAGCAAGTTGGCACTTGCATCACACACTCTGTTGCAAGTCCCCTGCAGCGACCACAAGACATTATAAAATCAGGCCCCTTGAGTTTTGTATTATTCTCTTGATCTTTACATTTCCCAGGTCTGTAATGCTATTTCTAAGCCAAATGTGGTACCTATCTTTTTTCCTTGAGGAAAAACCTAAATAAAACCATAATATAAAACTCAGATCTGGGCAGAACTACAACATTTTACCAGCAAATAAAACTTTAAGATGCCTGGAATTTTTTATAGTGAAACAGGGTAGGTCAGTTTTTTGGCAGTTTGGTTACACTGCAATTTATATATGTACCTTCCCCTCCCCCAAGGAATGAATCCTTTCAGATGGCAAGTGCCCAGTGTTACACTTAAACAACTCTGAAGAGCCTTAGAAAGTTTTATACATGTGTTGCCTGGCACTTCCCTCTCTCCCGTATCTTAGTAACTTGGTGCCTGTGATACTCAGACCAACTGTGAATAAATAGCAATACATACAACATGGGTCCCGGCTACCTGCAAGAGTTCCTGGTACCTTACCACCTGCTTTGACCACTCCATTCAGCTGATGAGGGATTGCTAGAGGTTCCCAGGGTTTGATTGAAAACTTCTGGTGCGAGAGCATTTATGTATGCAGCCCTGACCCTGTGGAATTCTCTACCTCATCGGATTAGAGAGTGCCTGACCGTGGAGAGCTTTAAGACAGCTGTAAAAAAATATATATTCAGTTGTGCCTATGGGGATTGTTGTATGTTATTTTATTGTATTATACTGGTTTTTAGTATTTAATTATTTTTTGTGTTTTAATTCTTATACAGCTCTTTGATGCATGTTTGAATTGTGCTATATAAATACATTTTATTATTATTATATTATTATAGATAAACTTGCCACGTCCTGCTACCATACTTCCACATTGATTAACACAGAAAGCCATCATGGAATATAACATTTTGAGTATGTACACCTTATGACTATAGTTGCTTTGCGGTGATGTATGAAGTCCATTAGACTTGCAGAGCAGAACCAACATACTGTGTCAACTCACATCCAGTACTGTATTCGCCAACCTCGGGGCACAAAAGTGCAAAGTGGGCTGCTTGTTAGAAGGCTATGTACAAGGCATGCCTGTACCAAGTTCAATTGCAAATCAGTGCCAAAGACCAGAACTTTAGTTCAAAAAGTTATTATATGAGTACTAAACCTCAGATGACTGGAACACCCCCTGCAACCATTCCAATTACCCACATCCAGGTCCAAGAACACCACAAACGGCCATCAATCAGAAATTATTTCTTTCTGTTTCTCTTTCAGTTTAAGACACAAAACAAATCCACTGGGTCTAAGCCAGCTTTTGTTTGCAAAATAATGCAGACTGTAAGTTGATACTTGTCTAAAATATTATTGCATACACCCCAGAAAGTGCAGAGATCCACATAATACATTTACAACACAGGATCCGTTGGGGAGGGGTCAAGTGATGCAGCTGAACTAGAAGCAGCTTGGTCAGAGGAGCTGTGCTTGTAGGTAGTGTATCTGAAGTCTTCCTTACTTTAAATCCCTCTGTCGTTGGACTTTGAGCTATCAACCCACTATACCAGAAGTAAGGAAACTGGAGCTGGAGTTTTTATCAGAGTCAACTATGTCCAAGAAGCCAAAAACAGAAGATTTGTCTGCTAGCTCAACCTTTCCTGAAAGCAAGATGGTGACTGTACACCCAGGCCCTGAATCCTCAAATATCGGCCAGGATCTTGCTTATATTAAACAATTTATGGAAAATATTATTGAGTAGCTGTCAAAAATTACATTAGTCTTAGATGCCATGAAGGAAGCAGTTGACAGCCTCAGAGCCCGTATTACAGAAGTGGAAGATCAGGTGGGCAGGCTGAAAGATTGGGCCTACCTGATGGAGTGGTGAGTTATATCTCTTGAAAAGAAGTTACAGCTTCAGTGGGACAAAATTGATGATCATGAAACCAGAAGCTGGAGAAACAATCTGCGCATATTGGGTTTGCCAGAAAAAGTTGAAGGAGGATGTATGATTAAATTCCTACAGGACATGTTACAGTACTTTGGCTTTTAGATCAGCATTGAGACTGGCCTGTGGAGATCGATCAAGTGCATCAGGTCCCCTCCATCCTATCACCCTCTGTTTCAAATGCTTGCCCCCACTGGGCAGTTTTTAGACCTTTTTTTTAAATTGTGTTTTTATCTGGAGTTTTCCCCCAGTTTCATCCACCCCATTGCATGCATGTGCCATGTTTCGAGGTGCCCTCCTGACTTGCCACCCCCTCCCACCTGTGCTGCCATTGGACCTCCACCTGGTGGCAGCAGAACTATGGAGAGGGGGACAACAACCACCCCAGGAGAGGAGAGCTGCCATTAGGCTACTCGATCCTGCTCCATTCCCGAACCCAGGTCACTGGCATAGTGTGAGGTGTGGCACCCAGCACCTCAACCCCCAGCACCACTGGGACAGCCAGTTTTTAGACTTTTGAGGTATCAGAACAGGGAAACCCTTTTTCTTAAAGCTAGAAAAAAAGAACTTGCTTTTGCAAGGAACTAAAATCTTAATACAGACAGATTACCCAAGGAGGGTAATTGAGTGTCACAAATCTTTTGACTGGGTGAAAGACATGGCAAGTGAGTGTGGCTTAAAATGTGTGCTGCCCCCCCACAACAGTGCTTCGAGTAATGGTGGGTAGTGCTGTAGAATCCTTTAAAAAAACCTGCTGATGCGCATAATTTTATTTTACTCCATGGGGCATCTAAGAACTCAACTGCCTCTAAAACCAGAGGTGGCAGAATCCCACCTTTACCACAAAGATCACTCTTCAATCAAGGTCTGACTGCCAATACCGCGGGAATGGGAGTGGGACTTCTAATTCATTTCTGAAGACTGAAGAAGCACCAAAATCTAAGGAACTATCGATGGAGCAATGGAGTTGAAAGACTTATTTCAGTATTTGGTATTTTTCTTCTTTTTCTTCTAGGGACATGTCCATGGGACTGAGTGCTGAGAGACTGGTAAATTCGCATTTGTGTCTCCTAATATAGTTCGAAGGACATGCACTTGACTGGAAAAATATTGTAAATTTCATCTGTCAACAAGGGATAAATGTCCTCTTTTTTTCTGTTTTTTATAGTCTTTTTTCCCTCCTTTATCTAGAAAACTCTGTGTTCAAGTTTAGATAGTAACAGCTGGGCAGTTGTAATTTCTCTCTGGCTCTGCTGTATAGTGACTCAGCTCAAGTTTAAAGAAGTTGGCAGGCCTGGTTGAGATATGGAGGGGAGCTGCCTAAATCATTGGTCTATAATATATACCATGCTGGCAGAGCTAGGTAGAGTTTTGTATTTCTGTAGTCAATGAGTTCTTTTCTTGCTGTAAAGTCTGTTGGACAGGTTTGTCAGCCGCTGCATTCATCACTCTTTAATACATTAAAGGGGCATGAATACTATGGGTGATCATTAGCAAGGTATGAATATTTTTTTCCATCTCACAGCCCCTCTTTGTTTAGTAGCATCTTACACTGCCATGGGCTGTGTGTTGTATAGTGATACCAAGAGGAGGTAACTGGTTATGTATTTGGGCACCATTAAATTTAAGTTGTATATGATAGTGCCCAGAATATCATAATAGGCAGCTACCACCTCAAGGGACAGATATTTATTACTGCTTGCTGTTTTATTAATCTAACATCGGATACAGTAGTTTGGGCGCTCTCTAGTTACTACTCAGACTTGTTGGGTCAACACCTACGTGTTCCACAACTGTTGTTGATAGGCAGGCCTAAATAATGTTTTAAGGGTTATGTTATTAATGATATTGAAGGGGCAAAGCAGCTGGCAACCTTAGAACTCTACATTTCTCATTTTATTAGATGGGTGTTTCTATGTATTTTTTATTGGATGTATTTGTGGTGGGATTTAGTGGAGGTGGCTATTCCAGGATTCTAACAAGCAGTAGCTTTGTGGCCACCAAGCTTTTCTGCCATTTGTGTAGGATGGTTATTCGATGTAAGTGCTCTGCAAATAGTTTACTCTGTTTGGATGTTTTTTGTGCAGTGGTGTGCTTGGTAATACTGACTGTATCTTTTTTGTCTGTTCATTTTCATTTCTGGAGTGCTGGCTTATTTTGCATACTAATCTGTGCCCAGAGAGGGGGAGAATCAAATGTTTTCCTCTTTTTTAAATGGTTTACAAAGCATTGTCATGAAATGTTAGAGGTCTGAACAGCCCTGTGATGTGGAGGAGGATTCTGACATACCTTAAACACCTAGGAGGGCAAATTATTTTTCTGCAAGAAACTCATCTTGTTAGAAAAGTGGTTGATAGTTGGCCCAGTGGCACTGAGGGATGAGGCCCTGGACACCTTACCTCGTGCCACACTGGCGACCCAGGTTCAGGAATGGACTCAGGTCATTCAGGGGACGGCCGGGGGAGGAAGGTTAGAGCATCTAGAGGACTGCTGTCCTTTCTCAGGGTGGGGGTATTTGCACTGTGCACTGCCGACCAACACCTAGCAGTGGCTGGGGGTCAGCACAGGTGCACAGCCATGTAAGGGGTTGGCCCATGTGCAGGGCAATTGGCTGCCTCCACAGAGGTGAAGACAGCCTCACCACCCACTGCATGGAAGTGGGAGTAGGAGAAAATGGCAGAAAATGCTGGGACTCTACAAGACCTGTGATAGCCCGATCATGCCAGTGAGTCCACCCCCCCGTTACCAGATTTGACATACCAGAGAAGAAAGCACACAGGCACTCCTCATCCTGGCCCTGCCACAGAGAAGAAATCCGAGGGGGAACTCTGGGGAATGGACGAGCTGGGGGATCATGGCTGGAGGATGTACTCATCCGAGGGAGGGGTCATAGCCCCTGTCAGGTCTGCAGCAGTGTAAAAATGTATATGGAAATAGAAAAAAAGAAAAGAGGTTGATAAATTGGTTAAACTTTAGGGTGGACAAATGTTTGCTTCCTCTTATTCTTCTGAAAATTGGGGGTGGCCATATTATGCCACCGTAGTGTAAACTGGATACCAGAACTAATTAAGAAAGATAAAGAAGGGCTGTGTATATTAATCAAAGATAGGTTGGATGGTCAGCAATTGGTTTTGGGGGCAGTTTATGTTCCCAATGCTGAGGATCCTCAGTTTTTCCACACTGTATCCCAAGCACTTGTGGATATAGATGTACAGGTGGCCATAATAGAAGAGATATGAATCAGGTGACTGACCCGTTGTGTGATAAAACTGGAACTTTAACTAAGCTGTCTACCCTGGGTAACTAAGCACTAAAGTCTTTGTTAAAAGATCATGATATTCAAGATGTTTGTAGAGTAGAGCACCATATGGGACTATAAATATTACCCACCATTGCATGGTTCATATAGCAGGACAGACATGATCTTGGCCTCATGGTTTACCACCCAAACAATGTTCCAGACAACCATAGAACCTATATTAATTTCTGATCTTTCTCCAGTGACTTATACCTTCTCCACTGGAAACTCTTTGGTAGGAAATAAGCATTGGAGACTCACTGTTAGTTTCTGGAAAGAGGAAAACTTTCACTCATGGTTGCGCCAAGAGGTCAAAGAGTACCTTGACATTAATCTCAATTGGGAAGTACAGGATAAATGGGTATGGGAAGGCCTGTAATCTTAGCTTAGGGGTTGTAATATTGCCTATGCAACTGCCAGAAAGAAAGATAAATCTCAATAGGAAAGCCGACAGTGCCCAGAAAGAAAGAGCCGAACTCAAGAGGTGTGTTCTCTGGAAAACAAGCTGGCTGAGTTGCAAAAGAGACATAAAGCTGGGGACCGCTCTTCCACTCTACTTCAAGAGATGAAGAGTGTAAGATACAAGCTTAACAGCTTGAATACTAAGCAAGCTGAATTTGCTATCTATAAAATGAAGCATTTTTTTCTGGAAGGGGGAGAAAAAACAGGCTGTCTACTGGCTTATCATCTGAAGAAGCTCAAGGAAGAGGTGAAGATTCTGGGCATTAAAAAAGGGCATAGCTCATTGACGACTCCAGAAGAGATCAATATAGCATTCAGATATACTATGAGAAACTATTTGCTGCCTGTTTGATCTTGGGAGATCAGGTTGCCCCTGTTGTTGCTGATTTCCTTGGGTCTCTAAATCTTCTCTGTCTCTCGGAAGAACAGTGACATATTTTGGAAGAGTCAATTATAGCGCAAGAAATTCAGCTAGCTATCAGTTTACTTCCTAATAGGAAAGCACCGGGCACTGACGGCTTTCCTATTGAGATTTATAAACTCATTTTGGACCTGCTTAGCCATGTCTTAGCCTTAACCTTTCAAAAGGCCTGTCTGATCACGTCCCTCCCAGAACTGATGATGGAAGCCATTATCTTGGTTCTTCCCAAAAAAGGGAAATATCTATATCAGTGCTCTGGTTACTGTCCCATCTGTCTCTTTAATGCAGACTGTAAGGTCTTGATTAAAGTATTAGCCCTCAGGCTAAACAAAGTGTTTCTGCTTTTAATCCCTCCAGATCAATCTGGTTTTGTAGTAGGTAGTAATGAGGTGAACCATTTTAAGAGACTTGTTAATCTGATGTGGATTGCAGAATCAGCTTCTGAACTGATGGCAGTCTTAGCCCTAGATACAGAGAAGGTGATCAGTTCACTCAAATTGCTTTATCTGTTTGCAGTTCTGCATTCCTGTAGCTTCAGGGATACTTTCATTAGATGGAACTGTACCCTCTATTTGGTGCCCCCAGACTCAATTCTCACAAATGGATACCTTACACCTAGCTTTTTTTTGACTAAGGGGCACAAGGCAGGGATGCCCCCAGCTTTGTTTGTCTTAGCTACAGAGCTGTTAGTTCAAAAACTACAAATCACCTCGAGTATCCATAGGATTTCTCAGGGAGTGACAGTTTATAAAACAATGCTTTTTGCAGATGATATTCTGCTTAACATTGCATACCCTACAAAGTCCATATCCACCCTTATTGAGCTATTAGGTTAGTTTGGGGGACAATCAGAGCTGAGAAATACTTAAGGTAAAACAGAAGTTTTGGCCTTGAATGCCAAAGACATTCAGTCTTCTTTGCAAGGTACAGGGCTCTGTTGGGCAACTCACACTATCAAATACCTTGGGATCTTTCTCCCCCCTCCTCCCTGTGGAATGAGTGGGTTTTCTTAAATCTCTCTCCCTTATTGGAGCTCATGCATATCCTGACCCTAGATCATTGGTACCACCAGCAGTAGTGCTACCACTGCATCAGTGTGTTGGCTTTTAAATGGATCTTGGTTGAAACAACTGAGGATTTAGGATGGCCCTTCGAATTATGGCACTGTTAGTAACAGCAGTTCCTCTCTTGACATTCTGTCACTTACATATTCTCATGCAAAGACAGCAATGAAAAACATTTATTTGTTTTTGATCACCAGGTAAGTGCATTAGGCCTGCAGATGCCTATTTGTAAGCACAAGTTGGGAGAGTTACATGACTGAAAACATATAGAATACTGGATGGGCAACTATGCACAACCAGTATGTTCTGCCGCAGAAGGATTCTGAGTCCCTCTAACCTCAAGAACAAAGCTTGAGATGTCCTTGGGAATCAGAACCCTGAGGTGGCAAAACACACTGGTTGTACATTGAGTTATCCATTCAGTATTTTTTATAGTATATGGTGCCCCCTAAATAATTTCATATTATTTTATTACTTTTTTTACACAGAAAAATATATTGTTCACTGCTGTGTTTTATTACACAGCTCAGGACTGGTTGCTAGGCTCAGTGGTGTGGTTGTTAGGGATCAGACATCTGTACATGTACAGCATGGCATTTCATTGGTTGTAAATCGAGTCTGGGAGGGATTTATAATAAAAAACATACAGTAGTGTCTGAACTTCTCACTTAGCTAGAAGACGGTTATCGGGAGGAACAGCTTTTAGTTTTGTGAGTGGATTTAAATATCTGGTAGATTCTGCATTTGTTTTTTGTATAATGAAGATATCTTTTTGATCCTACATTTTTTTTTTACCATCTGGTTGATCCTGTATGTGTGGGATTTATTCAAGTGATCGTGATGCCATCACATGTTTCTATCTGGCTGATCCTGCAGTTACTGTTGCCTCAGTTAAACTGTGGCTGGTCGGCTTTCCAAATCAGCTAGAGCACTGTTGTACCACAGAAGGGCACAGTCATGTTCCATGACCTTTGAATTGTATTACAACAGTGTTTCAGCTGAGATGGAAATCAGGTTGGAACAAGGTTTCACCATACACTATAATCTGATAAACTGGTGAAATACAGTTAAACCTTTTTCTTAAAACAGACAAAAATTGTTTCAGTCACAGTAAAATAAAGTGCATTACAAACCACTGTATAATGTAGTGAAAAGATGTATTTAAATATGCATTTGATAAACATTTTACAGCTAGGCACATACAACAATATGTATTTTTTGAAAGGCTTACCTTCCTTTTTCATTCAGAAGCATTTTTCTTTGCCAGCCAGAGGGTCTGTCTTGTTCCTTGGGGCCTGCTGGGGCTTGCCCAACCCCAGCGTTGCTTGTGCTCTGGGCTCTGCTTGGTTTGTGTTAGGCTCTGTTCATTGTTTCTCCTGCTTTTGGTTAGTATTTGCTGCCTCCAATTGCTGAGTGATTCTTGTATTGCTTATTTTTCTGATCTCCTGTGCTTGTCTTTTTCAATGAGTGTTTTCTTTTGGGAAGCTTTCTAGTTTTCCTATCACTCTGTTGCCCTATATTTGTATTGTGCTAATCCTGCACCTGAGCTCTCCGGCTCCTGTTTACTCACCAGATAATGCAAACCCTCAGTTCACTGCATTATCTGTATGCTTCAACTTGAGCTCCAGCTTACCTGCCTAGCAATCCTCAGTTTTCCTGCAACTGTTATATGCTTCAGCACACACTGCTGTTTCTCTGCTGCCTCCTGTGCTTCTACTTTACTTGTTTGCACCTGGTCCAGGCTCATACTGCTCAGCTAGCTGCCACTCCCTGTGTTTGTGTTATTCAGGCTTATTTGTTGCTATTTCAGAATAGTCTTTTACCTCTCACAGGCTGTTGGCTATGCTCGGCCTCATTATCACATCACTAACCTGTTAGCTAATCTACATCCTCGGAATTTTACCAAACCATACTTTTACCAAAACCTCAGCAGTTCATTTCCAACTTCTACCATATTCAAATGTTAACCATTCAATTAGTTCTATTGGGGTGGGGGGGTTCTACCCTGCCGACATTACAGTTGCTATCTGGTCTCATGGTGCTCAGCTTGTGACTTCCCTGTTATTCTCACAGTGGGGGACTGTGATGTCACAGTGGGACAGTGTGGCTTCAACTAGTAAGAGAATGCTTTTATGTAAGCTATATGATTTTGCCCTTCTCCTCTTGCCTACATGGCTTTTCAGTTATCCATGCATAAATACATTTACCTTGCAGCCTACTTGGCCTTCAAGATCTTCATTCCATTCCATTAATGCACTGCAAATGCTCCTTACTCAAATAACCTAACTCTGCCTTAATGGCATGTAAGGCATTCATGCCACTCACATCAATTCTTTATTTATGTTGCAACCATAGCAATCACTGCTAAATCTCATTGTTTCAATATGCTTAACCTCACTGAATCAATTTCTGGTATCACAGCTTCTCCCTGCTCAATGGCACCACAGCCTCTTGCTGCTTAATCACCTACCTTCTATGACACCAGTATTTGGCTTCATTAATGGAACTGGTTGTCTTGCTTTCACTGGCTTTGCTCATATCAGTCCATCATATTAAGCATTCCTATTGATCAGTCTCATCAGTCAGTCATATCACTCCATTGTATCAGTCAATCATCTCAGTCAATCATTCGCATACCAATACCTATCCGATGGACACTAGCTTTGCCTGGCCTCCTCATATTTAATGCTTCATAATTGACTGTATGCTCTCATTATAAATCAGAGGAATGCCAACTATGGCCATTACTTTCAATGGCTCAGAGCCAGACCTGCAGCTGACAGTCTTGCTCCTCACCAAAGTCTGCATCTTGAGCATGTGAAACTAGGGGCAGAGTCCTTTCATCTGGCCCCTAGTGGGAATGTCCTCACTCCAAGCAGATATTTAGCCATGCAGTCAATTGATGGCACCTCTTGATGTAGAATTTAAGACTTCAGCTATGAGGGATGGGACCCTCATGCCCATGAGTGCTCCTTTAGATAGCCAAATCAGGTTCTGTGGTGCCTTCTACGCTATTCTCCCCAGGACTCCCTCTGGTTCACCTGGTCTGTTTCTAGTCTGTAGGCCAGTTGAGTGCTGCAGCAGTTGCTACTCTCCTCCTCCCATTTTGGCATGTCCCAGTCTTGCTGCAGAGAACTCTCACTCTTGCAACCCTTCACAGCATTCCCATTAGAGGGATTGTGCGAGCTTTCCACCAAATTGAAATATTTTCTTCCCCTTGGATTGGGTTTCTAAATTGAAGCAACAGAGCCATCAGTAAGTAAAACATCCCTAGCCTGCAGATAAGGTGACCTAGGCCATGGATTCTCAGAGGTTTCCTCCTCAAAGGATTTCTTTCCTCTACTCAGTGCCAAATGCCATAATATTTAGTTACTTTAGGTGTAATTCCTTAAGTTACTTAGGTAGGTTTCCAAAGTTATTTAAGTAGGTTTCTGCCATTGGATGGAGATGGATGGTGACCCTCCTTGCCATTCCCTCTCTCCTTGGGAAGTCATGCCCTCTCATTATAATTCATTCAACCAACATTAAAATTGTTACTCATTTCACTTATCTCTGACCATTACCCTTACCTCTGCTGACCAATGTGTTTCTTCAGATCTCGATATCAGAGATCAAGTGATGTCTCACGCTGAGTAGACACTCTCTAGAGTGCTCCTGCTACCCCTCCTTTAAACCTCAGTTTAAACTTAATATTTCAACTCCGGCAACTTTTTATATTGCTCTACTGCAGTGTGGTATTCTGATTGTGGATAGAATAGAAGGATTTTGCTGTCTTCCTGCTGGTTATGGAGGCTGAAATGTGAGCAGCTCTGCCCCACCATACACCGCCGAGTACGCCCAAGAAAGTAAAGGACCAGCTTACACTGGTGACTAAGAGAATGATTGCAACCCAAGAAACTACTTCTCTATCTCTCTGGAGTGGTTCCTAGAAGAATTTTGTCCCTTCAGAGACAAAATCAGATCTCTAACTGAGGAGGTAAAAACGGTGAATGAGAAATTAGAAGATTTAGCTCAGCGAGCAGGGGATTGTGAGGTGCATTATATCCGTGGAAAAAAGATTGGAGAAAGTTTATCCTGCCATGGCTTTCATTAGGCACAGTGTTTCTAAACTGGAAGCCAAGATTGAAGACCTGGAGAGGAGGAGTCACCATAATAACATCGTGGTTATCGGTCTACCTGAATGGGAGGAAGGATCTAATGCCGTTATATTTGCTCAAAAGTTCATTCAGAAGATATCAGGCCCTTCACCTTTTGGGGCTGAATAAATAGTCAAGTGGGCCCATTGGGCACTGACGTCTATGCTGGCATCAGGAGCACAGCCCAGGACCTTTATTTTTAAGTTCTTGAACTATCAGGAATGCCAGCATCTGATAGCCAAGGTCAAAGAATTAAAAGAAGTACTCTGGGAAGGCTCTCCCATCTGAATCACCAAGGATCTCCCCTCATCTGTGAGGCAGAAGAGAGCAGAATACCACAGAGTGGTGACCAAACTATTGGTGGTGAATATCTGCTTTCGGATGCTATATCCAGCTAACTTGCAAGTATCCATGGAGGAGACATGGACCCCTCTAGAAGATCCAAAAACGGCTGAGCTAGAGATGAAGAAACTACTTCCCAATCTTTTTAGAGATGGGTGACTTCTTAACCTGATATAGAAGGAGTTAGAGCTAATCATACTCTAAAGAAATAAACAGAATGTGTGAAACTAAGTCCTGAACTTTGAGACGAATTGGATGTGCAGCATTTGTCTACATAATGAGAAGAAAGAGACAGTCTAATACCATTAATCTTTACAGGGAAACCTCCTTTCCTCTCGGACAGTTGGAACTGTCTGATTTACTCAGAATCTCTTGAATCTCCTAATAACTGAAGGGTGTGCGTCTTTATTTTCTTTCAAGGCAAAAGTAGCTACGCTTCAGTTGAATGCAGCAGGATGTACAACATTTGTCTACATACTGTGAGGAGAGAGACAGTCTAATACCATCAATCTCTCTAGAGAAACTTCCTTCCATTTCAGACAGCTGGAACTTTTTGATTTTCTCGGCAGTTCTTGGGGCTTTTAGCAAGAAGGCTGTGCTTCCTTATTTTCTTTCAAAGTGGAAGTAGCTACGAGTCAATTGAATGTAGTAAGAGACTTGATTTCCCTGGACATTGGTTTCTGTAGTCCTGCTTCTCTCAGATGTGAATTTCCAACACAGCCCATTAATATGGAAATAATATTGTATGGTCTGGGGATAGTTTTTCTAGTTAAAAACAGGATGGTTCCTGCATTTTCCTTTTTCTTTTGTTTTTCATGTTGCTGCCTTAACCATGGCATTTAGTCTGTGGTGGGTCAAGTTAAGTTAGTAGCATATGAAGGAGAAGAAGCTTGGTTAAATTTTATCATCCTGGGTATAATTTCTGTTTCTTTTATTAAATAAAAGTCAGACAGGTTGAGACAAGAGACCTGACGACAACCTATATTTCATTGCAGTATACTGGTTGGATTAAATGGGGTATTATATTTAGACCCTGATAGGTTTTTATTAGTTCTCTGTTAATTGTGTTACAAGACAAATTTGAACATAATAAGGAGGTTTGAGGAGGGGTGGGGAGGGCGGACGTTGCCTAGTGGAGGGTATTACGTACTATAGAGCACGAGTGTGGGGGAGGGGATCCTCCAGCTTTTCTACTCCAGGAATGGAAGGGAAAGGATTTAATTTTTGCTGATGGATTCTGTGGGAGGGGAGGGGTAAAAGGGGTATTACAGTGGATGATGAGTATCGGGGATGGTGGAACCTTTTTTAAGGGGGAGGGTAGGGAGACAGCTTGGCACAAGGGATATATGGTTTCTACGCAACAGGGTACATGGTTGTCAATGACCAAAAACAAAGCTCCAATGTATTTTCTAAGAAATAATGAAAAGCATTAAAAAGTTTGTATCTTGGAATGTCCGAGGACTCCGTACTAAATTGAAGTGCCATCAGGTGTTGAAACACATAAATCTGCTTTAAGGGGAACTCATGTGTTTTCAGGAAACTCATCTTCTGGAATCAGAGGGAACCTTCCTTCATAGGCAATATGTTGGACAGGTTTTTAATGCAGGGGGCAGTTCCCAGAGTCAGGAAGTGGCTATATTGGTGGCTAGGAATATACCCTTTAAACCTGAGCAGGTAACTGGAGATTCACAGGGTAGATATATATTTGTACAGGGTACATTAGAAAGAACTTCCTTGGTGTTGGGCTGCATCTATGGTCCTAATAATGATTCTCCTTTATATTTTACCAATCTTGTAAAGGTTCTGGCACCTTATACTGCCTATCCATGCATTATTGGGGGAGACTGGAATCTTCCCTTTTCACCTGATCTAGACAAATCCACTCCAAAGAGACAAGGTCTCTCCCCCAGCACAACATGCTCTCAGAGAAATCGTTGATCACCTGGGATTAGTAGATCCATGGAGAATCTTGTATCCCACCTCCAAGGAATTTACATTTCAATCCAATGTTCATGGGACATCATCCCATATAGATTACTTTTTAATTAGTCAATCACTCTTGCAGGGGATAGTAGCAGTAGGCATATCCCCCAGGGTGATCTCAGACCACTCAGTGGTAAAATGTGGTCTGTTATTTACTGCTGATGTATTGCCTGATTCATTATGGAAGTTGAATAATCAGCTGCTCAGGGACCCCCAAATTACAGAAACTATAACCCGGGAAATAGAAGAATATACCAAAATAGACCAAAACTCTACTTCAAGGCCAGATATAGAATGGGGAGCCTTGAAGCGTATATTATGAGGAGTATTCATTAGGTTAGCCTCCCTTAGGAAGAGGAAACAGGAACAGGAATCTCTATCACTTCTCTCTAAAATATGCATTTTGGAAGCATCACTATCTCCCATGACCACAGTAGAGGATAGACAATTACTAGTGGGCTTGAGGGATCAATACAGCTCAACACTTTGGGAAACAGCAGAATATGCTATTTTAAAAACCGGAGTGAAATACATTGATCGGGGGAGAGAGCAGGCCATCTTTTGGCATTGAGACTGAAACAGGTAGAATCTTCCAGAATTATTCCAAGAATAAGATCCCAAGATATGGGAGATCTTCTAGCTCCTAAAGCTATTACCACTGAATTTGTGGATTTTTATAGGGATTTGTACCAACCTATGCCTCATAAACCCACCATTGAAGCCGTGGAACAGTACCTTCGACCACTTGACCTCCCATCCCTCACTCAGGCTCAACAAGAGGTCTTGGTGACCCCCATTTTAGAGTTAGTGATTCATTCAGCTGTATCCTCCTTAGCAACTGACAAAGCTCCGGGCCCAGATGGGTTTACCCCTAATTTCTATAAAACTTTCAGTAAGCAGATTATCCCTTGGTTGTCCCATCTTTTTGGTTGGATGCTGGGTGGGAAGACCCTAGATAGTTCTTTATTAGAGGTCACTGTTATTGTGCTATATAAGCAAGGTAGAAATCCGGAATTGACAGGCAGTTACCGACCAATCTCATTATTAAATTGTGATATTAAAATCCTAGCAAAACTTCAAGCAAACAGACTTAAAAGTGTACTTCCTGCAATTATCCATTCAGACTAAGTTGGATTCATGCAAGGACACCAGTCGTCCGATCATTTTCAGAAAATGGCGAACATCTTCTCTGCGTCCAAAGACTCAGACATACTGGCTGGTCTGGTGTCCCTGGACATGGAGAAGGTGTTTGACCACGTAGATTGGCAGTTTCTATTTCTAACCATGCATAGATTTGGTTTTCCCAATAAATTCATAGATTGGGTTGCCTTCCTTTGCCAGAATCCTCAGGCCAGAATATATTGTAATGGATTCCTCTCTGACAGATTTTTATTGGGATCAGGCACAAGACAGGGATGTCCCCTTTCTCCCCTTTCTCCCCTATTATTTAGTATCTATTTGGAACTACTGCTGGTCAAATTGAGAGCAGATAACGGAGTTCAAGGAATTCCCATAGGTACCAATATTTTCAGATTATCGGCCTATGGGGATGATGTGCTTCTCCACCTGACACATCTGGTACATTCCTTTCCTATAGCCTTGAATATCATTCACAAATTTGGATCGGTTTCTAACTATAAAGTTAATATAACCAAGACGACTGTCTTCCCCCTAAATCACAGGTTTTTAAAACAAGATATATCCTTGATGGAGGTACAATGGATTTCTAAGAGTATTAAATACTTGGGTTTATTTTTGTCTACAAAGGAAAGTCTCATGAAGAAGCTGAATTTCAACACCCTCCTTGAAGCCAATCAGCAGGACTTTAAAATGTGTCAATCTCTTCTGATATCTCTTTGGGGGAAAATAAGTATAGTCAAGATGAACATCTTGCCTAGAATATTTTACCCTCTTAACAAGTTAAATATATGGATACCCCAAAAGTGGTTTAAGACACTGCTTGCTCTTATTTCTTCTTTATATGGGAAGGGAAACACCCTCAACAGTCATATCTCAAATTAGCTGCATCTGTATCAGTGGGGGGCCTTAAATTACCACATTTTGGCATGTATTACTTGGCGAGCCAGGCAACCAAATACTTGCATTGGTTCTCATCTCAAGAAGAGATTGCCTCTACATCCTATCTACCAAAATGGTTAATATTAGAAAGAGTGTTAATTGATGGCTTTAAGATGCTTTTATTAAGAATCTCCCTGCTAGTATTAGCAAATCTCCTATACTAATTTCCCTTAAAGCACATGGTCAATTATGTGCCTTTCTTAAATACCAGAATACCAAGGATACCAGACAACCAATAGTTGGTAATCCAAACCTCTGGATTGGGGGGGGGGATCATTTCCTCACTCTGGCTCCCTCAGCTTAATGAGATCAGTGTTAGGGATCTATTTCATGAGGGTGCATGCCTGGGCACCAGTACCATAATGGTTTCCTTTTCCATGGCTCAAACACAGATTTTTAAAATGTGGCAGCTCCGACATCTGATAACTCAGAGGTTTCCTGCTGTTGGGAACTTGGTAGAGGGATGTGCCTGGTTGGAATCTCTGAGTCCAGTCTGTAGGAAGCCCCATGCAGTCTCACTAATTTATGCTTCTTTACACACCAAAGTGCTTGATACGGGCAGGGAGGTTCCCAATACTGGAACTCCTGTTTCCCTAAATCTTTAGAGAATTGTGAATCAATTCGGCTGGACTCTTTCAGATATGTATCCCAAGATAGACTGAAGCCTACACAATATAGAATATTGAATGATATGTACTAGACCCCAGTAAAGCTTCACAGAATGGGTAGGTGACCGGATGCCCAATGTTTTAGATGTAAGAATGCTGAAGGGGATATACTCCATATACTTTGGGAATGTCCTTTGATTAGAAACATATGGGTTCAAATAAGAGATAGGGCTGATCCCTTATTGGGTATTGGAAATTTATTCACGCCAGAGATTTGTTTAGTGGGGGACTTTTCCATGATCTGGGTTAGAAACAGTAGGTATCATATGGCAATGATAGCATTACTCTCAAAAATAAATTTTATTTTACTGGTTAGATGTTCATTCCATCACATATGAGGAATGGTTAAAGGACCTGCTATTTAACCTTCATGCTGAACAAATAAAAGCCAGCTTGGGTGGTTCTCCTTCCCATTACAAGAAAGTCTGGAAGAGGCTACACACATTATATCTTCTCCAGATGGGAGCCTCGAAGAACAAAATTATTTAGTTCTTGATGTGTACGATTGTCCACATACTGTTATTTTGTCTGACTATTATATGTATACAAATGTTACCTAAACTGAGTTTCCTAGGATGTAGAGGGATGTGCCAAGCTGGTGGAAGTATAGGGGGAGGAGGGAGGGGGGATTGGGGGGAAGGGGGGTGGGAAGGGGAGGCTTTAACATGGAGTTGATTGTATCATGATTAATCCTTATTGTCTGCACCTGCTTCCTTCATGTTGGAAACTCTATGTGAAAACTCAATAAAAATGAGAATTAAAAAAAAAATTTCCATATAAACTTGTTCCCTCCTCAATGCTTTCTGATCTACTCTCTTTTGATGCTTTTCATAAGCTATCTTTAGCCTAAGGCAATTCTTCATATTGCACCTCTAGGGGTGGAACCCTCCTCCAGGGTTCTTTGCCTTAGGTATCCCTACAGGGTGTTATTCCTGAGACAGAGAGGTGAATGATCATATCTAAGTTTATTCAGCAACTTGCACAAGCACAACACCACACCAAGTTGTGTAAGCACATTGAAGAATTTCTTTAATACTGATGAGCTGTGGATGGCTAAATTAAAAACTAATTAGCACTGCTTGAGGTTTATTCTTTTAAATTTTGGCCCATATGCTACACACTGATACATTGCAAGATCTCAAACCTTTCTTTATGCTGTAAGCATATAGAAATAACAATATATTTAACAATTTAATCTGGGCAATTTGTTCTACAGAAAACAATGCCAGGTATGCAGTATTGTGGAGCACTGGGGCTTTATAATAAAACTTACCCACAATTTTTGCAAAACAATTTCTGCATTTTGGGAAATTTTGTTTCCCACAGTTTTCCAGAGGCTGCATTTATGGGGACTGAGTCAAAGGCCTTACTAAACTCCAGGCACTGTATGTTCCCTGTCTGGCCTCTATCCACTGCCTTTGTTACCCAGAGAAAGAAATTGAAGTTCATTTTGCATTACCTCTCTGCCATAAATCTATGTTGCCTATCATCCTGGAGCCTGTTTATCTCAAGGAACTCAAACAACCTTTCCTTGAGAATGGTTTCTATCAACTTGGTAACTATTAATGTGATGTTGACTAACCTGTAGTTCCCTGGCTCTTTCCTTGCCCAGTTCTTATACAAGGGCACTATGTCAGAAAGTCCTCAACTCTCATGACACCATGCTAAAGTATGTCAAGGGAGCTACTTGAACATGTCTGCCAGAGGGCTCAACACCCTTGGGTGTATCCCTTCTGGCCCAGGAGATTTGTGCACTTTAAGGGCCCTGAGTCCTTTACTCAAGTTCAAGTTCAAGTTTATTTCCAGGAAAACTCCATTGAGCAAGCTCATTTTCATGGAGGTCCCTAGAGGAAGAAGACAATGCAAAGCAGTAACATGTCAAATACGAAAGTGCAACATATAAAAATGAGTACATTGAGACATAGGATTGGACAAAGAGAAGGAACTGTACAAATGTTGTTGCCTGATAATATAACAGATTTCATTGCCTAACAATGTGAAGGAACTGTGCAAACTTCATTGTCTAACAATAAAGAAAACATAAAGTAATTGTTGGACCTTGTAGCCAGTGTGGTCCAGTGTTGCATAGTTAAACAATACAGATCAACATAGTGTATAGGGGTGGAAAGGAGGCACAAATGGGGTAAAGGTTGGGGCAGGGTAAAGCGGGCAGTAGTATAGGGTGGAGGGGGGATCAACTAAGTGTAGAACAGTTTATTATGGGTATCAGTTGCATGTTTCTGTCAAGTGGTTGCTGATTAGAGATTTAAAAGCATTTAGAGGCACTAGGTAAGTTAGTTTGAGCACGGTTTGCAGTTTATTCCAGACTAATGGGAGGGCATAGCCAATGGCAGCTTTGCCATAGAGAGTGCAGAACCTGGGGACATAGAGTGCAATGAGGGAGGTTTTTCTGAGTGAATAACAGCTCAGGGAACAATGGAACATGCCTGATATATATGGGGGTAGCTAGCTGAGGAGAGCTTTATAGAGCCATGTGCACCTGTGCATTAATCTTCTGGTGGCTAAAGAAGACCATACTACTTTGGAATAAAGCTTGCAATGGTGGGTTCTGGTGGAGGCATTTGTAATGATTCAAATGGTACAGTGGTACAGTACATAGAAACATAGACTTTGATGGCAGATAAGGACCACTTGGTCCACCTAGTCTGCCCACTATTACATCCTGCTTGTTCCGACTGGCAGCAGAGCAGCAGCTGTACATTAAACCCACATAGTCTAATAAGGGTATACAGGTAGCTTGGACCAACTGTCTTCTAATATCACTGGGGAATAAGGATTTGTTTTGGGAGAAGAACCCTAATCTCATCCTTAATTTTTTGGATAGGGCCTCAATGTGAATGGAGGAGAGGTTACGGTTGAGCCAAAGGCCTATATTTTTGAACTTGTCCACTACATCTAGAGTGTCACCCAGAAGGGTAGTGATGGGCGGAATGGTGATATTATTGTTGGAAACCACTAGGGGATTTGTAGGGGGAGGACATTAATTTGTTTTTTTTAGTGTTAAGTAGCAATTTAGATTGGATACGGTTAATTTGTAACTGATTAAAGTCTGATTGTAGTTCAGTGCAAATGTCGGCTAGTGAGGGTTTGGCAGTGTAGAGTACAGTGTTGTCTGCAAACAAAAGTGGATTTTAGCATTCTTCATGTTATTGCTGAGGGTATTGATGTATATCATGAACAGGAGATGTCCCAGAAAATCCTGCGTACTCCTCTGGTAAGGGGAAGGGGAGATGTGAACAGCCCATTGGCCTTAATTAGTTGGAGACTGTCTGTCAAATAGCTGGAAAACCAACAAAGGGCAGTTTCCTGTGAACCATGCTCCTTAAGTTTACTGTAGCTAATAACAGGTTATGGTCTACGGTATTGAATGTCTTGCTCAGGTCCAGGAACACTGCTCCTGCTGTCAGTTTATGGTCTAGGGTAGTGAATCAGGCATTTGTCACTGAAGCTAGAGCAGATATAGTGCTATGGTTGGGCCTAAACCCAGACTGTAGTGCAGAATCTGGGGACCCCTCTGGCAATCTAACCTTATAAATTCACTACAATCATATCACATGATAATCTAAGGATTAAACAGAGCAGCTCAATTGATAACCCTGTTTATAAAAATGTAAATATATTTTCATACAAATTCAAATAAAACAGTAATGTTACAGGTTAAGTAACAACTAGTCCTTGCTGTCTGAGTCACTGTGAGGACTAGTTGTTAATTAAGCTGTAACATTACTGTTTTATTTGAATTTGTACGAGAACATATTTACATTTTTATTCACTGGGTTTTCAATTAAGATAGTCCCTTAACTGGTTGTTGACTACTTTTTCAAGAAGCTTTGAGAGAACTGGTAGTATATAGATTAGTCTATAGTTGTTAAGGTTGATCAGGTCAACAGATCTGAATAGGGGCAGTATGTAAACTGGTTTCCATATGGAGGGGAAACCACAGGATGAAATAGACAAATTAAACAGATGGGTTAAGGGTGCTGTGAGATGAGGATATCATAATTTTAGAAACCTAGGTTCAATGCCTTTGGCGCTGGTGATTTTTTTTCATGTCTAGGTTAAGGTATAGGTCTTCAACTTGTTTGTAGGTGACTTGGAAGAAGTGGAAGGGGTGTAGAGTAATTTGATTAGGTAAGGGATCCATAGTGTTATGGTGTGTTTGGAGTTTTGCTGCATGTGAAGTGTCAAAGGCTAGCCCTGCCATGGCAAAGTGTGCATTTCATTTGTCAAGGACGGTGGTTTTATCAATGATTGTAGCACCTTGGGACGTTATTTTGGCAAGTATAGATGGGGAAGTTCTATGTCATTCAATTGTTCTAAGTGTTTGCCAGGTTTTAACTGGTTTACCTCGGGCTGCCACTAAGGCATTCTGGTAGAAAGTCAATTTGGCTGATCTAGTCAGCTTGGTACAGGTGTTGCACCACTCTTGGAAAACTGACCAGTCAGTGGCTGCTTTTGAGCACCTGGCTGTGGCCCATAGGTGATCTCTTTTGTTCAATGCTTGTTTTAGTTCTTTGGTGAACCATGGGCAGAAAGCTTTTCTGATTCTGCTTTTAACAAGAGGGGCATGTTTATTGATAATATCTACAACAGCGGTGTTGAAAAGGACAGCGGTCTTACTGACTGAGGTAGCTAGGTAGAATATCTGCTATCTTATCTTGCTTAGGTCATATAGGAAGTTGGCAGAACTGAATTTATGGAGGCTGTGTTTTGTAATGAGATTTGCTCCGGTGGCTTGTCTTTCTGATCCCATGATGCAAATGACAATATTGTGGTTGCTCAGATCATTGTGAAATACAGTGGTGTCGGTAATTTTGTGTGGTCAGCTTGTGAGTATTAAGTCTAGGAGGATGCTTCTGAGTTGTTGTTTTTTTAAGTTGGGCCTGGTGGGTTCGGTTATGAGCTGTGCTAGTCCTAGTTCATTGCATAACTCTTTAAGTGTGTTAGCTTTGGGACTGGACCGGTCGAGATTAAGGTCACAGAGGATTGCAGATTCGTTAGTGTTGGTGAGAAAGTTGCGGAGATGCATTAGTAAATCCAAACTATCTGATGGAGGTCTATAGCAAACTAGGATGTTTATAGAATTCTGCTAGGGAGAGTGATAATTTGAGTGCTAGAAATTTGAATTCCTTAGGTTTCGTGGTGGCGTAGAGTTTTACGGCTGTGAATTTGTCACTGACGTATATTACTACCCCCCAGTTGGTCTATTGAGCCTGAAGGTATTGTAGGAGGGCAAGGAGCTCTCTTGAGCTGTTATAGAACCTTTTAGTCAGGTTTCTGTTTTGACCAAAATGTCTGGGTTGGTATGCGAGGCCCAAATGTTAAGCAATCAGTTTCTTTTGGAGGCTACATAAATTTATGAGCATGAATTTCAGGGCTTTGGACAGCGCAAAGTCCAAGGGGGATGTTAAAGAGGGAAATGGACCTAGGCTAGTTATTGGATGCACAATCTGCAAGGGTTAGTGCTAATAAATGCATGATAGATGAAATAGGGCAGGAGACTGATAGGTGTAACCATTTATCAATCAGTGTTATGATGGGAGGAGGGAGGATTGGAAGTTACCCACCTTGTTTGTATGTACTTTGACTGCCATTTTGCACTTGTGTGAGGTCCTGTATAGGGTACCCTCCCTGAACCTTCTCTCCTCAGTGAGAGACCTTGGAAGTGTGGGATACTGGTGGGCTAGTTAGCACCACGTAGCTATTTTCTATACAGAGCTACTCCACTAGTTCTAAATACTGCCTGAGTATGTACTCCTTGTTCTTAGAAGCAGCTCCCTGTCCTAGGAGCTGTTTACTGCACATTTTAACATCTTTTTTTATCATAAAAGAGGATCGAGGAATGGGAAGTGCCATCTGTACCTGCTTACGGTTCGCTCACTATTTCTGACCCACGCTAGTGAGTGGGGCACCAGAAAGGCACAATCTGTGCTGGAGTTGTGAACCTCTGGTAAGAGGTGGTTTATTTTTAAATAAAATACTGTGATATGTATGTACTTTGACTGCCATTTTGCACTTGTGTGAGGTCCTGTATAGGGTACCCTCCCTGCACCTTCTCTCCTCAGTGAGAGACCTTAGAACTGTGGGATACTGGTGGGCTAGTTAGCACCATGTAGCTGTATTCTATACAAAGCTACTCCACTAGTTCCAAACACTGCCTGAGTATGTACTTCTTGTTCATAGAAGCAGCTCCCTGTCCTAGGAGCTGTTTACTGCACATTTTAATGTATTTTTTCCAATCAAAGGGGAGCGAGGAACCGAAAGTGCGATCTGTACCTACTTTCAGTTCACTTGCTATTTCTGACCCATGCTAGCAAGCGGGGTGAGCATGTGTGGGGCCACGCATGGAGATGCATGCAGAGACATGCATGTCTCAGCGTGTGTCTACTGTGTCCAGCGGGGACATCGGGACTAGGGTCAGACACTACACCAGCACTATCCAGCACTAGAATAATGGGTCTACCATCTTCTAGCTTGCTAAACATAGTAACGTGGCAGAATGAAAAAAGTGAATAATTTCTGTTCCTCCTGCCAAATATATGCCATTGACAAACAAACCCAGAACTTCATTTGTGAGAGATGCCAATTAGTCATGATGCTGCAGGAGGAAATTAAACATCTCCAGACAAAACGCTCAATAAACACTGAGATAGATGCCCTAGAGGACTATATTGACCAGATGTCAATTCTTCTGGACATCGACACATCCCTAACCTGTATTGATAATCCGGCCACAACACAGGTCGCTGACCCCAATATGAAGTCTACCCCTTCTTTCAAGGAGAACATTGTTATAACCCCCGCTACCCCTGAAACAGACCCTGCATCACAGTTGTTACTACCCTTAGAAAGAGAAGACTGGGCTACAATTCGAAAGATGAAGACAATAAGAAGAGGTAGCCAGATTTTTAACAGTGCTCCTGTACTACCACTTCATAACTCTTTTGATCCCCTAACATTTGTAAATGATGAAGCACCAAACATTATACCAATTCAGAGTATGCACCCTGAATCCACAGGAACTGAGAACCCTGTTGTAACTTCCATCAATAACCCCCCCACCCAGAACTCCTTAAACCCGCAGACCAGTCATTTTTGCACATTACTGCCCCCCATATACTCACAGAAGGAATGCCAAGCCTCTGCACCAAACAGTAAGCAGGTCTTCATTTTAGGAGACTTCATAATAAAATATACTGACTGGGCTATTTGCAATCCTGACAAAGTAAATTGCATATGCTCTAGCTACAGGGGGTTAGGGTTTCAGATATAACACCAATGGTAAAAACAATCTTATCACAAGCAGGGGATAATCCACTTGTGGTTATTCACCTAGGGACCAATGGTATCAATAGAACTCCATTTGAAAAGCTTAAACAAGATTACGTTGCTCTCCATAATATTCTTGAAGACAGGGGGTGCAGTAGTTGTCTCTCAGAGATTCTACTGGTCCCCAGAGCCACTAATCAGATTACAAGTAAGATCAAAGCTCTCAATGAATGGATGTGCAAATGGTGTTATAGACAGAATATTCCCTGTTTTACTTACTGGGAAGAATTTTATGACAGCCCATCCCTCTTTTGCTGGGATGGTTTACATCTCAGCAGAAGAGGGAGTACGCTGCTAGGGCGAAAGATTTCCACTTTTATTAATAGCTATTTAAACCAATAACAATGTGTGAGATTAGGTCAAAACCTAAATCTCTTATTACTATTAGCCCCTTACAAAATCACAAATCACTTAACGTTCTATCACTTAACGCCGTTCACTAAATATCTCTAAACTAGCTGAACTGGAAATTAAAATTCAATCCCATAATCTTGTTATAATACCTATATCTGAGACCTGGGGAAATTCTGACAATCAATGGACAGTTGAGATACTGGGATTCAAACTTTATACCAAAAATAGAACAGGCACAAGAAAAGGAGGAGAGGTCTGCCACTATGTAAGGAATAATATTCCATCATTTAAATCCTCTTTTAAAATCCTGACTGAGACTGTATGGATAACCCTTCAACTAAATGACCTGCCCCAGATCTTGGTGGGCACTTGTTATCAGCCACCCTCAGTTGATCTAGATTACACTATACAATTAACTAATGAACTATCCTCATTAGCTAACAATGGCACTGTTCTTATCCTTGGAGATTTTAACATCCCAACCATAGACTGGGAGGCTTTATCTGGTAGCATCCAACAGGACAAGCTCCTTCTTTCATCTGTCATCGACTTGGGCCTTGTCCAACTAATAAGGATACCAACCCGAGGAACTAACACCTTAGATCTTGTTATAACAAACATTGATGAAATAACAAACCTCCTTGTTTCTGAACCCCTGGAAAACAGTGACTACATGTCCATACAGTTTACTATTTCTTATGACTCCCAAGTTTCATTCAATAACCTCAAGATTAAACAATATGATAGGGCTGACTTTCAAAAAATCAACGAACATCTAAATAACATCAAATTGGATCATATTCTCCCCTCACTCAATATGGATGAGGCACGGACCTCACTTAAATCAAAAATTCATGAACTAGAAAAATGGTATGTTCCTGAAAAAAATAAATATAACGACAAGGGGAAAATACCCCTATGGTTTAATAGCACCATTAAAAAGCAAATCACTCTCAAACAAAAACTATTTAAATCCTTAAAAAATTGCAATACTAATCTTAAAGAGGAAACACTATTTAAGTATAGAAAATCGGTCAGGGACCTAAAAAAACTTATACTTGTCACAAAATGTAATCTTGAATTAAAAACAGCCCATACAAAAGTCTCACATAATACACTCTACTCATATCTCAATGGGGAAAAAAGGGAACAACAGATCGGTAGGCTCACTAGTCACTAATGATGCCACCATCACCTCTCACATAGAAACAGCTACAGTATTTAACAATTATTTTGCTCAGTTTTTTCCCAAGATGCTTCCAGAAACAAACACTTAACCACTACACTCACCTTATTGATTATACAATGTCCTTACAGGATGCAAAGACTATAGTTGAAACCCTCAAAAATACGACCAGTCCCGGACCCGATAATATAAATTCAAAATTCCTAATGGGAACATTAGACGCCATTACTTTATCTTTAACCATAATATTTAACAAATCATTAAAAGAAGCCAAAGTACCAACTGACTGGCTAATAGCTATTGTTACCCCAATATTCAAACAAGGTACACTCTCAAAAATTGAAAACTATCGACCCATCTGCCTTACTTCAATTCCCTGCAAGCTGCTAGAAAAATAATCAAATCCATCGTCGAACTAGAAATGCATTCTTTACATATTACGGATCAAACACAACATGGATTCAGACAGAGTCACTCCTGTACCACCAACTTACTTACTTACCTTTTATGAATATGTCAGCAAAAACCTAGATTCCAATATTCCCATCGATGTTATCCTACTTGATTACAGAAAAGCATTCGACAAAATGTCACATGCCATCCTTGTAAACAAACTTCTCGTACTAGGCTTTTAACCAGTCATTGTTAGGTGGGTGTATTGCTGGCTGATGGGCAGATTGCAGAGAGTTAGGGTAAATGGGGTATTGTCTGATGAGGAGAGGGTCTCTAGCGGGGTCCCGAAGGGCTCCATCCTGGAATCCACACTTTTCAACATTTTTATCAGTGACATAAAAATAGAATCAAGGAATATCATCGCCAAATTTGCTGACGATAGTAAACTGGGAGGAAGAGTAGGCAACACAACTAGTCAAAGGGAACTAAAGCTAGATCTAGCCACCATCAAACAATGGGCACTAAGTACCAAAATGCAATTCAATGTAACCAAATGTTCAGTCTTACATATGGGCAAAACCAACCCCAAACAAACATACACCCTAAACAATACAATCATTAGATCATCCCACAGTGAAAAAGGCCTGGAATAATAGTTAATCATAAACTGTCATCATCAGATCATTGTAACAAAGTAGCTAATCTATCTAATGCACTCCTTAGATGGATCAATCACACTTTCACTTCTAGGTCAGAACATGTATAGTTACCCTGTATAGTTCCCACGTTTGACCCTACTCTGACTATGGGTCCCCCTTCTGGAGCCCTTACCTGACTTCTGACATTAAGAGGATTAAGAAGATACAACACAGGGCAACAAAGATTGGCCCACATCTAGCACATCTCAATTATGAAGAAAGACTAAAAAAAAACAGGCCTTTACTCATGCAAAGCCAGAAGGGTTAGAGGAGACCTCTTCCAGTTAATAAAAATCCTTCAATCCCCCACCCTAATGGATCAATTTGGCATTGCATTCGTCACAAGAAAAATCATACCAAGACTGCATAACAAACAGTTAAAAGTTTGTAAAGCTAGGACAAATAAGAGACTAAACTTTTCTTCTATTAGGGCCCCAAAACTGTGGAATAAATTGCCACAAGAACTAGTGGATTGTTCCAATCTGAATACTTTCAAAATACACCTGGATAACTGGCTCCTTAGCTAATCATTCTTGGGTACAATGTCCCACAATGTAGGGAATAATCATGAAGGCCTCGGCCCCTTTTGTCCTTAACACCAGGTACCAAGTATCAAGTACCAAGTTTGGTAAAGGGGGGTGGTAGGGTAATGGAAGAGAGCAAGGGAGAGGCCAAAATTGCTTAGTAAGGGCAGTGTAAAAGTGGGCTGTTAGGATTTTGAAACAAGCACCTCCAATGGGTGGGAGGGTTGTTTGGTTGGAGTGGGTTGGGTGGGAAGTCTGCCTACATGGAGCTGATCTCAAAGATGGCAACAAGACCTGAGTCCCACCTGGTAGGCTGGCGCCTGAGGGAAGGGGGAGTACTGACCGTGGCCCCTGATGCTGTTGTCCTGCTGTTCTGCAGGTCCCTGAAGCTGAGGAAGGGAGAATAAATTAATGCAGGTAGGCAGGGGGAGGGAGGTAATGTGAGAGCTGGAAGGAGGGAGGGGCAGAACTCCCAACTTAGGCAGATACTGCCGTGGGGGAGTAAGACTGGGTTGGGGCACTACTGGGAGGCTAAGCAGCCCGGATACAGGGACTGAGTGGCTAACACAGTGCTATGCAAGTTAAGGAACAATGAGAAGTTGCTAAAGCATGTAGCTTTCTGTGGCTCATGAGGCAGGAATGGAGCCCCAAGTCTACCACAGAGACACAGATAGCCTTTGACAGCACTAGTAAAGGTAAATACATTGAAAACTCATTCCTTGCTAACAACTCTATATGGGTGCTTAAATCTCTTGCATCAGATGCACCAAAGAGACCAAACGTAGCTAAAATAACATGTAAATGTGTTCTTAAAGTTCTCACAATATGAGTCTGTCCTCCATAGTCCCCTCTTCCCACACCCTATGACCTATATCTATCCTTCCCTGTAGTATTGGTCTGCCCTTTTCTTTATTGAAAACTGAGCACAAGTATTCATTCATTACTTAAGCCATCCTTCTATTATCCTCCATCCACTCTGCCCCTTTCTCAGCTTGACAATATCTTCTTTGGCTTTTCTTGTTTTTTCAGCTGTATCAAAAAAGGTTTTGTCTACTTCCTTGACACCATCTACTATTTTCAACTTTGTCCCCACCTTTGCCTGTCTTACCTCTCTGCTACCTGTTTCTATCCATTCCAGGTAGTCTACCCTGTCTTTCTCCCACTATGTCCTCCTGTATTTCTTGAAGGAAGCTATTTTTTTCCCTCGTGGCACTTTCAACCTACTGTAACCTGTGAACCAGAGTAGTTCCTAAGTTTTGTTATATTTACCTGTCTACTTCAGACAGGTGCTCATGACTTCCTGTATCTACTGCTGTTTGGAATGTTCAGATTCTGACAGAGCAAAATTCCATGTAATTTTGGAAATTTTCTGCTGAATTTCATTGGTAGCAGAATTACTTCATTTTGCAAACAAAATAGTTTTTGCAGACCAATTATTCTCAGATACATACTGTACATTGCATATTCCTTTTCCACAATCCACAGAAAATTGCTCCCCAGTTTGTGATTCACTGAAAATGATTCCGCAAGATACATAAAAATGCTTTTTGGAATTCTTTGGAATTTAAAAAGAAATTCTAAATTTAAATTGTAGGTTTTTTTTAGGCCCCAGTATCATAAAGGCTCATACGGTCGTGTTCTAAGTTTTATGTCGGGGAATCTTCTTTCTTCCCTTTTCTTTTTTTTTGTTTTTCTCAGAATCAAGAAAGCTGCCTCATCTTTAGGGGATGGGGGTGTTGGATGGGTTACTGTTGTTCTACATTTGGTTTTTATTTTTTGGTTTGGTGTTCTGTTATGGTTACATATTTAAATGTATTCGATGTTTTTTTTTTTTGCATTTAATTAATAAAATAAAATCATTTGCCAAAAAAAAAGAAATTCTAAAAAGTATTTCCACAACTGCCATACTGTGTGAATTCTTCTGGCGAAATTCTACATTCTGCACAGACCTACCTGGATCCCTCCTTGAATTACGGGCTATTTTTCCTAACCCCCCCATGTTCCCCTGAGTTTGGACAGGTGCCCTCCTAGATCTTCCCCCATGTTGATGAAATTGGCCATTTTGAAGTCCAGAACATGTATTTTTGTGTTCAAGACTTCCTTCCCCATATTGAGCTAAAATTATAAATACTGCTTCCCGGAAGCACAGCTGTACTAGCGGCTCCTACATTGTCAGTGTTTGCCAGTAAAAAGTTAAAGATGGTCAGATTCCTATTCTACTCAATTACCCCCTGGATTAAGAAGCCATCTTGGGCTGTGTCCAGCATTGTTTGGCCTCTGTTGCTGTTGGCTTCAGAAATGTCCAGTAGGTTAAAGTCACCCATTATTACCACATCCCCTTCCCGAAACCTTTCTAATCTTGCCACCCAGCTCCTGGGCTATGGCTTCATCTGTACACCACCTTCACCCTTATTATTCTCCCTGCCAGTGTTTGAGCTTGTACCCAGATTGGCTCTGTGCCTTCCCCAATATATTCTCTTGTGGCTGTTATTCCTTCATTGATGTGGACCACCACCCCTCCCACTGCCCCCTATCCTATCCTTTCTATAGAGAGAGAACCCAAGATAGCGATGTCCCAATCATGGTTTCAGGGATGTCCAGGTATCACCTTCCTCCAAGGATTTGTCAGAGCATCTTTACAGTATGTACTTTTCGGCTGGAGGATTAATTTTGTGCAGTTATTACCAGCTTGTTTATAATTCTGTATGTCTATTTGCTTCCCTGTTTCCTAAGCCCATATCCAGAGATGATCCCTGGATTTTAGTAGTGCTAGTAGTTCATAGAAGAGCCAGGGGTTGCACAGACCTTTGACTTTCTGCTTTTTGAAAGGGGCATGAGCATCACAGGTAGCATTAAAGGTCTTAATGAAGAAGTCAAGGGCAGTGTTGACATCTGTAGTGTGGAAGATTGGAGACCAATCTTGTAGCCTAAGGCAGGATTTTAGGTGTTTCAACTTCCCCCATGTGAGGACTCTGCTAGTGATTAATTTGGGAGGGATCATGGTAAATTTGTTTGACCAGTTGCAGATTACAGGAGAATGGTTGTTTAGAGTGTCTGGAAGGACAGAGACTTTTGAGATGCGGGATTGGTGACTGGTCAGAATCCTGTCCAGAAGTGTGCTCATGCCTGTTTTGTAAGTTTGCCTAATAGGGGAGTCAACCAGTTGAGCAAGGTTTGTTGAGGAGATGGCATCTTTGAAGCCCCCTGATTCCGGAGCAAGCCAGTTGATATTGAAGTCGCCCCATAAGGATTGTCTCAGAGCCAGGAGGTTGGAAGGGATGAGGTCAAGGATGGAATTTAGGCCTTTTCCTTGTTCTTTGGGGGGATGTACACTGTGGCAATTGACAGGGCTTTATTGTGGGCCCCTAGTAGAACTCTGACAGAGAGAATCTGGGAGGATGAGTCAGTGTCAGGAGTTTTTAGAGGGTGGCCTTGGAGAGAGTCTTTGTGATATAAGGCACAGCCATCACCTCTTTTAGCAATTTTGTCAAGCAGGAAAATGTTGTAACCTGGTAGGGTAATAGCCATGTCCGAGATTTTAGGTGAGAGCCAGGTTTCAACAACTGCAAGGATGTCTGGCTTGTGCTGGTTAACAAATATTTGCAGGGCATCAAGTTTAAGCAGGAGTCTGCAAATGTTTACTGTAGCAAGGGTGAGCATTCCAGAGTGACACAGTTTATAGCCTAGGCTAGAGTTAATAGGTCTTGGACCTGGGTTGGGGTGAATATTACCCGAAATCAGCAGCTGGAGGAGCAAGAGCTTCAGGACGTACCATCTTTGTTGTCTGTTGGAGATTTTCCCATTCCATTTACTACTCGAGCAAGGGTGATAATGTTGTCAATGGTTCCAGAGAGTGGTCATGAATGCCAGAGGTGGAAGAGGGAACAAACGTGTGTATATCACCCTTTCAGGACCCCAAGGGTGTAGCAAACCATTCCCAGTACTGGGTGAGTATGGGGAGCCAGGAGCAGCAGGCAGGGTGCCAGTGTGTGGATAGACAGGGTCAGTCTGGTAGCTTGGGGGAAGAGAAAGGTTACTCACCCTAGGTAGGTAGAAGAGAGGTAGCAGGGAGAGCAAGATAATCAGATGGAGAGGTAGGGGAGATAGAGCCATTTTACTCAGAAGAGGAGGTAGGGAAGAAACAGGTTATTCAGGGAGGAGTGAGCATAGCATGAGATGGTGACTGGGAGAGACAGAGGTGAGGTTGGTGCTCAAGGAGCAGTTAGGAGAGAAAGCAGAACAAAGAGGGAGAGGGGAGGAGAGAGGGAGGGGTGGTGGGTGGCAGGAACAAGTGGAGACCAATAGGGCACGAGCAAGGAGTGACCTAGTAACAGGGGCAGGGGCGAAGGTCTATTTAATTAAGGTGGTCGGTGATGTGGGGGGGGTGCAAAAATTACAGCAATCTGCAGTATTTTCCTATGGGCAGAAAAGCCCAGAATCTCAATTAAAAAATAGTAAGGGAGCAGGGCAATCCGTGGCTGAGCAGAGAGCAGCCAATCAATCAGGGCAGAAAGGCAGCGACCAGCAGCCAATTGGAACCACTCAACACTGTCCCAGTGCAGCCAGTGATCTTACCCGGTTTCAAAGGGGTCCCCCGTGGCTTGTTCAGGAGGCATTGGTGGCAGGCTGAAGGAGCTGTGACAGCTTGTGCAGGAGCCCTAGCAGGGGCTGGACTCTGTGGGGGGAAACCAAAGCAGTGGTTCGTTAAAGAGGGGAAACAAAGGAAGGTTCAGATACTGAATCAGTGGGCGAGGAGGGGATTGAGGGGATGGAGATAAGGCAGAGAAAGAGGGGGCAGGGAGTGGGGGTGCACGCCTACACAAAATGAAGTTTGTGCAAACGACAGTGCCAGGTAGAACAAAAGAAGCAAATTGGGACAGACTGAGAACAGGAAAACACAGCCAAGAAGTGGGAGGTAGGTCAGATGGTCACAACAGGGGAAGGAATCATAGAGCACAGAGACCAGCAGAACAATTTACAGATAAGCACTTAGCAAAGTCCTACATAGAAACATAGAAACATAGAAGTTGACGGCAGATAAGGACCGCAAGGCCCATCCAGTCTGCCCATTTCTTTTTTTACCTTATAAATGTGCCATCGGCCTTTGCTCTGTCAATGGCCTATCTATTCATAATCATCAGCATTGCTCCCTTATGCCTATCCCATGGCTGTTTAAAGCCCTGCACTGTATTCATATACACCACTTCCTGAAGTAAGCCATTCCATTCATCCACCACCTTTTCTGTGAAGAAGAACTTCCTCACATTACCCCTTAATCGGCCTCCCTCTAATCTCATGCTGTGTCCTCTTGTCCTGCTATTTTTCTTATATTTAAACATGTTAGACTCTTTCACCTTGTTAATGCCCTTAAGGCATTTAAATGTTTCAATTATATCATCTCTCTCCCTCCTTTGCTCTAGGGTCTACATATTGAGCTCCGTTAATCTGTCCTCATATGTTTTCTGATACAGTCCCTGCACCGTTTTGGTTGCCCTTCTCTGGACTGCCTCAATTTGGTTAATGTCCTTGTGAAGGTGTGGCCTCCAGTACTGCATGCAGTACTCCAAATGGAGCCTAACCAGTGTCTTGTAAAGAGGGATTATTATCTACCTCTTCTGACTTGAGATACCCCTACTAATACACCTCAAAATCCCCCTAGCCTTACCTACTGCTTTAGTGGTCTGCTTGGATGATTTCAGGTCATCGGTGATGATGATGCCCAAGTCTCTTTCTTCCCTTGTGACTGCCAGTAACTCCCCTCCCAGCCTATAGGTGGCTTCAGGGTTTCTCTTCCCCATGTGCATGATCTTGTACTTCTTTGCATTAAACCCCAGTTGCCACTCTTCCAGCCATTTTGCTAGGTTATCCAGATCTTTTCTCATTCTGCCCACCCCATCTGGATCATCTACTCTGTTGCAGGTCTTGGTCTCATCTGCAAACAGACAAACCTTACCCTCCAGTCCATCTGCAATGTCACTGATGAAGATATTGAAGAGGACTGGCCCCAGGACTGATCCCTGAGGAACTGATCCCTGATCCTGGTAGACATTGTCTGAAATACTTATTTTAAAGTCTAACTCAAGAAATCTACAGAGAGCAGGCATTTTACACAGTGGAAAATAAATGGCAATGAATCAAAAAATATAGGCAGCAGTTAACAGCAGACCAGGGTTTACAATTTAGCTCAAAGGGAGAGGAAAAAAGAAGCAGTACAGGTATTTTAAAATTAAGCACAAAGACAATTCAGGAAAGGATGCAGAGAGCAGCCAACTATACTCAGAGGCAAAATTACGGCTATCTGCAGTACATTCCTATAGGCAGAGAAGACCAGAATCTCAATTAAAAAACAGTAAGGGAGCCGGGTCAATTCGTTACCAAGCAGCGAGCAGGCAACCAATCAGGGCAGAAAGTAGTGATCGGCAGCCAATCGGAACCACTCAGCATGATCCCGGTGCAGCCAGCGATCTTACCCAGTTTCAGAGGGGTCCTCCACAGCTTGTTCAGGTGGCTTTGGTGGCAGGCTGAAGGAGCTGCGGCCACTTGTGCAGGAGCCCTAAGGAGGGTTGGTCCATATTTTTATGGAGATAGGGGTGGTAAACTCCTAGTGTGGCAGCTGAAATGCAGGGAGGGAGAAAAATACCATCAAAAGTATACATGGCATGCAAGGGACCCTGGTCACTGACCACCAGGGTATAGGCCTTGCCTTCAAAGAATTTTATAAGAACCTCTATACTTCTGAAGTAACACCATCCCCACAACAAATGCAGGCCTTTCAGAAAGCATCAGTAATTCCCATGGAGATGGAGGTTACCGGGAGCTGCAGAACTCCTTACAGATTAATGAGGAACAAGATGCAATTAAGAAACTGAAAGGAGGCAAGGCACCAGGCCCAGATGGGTTACCGATAGACTTTCACAAAACCTTTCAGTCTTACCTTATAGACCCCCTCTTTGACGTGTATAAGGAGAGTGTAATGGTGGGTGAACTACCACCATCCATGACAGCTGCCACTATCACAGTTCTGCCTATGCCAGGCAAGGATTCTGCACTGTGCTCATCTTATGGCCCAATATCTCTGCTTGCCTCTGACTATAAAATTATGGTTAGAACTATAGCGGCGAGATTGGAACCAGTGTTGCCAAAGATTATCCATCCTGGCCAAAGTGGATTTGTTCAGGGCAGACAGGACAAACATAACACAAGGAAAATCTTAAACATCATCATTCACTGGGTAAAAACTAAGAGGTTTCACAATGCAGAGGTCCTAGCCCTAGACGCTGAAAAGGCATTTGACCATGTTGAATTGAACTACATGCTTAAAGCACCTGAGACATTTGGAGTGGGCCTTACATTGCTGTCTATGGTAAGAACCCTGTACTCCGATCCAACATCTCAGGTTCTCACAAATGGTGCTCTGTTCCCACCTTTCATGCTACAAAAAGGTACCAGACAGGGGTGCCCTTTATCCCCTCTGTTATATGACATTGTTGTAGAACCATTAGCAGCTGCAATCTGTAAACACCCAGGAGTAGTGGGGTACGGTGTGAGGGGAGAATATAAATGGCCCTCTTTGCTGATGATTTACTATTATATTTACAGAACCCAGGTGAGAGTCTTCCATGTATCCACTTGCTCCTTAAAGAAATATGCCTCCCTGTCTGGACATAAAATTAACTTGCCCAGAAGTGAGTTATTACCAGTAGAGGGGGCACCAACAAGCCCTGGGGGCAAATGAGTTGGGAGTGCAGGTAGTATCAAAAATAAAATATCTGGGGGGGGTTCACATCTCTGCTGATGTGGGCAAGCTATATACGCTGAACTATGAAGTCTTATTAGCTAAAACAAGGTCAGAATGTGAATGATGGATGGATTTACCTCTTACTGTTTTGGGGTGAGCAGCCACCAGTAAAATGACCATCCTTCCCCAAATGTTTATATCTTTTCTAGTTAATCCCCTGCCACATACAGGTCCATCTTGTAAATGAGCTTGCTCAATGATGTTCACCTGGATAAATAATGATTTTAATTGATTGATTGACATCCCTGACAAGTTCTTTACAGAACTGAATAGTATCCTGCACAAATTCATTTGGCGCAGGAAGAACACAAGAATTAGTAGAAGGACCCTTCAACTACCTATGAACAAGGGGGAGAATAGGACTGCCCAATTTTAAATTCTACCACTGGGTTTCCCATCTGGCATTCTTGCCCATAGGCATTGACCCAGCCCCTCCAGTATGGATGGTTATTGAGGAAAGGCATGCAGGGGGAGATCTCCACAGAGACATCCTGATGGTAACAACTAAACCTACTACCACCAAGAAGGCATATCCTAACCCATTCACCAGAACCCTGATGAGGGCCTGGAGAGCTGTACGTGAACACACCCAAGTACTGAGTGGAACCTCTCTATATGCATCCACATGGGCCACCCTGAAAACAACACCATATTATAATGTTTTCCTTCATAGAGGTCTGTTAAGATGGCAGAAGGCACACCTAAAGCAGATATTACAGCTATATGAAGGGAACCAACTTCTCATGTTCACAGAGAACCAGGCCAGATGGGATATTCCCAAAGGCGGCCTATTCATATACTTGCAGATTAGACATAAATGACATGGGCCGGCCCAGTGGTGCTGAGGGTTGAGGCACTGGACACAACACCTTGCACCACACCAGCGACCCGGGTTCAGGAACAGACTCGGGCCATGGGAGGCCAGCAGGGGAGAGGGTGGATTGAGCATCCCAGGACTGCTCTCCTCCCTCTGGGGTGGATAAGGGGAAGCACATCTTGCTGTAGTGACCTCTGGTGATGACTGGGGGCAGCACAGTTGCAGTGCACAGTAGGGGAGGAGTACAGCAAGATGTCAGCTTACATGCCATACGTCGTTGCACTTCTGGCTCCTAGGGGGAACAAAAATGGAGGAAATGGCTGGGCGCAACTGACACAGCTTGATGGCTGCACTCCAGCTGACCTGGAGGACTGTTGTGGAATTGTGCTGGGGGGGTCTAGTCCAGCCTGGCTCATACAGGCATGGGGAGGCCCTCCAGTGAGTTGGGGTGGCAGCGCTGGACCCCATCATGCAAGTGAGTCTGCTGCTCTTTGGAGCAGTGAGGGCCAGCGGCTGGATGCCCCCACCAGTGGTTCTGCAGAAGGCACATAAATAGTGATATAACTAAAAAAAAAGACATAGATTACAGGATCTACTACAAAGCTCTCCCAGGAATATGGGACAAGACCCATATATTGAAGAAATGTTTAGACCCCAACCAAATTCAGGACCACTGTCTGTGTACTATGACACATTGCTGGGGGGGGGTGACCCTACCCTGCATATACAGAGGGCAAGGGAGGAGGACCTGGGAATACATCTCCCCCCAAAAAATTTGGAAGTGGGCAATCCAACACTTTAATGAATGTTCTAAGAGTAACAGACTCTGCCAAACCTAGTTGAACTTCATGCACAGGACATATATAACTCCGGTAAAGAGGCATGTTTTGGACCACACTAAACCAAGCCTGTGCCCTAAGTTTCAAGCAGAAGCAGGAACATACATATATATGACCCTAATGTGCCCCAAAATTCTGGCCTTTTGGCATGCTGTGCACAAAAAGATGACAATGGTGCTAGTGAGGGCTCCTCCAAAGTACCCCTTGGAGTTCCTTCTGGGAGCAGACCCTGATAGAGGCTTGTTAGGCAGGGAGCTGCCATTGTGGTCTCTTACTCTTGTGAATGCCCGCATCACTCTGAGACAGTGTTGGATCTCAGAGAACCCCCCTACAATCCAGAAGTGGGCAAATAACCTATTGAGCTGCCTTCGATTAGAGAGGGCTTAAAGTACAATCACAAACAATGGTCACAAATTTGCACATATCTGGAGCAAACTAGGCCAGGCCTAGAAGACAGCCTCTTCCCTTAGAAACTACAGCACAAGGCATGGGGATCAGAGGCACCACTGAAAGATATGGCAAGGTTGACTAACACCAGTAGACCTTTTAAGGTTTACGATGCACCAGCTGAAAGCCACGATACCTCCCTCTCCATCACCCATACAGAATTACAGTATTAAAGTTTTAACTGATTATGTGACTTTTATGTTTATATCCATAAATCATAGAGAAAATGTTGTAATGTCCTGTTAATCTTCTGTGATTTAACATCATGTGATGTTCTGTTGATCTTATAATAAAAATATTTTACAAAAAAAGAGGAATTGGAATCTGATTACATTTCAGAATCTGTATCTAATGGGTAGTCTTATTGACAGGATGATTGATTCTTGACTGACTGTCTGGAATGGGTGTCTCCTGGGAAAATTGAGTTTGGGGTAGTTAGCTGACCTATCTGCGCAAAACCTGTTTTTTTTAGCTTCTATGGGCTGGAAAGGAACAAGGTGTCTGCTGGGTACTATGGTTTAGTCTAGGTTGGCCATTTTCCTGTCAGACTAGTAGTTAGTTGATTGGGTAGCAGGTACACACTGGAAGAAAAAGTCAGGATTCAGGTGAATTGTTTGTTGCGTGCAACACTTTGTACTGCTGTGCCTACTAAGTGCTAATGGTTTGTATTCCTCCTGTCAGGTTGCAAGAAGCAGTGGTATCAGAGGTGGAAAGGGTGGGGAGAGTGAGTCCTCAGGGGATGCTCTAGTAGCCCAGTAAAGTAGCCCAGCCAACTTCCTTTCAGGACATGGCCATGAGAGGTGTGGGTCAGTGACTCATGTAATGGCCAGATAATTGACTATGAAGATTCAACTGACTGGACTACAGGAGCATAATACTGAGAGGTGGATGGAATTGTGAGAGGCACTTTGCCACATTAAAGTTATGAGACTAGTGTGGGGGACACAAAGGTGGGTGTAGGTGGTGGTTTGCTGCAGAAGCTGAGAGAGGGAGAGCAAGGAGGTGATTTATTGAGTACATTGTATTTAATTCTTAATTCAGGAGCCTGTAATAGTAAGTAGAAGTCAGTGTTTTGGTTCTGTTTTTGGGGTTGTCTTTACTTAGTGTAACTTTAATTTGCCAGGGAGGTAATCTAGCTGGGAGAATATTTGCAGTCATCTGTGACCAGAGCTGTTATTGAAACTCTGTGAAAGAGATGTCTGATAAGGCAAGGCAAGAAAATGTTATTTATAAGGCACCAAATCCCAGAGGCTCTGGACGCTGAACATAAATAACCAACATACAGCGGTAAATTAAAACATGTAATAAAACCTTATTAAAACCATATCAAAGTTAAAATTCAACAGCATTAAAAGGTTTCCAGAGGTCACTCTTCCAGGGACTGGTTGGAACTAAAGATGGCATCAGCAGTCAATAGCCAGGCTGAAGAGGTGAGCCTTCAGCCTCCCCTTAAACACCTCAATTGAGGGAGCCTCCCGGACAGCAGGTGGAAGCGAGTTCCACAGGGTCAGCCAAGAGACACTAAAAGCGCAACCTTCCGCTGTCCTTAGCTGAACCCTGGGAATGTCCAGAAGGCCCCTCGAGGGGAAGCAGAGGGACCAAGCAGGGGACACCAGTGTCAGGAACTCATAGAGGTAACCAGAACCCAGCCCATATAGGCCCTTATAGGTGAGAAGACCCACCTCGAAAAGGAATCTCCATGTGACTGGCAGCCAGTGCAGAGCATGCAGGACCAGAATTACATGACTGGACCTCAAAAGGCCCATCAGCAACTGGGCTGCTGCGTTCTGCACCAGCTGCAGTCTGTGAAGGGTCCCTCCCATGACCCTGAAGTACAGAGCATTATAGTCTTTGAGCCTAGAAGTCACAAAGGCATGCACCAGTGTCGGCAGGTCCTCGGGAGGAATGAGGGGCTTAATTCAGGCAATGTTCCATAGATGGTAAAAACCACTGCTAACTATAGATGACACCTGATCTTTGAAGATCAATCTGCTATCAAGGATTACACCCAGATTTCGCACTCTTGGAGAAGCCACCAACGGTGCAGACTCCACAACAAGGCCAGAGTAGGCCCCCGGTGGCAACCCATCATGCCCGCAACCAGGCTTGATCACCAGCACCTCAGTC
Source organism: Neoceratodus forsteri (assembly GCA_016271365.2). NCBI lineage: Eukaryota > Metazoa > Chordata > Ceratodontiformes > Ceratodontidae > Neoceratodus > Neoceratodus forsteri. The sequence continues at coordinate 494,724,342 of CM028135.1, read as the reverse complement.
TTACCCAGGATGAGTCTCAGCCAGCTGAAAGCCATTCAAGCATTGATTTTAGCCAGACAGCTGTTAAGCACATCGACAGCTCCTGATTTTCCGGGTGCAAAAGACAAATACAGTTGGGTGTCATCTGCATAGCAGTGAAACTCCACACTCTATTGTTGAATGATCTCACCCATGGGCAGCATATACACTGCGAACAACATCGCCTACAAGATCAAGCCCTGTGGTACTCCACAGGACAGAGGTATTGGGGAGGAGGATAAACTCTCCATCACCACCTGCTGCACTCTGTCCAAGAGATAGGACTCAAACCATCTAATGACAGTACCAGTGAGTCCACAAAACTCACAAAACTTATTGAGAAGCACAACATGATCCACAGTGTCAAAAGCTGAGAAGAGACTGAGGAGCACAAGAACTGACCTGTCTCCTCAATTTCTAGCCCTGATCAGATCATTATGCACTCTCACTCGAGTAGTTTCAGTGCTATGTCTGGCCTGAAAACCTGACTGGAAAGGTTCATAGACGTCTGAAGACACCAGGTGATCCTCAGGCTGTTGTGCCACCAATTTCTCAACAACCTTGCTCAAAAAAGGCATCAGAGTTGATGCACAAGGTGGGGTGGGAAGGATGAGAAGGGACTTGGCAAGGTTAGAGGAATGGTCAAATGTATGGCAGCTTAGATTCAATGCTAAGAAGTGAAAGGTAATGCACCTGCGAAACAAAAACCCAGGGGAAGAGTACACAATGGGGGTGAGATACTAACAACAACAAAAATGGAAAGGGACCTGGGGGTAGTCATATCAGATGACCTAAAGGTGGGCAAGTAATGTGAGAGGGCAGCAAGGATGGCTGGGGGGATACTGGGATGCATAGAGAGAGGCATCACCAGTAGAAAACAGGTAGTTATTATCCCTCTGTACAGACAGCTGGTCAGACCCCATCTGGAGTATTGTGTGCAGTTCTGGAGACCCAATCTCCACAAAGACATAGACAGGATGGAAGCTCTCCAGAGGAGGGCGACTAAAATGGTGCAGGGTCTGCACCGGAACACATATGAAGAGAGACTTAAGGAGCTTAATATGTATAGCCTCAAGGAAAGGAGGGAGAGAGGGGACATGATAGAAACTTTCAAGTACCTCAAGGGAATCAACAAAGTCCAAGAGGGTAGCATCTTTCAAAACAAGAGGTGTGCAAGAACAAGGGGGCACAATTTGAAGATAGAGGGGGGTCGTCTCAGAGGTAATTTAAGGAAGTATTTTTTCACAGAGAGGGTTGTGGATGCATGGAATGGCCTTCTGGAGGAGGTTGTGGAGTCAAAAACAGTAGTGGAATTCAAGCATGCATGGGACAGTCATAAGGCAATTCTAGGGGGTGAGGGCAGAAAGAAGTAGGCTGCTGGTTAACTAGGATCTGCAGCTTATCCATTAGGTAGGGAAATGGGCAGACTGGGTGGGCCAAGCGGTCCTTATCTGCCGTCAAATTCTATGTTTCTATGTTTCTATGTTGGAGATTGTACGGTAATTCACCAGGATGTCTGGGTCAAGGGAAGATTTCTTAAGAAGGGGCTTCACCAGTGCTTCTCTCAGAGCAACTGGGAAGACCCGGTCTGCCATCAAGCACCCGGCAATCCTGGCGAACACCATGCCGATGGCATCGACAATGAAAACGTGTTGGTGCTGGGTCCAGTTCACAAAAGATGTGCTTCAGCTCTAAAATCACCTTAGTCACTTCAGACACCTCCACTGGCCTAAATTCCTCCCCTGCAGACTGAGTGCCTCTGAAACTCCCAACCCGATTACTGTGAGGCAAGGGCCTCCCTGGCAGAATCCCCGGGGAGGACCTGAAGAAGGCTTGAGGAACTGTGGATTACAAACAGGAGCTGACTGCAGATTCTGTTTGCTGCAGAAGCTGAGAGAGGGAGAGCAGCTACCAGCTACCTTAAACTACAGCTGTAATTTGCTGGTAGGTTACAGAAGAAAGTCTTTTTTACCAAATTGTTGATTGTTTTTTTTTTTAGACAACGAGTATCAATGGAACAACTCCACCATCCAACTCATTCCCCAACCACCCCTGGGTGCTCTACCTTTATTTATTTAGTTTTTGTTGACTGGAAAGGAGGACTAGACAATGTTTTGCCTATTTTCAGCCTCATCCCAGGGGGAGGGGGATACAGATGGATGCCAACTGAAATCGAACCAGAGTTTTAAGCTGTTGGTGGTATTTTTAGTAAATGGGGGAAATTTGTCCAGGACTCACCTGTAGGGGGAACCTCTGGCCATCTGAAAGGATGGCCACTCAGACCTCAGAGTCAGAGAGAACAGACGTGCTGGATGCATGTGAGCATGTTTCCTCCCCTTCCTCAACCCAGCTAGGGACCTGTGCAAGTGATGGAGTTTCATTTTCACCCCCACCTATGTCTAAGCTGAAGTCTGAGTAACTAATGTTGATGGATGGCATTGAAGATGTACAAATGGAAGTCAAGGTTGTTACAGAATTACCTGAATCGGATCCGGAATCCAGGGATGGTGAAGACCATCAGCCAGAAGCTGTAGATGTGGATGTGGTGATATCCGACCAGAAGCTGACACACATCATGACAGAAAACACCAGGCATTTGAAAGAAGGCAAATTAAAAAAAGAATTGGAATGAAAACAACAAACTTTACTTGTGTAAATAGCTGAAGAGGAACTGAAGTTCAAGGCAGCTGCATGGCAGCTGTGAACAGCTGTCATCCCCAAACAACTGACTCTGTACTGTCATCATCTGAAATATGGCTGGGAGAATCGGGGCAAAGAAACAAACCTCTTGAACTGACTGTAAAGCTGACCAGATTGCCGCAGAGGAAAAATCTTGGTGTGACAAATTGCAAGCCAGGGCAAAAAGGAAAGGAACAGCAGGATGCATGTCAAGAGACAGAATGGTCAACTATAATAGTGCTGCAAGGTGCAGGATGGGTTGCTGAGTGAGACGGGTCATGGAAACCGGACCCCACATATCCTAAAGTGCAGCAATTTGCGGACAAAGAAATTACCGCAACAGGTAAAATTATAAACTTTCTTAAACAGAAAATGGCAAGTATAATAGAAACAGGGGAATAATGATGTAACTGTAGTTAATACAGTGGGGCATCTTAAAGGGCCAGTACGAGAAAATGATTGTACAAATGTGGATGTTAAAAATACAGCACCACTGACTACAGGAGAGCAGCATAACCCCATTCCTTTTGAACCCGAAATAATTGTAACCAACAAGGTTGCTTCAGGGGATAAACACAGGGAGGTGCCTCAGAATGGAACAAACATTTCTGATAAAGGACCAAGTGAAGGGGCCCAAGTAAATAAACATGTATCATGGGAATTGCCTGACATCCACATAAATGAAGAATCATTACCCGTTGGTGTAGGTGTACAGAACTTACAAGACCCAAATTAGAGACAGTTCTATAAACCCTTATTGAGAATGTCTGATTTGTTTAAAAATAAGGGGGAACCAGCTCCATGAAAAAATACTATCAGACTGCTGTACAAGGGAGGCCTACAACATCCCCAGATCAGGTATATGTGGGAAGAACCTTGCTGAAAAATTCATTGAAGTTTTATGACTAGGAAACTTTTGCCTTGATATACATGGATGAGTTCAACTATGATATTAGTTTTGAAACCGTAGAGGCTCTTGACTGCTTTGGGGGGAAATATAACACTATGAAAGATACACCCCTGTGGACCCCCTTCCTAGCATTTCCCATCACTAAGTCAGCAGTTTGGACAATCACAATACTATTTAAAAAATGAAAGTGTACATGTGGCAGACATTGTTTTGGCTAAAAAAAAGGTGTGAAGTCCTAGAACATCCCTCCCTTATCATCGATTCAGAACAATATGGACGGGGGGTTGGAGGGTGAAATGTAAGCTAATCATGTCAAACAGTGGTATAATACACCTACCAAGCTGCTTATATTTGGGTAGAGACAGAGGCTCCCTGTTTTATCCAGGCCGACCTTAATTGCCCCACAAGTGTGAGTTCTGACTGCATTTGAGTAATGCTTGCAATACCCCGAGATGCACACATTGCTTAGATACAGGACACCTGGCTGCAGCCTGTGTCAATCCCTTCTGCTGCAATCTGTGTGAAAAGAAAGGGCATTCCTATGTCCGCTGCCCATGGGCCTCACATAATGGAACAGATAATTCAACCCATGAAGCCCTTATAACTCAGGTACAAAACAAGGGGCTGTGCTGTAGCAGCCGAGAAACAAATATAGGAATTAAAGAATAAAGAAAAAGGAAAACAGAAAACCCTTGTGGCTGCAGAACATAACTCTACACATGAACAAGACAACCTAACAGATAAGGTACAAGAGACAGATAAAGCACAAATTCAGAATTTGGCACTGCAGGTTATAGCTGGAGCTAGTACTTCTACACTACAGGAGGAGGATCCTGGGATGGTGGTACCAGAAATGAAGAGTCAACCGATTGTTGACAAAAATACCCAAGAATGTGACATGGAGGCAGTGGATGACACAGTGTTCCCAGATCAAGGAGAACAAGTGAAAGTAATGGAGAATGATGATCCAGTGCCCTCCTCCTAAGATGTTAGCAGAACTGGCCTTTCAACAAGTGACATATATAAAAAAGGCCTAGAGCAAAAACAGAGACAAACAGGACCCAATGGCATGAAAAGAAAAATCATAAAAGGAAAACAAAAATGGTCCATGATAAACAAATACAGGGCATTATCAATAGAAACCATCTCAACAGGCTTAGAGGAAGAAGAGGTGGAATCTGACTCCTCATCAGTTTCCTCCTCTACAAAGAATCAGTCCTCTGGATTACAGGATCAAGGACCTGGAGACACAGTAAAGAAAAAATGAACAACTAGATTGCACCAATAGAACATGGATAACTGCCTACCATCGTCACAACTTTCTGCCTCATGACAAATTTAAAAATAATAATAAATGTTAACAACATCAAGAGCAGTAAGAGAAGGTTGACAATCCTCACAGAACTACAGCAATAGAAAGGTGACATAGTGTGCTTACAGGACACACATCAAAACTGTGGTCCAAAGGAGGTACCTTCTGGTCTCAAGGCTCTGAGTTGTGTGATGGACTAGGGATTTTATTCCTTAATTCAAATTTAAAGGTGTCAAAACCTGTAGATCTAGATCCCAGAAGAGCACTTATTCTGGCCATCCAGCTGGGGGACTCCAGAATCAGACTAATAAACTCATATGCCCCCCAGTCTAAGACAAAAGGATAGAAGTGTTCAAGAAAGTCCAGCCCTATTTATGTACACCTAGGCTAATAATCTGGGGGGGGGGATTTTAACTGTAGTTTACATCAAACTGATAAAGGTTTACAAATGCAGAATGTATTCTGTGTCACTGACACACTTACCAATATTATTATTTCAGATAGACTAAAGGATGCTTATAGGACAGTTCATAAACGGGGGGGGGGGGTTCTCTTATAGGAGAGGGACACATTTAACATGTTTAGACTTTTTCCTCATTTCCCATACTCTAGAAGCAGTATCAGCTGAAATGCATAACTGGGCATTTACAGATCACAGTGGTTTAGAAATTCTTATATCAGGGAGGGAATCAATCAAAATCAGGAAAGGCTCATGGAGGTTTAATGCTACCCTGCTGGAATCAGAAAATATCTGCAAAGAATGGAAATGCATGTGGGTGGCCAGGAAATCATTCATCTGCCTGTATGACTCATTGATAGAATGGTGGGAATACTCCAAGAAAAACTTTAAAACCATGTTTCAAAAGATAGCACACACACAGTCAGTTGATATGTATTTAAATTACTTCACTTTAAGGAAGCAATTACATACCTTAATATCCAGAACTGAAACTCTACAACAAGATTATAGTAAATGGATAACTCAAATAAAAAAGGAAATGTTTAAAATACAGTACAACAGGACCATACACTTTGGCAAGAATTAAGATTTGGAACAGAAAACAAAAAACTAACGTATGATCCCTTTAAAGATACTCAAAAAAGGGTAGATAATAAGATGATCAGACAACTAGTAGACAAGAATAGTTGAATTCAGTCTGGAAAGAATGACATTTTACAGGCTAACAAATATGTACAAGATGTCTTTGGGACTCCACCAGGAATACACTACCACAAGGAATATTTAGATAAGTAACAGGTGCCAGCTTTAACAGAAGCTTAGTCTTAACTGCTGATTCAGCCAATAGCAGAAGAGGAAGTATGACAAATGATAACAGCATTAAAAAATAATACTATCCTAGGGGTGGATGGACTCACACCAGAGTTCTATAAAGCTTTCCTAAACAAACTACTTCAAGAATTGACATAACCATTTAATGAAATATTAATTTCACAAAAGATTCCCGAGTCAATGGCTATAGCAGACCTCATATTTCTGTATAAAAAAGGAGATGGGCACAAACTTATTAATTGGAGGCCCATTAGTTTATTAAACAGTGATTTTAAAATTCTAGGTAAAATTTTACCCAAAAGACTAGCTCAAGTGTCAGAAAGCCAAATAAGTTCAGCACAATCATGCCGTGTATCGGGCAGAGGTATACAAGACAACTGGATCATGTTCCGGGAAATCTTTTAAAGAAGCCAGGAAGGAACGGAAGATGGGTTCATGCTGTGTCTTGACCAAAAAAAGGCCTTCGACTCAGTGTCTCATGAATACATGTTTGCAGTACTGTATGCCTTTGGGATCCCAAAACAATTTGTTGAGTGGCTAGGCTGTTTAAATAAAACAGTTATGGTTAAACCAAGGGTGAATGGGTGGAAGGGGAACCTGGTACACATACGAAGAGGGGTAAGGCAGGGATGCCCAATAAGCCCCTTATTTTATATATCTTTTATAGACCCCTTTTTATGTTCAATTATGATGAATCCTCAAATCCAGGGCATATCACTCTCAGCAGCCATACTGTACCTCCAATCAAGGTATTGGCACATGCTAATGATGTGGTAATCATTGTTAATAACACCACAGATGACACTACAGTAGTAGAACAATGTAAAATGTTTGCAACAGCCTCTGGATCAAAAATAAATCTAGATAAAAGAAAAGGTATGCAGTTAGGGTAGAATTCCCAAATAAGACATACATATGCTTCTATTCCCTTAGCCACAGAACCTATCTCAGTCTTAGGGATCCAATTTGGTGCAGGGGATCTGGCAGTACTAAACTGGGAATGAAAAATAAAGCAAGCGTAAGGTTTAACTATTAGTTGGACACATAAACAGTTATCTAAAAGGAAACATATCTTAGTGATAAAGAACCTGCAAGTTCCAGTATTTCTGTATGTAAGCTACATATTTCCCCCCTCCAATCCAGCTGGAAACTAGATTGTTTAGTGTATTCTTTAGGGCACTATGGGGAAGTCATCTAAATCCAGTAAAAGTGATACCACATATAGGTCATTAAAGAAGGTGGGTTATGAATGGTTCATCCCCTAGCTTTCTTCTATAGTATTTTTTTGTTCCATAATATTTTTGAAGGGATCAAACAAATAACCAAACCATGGCAAAGGATAGTAAGTGAGTGGGTGGATGTCTATATACAAACTTGGACACAGAGAAAAAGCAGGATGTTAACTAGGACACATGCAGTGCCAAGTCATATGAAAACAATGGTACAAAAACTAATTAGATGGAACGTCTCTTACCACATTATGTTAGTAAGCACTAAACAAGGAATGTATGAGACTATACAGATATCAGCAGCCCAGGAAGTAATGGTCTTACCCTTGTGCCTCATGAATCAAAAGGAAGTAACTCTATCCCAGTTAACCAATACCAGAATAGCAGCTTTCTCATGAGATCCAGATTGGCTGACTGTCCATGGAAGGCTGAACGTCAAGCAAAATAGCAAACATAAACGTATAGATGAAAGTTATTGTCAGAGGCAGGAGTGTCACCAAATCCATGAGACCCAAGAACACCTTGTTTTGAAATGTGACTATGCTAAAGCCCTATGGAGCCAGGCTGTAGTAGTATGGAACACACCTCATTTAAAGACTATGACTTATCGTGAACTGATTTTGGCAATATACCCACACAGGTTGAAAAACTTTAACAAGGAGACTTTGCAAATATTTTTTGCCATAATAAAATACTATATCTGGCAAGCCAAGTGCAAGTTGGTGTTGCAGCAACAGATGATTACACATGATGTTGTACTTAGAAATGTGACCATTTCTTTACAAAAGGTCTATGAAAAAGATTTAAATAACAATACAGGCCCCAAAATGACAGTACTCGGGACAGGCTGCAATCAGTTTTTGGTCTGATAGATCTATTTGGAAATAGGAAATGGTGTGTAAATAAAACTACTTGGTGATGTCTGGATGATGGTAGTACTGAAAAAAAAGAGGAAAAATATGAAATAAGGGGTGGAAGTGGCCAAAGAACAAATGTATGAAAGAAATTCTTAAAGGAAAAAATTGGGGGATATAAAAAGACATTAAGAAAGAGTGAAAAGGCAGAAAAAAAATGAGAGATGGTTTGGAAGGAAACATGCTTTTCTTGTATGATAAGAAAAATACAAAGATTCTTTGCTAGGATACAGAACAGACTGACACTGAATTATACATCCCTTATCCACCCAACAAAATGCCCTTACTCTTTTCAGGAAGTGCCATGGGATGTTTAACATCCACCTGAACTATAATCAGAACAGGCAGATGGGACTTAGGTTTAATATCTCATCTGAAAGATGGTACCTCAGGAGTGCAGCACCCCCTCCTGCTGCACTACAGTGTCAGTATTAGGATTTAACCCAAGTGTCTGGAGTGGGGATAGAACCTATAGCCTTCTGATCTTCCTGCCTTAGAGGCAAGTGTGCAACCTGCTGAGACACTGACACTGAGGTAATATATAGTGGAAGGCCAGGCCACACTTCCTTAAAGACACAGGAACAGTTAGGCAGCACAGCACAAGCAATAGCCTAGCTGGTATATAGTCAGAATTACAGAGGGTGTAGTGTCAGTCTGGTGGCACTGAGGGCTGAGGCACTGGACACCATTCCTCACGCTGTGCCGGCGACCCATGTTCAGGAACCAGCATGGGTCGTTGGGGGTTGGCAGGGAGGAGAAGGACAGAGCATCTGCTAGAATGCTCTCCTTCGCCGAGGGGGTTTCTCTAATGCCCGATTGCCCCCTGGCAGAGGCTGGGGGTAAGGGCACGTGGCACGGGGTGACAGCATTGGGGAGGAGTCTGGGCAAGAGACCTGGGGAGAGACGTGTGGGTGCATGTGCCCCTGCCCCTGCTGGCATCTATGCATGCCCTGGGCTCCAGCAAGGGGTGGAGCAAACAAGTGAAAAAGGTGGCACCTTTCGCTCGGCTTGATGGCCATCTGTGAGTGTTCATCAGAGTTGGTACTCATACTGGATCCTTGAGGGTGGGGAGTTAGAGGAAATCCCTGCCACCCCACTGTGGGGGAGGGGGCAAGCCGCAGGAGTTCAGGGTGCCAGTGGAGATGAGAAGGATGATGGGCGGATCCCTGGATGGGATGCGAGAAGTACCGGGGGGCCGAGAGGTGGCTAGGAGGATAAATAGAATGAAAAAAAAAAAAAGAATTAGAAAGGGTGTAGCAAGCAGCTAGGTCCACAAAGGCACATACAAGAGGAGGAGAGAGAAGCAGTAAGTCACTACAGAAGGAGAGAAAGACAGAGAGAGAAGGAGAAGGGAAAAAAAGGGTTAGCTGCAGTAAGAAGGTGACTACTGAGGACTACAAGAGCTTCCTGTCCCAGAACAGGAAGGGCAGGAGCTGTAAAGACACAGAGGCAGTCAGAAAGTAGGGAGAAAAAAGAAAGAAAACAGAGAGAGGAAAGAGTAAGCATACAAAATAACAGTTGAGGGGCCACAATTAGACATGATGGGAGTAGTGCAGATCAGTGGCTGTGGAGCAGTAATCTTCCGGGAGACATTCTGGAGGATGCGGTGTTTCCCTATCTGCAGGTACCTCTCATGGCTGAGGGAAGAGGTTGCTTGTCTCCAGGCTGAGTTGGCCAGGATTCGAGGGACCTCCTCTCCCACCCAGGGACTACCAGGGCCACCGTCGCTGCCTTAGAGGTTGCCAAAAAAAAGGAGCGGTTGGACCAAGTTGGGCTAAAGGAGGGTGAGGGTGGTAGAACAGAGGTGCATCCCTCCAATTGTACTGCTCCACAATTTATATGCCATTCTGGCAAAGTGTGGTTTCTCTATGGAGGCACCAGCAGTGGAGACCAAGGAGGATGCTGGAAACCTCCAAAAAGGAGACCCACAGGAGGGTGGCATGGGACCCCACAGGGGAGGAAAACAGCTCCCGGTGGGTGACTCAGTTGTTAGGGGGATAGAACTTGGGGAGGGGAGAGGAAGGTAAGGTGCCTGCCCTCATCATGGCTTGGAGTGACAGGGAGTGAAACCTCAGGATTGCAGGAGCAGCTGCATTGGGGAGGGATTTGGATGTCATTGTCCACCTACAGACAAATGAAATTACTGGGAATGGGATCAGAGCAGTGCAGTGGAAGTTTGTGGAGTTGGGAAGGTGCCTTAGACAAGTAGCATGCAAGATAACCTTCTCAGAGGTGCTGTCTGTCTATGGCATGGGTGAGGCTAGGGTACTCTGCACAAAGGGATTCAATCAATGGTTAAAAATCTGGTGCAGATCTCAGGCTTGTGGCTTCACTGGGGACTGGGGGTCCACCTGGAGGGATACAGGCCTATACTGGTGCTATGGTCTGCATTTGTGTGAGAGGGGAACCAGGATCCTATGTGATAGGTTTAAATGCTTCACTGACAAGCATTAAAACAATCCAAGGGGGAGGCACCGAAAAGCAGCAAGAAAATCCCAGCCCCTTCCCACAAAACAGGGTAACTAGCAAAGGAAACACCAAAATAGGGAAGTTGATAGGGAGAAGGGCAGGGGTAAATGGAGACAGAGACAAAGGCAAAGGCAGTAAGGATGGGGATAGGGTTAAAAGGGGTAAGGCCATCAAAAAATGGAGGGCAATGAGTATCAATGCCCATAGTCTGAGTAAGAAGCTCCCTGAACTAGTAGTCTAGATGGAAGAGGGATGCCTGGATATTGTGGCAGTCACAGAAACTTGGTACACAGAGAATCATGACTGAGATGTCAACATACAAGGGTACACAATCTACCGGAGGGACAGGAAGGGTAGAAGAGGAGGAGGAGGAGTAGCTCTCTGCATAAGGGAAGGGATCAAAGCAATAGAACTAAAGGGTAAACAGGGAGGAAAGGAGGCATCGTGGGTCACCCTGGAGACAGGAAATGGCACTACAATCTGGGCAGAAGTTGTATAAAGACTCCTGTCTCAGGGTGAGGAATTGGACAAGGAAATGATGCAAGGCATCCTTAGGATGGCACAAAAAGAGGCGATATTGCTGATGGGGACCTGAATATGCCAGATGTTAACTGGAGCACCTTTGCTGCAGTCACACCCAAGAGCAGGGTCATTCTTGATGCCCTACAGGGAGCATGCCTCAGACAGCTAGTGCTGGAATCCACTTGGGAGGGAGCAATCTTAGACCTGGTACTCTCAAACGGGGATGGAGAGAAGATCTCAGATTTAGAAGTGAGTAGTCATCTGGGAAAAAAATACCACAAAACAGTGTGGTTCACAATAAACTCAGCCCTAGAGTCAAGCCATACAAATGTGAGGGTACTGGACCTTAGGAGGGCTGACTTTGACAAAATGGGAGGATAGCTCAGAAAAGCACTAGCAAATGGGCAAAAAGGAGGGGTGGAGAAACAATGGGGAAGCATCAAACTGTCATCACAGAGGCAACAAGCCTTTGTGTGAAGTACATAAACAAATCAAAATAAAGGTAAAAAACATTATTGTTCTCAAAGAGGTGGTGGGGAAGATTAGGTAGAAAAAGATAGCATTCAGAAAGTATAAGGAAACATAGAAAGAGTTGGACAGATAACTGTGCCAGTTAAAGCAAAAGGAAGTAGGGAAAGCAGTCAGAATAGCAAAGGCCAAAACCAAGGAAAAGACAGCCAACTCGATTAAGAAGAGGGATAAAACCTTTTATAGGTACATTAGGGAGCAAAGAAAGTACAAGGGGGGGATTGTGAGGCGTAATAAAGGGAAGGGTGACAGTGAAAAAGCAGTGATACTAAGTGAATACCTCTGCTCAATATTCACAAAAGAAGAGAATGGTAAGGAACCTAATCCAATCAATACAAGCACTCTGGATGGGGAGGGGGGGTGTTGATATCAATTCATTCACAGAAGAAAGGGTTCTGAAAGAACTCCTAAACCTGAAGGTGGATAAAACAATGGGACCTGAATGGATTCACCTCAGAATTCTAAAAGAACTAAGGGGAGAACTAGTGACACCACTGACTATCCTTTCTAACAAATCAAGGGAGGATGGTGTGGTGTGAGGACTGGAGGAGGGCAGATGTGATTCCCTTTCACAAAGGAGGGAACAAAGCAGAGGCAGGAAACTACAGACCTGTTATTTTGACCTCAGTGGTAGGGAAAATGATGGAATTACTTTTGAAAGAAAGAATTGTTGAGTACCTAGAGGCCAGCAGGGCACAGGACCCAAGGCAGCATGGAGTCACAGTGGGAAGGTTATGTTAGACTAATCTAATAGATTTCTTTGACTTGGTGACCAAAGTAGTAGACCAGGAAGGGGCTGTGGACATGGCCTACCTAGACTTTAGAAAGGCATTTGACACAGTCCCACCCAAAAGATTACTAAACAAGTTAGCCAGCATGGCAGTGGGTCCCTGGGTGGTAGCCTGGTTAAAAAATTGGCTGGACAACATTACATAGAGGGTAATAGTAAACAGAGTCCACTCCAAAGAAAGGCAGGTTCAGTACTGGAACTGGTACTTTTTAATGTCTTTATAAGTGACACTGCCAAGGGACTGGAAGGAAAAGTATGTCTCTTTGCAGATAACGCAAAGCTCTGCAACATGGTGGATTCACAAGGCGGGGGTGGAAAGGATGAGAATGGACTTGGCAAGGTTAAAGGAATGGTCAAAAGTTTGGCAGCTTTAATTCAATGCAAAGAAGTGCAAAGTAATGCACCTGGGAAACAAAAACCCAGGGGAAGAGTACTCAATGGGGGGCATACTGGGATGTATAGGGAGAGGCATCACCAGTAGAAAACAGGAAGTAGTTATCCCTCTTTACAGAGAGTCGGTGAGACCCCATTTGGAAGACTGCGTGCAGTTCTGGAGACCCCTTCTCTGCAAAGACATAGACAGGATGGAGGCAATCCAGAGGAGGGCAACTAAAATGGTGCAGGGTCTGCACCAGAGGCCTTATAAAGAGGTACTAAAGGAGCTTATTATGTATATCCTTGAGAAATGAGGGAGAGGGGGAACGTGATAGAAACTTTTAAGTACCTCAAGGGAATCGACAAAGTCCAAGAGGGTAGCAACTTTCAGAAAAAGGGATATGCAAGAACAAGGGGGCACAATGTGAAGGGGGGGGGGGATGGCTCAGGGGCAATGTGAGGAAGTACTTTTTCACAGAGAGGGTGGTGGACACATGGAATGGCCTTTCTGAGGAGGTGGTGGGGTCAAAAACAGTGGAGGAATTCAAGAATGAATGGGACAGACATAAGGCAATTCTTGTAGTGATTAGGAAGAAGTAGGCTGTTGGTTAACTAGGATCTGCAGCTTATCCAATAGGTAGGGACATGGGCAGACTGGGTGGCCCAAATGGTCCTTATCTGCTGTCAAATTTTATGTTTCTATGTGATCAGTACAGTCACAGGCAGGGTAAAAGGGGCACATTTTGTGTGTACTAGGTTGGGGGACATTATTAAATTTCCTAAGATACAGAACTGAAAAGTCCAGTTCCATCTCCAAAGACATGCTGTGGCACTAATTGGCCTCAGATTGGAACTGTACTCCGAATCAGAATTTCTGTATTTCTGTTTTATTCAAATGGGATTTATTTCAGATACCTCTAGTGTGTGAGGTTCCATCTTATCATTTGGCCTCTCCACTACTATCATTGTATGTTTGAGCTGCCACTTTGCTCCCTAACTATCCGAGAGCTCTGTCCCTAGCTGTTCTGATCACCCCTTTCCATTCCCTATTCTGACACCTTTTTCCTATTCATATTCACTGTTCCTGCATGATGTACACTTTAACCTCATCTCCAAACTTGCTCTAAACCTTCCCTGCTATCATGGTGCCCTTCTCTTGACTAGCCCTTGGACTACCTCTAAATGTCCCCATTGTGTCCTCTTCATGTACCATGTGTTTGACATTTTCCCCTATGTCTCCCTCCCTGACCCCTCATCCCCCTTAACATAGAAACATAGAAACATAGAATTTGATGGCAGATAAGGACCGCTTGGCCCACCCAGTCTGCCCATTTCTCTACCTACTGGATAAGCTGCAGATCCTAGTTAACCAGCAGCCTACTTCTTCCTACCCCCACCCCCCAGAATTGCCTTATGACTATCCCATGCATGCTTGAATTCCACCACTGATTTTGACTCCACAACTTCCTCCGGAAGGCCATTTCATGCATCCACAACCCTCTCTGTGAAAAATACTCTTAATTACCTCTGAGCCGCCTCTATCTTCAAATTGTGCCCCTTGTTCTTGCACACTCTTTTTGAAAGATGCTACCTCTTGGACTTTGTTGATTCCCTTGAGGTACTTGAAAGTTTCTATCATGTCCCCTCTCCTCCTTTCCTCGAGGCTATACATATTAAGCTCCTTAAGTCTTTCTTCATATGTCCTCCAGTGCAGACCCTGCACCATTTTAGTTGCCCTCCTCTGGACAGCTTCCATCCTGTCTATGTCTTATGGAGATTGGGTCTCCAGAACTGCACACAGTACTCCAGATGGGGTCTCACCAGCTGTCTGTACAGAGGATAATAACTTCCTGTTTTCTACTGGTGATGCTCTCCCTATGCATCCCAGTATCCCCCCAGCCCTCCTTGCTGCCTTCTCACATTGCTTGCCCACCTTTAGGTCATCTGATACTACCCCCAGGTCCCTTTCCATTTTTGTTGTTGTTAGTATCTCACCCCCCATTGTGTACTCTTCCCCTGGGTTTTTGTTTCCCAGGTGCATTACCTTGCACTTCTTAGCATTGAATCTAAGCTGCCATACATTTGACCATTCCTCTAACTCTTGCCAAGTCCCTTCTCATCCTTTCCACCCCACCCTGTGCATCAACTCTGTTGCAGATCTTAGTGTCATCTGCAAAGAGACATATTTTCCTTCCAGTCCTTCTGCAATGTCGCTTATAAAGACATTTAAGAGGACTGGTCCTAACTATTGAACCCTGCGGTACCCCGCTAGTAACCTCCTTTCTTCTGAGTGGACTCCATTTACTATTACTCTCTGTGTCCTATTCTCCAGCCATCTTTTACCAGGCTGTCATCTTGGGACCCACTCCCAGGCTGGCTAACTTATATATTAATCTTTTGTGTGGGACTGTGTCAAATGCCTTGCTTAAAAGTCTAGGTAGGCTATGTCCACAGCCCCTCCCTGATCTACTACTTTGGTCACCCAGTCAAAGAAATCTATCAGATTTGTCTGGCATGACCTTCCCGCTGTGAATCCATGCTGCCTAGGGTCCTGTGCCCTTCTGGCCTCTAGATACGCGACAATTCTTTCCTTTAGAAGTGATTCCATCATTTTCCCTATCACTGAGGTTAAACTAACAGGTCTATAGTTTCCTGCTTCTGCCTTGCTCCCACTTTTGTGAAGGGGAATCACATCTGCCCTCCTCCAGTCCTCGGGTACCACCCCATCCTCCCATGATTTGTTAAAGAGGGTAGTCAGTGGTGTCACTAGTTCTACCCTTAGTTCTTTTAGAATTCTGGGATGAATCCCATCAGGCCCCATTGCTTTGTCCACCTTCAGTTTTAAGAGTTCTTTCAGAACCCTTTCTTCTGTAAATGGGCTGGTATCATTTTGTATCCAGAGTGTTACTACTGTTTGTTTTATGTACCTCCCCTTCCTTTGTAAATACTGAGCAAAAATATTTGTTTAGTATCTCTGCCTTTTCACATTCTCCTCTGCCCACCCTCCCTCCCTTATTAAGCCTCACTATCCCTCCCTTGGTCTTCCTTTGCTCCCTGATGTACCTATAAAAGGTTTTATTCCTTCTTAACTGAGTTGGCTATCTTTTCCTCAGTTTGGGCCTTTGCTGTTCTGACTGCCTTCCCAGCCTCCTTTTGCTTTAACTGATACAGTTCTCTGTCCTGCTCCTGCTGCGATTCCTTGTACTTCCTGAATGCTTTCTTTTTCTCTTGAACCTTCACTGCCACTTCCTTTGAGAACCATAGTGGTTTCCTACATCGTCTTGTTTTGTTTATTTGCTTCACACAAAGGCTCGTTACCTCTGTGATGGCAGTTTTTATTATTCCCCATTGTTCTTCCACCCCTCCTTCCCGCCCATTTGCTAGTGCATTCCTTAGGCACTCACCCATTTTGGCAAAGTCAGCCCTCCTAAAGTCCAGTACTTTTGTCTTTGTATAGCTTGACTCTATTGCTGTGTTTATTGTGAACCATACTGTTCGATGGTCGCTAGTTCCCAGATGGCTACCCACTTCTACATCTGTGATCCTCTCTCCATTTGAGAGTATCAAGTCTAATATTGCTCCCTCTCGAGTGGGCTCCAGTACTAGTTGTCTAAGGCATGCCCCCTGTAGGGCATCTAGAATAACTTCATCCTCCCATCTCCATGGATTCATTCTGGTTGTTCAGACTCAGTTCCATCTCTCTTCTCCCCCAGGTCTGCTTTCACTAGTTTATGTGCTTGAAATTTCCTGCACTTCTTCTTATCCCTATTTGTGTCTTTCCTGAATCTTATGAGACCCCTGTCCCCCAATGCCCCCTCCTTCTGTTCTGACAATTTCTTTTTACATGATATGCTGTCCAACCTACTGCTACCCTCCCTCCACTCCAAGTTTGGTTTTGCCACCCTCCCCCCTGCCTCTCTCTGGAAAGTCTAGGACCTGGGAACATTTCTTTACTGGTACATCAAAGAGCTGGGTGATAACCCTGTGACAGGGTTGAATAAGGCCCTGCCCCATTTGTTATGCAGGAAGAGTTTAAACACAAGGGTCCATGATATCAGCTCCTTTTCTATCTCGTCTGTCTGGTTGCATAACCAAATTTTCTTGTGAAACCTAGGAACTGATCACTCCGATGGTTTTACAATTCTCCACCTCTTTCTATCTCTGTGTTTTCCCTTGGTATTTCTATATTTTCTTCCCCTTTGCATATGTGAGGGTATTAAAATATATGTGACTCTTTATGTGGAAATGTCACTGATACTGGGATTCCTTTGTTTAAAACTGTATATAGTTATACTGTTGAAATGATTGCAAAAAGCCGTTTGGAACTCAGGGGATTAACTTGAGTTGCAACTTTTAAGCCTTTTGCAGAGCTTCAAACAAGAGGTCAGTTCTGGGTCACTATGTTCTGTTTTTCTGCACCTGCAAGGAACAAAACTGACAAGAACATTCTGTAAATTTACAAGAACATTCTGTGAGAAGCAGGCTCTCTTTACACGTTCCCAGACAAAGACTTATAAAAAGAGCAGCAATGCCTTTGCTAGACAAACAAGAGGAATGAGAGACTGAAACATGGAATTAAGAAATACCCTCAGACCCTGACCTGTGCCTCAATGACAACCCACACTCTTCTTTCTTCCCCCTCATTTTAACTCTGTTACAGTTTGTCCCCTTATCTTTTCTGCTCTTTGCAGCAGTGGGTACAAGACACCGGGGCTCCCTGAGCCTTTAGCATCCTTTTAAATTCTACCCTCTGTATTCCCTCTAGTTTGCTAATTCCTACCCTGATCATCATGAACCTTTGTCTTTGCACATCCAGCCTCCCAGAGTGTGTCAAAGAATACTGCTGTCCTGCATCCCTTGCAGCTCACAACCCACCCTCCTCATACTCCTTGCCTGTACTCTGTCCCCTACTGCCTACTCTATCCTGACTGTGTTATGGTCAACCCCTTGATATGGAGCATTGGACTACCACTGTATTACTGTCCCTTTGGCTCACCCCCAACAGAGTGTTACAGTCATCTCCACTGTACTGCTTTGTAAACATTCTCCAGATAGGGTGTTACAGCCTACCCCCACTATACTGTCCCTGTAGGCTTACCCACAATAGAGTCTTCCAGACTTCCTTTACTTTTCTCTTACTTTGTGTTTGCCTCTGTATAGGCATGCAGCCTCTGCCTTCCCAATTCCCTCTGTAGCCTGTTGGTTGTCCTGTGTGTCCTTCCCTTACATCCCCTCCACCTTTTTTGGTGGTACCCCTTGGTGGAGCAGGTAGAGTTCCTGTATTCTGTCCCCAGCTACCCTGCAGATTCCCTGCATAGTCCCTTAATGTGTGTCACACTCCTGCTTTATGACACCCATGCCTCAGGGTCATTCATGTGAGGGGACAGTTGCTACAGACATTTTTTTCTTCCATGTGGGCCTGCTGTTACATCTGCCAGCTAACTGGCTGCTGCATATCATGTGGCTTCCTGACCCTCCAGAGATGGTCTCCAGTTGTTTCTAGTGCTTCCAGAGCCTTTTTTTCGCCCAAAATTAAAAACACCAAAATGCACTTAGAAGCCGTTAAGAAAGCCCCTACACCACTTATTTTAGCAGAAATTCCTTCCTTTCATTAACCTTTCATACAAGAGGCTCAATGTACCTATGGAAAGAAATCAGTTTTTAAGGCCTGCTTCCTGGGTTACCTCTGCCAGTTGATTGGCTGCTGCGTATCACATAGCTCCCCGACCTTCCAACTATGGCGCTGGTTGTTTAGTGGTTTAGCTACAGCCTGTATGTAGGTTTTGGTGTAATGGACACAATAATCTCTCTAGTCTTCCTAGTCATAGTAAGAAAGGAGACAAGAAAAATATAGTAGATGGGGAGAGTTACACTAGATTTAACCAGCACAACATACCCATGAGAAATAGTATGCAAGTTAAAACAGATCAGTACTTTCTCAAACCTGGCCCAAATGGAGAAAGAAGTTAAAAAAAGTTAGCGGAAAAGAAAAAAGAAAATAGGGTGAGGGAAACAAGTCTTTCTCATTATGCAATCATTAACAATATACATATACTTTTTTTTTAAAAAATACAGTTATGATACAGGGTTGTCGAATATTATGCTCAGACTATTGGTTGTGGAATATAATACTTAGACTACCAGGGATCAAATTTAATGGTATACCAATTTATGCCCCAGACTACCATTATTGTCCTGCTGGTGACCCACTAGATAACAAGACTTCCTCAAGCCTGCCATTAACTACAGTAAATCCCACCCCACCCATCGAAGGAGTATGATTTGCTGTATTCAGTGATCAGTTAGTTGGTTGGGTTGGTGGGAGGGTGCTATGGATATCAGTTTGTTGAATATTATGCTTGGACCATTGGTTGTTGGATACTATGCTTCTCCACAGCACTTACAACACTGAGGAATTCAGTGGAACACCTGCAGCCCAGACACATCAGTCACATTGTTCTGCTACAAAGTAGTCACAAGGACCACTTTACAGCACAGTTCTCATTTATACCACTTTGTGCTATACACAAAGTAGTCAGAAGTGTTTTCCTTCACTAACACAGGGAAAGAGGAATCAGGGATACTCAACAGCGAGCACACTAGTATGCTTGGAGGGACTGTGTCTAATCTCCCTGCCCTCGCCCCTCACTGCAAGGTGCTGTGACCTCAAGTTATGTAGAACTGCTGAAAGCAGATCAAGAAGCAGTCATAGCCTTCCAAGCAAGATTATCTGTTCCAGTAAGAGGAAGGCAAATGCAGTGCACAGTACCACCAATCACTGCAATGCAAGTGAACAAGGGTAGGGAGGGAGGCTCCACTGGATGACAGGGGTATGGAGCCCTAACTATTTAACATAGAACCCACTGGACTACCAGGGAAGACCTTTGGGAAACACGATAATTGCATGGCAGCATGCCATAAAGTGGGGCAGTAAGGTATAGGTTGAGGGATGGGGGATGACTTCAGCACTGTGACTCAGGACATGGGTCATGTCACTATGTTCTGGATGCCATTCCAGGGGCCATTCCCTACGGTAGTGACTAACTTGACCTATCAGAATGTTTAGATGCTCTCATTACTCAAAGTCAGTTAACCACATTACAGGTGCAAGTTTGACGTGCCAGAAGATGAAAGTCAGCCACGACCCAAATAATTCAGAAACACTAAGAATCATCAAAACAACTATTTGTGATATTATTTTCTAAATACAGAGCAAAAGAGCACTTCATCTGCATAAACAGCACAGACTTTATAATATTTACGGTACAGCATCTATTTTGGTTGCAGTATTTAGAAGAGCATTACCAGAAAACACTTGCCAATTGATACATGCTGAGTGACTGCTGTAGACCATTCAGTATAGGTTACACAACACTCTGGCACCCATGGTCCAGCAACTTTAAGTGGCTGAAAACTAACACCCAAGAGGCAAAGTTACCTCAGAGACTTTGGTTTTGCATCAGTTTTGTAGACCCTTCCACACCACAATAATGTAACAACATACTCCAACTGGCAGCTTGGGATGGCCCTGGACGTCACAGAGATTTCACAGTACTGTATAGCTGAATCGCTCCCAAAATAGAACACCAATTTATCTTTTCATGTAAAATGGCTAATACTGCTTGTTAACGAGGTTTCATACTCCTTACTGCTCCTGCCACTGATAGTCTTTCTGCATCTGTAATCACTCAAGATAGTAGTGGCTGCTGCTGTACTGACAGACCACTGCTCTTTGACTACTTCTGAATGATGTACTTGTGTCAGATGCAGCCTTGAGTCTCTGCTGCTGCTGCTTCTTCCAACACATCACTGCTCTTCTATTACTTCTCAATGATGCAGTCCTCTTTGAGGCAACCTTAAACCTCTGCTACTGTTGTTGCTGACACACCACTGCTCTTCAATTACTATTCAATGATACATCCCCTTTCGTGTTATCTTGAGTCTCTGCTACTGCTGCTGTTAACACACCACTGCCCTTTGGCTACTTCTCAGTGATGTACTGTCCTCTGATACCATCCTGTCTCTACTGTTACTGTTGACACACCAGTGCTTTTCAACTACTTCTTGGTGATGTACTCTCCCCTGACATCATCATTAATCTCTGTTGTTGTTGTTGCTGAGACCACTGCTCTTCAATGATACTGTCTCTTCTGTTGCTGTCTTAAGTCTCCTGTTGCCACTGCTTATGCTGCCACTCCACTGACCTTTAACTACTTCTTGATGATATACTCTTCTCTGATGCCACCTTGAGTCTCTGCTTCTACTGGTGACACACCACTGCTCTTCATCTACTTTTTAATGATGCAGTTTCCTCTCATGCCACCTTGAGTCCCTGCTGTTGCTATAGACACCACTACTGCTTTAGGACAGCCTCTCAATGATATACTTCCTCTGATGCCCCCTTGAGACTTTCATATTTCTACAGATACACCACAGCTCTTTGACTACTTTTTGATTATGCAGTCTCCTCTGATACTACCTTCAGACGTACTACTTCTCAATGATGTGCTGAACCCTGGTGACACCTTGAGTTGCTGCTGCTACTACTGACACATCACTGCTCTTTGATTACTTCTCACTGATGTACTGACCCCTGGTGCCACCCTGAGTCTCTGCTGCTGCTACTGACACACCTGCTGCTCTTTGACTACTTCTCAATGATGTAATGGCCCCTGGTGCCACCCTGAGCTTTTGACACTGTTCCACATAGAAGATTGATAAATAAGCTAGGTAGGCTCGGGGTGGGTCAGAAGTTGGTCAATTGGGTGGCAAACTGGTTGACTAGCAGAAAACAGAGAGTGGTGGTAAATGGTATACAGTCAGAAGAGATGCAAGTCACAAGTGGGGTACCTCAGGGATCAGTCCTGGGGCCAGTCCTATTCAACATCTTCATTAGTGACCTCGCAGATGGACTAGAGGGTAAGGCTTGTCTGTTTGCAGATGACACCAAGATCTGCAACAGAGTAGATGATCCAGATGGGTGGGCAGAATGAGAAGAGATCTGGATAAACTAGCAGAATGGTCAGAAGAGTGGCAACTGGGATTTAATGCAAAGAAGTGCAAAATCATGCACATAGGGAAGAGAAACCCTGAAGCCACTTATAGGCTGGGAGGGGAGTTGCTAGCAGTCACAAAGGAAGAAAGAGACTTGGGCATCATCATCACTGATGACCTAAAATCATCCAAGCAGACCTCTAAAGCAGTAGGTAAGGCTAGGGGGGTGTTAGGATGTATTAGTAGGGGTATCACAAGTCGTAAGAGGGAGGTAATAATCCCTCTGTACAAGACATTGGTTAGGCCCCATCTGGAGTACTGCGTGCAGTATTGGAGGCCACACCTTCACAAGGACATTAACCAAATTGAGGCAGTCCAGAGAAGGGCACAAAATGGTGCAGGGACTGCATCAGAAGACATATGAGGACAGATTAACGGAG
Organism: Neoceratodus forsteri; assembly: GCA_016271365.2. NCBI lineage: Eukaryota > Metazoa > Chordata > Ceratodontiformes > Ceratodontidae > Neoceratodus > Neoceratodus forsteri. Next base: position 494,701,871 of record CM028135.1, on the reverse strand, counting down.
CTCAATATGTATACCCTTGAGCAAAGGAGGGAGAGAGGTGATATGATCGAGACATTTAAACACCTTAAGGGCATAAACAAGGTGAAAGAGTCTAACATGTTTAAATATAAGAAAATAGCAGGACAAGAGGACACAGCATGAGATTAGAGGGAGGCCGATTAAGGGGAATGTGAGGAAATTCTTTTCACAGAAAGGGTGGTAGATGCATGGAATGGCTTACCACAAGAAGTGGTGGCTATGAATACAGTGCAGGGCTTCAAACAGGCATGGGATAGGCATAAGGGAGCAATACAAATGACTATGAATAGATAGGTCACTGACAGAGCAAAGGCCGATGGCACATTTATAAGGTAGAAAAAGAAATGGGCAGACTGGATGGGCCTTGCGGTCCTTATCTGCCGTCAACTTCTATGTTTCTATGTTTCTATGAGTCTCTGCTGCTGCTGCTACTGAAATGCCACTGCTCTTTGATTACTTCTCAATGATTTACTCCCCTCTGATGCTACCTTGAGTCTCTGCTGCTGTTACTAACACACCACTGCTCTTTGATTATTTCTTCTAAATATAAAGAACTAATGAAACCCTTGCTGTCAACATTGGCAAAAATGTTATTCTGAAAGAGAGACATCTTGTATAACATAATGCAATGAGCATATAAATATTCCGAAAAACAGAAATAACCCTGTATATCAATAATAGTAAGCCTACATACACAGATATAGCCAAGCATGTTTAGAAGGAAGCAAACAGAAAATTGCCCTTTGTCAATTAATCGCAGATGTGAAAGAGACAGAGAGAGAACTTTTCAATATTTTTTTTTGCAGATTGTCACTTCCAACTAGGCAGTGTCAGCTATTGAAACATGTTCTGTGACTGTTCAGAAATTGTCCCAACTTGTTGCTAAAGTATAAACTTCAATAATTCACAAGTTTACACACTTGTAAAACAGTCATATCGTATGTAGTGCAATGCTTCCTTTGCTGGTGTACCTTTCATGCAATATTTATTCAAATATATAGTATTTTGCTGCCTCTTACTTTACTTGAGCTCTCCTAAACTACAAACCTTACTTTAATTAACTCACATATTTCTAGCAGTCTCCATTATCTATATTTTCTCTGCCAGCAATAAAAATGTGTCAGAATTGCAGCTCAACCAATTAAACTGTTTACTTAAAACATGAAGGAACATGAAGACAATCTTAATAACTAATGAAAAATGTTACTAGTGTAGGTTGCATAACAAATCAAACTTTTCATGACTTCCAGGTTAGATCAGCATAAACATTTGTTCTCTTAGCAACATGGTAAATACATTGTTCACACTGATAGTGCATAGGTCCAGGGGTTGGCTAGGAAATCTACTGTGTGATTTACAAACAGCACTAGGCAGAGACTGGTTTAATTACAACAATACAAAGTTTGATGGAAAGCATGGCCTCAATTAATATTGATGTACATTTTAATTTGTATGTTTGTTAAATGGTAAATATTTTTTGCAAATAATTAGCTCAATTTTTGAATAATGACTAGCTAACTGATTGCAAAACAAACTATGCTCTTCTTTTGCTTTCAACACTGCAGACAATAATAGCTTAATCAGATTAAATAGCCTTTATCACAGATTAAAATCTTGCATTTGTGTGGCTACTAGCATGCTGGAATTGTGTCAGCAGCAGGGGTCAGCCCATGACATGGCACCAGGACCATTGGTACTATACTATTGCCTCTGCCCATGGCACACAGCCTTGCTGCTGACATTGTCCCTCCACCCTTCTCACTCTGTACCTTATGGCCCACTCCTCAAGTCTTCCCTGGTGGTTCAGTGGCCCATAAATCTCATACAATTGTGACTCAAGTCCATACCAGACAAAGAATCCCCTTCCCAAGCCCTGTTGTGTCTGGTGTTCATGGCACTGTACGTTTTCTAACATTTTCTCCTGCCAGCATGGACAGTGCAGTTTACAAGACAGAGACCTATTGAAGGACTGTGGTCATGGGGTTATTATACCTGGCAATGGGGAAGGGGGGGTGAGGGCTATGAGCAGTCACTGTGCATAGAATGTCATCTCCAAGTATGTAAGTGTCTTCATTACCTGTGCCTTCCCTACCACTTTCATTTTGCTGGCACACTGCACTGTGCACTAGTTCAGTGAAATTCTTGTAAACCCTCTGTGTACAACACAAAGGGTTGTAATGCAGTAATGTACTGCACAGTAATCAGCAACCACTTTGCAGCACACAATTGTGACTTTGTATAGGGACAATAACTGTTGTATTATGTTTCATTGTACTACAGTAACTATTATACAGTATTTCAGATATTTTACACTTCTCTGCCTGTATATTTCCCAAATTGTACACTAGCCTATGATTTCTATGTTTGATTTATCACTGTGGGTGAAGAAAGGGATGGGTTCACCTATTGTACTTACATGTTCCTGTAATGAAGATGGCTCCATTACATATTACAGATAAACTTAGACTGTGAAGAAGGATACAGTATAAATTTAGACTGTGATGTAGGATGCAGTATTTTTCCTGAATCTTTCACTTGCCAGTGAGAAGAAACTATATTTTAGCAAGCAACCTATTACCATTATTGTAACTGATTTCTTTACATTAACATATATTAATTGCTAAAATCAAAAATGTGAAAAAATATACTTAAAATAATAAAACAGAAAAAAGATACCTAAATCATGAAAACCGTTTGCACTCCCAGAATGCATCATAATTTGCATATTAAAATGCATATGTAGTACTTTAACATATATAGATATTCATAATAACAATAACTATTAAATACAAATGATTGAAACAGATAATTTACCAAAGGAAAATAACTGGGCACAAAATAAACTTAACACATGAACTGACCCTCAGCTTAAATGGTTTAATGTTGATCTGATATAAATATTAAATTGTAATTCCTTTATACTTGAGATGAAGAAAAGAGGAAGAGCATCATGTATTAGAGTAGATAAGTAATATTTTTTTTTTATTTTAGTCTTTGGTAACCGGGTAAGTCCCACTAGGCACAAGTGCCTGTTTTCAGGGGCAACCTGGGAGCACTGGACGGTTAAATAGTGCAGTGGTTTAAGACTCTGAGCTGCAAATCTGGTGGCATCAAGCAGACCAGACCTGGGTTTGAATCCCACAACTTCCACTTGCATACTGTGTGACCCTGAGCAAGTCACTTAACTTCCCTGTGCTGGCAGGTCACTCCTGTAAAAAAAGCTTCAGCTTAGTGTGCTACTCTTGGTTAAACAACTAAAAAAAAAAAAAAAAAAGTGACTTGCTCAGAGTCACGCAGTATGCAAGTGGAGGTTTTGAGAATCAAATTCAGGTCTGGTCTGCTGGATGTACCAAGCTCATTCACTCCTCTAACCTCTAGGCTATACTGCCAACCCAATTGGATGACTTTGAATGTGAAAGTAATTTTTATAGATGGAATATATGTTAAAAGCATAGTAGAAATTATCTTGTACTGCAGTAGAAGGCTACTGTGTGTCATAAACATTTCACTTTGTTTAAATTTGGCATAAAATAAGATCTTAAAATATGGCTTATTGGCCCCCATATTCAGAGCCAGCTGTGTGTACCACACACAGATTAGTGCTTCATGTGAGATAGTACATTGCTGGTTTGGAGTCAATATTCAGATAGCATGCTCCTAATGGAGCACACTACCTCTCTGAATATGGGGCTGTGTTGGCACAAGCGTAGTAAATATGTGCCTTGCTGATGCAGACCCCTACTGCAATATTACCCACAGGTATGTCCCTAACAGTAGCGTCAGTGCTCCTGCAAGCCATACTCAGCCATGGCATGCTAATATGCCCATGAGACATTCAAGGCACTAAGAGGCCATTTGAATGCCACACAATGCTGCCATGCACAACTGCATAGAGGCATTGCACAGAGCTTTGCCAGCCTCATTCCCCCATCACCGTTAGTAGCCCCATACCTCATAACATTAGTCTTCTGTGACATTGTGGTAACCCTCTCTCTGATCACTATCAGTAGCCCTATTTATCATGATATTAATCTTCCCTGCTCTAGTGGTCCCCTTCCTCCAATTGCCAAACCTATCACTTCACAAACACCCAATGTCTAGTCCATGCTTCCTCCAAGTCCCACTGACTCCAGACCTTGAACCCCCACAATTTCCGACACTCACCCCAGTAGTCCATGGAGACAAAGAGACAGTGACTGGCATAGCCCCTCCACTCACCACTGTGGCCAGTTGCCATCTGATTGACTGGGAGCAAGCACACTCCTACAATAGAATCAGTTCCATTCTTATACATATTTTATTAAATGTTGACAGTCACAGTGGAGACTCCAGCCTAGTTAGAAAAAAGATGCTGGAAGTACTAGCACAGTGACTATCTATACAGATCAAACTTGTTGGGAAATATAAGGTGCTAAGTGGACACTACCTCCATTGTGGACACAAATCACAGCAGTTATCCATCATTTGTCTGAGTATAACCTCAAGTGCTCCCTTGTTGCCTTAATATATGGTGTGGATGTTTCAATAATCTCACAACATTATTCTGCATTTTGAAATGGCTTGTCATTTTCCTGCAAATTGATTGGTTCCTAATTGTGCGCTAGAAGTGTCTAATGCTTGGCTAGAAATGAGCCTGGAAAGGGCCAGCTGGACATTCCTACAGTTATCCCTGCTCCCTCTGAACTTTCACACATGAAAGGGCAGCCATCTTTGTTTTTACTAGCCACAGTAGCCAAAACAAAAAAACATCCACTTACTTGCCTCTCGCCAAAATGTCATCCTTACCAGAGCCCAATTTTGACTTTGGACTGTGACAAGAAGACCTGAAGCAGTTCTTACAGTCTAAAGAGAAGCCCACAGAGAAACAAAAACAGCAAACTGCACCTCTGGTTCAAACCTCCAAAACTCTCTCGCTCCCTGACCTCCTCAACCACCAATCTGCCAGCCACTCCTAGTTCCTTTCCTTGCCCTCACTACACATATCATTTTCATTTTATTACCAAATAAATGACTTGGATGCAGTTCATTAAAAAAAACAAAAACAGAAAAACAAACTCATGCCTCCCAGCCATGATCTCCGACTCCCCCCACACAACTTCCAGCCCACTCACTGGCTCTCCTCCTCAATGGTTGATCTATCATCTGCTCACTACTTTCTGTCTCTTAGCTCTTCATCTCTTATCAATTTTTAAACATTCTTGCCACATTCTTACCTAACACACTGCTGTTGTGTTTCCCACTGTACTGTACTTCTACATGTTTCCACCACATCACCAAAACAATACCGATGTCTCCTCCCTGATGATGCCTGATGCCATAACATATACAAATGATAAAAAATAAATACATAAGAAACAAGGCAGAATATTTAGTAGTATATCCACATACCAGATTTTCACAATGGGACCGAAATGGCTTTGGGGGGGGTTACTGCCATGACAATACCTGGAAAGAAAACCTACAAATATAGAAGCCTTACTAGCACAAAAGTCCTCAAGAGCAAAAAAAAAGAAGAAAAAAAACACAGTAAACTAAATACAGACGAACCATTTTATTTAACCCTTAGGCTGCCGAGAGAATTAGAACATATAGGAATTCTGGACTGATATATCAGTCCATGGCACGGCAAGGGTTAAAATTAAGACAAACATATAACGTTTTTACTACTCAGGCCTAATAATTTTAATTTTGACATGCATCTAAAATTTAGATGACCATTTCATAAGTGCAATAAGCCACTCTGGGCTGTGCATTAGACAGTTATTGTGCATGGCTAGGGGGCTGGACACATTCAGCCTGCAGCCTATTGGCTCACTATGCCCCCTATCCATGCATTAAAACTGTCTAACATACATCTCATTGTGTCTTACTGCTTACTTGAAGAATGTCTTGTGCAGAATTGAAAAGGGTAAAAACTACTGCATAAAACTGAAAAGTACATGCACTTTGGTAAAAGTTGCTCCCTGACTAGAGAAGCTATCACGTAATGGAACGTAACAATTTCAGATCCAACATAAATATTACATTTTAAGGTGTTTTATAAAGATATTTTGCAGTTAAATGTGAAACTGAGAATTTAGTCTGGTATAATTCAGAATGGATGAGCACATCAGCCTGTTGACATTTAATTTATTTGCATGGCAAAACTTTCAAATATTGAAACATTTGCATAACAAAAAAGAAAACACACACACAAAAAAAACAGTGGTATGTGATTAAAAACATTTACAATTTACACAAACAGCCAAGTTTAAAAAAGGTTAGTTGTAAAATTATGTGACATAGAAAAAAGACACAGATACATGAATGGACATTAATCTAAACGTGTGATATCTTAACAAGAATGTGGAAATAGATTGCAATGGGAAAATCTTTGACTGTACATTGAGACCTGACCCTTCTATTAATTCAAAGCAGGAATAATTTTTTCCTGTATGAGTGAGAGAAATGAATAGTGACAGCTCCCTTCAATTCTTGAAGCTATTCAAGTAACTATTTAAATGTAACTGACCTAGTTAAACATAACAAAACTAGAAATTCCTTAGCCCACAGTCCATTCTTAAATTCAGACTTTGAAAGGCTAATCACCCTATAGCACCACAGTCATGTACTAGATAAGGTATACAATGATGTTTAGCATCATTCCATGTCATCTCTTTAATTAGTCTGAACTGAATGTATTAGGTTGGAATTTTAGGGTAAATATGAATTTTAGATTTAGGGTTCTATATTGTGAAACTTATGAATGTAAATTTATGGTAAAGATTACTTAAACTGTTTGTAAAATGCCTGTGATTATTTGTATTCTGTATTACTGACATCCCTTTTGTCAAATGTATTGAATGTTAGTATTATTTATTATTATTATTATTATTTGAATTTTGGTAACTGGGTAGGACCATTGAGACAGAATCTTTTTCAGGGGCGATATGGGGGAAGGTAAAGGAGGAAGTGCAGAGAAACAATACATAACAGCAACAGATGCATGCACAATAGCACTTTTACAATAGTATGTATAACACAATAAATAAAATACAAGATGCATGTACAATATTTACAAAATTATATAGAATAAGCAAGTACAGAGGTAATGACTTACAATAAATAATCAAGGTGCAAGGGCAGCAATTGTTATAGGTTATACAGTCAGTTTTACAGATGAAACAGTAGATGCTAGTACAGAGGCAGAGAATTCAATAACACTGGATCACAGTTGAAGTGGGAGTGAAAAAGCTCAGAGCTGGAACACAGCAAAGCAGGAATGGCACAACAGGGTAGAGCAAGACAGAAACAGGAAGGATGGTGCAATAAGCTGAAAGCCAAGGTGAAATAATTTAGTTACAGGAGCAAGGCTGAGGGGAGACAAGTGGGATTTAAGAGAACTCTTGAAGGATTGGATAGAGGGGCATGTCAGAGCTGCAGCTGGTAGGGAGTTCAAGAGGGAGGTCCCGGAAAAGGTGAGTGCATGTCAACCCATGGCCAGGCAGTGTTTAGGAATGGAGAAAAGAGGAATGTGAGATGACCTTAGAGACCTTGTAGTGGGTTTACATTGGACAGTGTCTATGAGGCAGGGAGGAGTGAATTTATTAACAAAGTCATAGATAAGGCAGAAGGTAGGGTATTGTAGGTTGGCTTCAAAGGAAGGCCAGACAAGGGAGACCAGTGCTGAACAGTGATGTATCCTAGCATTAGCACCGACAGCAAAGTGTGCGACCTTGTGGTAGGTTTGCTTGAGTTTGTCAAGAGGTGTGACCTAAGTGAAGTGAAGTGGAGTGGAGTATGGGGGCACCATAGCAGATAAGCAGAAAAAATGAGGCAGACGCTATGACCATTTGGGAGGAGTGTGTAAGGTAGGGCAAGAGGTGGAAGAGAAAATCTAGCTTTTGGTGAATAGTCTTAACCACAGTGGAAACATGCATGTCAAATATATGGTCATAGTCCAGTGTGACAGCTAGGTATTTGAAGGAATGTACCTCATCTAAGGAGTCATCATCAGAGAAGTGTATCACTAATCGGGGTGGGGAGGTTAGTTTAGGGGTCTGATGATAGAAGAGCATCACTTTCGTCTTCCTGGTGTTGAGCACCAGGAGATTTATGGAAAACCATGACTCAAGCTTAAAGATCAACTGCAAATATGTAATTATGAAATTACATGTTTATTGGTTTAACATATTGTCTGAATTAAAAAACGTTATTTTTTAACATTTATCAAGTGTCTTGTTTTTCTTCTTACTGCCAATGCATGTAAATACATACTTTCTTCACAGTATTGCATACTTGCGTTTCACTCTCTACATGCTGCTATGGGCTCCGTGACTAGTAACTGCATCATCGTCACTGCAGTCATGACGACAGGCCCATCTCATCTGATTTTTTTTATTTTCTGTTGTTCACTTGCTTTATTGAAAAATTACCAATGAAACACTGCCTGCGCAAGTGCTCACGCTGAGTTTTGAAACCCCTGAACTACTGGCAACACGCTCTCACTCAACTGCCTAGCAGAATTCATCTTAGTGGCGTTAACACTTTTAATGTGGCATAACACAGCTCTCCATGAACCAAAATCTAAAATTCATCTCGAACTCTGGTAAACCTAAATTAATTTGGCTATTTCTACTAATCAGTAGTGTCAGAACTTAGAAATTTACCTCTGAGCTGGTTGTCTTTTCTGTTGTGGTCCTGGTAACTGCGTCCGCCATTTAGTGAGTAAACTGACCTTTGCCCTTCTAGCTGCATCATATTATGCTGACAGTGTATCGTGTCAAGTTACAGAAGCATGAAGCAATAAGTTAGGATGCAGTATGCCTGACGCTACATGCAACTTTCTGTCTAGTTTGATTCACTACATCGATAACGATCACTCTGGTTTGTGCCTGGCTAAGTCCAGTTCCCATTGCCTCATACTAGCCTGTGGAGTACTGGGCAACTAGGATGTCCATCAGGCCACTGAAACCAAATAAATATGTGCATGTCACTTAGTGATTAACCCCCTCCACCCCCACCACTTACACATCTCCCACCACGACCTTGCCTACATATACCAGCACTGAAAAGTAACTGTGCAAACATCAGCGAGAATCCAAAAATGTACCAATAATGTGTTGCCATTTTCCAATGCCACAGTTGCCGATGTTTCTCTGTACAGCGATCTGATGTCCCGCAATGAATAGCAAACTACCTCCCTCTCGGTCACAGCACTCCACTGATAATGAATCTCGGGAGCGGTTGTTTGAGTACAGAAGGAGCCCAATGTTTCCAGGGGCAGAGTTGCAGCAGCATCTTCTCCATGGCAAACACACCGATCGTAGTCAGAAACTCGTAAATTAGATTGTAGGTGTGTGTGTTTGATGATGGGGGGGGGCGCGTCTGAAACCATCGTCCAACAGCAGCACAGTATGCAAATGTTCCAACCAATGTGTATCACACATGAATGCTGAACCCAACATAAAGCATACCAGTAAAATGAATGTCTGTCAACTCTGTAGTACACAGTTACTTACGATGCTCACAACCAAAAAAAAAATTAAAGTAAAACAGTCCTGCTCTATCCCCCTTTCATTTCACTGTACTACTGGTGCCTGACAGCTATCCAGTGCACATACAGAAAAAAAGAAAAAGATAAACCAGTGATCTGATCTAGCCAGTTTGAAAATGGGTTATGTTGAACTGGCAAATTAACAATGTTTTGCTGTCTCCTCTAAACTATAGTAGCTTATTGCTGGTGTATGTATTAAGGATGTGTGAGTTGGGGGGGTACGCCTTCTTACATTGCTTGCTATACATTAGGTCATTTGATACATATGATCAATCCCCATGTATCTACCCCACCTCTCTCCTCTGTGTTTCTGTTCATTTGAATCACTGCTTTAGGTGAGGACTGGTATAGGTGAGCTCTCCTGAATAGCACACAGTACTCAAGATGCAGCCTGATCATGGCATTATCCAGATGGCAGATCACCTTCATGCTTGAAGATAATTTCCCTGGCTATGTAACACAGCATCCTGTTTGCCTTTGCTGATGCCCTGCAACATGTCTCAAAGTTATTCATTTTGAATGCCAATACCTCTCCAATGTCCATCTTGCCCAAGCGAGGCATGTAGTGTGTCTCTCCTCATGGTATAGATATGGACCATGTTTCTTGCACCCAGGTGCAGCAACCTATACTTTCTTGCATTACACGTCAGCACCCAACCTCTCTGAGCACCTGTGCAGTGCATCCAGGTCCCCCTGTAGGGCCATTCTCACCTCCATCCAGTCCGTCAATTCTCCAAGTTTTGAATCATCTGCAAAGAGACTCTGTTTATTCCTAATACATCTCCCTATGTCAGAGACAAATGCATGGAACATGAGTGACCCCATGTCACCCCCCGACAACCCTGGTCATGTTTTGTCCCATCCTCACCTTGGACACTCTGATCACCCTGATTATCCTCCTGGACATTAGCACATAGTCTCCTTTTTTTTTTGTTTACTAACCTTGAGCTCTTGAAGCATGCACAGTCAGACTTTTTGTCACTCACAGCCCCCTGAACATCCTTGGTCCACCAACCAGGATTTCTGACCCCACAACGATGGTGTCTTACTGTCACACATTATCTGGTAACTGTCCATCCTTGATTTTAACTAAAGAAATAAGTAAACTCTGGGGGCGGGGCAACTGCAGTAAAAAAAAAAAATGAAGTGAGAAAATGCAATAGATTGAATAGGAGATTGGCAGCTCTATGTACAACCAGAGTGTTGTGCCACCTCGGGGATCCGATTCCCACAACCCTTTTCTGGTTTATGCTCGATTTCACAGTTAATCAGTACCTCTCGGTGGCACAGCACACTTGTTGTGCATATTAGCAAATTCACTTTCATATAAGTTCAGATTGTTACCTATATAGGTCTGCTATGTAACAACCTCCACCATGAAATCAAGCCGAGGTGTTTACTTAAACAATGTTAATAATAAATAATGTGTAATGTCCATAATGCAATTAAACTGATTGACCTAATTTTGTTCTGGTTAGATTCCTCTTCAGAGTCTGCACTCTTAACTACTGTAAGGTCTAATCTGCACCCTCAGAATGTCAGATGAGGAGACTATCCTTGATGGTGCACTGGTTATCCCCGATACTGTAGTTCTGTATTCATTTGAGCCTACAGTTGATGACACCTCAAGCGATGCAACAGATGTTGATGAATCATCAGATACATCTGAATATGAGGATAATACTCAAGATCAGGTCAACTTGGATTGGTATGCTGTAATTTGTAACATACAATACAATTTATGATAACTTAATTATATATTATGGTAATAATGTATTTTTAGTTAACATACCAACATAGTAGATGCCCGCAGATTATGCCTATTGCTGTATCACAATGGTTCTAAAATGGTGAGAGCAGCACTCCAAGGGAGGCCACAAATTGTTTCAGTGGATGTCCAGTCAAGTTTTAGAATGCACAGCATATACATTTTTATGTTTTTTTTTATTTTTTTGGTTAATTGATAAAACAAACTAGATATGGATAATTCCCAGATGAATTTATTTTCTTTTGCACAGAATATGTTACCAGGATGTCCCCATTGAGCTAAAACTTGTTCTAAGGTGTGTATTTATATGTAAATAACTGCCTGTGAGAAGGCATGCTGAGTTGAGGCCTGATTCTACTGAGTTTCAATGGCCCAAGAGTCAGAAAAAAAGTAGTGACAAATATAACATGGGTGCTGGTTTAGGGGTGGATAGCAATACATTGGGTAAAAAGAGAATATGCTTAGTCAACTTTATTATTTTTACTTTACTCTTCGTATACTTTGCAAAGTATGATTTTTATTTCTGTGGGTAGGCCCAATATTTTTTTAAATTTTACCGAGGCTCAAAATCTTTATCCTGGCTTAGGTGAGTCTCACTATCACAAAGCATGAGAACTAATGGGTATCAAGTCTGCTCTTGCATCAGCACCCTTAGTGTGTACCGTGGTCCTTTATCTGTCTACTTCCACTGTTACGTCAACACCCAGTTCTTCCCCCTACCCATTGGAAATTCAGTCTCAACTTCACCCCTTGCCTGTACCTGTCTCAACCTCTATTGAATCAGTCTACTGTAGCGGTCTGTGCCACCTACCCAGGCAGCACATTCCTTGGTTCCACCACTCTATAGATGGAGTACCTCATCCTCCATTACCCCAGTCCTGTTTGTTAGTTAAACTTGTCCATTTCTGACAGTTCACTTAAAGTGTCATTTATTAATCCTACAGGTGTACGTGTGAAAAATGCTCTTCAATGCCAACCCATTTAGAGGATAGGTGCTGTACATTCTACGTCCCAATAAGATGCAGGATTGCTGAATTTAAGAATATAAAATGTATTACAGATCACCCAGGTTCTCATAGTAATTGTCTGGATCAGTATGTGGTGGAATCATCTTTTAATCAATATGTTCAACATGTGGGTCCTGTTGGAGATGAACATACAATTGAGGAGTAAGTGGCAAGGTTCATAAAGCATGTAACTTTTAATTAGTGTTCGTTAAAACCATGAGTAAGTTACTTATCAAATAATTTAATTATTGTTTGGAACTCAATCAAGTATGTACTGTTTTATTTCCAGTTGAAAAGTAGCAGTTTCTGTTAAAAAACATTGCTATTTGCACATACCTTATCAAATATTGTTTAATAACAAATTTTTACATTTAGTTACATACAAGATATCAGTTTGCAGTTATAGAATTAAAGAGTAAGTCAATAGTTTACTCATGTAAACATACATCTTATGGATCCCTGATTTATATATTTGGAATCCAAACACTGTGTCATATGAACTTGGTGGACACAAATGGTTACTCGATGTTACATCTAATGATCTCAGAAGCAAAGAATCTTGTTGGCAAATAAAGAGTAATGTGCCCATGTAGGCTGCTCTTCCCCTCCCCTGTGTCATCTTGCACTTGTACATATGCAGATGTGGCATACAAAACTGGATTCTATACCCCTGGTGTGACTGTACCATGAAATTGTATGCCAAGATGTTTAGATTTTACATGACAGTGTATCAGTGGGATGGGAACAGTCAAATGAAAAAATTAGTCTCCTCTAATTTATTTATTAATTTGTTTTGTATAGGGTTTATCGTCATATGGCCTATCGGAACTTTGTATTCTGGTTGTTCGGTAAGCTAGGCAGAGGAAATCGGTGAATAATTCCAGCATGTGCCATTACCAAGATCTGGGAGAAATATCCCAGTGATGCATACACTGGATACAGAGAACTATAATGCCAAAATTTAACAGTAATATTTACTTGTGTTGCATGTTTGGTTCTCATAGAAGATGTAACATTAACTAATGAATACTGTACTTTGCCATTAGTGTAGTAAGCATTGCAAATTTTTAGAAACATTGGACAACTGTTAGTCTCGACACATTTTTTCCATCAAATTAAACTAAGACATCAACAAAATGCAGTTACAGAATCTATACAAGATGTGCTGATTATGCATATTGGGTGGGATATTCAGAAGGGTTGCGCATAGCGTAACACAGTTTCACCATGCACAACCCATGGAGGCGCACCGTCACGATATTCATGGTGGCACCCTCCCATGCCCGATAGCGGACATTAGAATAGTAATAATGGTCCTATATCCATGGTGGTCCAGTGGTCCGCTCGCAGTCCGATCGCAAGCATCAGTAATAACTTATGACAAACCAATCCATCCCAGTGGTACCCCCCTCCCCACCGCCCACTGAGTCCCCACTGCCCCGTTTCCCCCCGGATCAATGGTGGGTGGCATCTCCCAACCCGCTTGTTGCCTGGCTGCCCACCGACTGACTCTGTATGGTAGGACTATACGCCCATTGGTCCACGGCGTGAGGCAATGGGCATGCAGCCCATACCGTACTACACAGATCAGATATGTGGACCAATGGGCATACAGCCCTATCATACGGAGTCATTTGATGGGCGCATGGCAGCAAGCATATGGGAAGATGCCGACCACCACTGACCAGAGGGACAATGGGGCAGTGGAGCTCAGTGGGTGGGTGGGGAGTGGGGAACCACTGGACCACAAGGGATGGATTGGTTGGTCATAAGTTATTACTGATGCCCGTGATTGGGCTGCAAGCTGTTCACTGGACCTCCAGGGATATTGGACATTTAATATTTATACATATGCCCATGATTGGGCATCAGAGCGTGTTGCTGGTGGGGACAGGGGGCGTCGGTCTCCGACTGCTGCAGCCTGGCAGGACGCCAGGAACAAGTCACCGGTGATTAGTGCATCTGCATGCAAATGGAGCCATATGACATGCAAATGGTCCCATTTGCACCTTTCATGCATTGTGGTCCCATTTACATGTGCAGTTTTGAATATCATGGTTGTTGCGCATAGCACAACGGCACTTGAGCTAGCGCATCAACCTGCTCCACTCTGGCCACTTGCTTTGGTGCAGTGTCACTGCGCCATGTGTACTGCAGGTGGCCAAGGAGTGATATTCAATGAAGCTGTGCAATGGTGCAGCTTAGTTGAATATCACCCTGTCAACGCCCATGCGCATCCCATGTGTGCCACGCAGAGGCTTGTGCCACAGCCTGGCGCAGTCTGAATATCCCGTCCATAAAGTTTAGTAAGATTGTGCAATAACAAAATGTAAATTCAGTATATTTTCATTCAATCTGAGACTGCTATTGAACTATAATCAATACTGTTTTGTCTAGATATTGTTTTGTGTGTAGTTCAGTACATAGATTTCTGTCTTCTGAAGATCACACAAATAACAATTTGTTTCACATAGGCTGCTGTTTAGTTGCCTTTCGAATTTTGCAGTCTACTAAGTTCTTATACATGCATTGAATAGTAACTCGTCTACTTTCAAAAGGTTCAGCCAATTGAATATCCATAGATGTGTCCAACAAATGCCATAATATATTAATTTTCAGTCTGCAAAATATCAGCCATCAAAGTCATGTTTCTCTGGCATTTAAATTTACTCTTCGGTGTCACTTAGTAAAATCTCTTCCTGTGTTCTAGTTGTCTCACTAAACAATAAAAAAGATAACAAATCTGGTGTGAGCAATTCATAATACGTCATGCGTTATTGTTATAACTCAACAAAGATAACAACAGCAGTTCAGTATAAGGAATACCATTAAAAGGTCTAGGTTCAAGTCAAGAGCTTGTATTAATAATATGTCTGCACTTGTTTTCTTTTACATCACTTGTTCTGTTATGGCTAGCACCCCAAGGTGGGGAGGATGACATTATATTCAGTTATACAAACATCTTTAACATTTTTCCTTTTTTGTTCTGTATAACAATGACCCATTGTATAATAGGAATAATGCACTCCAGGGTGTGTGTCATTTGTGACAACACGACGCCTGGGGCATTGGACACACTCGATCTGCGGTCTTGTGCCCACCCCGCAGGCGTGGCGCTATCCCAGCACAACACACACCCTGTCATGCATTAGTCCTTTAATAACACACGGCTAATAAATGGCATTTATAAAAACATACTTAAACACATTTAAAATTTAATTTGCACATGAGTCATGATCGCAATAAGGCACTCCAGGGTGTGGGTTGTTGGTGGATTTACACAACACAAACGTGGGTAAATCCCCCAATAATCCACACCCTGGAGTGCCTTAATATTTAATTAAGTCATTCATCTAGGAATATTAAGGGTTAAAACTCTGTATAACAGTAGGCAAAATAAATATATTTGGGCTCACCTGGAGTGTGCTGTTGACCTGTTGAATCTACTCTTGTGCATGTTTACTAACATAGCCTTATCTTTCTTTTCAAACTTGTCTGACAGTGGTTTTGGGATTATTTCCTTGCTTTTACCATCTAATGCTTTCTTGTAGCTATGAAAATCAGCACGAATTACAAGTACCTCGTGCATTAATTTGGTCACATACTCTGTAGGGACACAATATCCATCATTAATTAGGGGACGTATTGTTTATAGTTTACATTACAACTGTTTTATTGCTAAATAGGCCTTTGTTGTCTCTGTGTACAGTATGTTAGTAGAGGAACATTATGTTACTATAAATGATTCACTTAGACTTTTAAATATTTAAAAGTGTTAACAAAAGAAATACTGCTTATAAAAATAGTAACATTTTATATGCGCAATTAGATACTCCAGTGCTGTGCATTACAGTGTGATAACTGCAATCCCAGTAATTACTGGCACTCAACATTCGGTCTTGTGCCTAATTACATCCCTATGAGTGCAGTTATCACACCATAATGCACACCCCATCATGTCTTATTGCTTACATAACCCATGGCTGAGATATGGCAGTTATAAAAAATTTACCTAAACAAACACTTCTTGGACATGCACTATCTCTCCCTCTCTCTCATCCAAGTACGTCTACACATAAAGTCCATGCAAGAGTAATTATATGAAATAAATAAACCTACCCCCCTCCCCAGGATAAGGTAAGTAGTAGTAAATATAAAGTATGTGAGTAAGACCAGATGTCTAACATACCTACATTTCCACAAATCACTAAAACATTAGCCTAATGTACAAGGATATGTCCATGACCCCCATGCAAATGAGTTCTCACAACCCAATATGTACAGTGCCAATATATATATATATATATATGTCACAGTCTATGATAACACACCTGTATGTACAGTAACAGGCTATTTAAATGTACTGTACAAAGGGTTCTGTGTTTTAAATTTAAGTGAATCGAATGACAAATTGAATTTCAATTGTGATATATATATATATATATTATATATATATATATATATATATATATATATATATATATATATATATATATATATATATATATATATATATAGAATATCACATTGTCCATCATACCATAAGTTGCTGGAACTTCCACCTCTTTCACTACTGGATCACCATACCGTGCTTTCGGAAATGATACACCCCATCATTTTTTACCTTCTCTTGTCACTGATTGTTTACGGGATGAGTTCTCATTAAAGTGCAGTGCTGCAATGAGCAACCTAAATAAATATCAAAATTAATGTCACTCACATATGATATTAGTTCTGCACTGTGTAATCGTACCTACATATGTTGCATTGATTAACCCCTCCAAAAAAGGTTTTTCTCTTTAAAATGAGTTTCTGGGCAGATTTTGGAATTTTGTTATTGTCTCATACCTGCTAAAAAAAATCAGAACATTGCATGATAGCAATAGACCCCTACAGGGTGTGCATATACTGGTGGATTTACTACTTTTACTGTGTTGACACTCGGCAGTGCCTAATGGCAGAGCCACACCAGCCATGGTAAATTTTCCAGTATACACAAACCCTGGAGGTGTATATTTCTCAATTATAAAATGATGCTTCAAAATCAAGATATCTGATTGGCTGACTAGCACCGTAACAGCGTTGTAAAAGTCACCTTGATAAATATATAATTCACCTGGCATGCATGGATTCATAGAAGTAATGAATACTTTTTGGAGCAAAAAATGTATTATTTTATGATATGATTCCAGTGCAGAGGTGTGTTCAGATGGTGATAATTGAGGAATGTCTTTTGAAAGCAGCTTGTTTGCAACAATTCTTTCCATTTCTTTATATGGTCTACTACCTGAAAGAAGAAAATATTTTAGAAAATTATATTTCTTTATAAATAATACAATACAAATTAAGTTATCAAATTGAAATTTACTGTTGTGTTAATACGTCCCTCAGGGACACTCGTACCTGAAAATGAGTGTTTTCATGCATCATCTGCAGAGCCATAACAGCGAAGTGAGGCTGAGCTGTTCTGACTCAAGCTGAATACAAGGGAATTCACTCATTTTAAGCAACGAGTATCAATGGTGGACGTATAAATATATTAGAAAATGGGTACCGCCGGCCTGCAGGTACATTGGTTGGATTTCCGGGGGGGGGGGGGTTGTGTTCCGGCACTTGCTGGCCACTAGTTGACGTCAGGCTAAGGTGTGGTTGGAGCAGAACAAAAATAGTTCCCAAAAAAAAAGAACACGGGTACAAGTATTTCATTATACTGATTGACTGATAGACTTCTGTAGCTGTTCCCAGAATTTTCCATTTCCAGGACTTCTGCACTTGAGATGCTCTTCACAGAGTAAGAGTGCCTCGCGCACAGACAAAAGGAGCACTCAGAATGGTCGGGAGTAAATTCCCCTTCTGTAATCTGCAGTTAACCAGACTCACCCTTTGCTATCCATTTATGATCAGGAAGCTCATCGTGCACTCATTTGTCAAATGGCTCTCCATGATTATCATGTTGATTCTTCACATGATTTAGGATAGAGAACCATTTGGCTTGGACTAATGCACCATCACCCTTGCTGGACGATGCGCACCAATATAAGTGGTTGCTTATTGACTTTGACCATGACTTGATAATCCTACATGCATTTCTTTTCCCAATGTTATCCAGTTTCTTCTTTATCCCTATAACAAAACAAACAAACAAAAATAATTAAGAAACTGTAAAAGACAGAAAAATATATTGCTAAAGAAGTAAATGATTACCCTTGGCAACATGCCACACATCAAACCAGTGTTTAATGTTGGGTTCAGTTTCACGAAGGAACTTCCTTACACTACTGTGTCGATCTGTGGTGATGCGGTGATGCTATGTATTTTAACTCCTGCTTGTCTGATTCTACGAATTCCTCGTTTTAACCCTTCTAGCTCCATGGCATTTGAGCTTTTAACTTCATTACTCTAATTAAACATCAGAAGATGTATCAGTACATTGTTTATCGTGTATATTGCTTTTAAAATGTATAACAACACACATTCAAATTTCATGAAAACACAACTTGCTGTATTCACCTTGAGTGTTTGCTAGTGCAACTTGGTAAACCCTAGTAACCCCGTGAGGTGACTACATGCATAATTATCACACAATTCCCAACCATTTTCTTTTATAATGAATGATGTAAAGCTTTTAACTCTATTTGGTCCATAAATCGGTTCTGTCTATAAAGCTTACCATAGATCTGTGGCACAAATAGTAGCCTTTGCAAATGCAAAAAAAGGGATCATCGGGATCATCCATATTGTTTCACAGTGCTGAGAATAGACCCATGATGTTGTACTGGGATAACATCACAGGTCCAGTCTCAGGCTGATCAATCAGATTTCAGGATTTTTCCTTGCCATTGTATAATATTACTTTTTTACCATACATTACATAAGGATGAGTACCTGAACAAGCTGAATATCTATCACCTTTGAACGAACATTATCCATGAGTGTATATGATCCAAATTTAGCTGTATGCCCTGGGGAACAACATCGGCCATCTCCTCCAAGAATTGCTCCTTCTGAACCTATTGACAAAATCTGTATATTCCTCTCTTCCTTCCAGACACTGTGTACCGATGGCACAAGGTAAGCCTTCTGCATCAAACTGTATGTTCTTTGTGAGATCGTAGATATATTTAAAGCATTTAAGAAGTTTATTACCATGATTGCACTACTACCAGTGAAAAAAATTGAACTTGCGATTAGAAGGTTGCCTACAGGCATAAACGAGTGCATCGGCTGATTTTCCCATGTCATGGTATGACCGTTGGGACACACTTGAATTAATGAAATTAGGCTTCCGAAGAATCGTTGCATTAATACTTTACACTGATGTCTGCATGTAAAACAGTGCTGCATCAGAAGGAGAAGAGAACTAGCAAACACAATGAATTCCGTTTCATGAACTGTGCCTTCATTACAATGAAGTTCAGAATATCTGCCACAGAAACACAATAAAAATATAAACACAATAAAATATATATATATATATATATATATATATATATATACATATACGGCGTTATTCACTTTGATGTATCGCTGTAGCTGATGTTTTCATTTTCGTCTGTTCTGTTATGATCATTTGACCACTCCGCATCAGAGCTACTTTGTTCATCACATAACTCTTCATCATTAGATGAGATATCAGAATCACCAGTTACTGCGATGAAATCAGTTAGGTCACACTGAATATCAGCTGATGCAGTTTGAACTGGAATGTCTGCAGTCTGTGTTCCTTTTTCGGACCTGCGATGGGATGTTTGGGTGCCTCTTGTATGTTTGCACTTACTGCTATTTTTTGGGTACTTCTTGCTCGTTTGTGTTGATTTAGTATTCACAGCCTGGGAATATGAATTAACGTTATGAAAATATATGCAAAAACATGCATGTTAACTAAGCACACAGTGAATACTGGATGGTCAACTATGCAGATCCAGTTTGATCTGCCACTGAGGGTTCTGTTTCGATCACGTTGACTGAGAGGTACAAGCTACAGAGCTGGTGCTATGTGTGTGGTCCATATACATTGCAGTATGCATGACACATACTGCTGGGTGTGCAGCTCCAATGTGCATGCACCTGGTACAATAATGCAATGCAAATTGCCCCACTCTGCCTTGCGTTATTAATTGACCCATATACATTTTTGTGGCAGTGAATTGCAGCTTTTTACGCATTGCATCAGGGAAGATGTGCTGACCTATTGTGTACCCTGTCCACATGGAGTTTTGCAATGCCACATCCAAGACATCCGCGATTTTCAGAGCACAACAACTTTTTTTAAGCCTGCCCTTGGTAATTAGTAACAGAGCATTTTAAGGAGGAATTAAAACACAAATCCCTGCATATATTTGCTGAAATAACTGGGTCTTTCACTAATGTATTCATGAGCAAATTTCCAGTAAGAAACATCAACTTCAAACTAAAAACTTGTATATGAAAGCAAATGGTTACATATCATACCAATTCAGTAGGCTGTGTAGCTATGCTAAATGTTATCTTTTCAGTGCTGTGGGAACTGTGTTCAAGTTCATTTCCACTAGCTGTACATTGATGATATTGAGTTGTCAGATGTGTCATGATAGCCTCATTAATTATCTGTGGATATAACGTTTGCTTTATACATGGCAAGCAATTATCTATGTCATATATTGTCACATGATTACATACATCGAACAAATGTAAAGATATCATTGATAAATTACTGTTCAAGTTCAAGTTTATTGCAGGAAAACTCCATTGAGCAAGCTCATTCACAAGGAGGTCCTGTGACATAAACACTTAAAATACAAACATAGATAGGTAATAACAGTATATACATGAAATGCACGTTACATGATACAGGCTGGATACACTTACAAGGGTACCACATAGGGTGACCGCAGGTGGTAAACATTAATATGACACAGGGAAGCAACTTACAAGTTGCGTACTGATAAATGAAACATGATGACTGCTGTGTGCAATACATATATTTTGGCAGCTAGAACAAACAACAGACTACAACTGATATGGGGGGGGAGGAGTGATTTGATAGAGTAGCAGTGGAGTGTAAACATAGATAAAGCCAGGAGTAGAAGGGGAAGGGAAAGCAGTTAATAAGACAAAGCAATTATACCTTACCAGTGGATAAATATGGCACACATGGGGAAGGAAGAGACTTAATGACAGTTACAGGTGTCTTTTATTTTGGCTGAACTTAGCGATTTGTAGAAGTTTATTGAAACTGTGCTAGTTAGTTTCAGTACGGTTTGTAATTGGTTCCAAATGGAGGGAAGGACATATGCAGTAGCACGTTTACCAAAGGAGGTCCGCGACCTTGGTTTGTCAAGCATAATAAAGTCAGATTTTCTTAACGAGTATGCACTATGTGAGATACTAATAAGGGAAGAGAGATAGCTTGGCAATTTCTGCAGGAGCAGTTTAAGAGTCCATAGCCCAGCATGGAGCAGGCGTCTAGTAGTAAGGGATGTCCAACCAACAGCTGCATATAAGTCACAGTGATGCAAACAGTAAGGGGAGTTGGTAATGAACTGTAACGCATGGTGATAAAGGATATCCAGTTTACTTAGATTTGCAAGAGTGGTGGAGGAATAGATTACATCGCCATAGTCAAGTAGGGGGAGAAAAGTGGTCTGCACAAGCTTGTTTCGAGTTTCAAGGGGGAAAAGGGGCCTATTTCTGTAGAAGAAACCTAGCCTTGCTTTTAACCTTCTAGAGACATCTTCGACGTGGTCATTGAAAGATAATTTATTGTCGATCCAGATACCCAGATATTTAAATTTGGTTACAACTTCCAGAGGCTCGTTTAGCGTGGTGACAATGAAGTCTTGGGCAAGGGTATTGGGGGGGCCTGTGACAGCACTGCGAGAGAATATCATCGCTTTATTCTTCTTAGCATTGAGCAGAAGCTTTGCCTTTATTAGATTATGCTCAAGCTGTGCGAAGTCCGCTTAAAGCACTCCCTTGACTTCAGATAACGATGAGCCAGAAGTATACAACACAGTATCATCCACAAAAAAGTGCAGATTGGAAGTAGATATGTTAGCATCTAAGTCATTAATGTACAAAGAAAACAAGATAGGGCCTAAGATGGATCCTTGGGGGACTCCTCTTGCAACTGGCAAGGCAGCAGAAAAAAAGTCTTCTGCCTTTACTTTTTGGGATCTTCCAGTTAGGCAGCTAGAGAACCACTGGGTGGTATGGTATATGGCACCCAACTTTGCAAGGCAATTGACTAATAGTTTGTGATCAACAGTATCAAATGCTTTGCTGAGGTCCAAAAAGACTGCACCAGTTACCTTCTTAGCATCTATAGCAGAAATCCAATCATTGGTTACTTTTGCTAGTGCAGTGATTGTGCTATGATAATCCCGGAAGCCGGATTGAGCTGGGTTAATGAAAGAGAAGGTTTCCAAGTGAGATTTTAACTGAATATGGATCAGTTTTTCGAGAACTTTAGAAAGGATAGGCAATATGGAGATAGGCCTATAGTTGTTTACATCGCATGGGTCACCAGATTTAAATAGAGGGAGGATATGTGCTGATTTCCAGCAGGACGCACAGTAGCAGATGTAATGGAAAGATTGAAGATGTGGAGAATTGGGGCAGTGAGATGGGCATAGCCTGACCTTAGGAAAAAGGGTTCCAAGCCATCGTCCCCTGCGCTTTTTTTGGTGTCTAAGTTAAGAAGAGAATCTTCTACTTCTTTATAAGTTATCTCACGCAATTGGAAGGGGCTGGGTGCAGGACTAGATGTAGGGGGAGGGGTATGCTGGCTCACCGCAGCACCAGCATAAGGTGACGAGTCAAAAGCTAATCCAGCTGTGGCAAAGTGGGAGTTAAGTTCCTCCAGGATTAGGGACTTGTTTTCTACAATCTTGCCACTTGCAACTATCTTTGTTGGGACAGAGGGGTCCATGGGCTGTCCTTCTATAGCTTTAATAGTCTTCCATATTTTATGAGGGTTACCTTTAGCTTGTTCGAGAGTAGAAATATAATAGTTAGCTTTAGCATCATGAAAAATGAATCACTGCATCATGAAAATGTACATTATCACAATAACTCACTCCAGGATGTGTGTCATCCCTCAATAATGTCACAGTAGCTTCCGCCACTCTAGATGTGACCTTATTCAGTGCTATCCCCCAGCCCATGGAAGCCGGCCTCCCATCTTCTGGGAACAGCTAGTTTCATATGCCATGAAATAAAAAAATCTAATAAAACCCAAATCTAAATCTGCACTCAAATACACTTTTTTTTATTTATCTTGTCCGACACAGTTGTTGTTACATCAGAAGAGTTACATGGTGCTACCATGCCAGTACATTGTTTAGCCAATGTTTTATCATAGTTACCACCCTGGGAACCACTGCAAGGCTGGTTAATTTGACTAGTGCTTTTCTAATGCACTCCCCCATTTTGCCAAATTCAGCCCTCCTGAAGTCCAGAACCCTCACTTTTGTATGGCTTGGCTCTGTAGATGAGTTTTTTGTGAACCACACTGTTTGGTGGTCACTTGTTATTGGATTTGATGATCACATTAATAGGATATACAGGAAATTCAACTGTCAACAACACCACTACTTGCTATGTATTCATTCATTCTTATATGGTTAGTAATTTGTTGAGTAAAATTTACTACCTCTATCTTTCTTCACTTTTCAACAGAATTATTAATTATGCGTCTTTCATGGCAATTCCTGGAATTACTGCATTTTCTGGATGTTCTTCTTTAGATACAATGTATACTGACTGGCATCCTGTCACTGCATGTAATGTTACACTTGAGGTACAAAAAATTGTTGGTACTGCAGTAGATTTCAATCTTTTCTGTCCCGGTTTGTAACCAACAGTTTTTACTAGACTCGGATCTAGTGAGAACTGATCATCTGTGAAATGATCAGAGCACAATACACTGTGCTCTGTGGGATGCCAGTTTTCCCTTTGCATCGATAATACCCACTTGCTACGTCTTACTGAATCTTTAAGGAACTTGTAAAAGTTTTTCCCAGATCCAACACCATTCCTACATCCCATAGCTGTGCAGTATGGCATTGTATATAATTAAATATAGGCTTTTGGGGTATTCACCTACAAAATAAATTAAGTTGTAGATTAATATAAAGTAAATGAAATATATCAATACATAAAGAAATCAAATATAAACAAACCGTAAAATGTAATGCCCCATCAAGAAAGACAATAGAAAAGACCGCCTCTACCATATCCATCACATCACTGACACAATTGCTGCTAAGGATTAACATATAGAACTCATAAAACATATACTTTGCCTACAGATGATGTCCGCTTGTCAGACTGAGTCTGTCCATTGTGAAACTAGTGAAACCACTGACTTCTCTTTTTAATAAATCATGGGAGGATGGTGTGGTACCCAAGGACTTGAGGAAGGCAGATGTGATTCCCATTCACAAAAGTGGGACCAAGTCAGAGGAAGGAAACTACAGACCTATCAGTTTGACCTCTGTGGTAGGGAACTGATGGAGTCACTTCTGAAGGAAAGAATAGTTGAGTACCTACAGGCCAGTTGGGCACAGGACACAAGGCAGCATGGGTTCACAGCGGGAAGGTCATGTCAGACGAATCTAATAGATTTCTTTGACTGGGTGACCAAAGTAGTAGACCATGGAGGGGCTGTGGACATGGTCTACCTAGACTTCAGCAGGGCATTTGACACAGTCCAACACAAAAGATTAATAAACAACTTAACCAGCCTGGGAGTGGGTCCCAGGGTGGTAGCCTGGGGTAAAAAATTGGCTGGACAACAGGACACAGAAGGCAATTGTACATGGGGTCCACTCTGAAGAAAGAGGGGTTACTAGTGGGCTACCGCAGGGTTCAGTAGTGGGTCCAGTCCTTTTTAATGTCTTTGTAAGTGACATTGCAGAGGGACTGGAATGAAAGGTATGCCTCTTTGTAGATGACACAAAGATCTGCAACAGGGTTGATACACAAGGAGACGTGGAAATGATGAGAAGGGACTTGGCAAGGTTGGAAGAATGGTCAGAAGTATGCAGCTAGGATTCAATCCAAAAGAAGTGTAAAATAATACACCTGGGAAACAAGAACCCAGGGGAAGATTACACAATGGGGGGGAAGTAGTAAAAACAACAAACAAGCATTTGTCAATGCAGAATGTTGGCTTGCTGGCATTGGCATTGGTAGTGCAGGAGTTAGACAGATGCATCATAGGAATGGCAGTGAAGTATTGAACTGATGCCAACCCACCCCCACCCTGCAGAGAGTGACAAACATTAGGGTGTCCCTTTGGGTGTTTGGTAGTGCAGTGCGGAAAAACATGTCGGGCAGGATGTGAGAAATGACAGCTGCACAGTTCATAAGGAGGTGTAAAAAAATGCCAGTGTTGAAAATGTGGCATGTAAATATACCAAATTTGCTAAGCTACTAGGGTGTGTGGGAAATATGCAATGCACACTTGCAACATTGCCATTTTATGGGCGTTCAGCACCAAATTTTCAATATAGGCATTTTAGCACCTCTGCTCATGTACAGTGTCACTGTTATTTCCTCAAAGTGTCCCATGAAGTGATTTCGCTGGCGACCACACTATTCTCTTCCGGAAGTGCGAAAACACATTTTGGGCATGATATGTCAAATGACGGCTGTACTGTTCATCAAGAGGTGTGGAAAATGGCAGTGGTGAAAACCAGACTGAAAATATCACAAATGCACGATGGTACGACAGTGCATGCAATCTGCCAACGCATGCTCGAACACAGTTATTTTATGGAGTATCATCACCACATTTTCAACGTAGTATTTTAGGTCCTCTGCTCATGAACTGTGTCACTGTCATTTTCATAATCTGCCCCAAACACTGATTTCCCAAAGCGACTGCGCTTATTGTGTGCCGGAAGTGTGGAAACACATTTCGGCAGGATGTGAAAATGACAGCTGTACTGTTTCACAAGGAGGTGTACAAAATGACAATGCTGGAAATCTGGCAGTAAAATATTGTGAATGCACGAAGTTACAAGCCTGCATAGCAACTGCGCAACGCACGCTCGTAAAACAGGCATTTGTTGGATTTTTTCCACCAAATTTGGAACTTAGGCTTTTTAAAAGGGCACCTCATGAACACTACCACTGTCATTTCATTAATAGGCCCTGAAAGGTGATTTTGTGCAGTGACTGCAAAATCACCTTTCAAGGCCGATAAATGCCACGACAGTGACAGAATTCATGAGGAGGGGCCCCAAAAACTCCATGTTGAAAATTTGGTGCAAAAATTCCAAAAAATGCCTGAAATATGCAACAAAGTTGAAAAACCTCTAGCCCATTATACAGCTTACCGCATTTCAGTTTGCGGTTGGCTTTGAAGAGTGCAGACGCAGCTCCGGTCCACTGAAGATCGTCGCTACCAGACTCCAGAGGTAAGTACGAGTGAGGGGTGGGAGGCAGAGTGCACAGTGGCTGGGTGTGGGTTGTGGGGGCAGGAGAAGCATGGGGACTGCTTTTAATTTGCAGGTTTTAAAAAAAAAAGATGACACAGGACATTTGCCACACTGGGGTGGGCTCCCAGCATGGCAGAAGGATGGCTGGGGGGGCGTGGAGCCGACGGGGAATTGGTCACCCCCTTCGGCCATTGCATCAGTTGCCATGCTGGGGTGGGCTCCCAGCGTGGCACCAAGTACTCGGGGGGGGACAGTGGATCCGATGGGGGATTGAGCACCCCCGTCGGCCATGGCATCAGTTGCCCCAGCATGGCATCCTGTACTCGGGGGGGACAGTGGAGCTGATGGGGATTGGGCACCCCGTCGGCCATGGCATCAGTTTGCCACGCTGGGGTGGGCTCAGTGTGTCATCTGTGCGGCTGCATCACGAGCTTGTCTCTGATTGCAGCAGCACTTTGTTTAGAAGTTATGTCCACGTTACATAATGTTGGTGTCAGCGCTAGCATGCTGGCTTATTGGGGAATGAGGAATGCACCTACTGATGCGTGCCCTGCATTCACCTAACAGCAGCCACACCCCCAAAGCTGCGCTATCCCAATATGTTGACTGACGTGCAAGCGCGGCAAGCCAACATAAAAAGGAAAGGGAACTGGGGGTATTCATGTCAGATGACCTTAACGATAGCAAGCTATATGAAAAGGTAGTAGGGAGGGCTGGGGGTATACTGGAATGCATAGGGAGAGGCATCACCTGCAGAAAACAAGAAGTTGTCATCCCTTTGTACAAACTGTTGGTGAGACCCCATCTGGAGTACTGCATCCAGTTCTGGAGACCCCATCTCCACAAGGACATAGACAGGATAGAGGCAGTCCAGAGGACGGCAACTAAAATGGTGCAGGGTCTGCAAGAGAAGCCATAGAGGTGAGACTAAAGGAGCTTAATATGTATACCCTTAAGGAAAGAAGGGAGAGAGAGGATGTGATAGAAACTTTTAAGTACCTCAGTGGAATCAACAAAGTCCAAGAGGGTAGCATCTTTCAGAAAAAGAGACGTGCAAGAACAAGGGGACACAATTTAAAGATAGAGGAGGGTGGTTCAGGGGCAATGTGAGGAAGAATTATTTCACAGAGAGGGTAGTGGATGCATGGAACAGCCTTCCTGAGGAGGTTGTGGGGTCTAAAACTGTGGGGGAATTCAAGAATGCATGGGACAGACATAAGGCCATTCTTGTGGGGGGTAGGAAGAAATAGGCTGTTGGTTAAATAGGATCTGCGGCCTATCCTGTAGGTAGGAATATAGACAGACTAGGTGGGCCAAGCAATCCTTATTGGCCATCAAAGTCTATGTTTCTTTGTTTCTATGACACCCCTCTCTGATCCTGATGCCACCTTTATACTAAATGGGAACCACACCCAGTTGTCATGCGGCCCATATTGGGAACGGATGAAGTGGAAACAGAAATGGGAAGAAATAAAGAACTGTCATCATTCAGTGTAATATATGATAAATAAAATGTTATGGTATTTTATCAAAGAAAATTAAAGGCCTATCAGACATTAATGTTTTATTACTTAGCAAGACAGGATACCAGAAAAAAAGCATACATGAAATAGTAATCACTGTTAGATACCAACAGCATGTTTTCATTGCAATCATCCATCTACCAGCTGCATCCATGACCATGTCCCAGAATACAATCAATGTAAGACTATTGTGCTTTTAAAATTTACATTCTATGCATCATTTTGAACACACTGATATAAAATATTCAAATGATTGCCAAACTTAGGCGTCCCAAAGGTTCTTACTGATAATGTAGTGAACATAAGGCAGGCTATTTTTGTTATATTTATGCAGAACATAAATGTTCAAGATGGTTAATAAAACAGTCAAACAGTGGAAAATGCATGAATGATTTAACAAACATGAGGACTGGTGTGTCCATTTCATCAACACGCCCCCCACCCCAACTCACACATCCTTAATACATACACCAGCGATAAGCTACTATAGTTTAGAGGAGACAGCAAAACATTGTTAATTTGCCAGATCAACATAACCCATTTTCAAACTGGCTAGATCAGATCACAGGTTTATCTTTTCCTTTTTTTCTGTATATGCACTCGATAGATGTCAGGCACCAGTAGTACAGTGAAATGAAAGGGGGATAGAGCAGGACTGTTTTACTTTTATTTTTTTTTTGGTTGTGAGCATCGCAAGTAACTGTGTACTACAGAGTTGACAGACATCATTCATTTTACTGGCATGCTTTATATTGGGTTCAGCATTCATGTGTGATACACATTGGTTGGAACATTTGCATACTGTGCTGCTGTTGGAAGATGGTATCGGACTCACCCCCCATCATCAAACACACACCTACAATCTAATTTACAAGATCCTGACTACAATCAGTGTATTTGTCATGAAGAAGATGCTGCTGCAACTCTGCCCCTGGAAACATTGGGCTCCTTCTGTACTCAAACACCCCGCTCCCCCCCCCCGAGATTCATCATCAGTGGAGTGCTGGGACTGAGAGGAAGGTAGTTTGTGACTCATCGCGGGACATTCGATCGCTGTACAGAGAAACATCGGCAACTGTGGCATTGGAAAATGGCAACACATTATTGGTACATTTTGGGATTCTTGCTGATGTTTGCACAGTTACTTTTCAGTGCCGGTATATGTAGGCAAGGTTGTGGTGGGAGATGTGTAAGTGGTGGGGGTGGAGGGGGTTAATCACTCAGCGACATGCACATATTTATTTGGTTTCAGTGGCCAGATGGACATCCTAGTTGCCCAGTACTCCACAGGCTAGTATGAGGCAATGGGAACTGGACTTAGCCAGGCACAAACCAGAGTGATCGTTATCGATGTAGTGAATCAAACTAGACAGAAAGTTGCGTGTAGCATCAGGCATACTGCATCCTAACTTATTGCTTCATGCTTCTGTAACTTGATACGATACACTGTCAGCATAATATGGTGCAGCTAGAAGGGCAAAGGTCAGTTTATTCACTAAATGGCTGACGCAGTTACCAGGACCACAACAGAAAAGACAACCAGCTCAGAGGTAAATTTCTAAGTTCCGACACTACTGATTAGTAGAAAAAGCCACATTAATTTAGGTTTGCCAGAGTTCGAGATGAATTTTAGATTTTGGTTCACGGAGAGCTGTGTTATGCCACATTAAAAGTGTTAACGCCACTAAGATGAATTCTGCTAGGCAGTTGAGTGAGAGCGTGTTGCCAGTAGTTCAGGGGTCACAAAACTCAGTGTGAACACTCGTGCAGACAGTGTTTCATCAGTTATTTTTCAATAAAGCAAGTGAACAACAGAAAATAAAAAAAATCAGATGAGATGGGCCTGTCGTCATGACTGCAGAGACGTTGATGCAGTTACTAGTCACGGAGCCCATAGCAGCATGTAGAGAGTGAAACGCAACTATGGGATACTGTGAAGAAAGTATGTATTTACATGCATTGGCAGTAAGAAGAAAAACAAGATACTTGATAAATGTTAAAAATAACGTTTTTTAATTCAGACAATATGTTAAACCAATATACATGTAATTTCATAATTACATATTTGCAGTTGATCTTTAAGGAAGTCCTACTGCAAATCACGGTTCAGCAAGGTTTGGTCAATCAATCAATCAGTCAATCAATTCACTTTATTTACCAGGTAGAACAACTGGGCCAATGCCCTTTTTCAGTATCAACCTGGTGCTTCAAACAATGAAGCAAAACATACAGTAATACAAACATATAAAACAATACAAAAAATATTTGGACAGTGAACACAATGCTAAATACATTTACATAAAATGAGTGATTGTAAATAGCAGTACAACTTTTTTTTTTATTTCCTGCTTACCAACAGTAACACAATTATCAGGAAGTGTATTCCAAAAAGTCGAACACAGAAATGAGAAAGCTCTCTCACCCATACAGGTGTCTATCCTAGGAATCCAAAAACATAACATATTAGAAGACTGTAAAGATCTAACATCTTCCCTTAAGTTAATCAGACTATAAAAAGGTGATTTACAACCATGTATAAAGATAGCATTAGTTAGACAGCCAAGCTTATAAAAATAAGCCAATTTGGGAGGAAGCCAATGAAGTTCATTATATAAATCACAATGATGTGTATTATAAGGTTTAGCCAGAACAAATCTGCAAATGGAAGTAAAACACTTGTTTACCAAATCCAAGAGTCAGAGAAGAATCTGTACAGAATGGCATCATCAGCATACATCTGGACCAGTACACCTCCACAGTGTAGTGGGAGTTTATTTATAAATAAGGAAAATAGAAGTGGGTCAAGGATAGATCCCTGAGGTACCCCATACTTTATGGTGCTAAATGAAGAAGTGTGACCAGCCCATTTCACACATAGTGTTAAGCTGGTGAGATAACTAGCGAACCAGTTTAATGACAAGGCATCAAGACTAAGGGAAAGAAGCCCGTGTAGCAGGAAGTTATGGTTGACAAGATCAAAGACCTTGATAAGGTTGATGAATATAACACCAATGACAAGGCCCTTGTCCATAGCAGAGAGAATATTGGATGTAACCTTAATGAAGACAATGTGAGTACTGTGGGATTTACTGAATCCAGGCTGGTTCATGGAAAGTGAACTGTTATTCTCTAGGTAGGATTGAAGTTGCACATGAAGAATTTTTTCTTGTATTTTGGTAAGTCGGCAAAGTATGAGATAGGCCAGTAATTTTCAAATGTAGAGTTTGGGCCACACTTATGAGCAAGGACAACTATAGCAGCCTTCCACTTGCTATGCACAGTGCTAGAGCAGAAATATTTGTTAATTAGGTCACATACATGAGAGGCATTGGCTGTAGCCCAGAGTTTTAGAAGGTGGGGTTCAAGGGAGTAAAATCCAGTTGAGGAGGTGTTCTTGTTGCTCCTAAGGTGACACAGTACCTCTTTCTGAGTTGCCAATGGAAGATGAATAGAGGGGTTAGTAAAAGTGGAAGAGGGTGAGAGGGGAGGAGGTACAAGGGCCAGGAGGGAGGCCTAACCAAAGCATAACTGTGGGGTTGTTTCACTCAGAGTTGTTACGATGCATGGTGTTGGGTAAGGATAAGGATTTACCCTTCAGAAGTGAGTTTATTTGTCCCCAGAATTCTTTGGGATTGGAGAGATTACTAGTTTGGAAGGAGAGGAGGAATAAGCATTTGGCAGAATGCAGCTTACTCTTACACTGGTTGCATGACAGCCCAAAAGTCTTCCAATCAACAGGTAGGCTTAAGGTTTTATAAAGGTTCCAGGTGGCATCCCAGGAAGCCATGAGGACCCCTCTTTAAGGAGAGCCAACTTCTTACTAAGTTTAGAACTTCTTGACCCACTCCCAGATAGACCAGCTTGTTCAACAGTCTTCTATGTGGAAAGCTGGAATAATGCATACAGGGACCTGTGGTAATAATTTCTGATGACCTGAAGGTAGCCAAGCAATGTGATAAGGCAGCAGGGAAGGCTAGCAGACTGCTTGCATGCATATGGAGGGGTATCACCATATATTGCTAATTATTATTGTTAATTGCGTAAACAACCTTGGTAAGACCAGGAAACCATTGCAAATGAGCTTATCATGCAAGTGTGTTTATCCTTTTCTTTGATAAGAATAAATTAATTACTACTGCTACTACATATAGTGATTTGTTTTATCCACTGAACCATTTTTTTAAATGAACACCTACAAAAATGGTACAAAAAGCACTAGTCAATAAAGGCTAATGAAAAAATAGTTTTTAGCAAAATGATATAAAAAGACACATGGCTCAGGGACTAAAATGTGGAGTCACATTAGTTGTAAACGGTGTCCACAGTGAAAAATGGAGGATTACTAGTGGGGTACCGCAGGGTTCAATACTGGGACTGGTCCTTTTTAATGTCTTTATAAGTGACATTGCAGAAGAACTGGAAGGAAAAGTATATCTCTTTGCAGACAACACAAAGATCTGCAACAGAGTTGATACACAAGATAAAGTGGAAAGGATGAAAAGGGACTTGGCAAGGTTGGAGGAATGGTCAAATGTATGGCAGCTTAGATTCAATGCAAAGAAGTGCAAGGTAATGCACCTAGAAACATAGAAACATAGAAGTTGACAGCAGATAAGGACCGCAAGGCCCATCCAGTCTGCCCATTTCTTTTTCTACCTTATTAATGTGCCATAGGCCTTTGCTCTGTCAATGGTCTATCTATTCATGCTCATCTGTATTTCACCCTTATGCCTATCCCATACCTGTTTGAATCCCTGCACTGTATTCATATCCACCACTTCCTGAGGTAGGCTGTTCCATGCATCCACCACCCTTTATATGAAAAAGAACTTCCTCACATAACCCCTTAATCTGCCTCCCTCTAATCTCATGCTGTGTCCTCTTGTCCTACTATTTTTCTTATATTGAAACATGGCATACTCTTTCACCTTGTTAATGCCCTTTAGGTGTTTGAATGTTTCAATCATATCACCTCTCTCCCTCCTTTGCTCTAGGGTATACATATTGAGTTCAGTTAACCTGTCCTCATATGTTTTCTGATGCAGTCCCTGCACCATTTTGGTTGCCCTTCTCTGGACTGCCTCAATTTGTTTAATGTCCTTGTGAAGGTGTGGCCTCCAGTACTGCAAGCAGTACTCCAGATTGGGCCTAACCAGTGTCTTGTAAAGAGGGATTATTACCTCCCTCTTCTGACTTGTGATACCCCTACTAATACACCCCAACATCCCTCGAGCCTTACCTACTGCTTTAGAGGTCTGCTTAGATGATTTCAGGTCATTGTAGATGATGATGCCCAAGTCTCTTTCTTTTCTTATGATGGCCAGCAACTCCCCTCCCAGCCTACAGGTGGCTTCAGGGTTTCTCTTCTCTATGTGCATGATCTTGCACTTCTTTGCGTTAAACTCCAGTTGCCACTCTTCTGACCATTTTGCTAGTTTATCCACATCTCTTCTCATTCTGTCCACACCATCTGGATTATTTACTTTGTTGCAGATCTTGGTCATCTGCAAACAGACAAACCTTACCCTCCAGGCCATCTGTAATGTCACTGATAAAGATATTGAAGAGAACTGGCCCCAGGACTGATCCCTGAGGTACCCCACTCTTGACTTGCATCTCTTCTGACTGTATGCCATTTACCACCACTCTCTGTTTTCTGCCCATCAACCAGTTTGCCACCCAGTTGACCAACGCCTGACCCACCCCAAGCCTACTCAGCTCATTAATCAATCTTCTATGTGGAACAATATTGAAAGCTTTGCTTAAGTCAAGGTAGGCAACATCAACTGCTCCCCCTTGGTTCACCACTCTGGTTACCCAGTCAAAGAAATCTATGAGATTAGTTTGACAGGACCTTCCTTTTGTAAACCCATGCTGTCTTGGATCCTGTGCTCTTATGGATTCCAGGTGTTGCACTATCATTTCCTTAAGGAATGCCTCCATAATCTTGCCCACTACTGAAGTATGACTGACTGGTCTGTAGTTCCCTACCTCCTCTCTGCTACCACTCTTGTGGAGTGGGATCACATGAGCCCTTCTCCAGTCTTCTGGGACCTCTCCTGTGCTTAGAGACTCATTAAATAGTTGTGATAATGGCTCTGCTAGTTCCACCCTTAGGTTCTTTAGTACCCTGGGATGTATGCCATCAGGTCCCATTGCCTCGTCCACCTGGAAAACAAAAAACCAGGGGAAGAGTACACAATGGGGGATGAGATACTGACAACAATAAAAATGAAAGGGACCCGGGGGTACTTATATCAGATGACCTAAAGGTGGGCAAGCAATGTGAGAAGGCAGTAAGGAAGGCTGGGGTGATACTGGGATGCATAGGGAGAGGAATCAACAGTAGAAAACAGGAAGTTGTTATCCCACTGTACAGTCAGTTGATGAGACCCCATCTGGAGTACTGTGTGCAGTTCTAAGACATAGACAGAGTGGAGGCTGTCCAGAGGAGGGCAACCAAAATGGTGCCAGGTCTGCACAAGAAGACATATGAAAAGAGATTAAATGAGCTTAATATGTATACCCTTGAGGAAAGAAGAGAGAGGGGGGACATGATAGAAACTTTCAAGTACCCCAAGAGAATCAACAAAGTCCAAGAGGGTAGTATCTTTCAGAAAAAGAGATGTGCAAGAACAGGGGAGCACAACTTGAAGACAGATGGGGGATAGATCAGAGGTAATGTGAGGAAGTATTTTTTCACAGAGAGGGTTGTGGATGCATGGAACAGCCTTCCTGAGGAGGTTGTGGAGTCAAGAACAGTGGGGAAATTCAAGAATGCATGGGACAGACGTAAGGCAGTCCTAGCAGGGGGTAGGAAGAAGTAGGCTGTTGGTTAACTAGGATCTGTAGCTTATCCATTAGGTAGGAAAATGGGCAGTCTAGGTGGACCATGTGGTCCTTAAATGGCATCATATTCTATGTTTCAACTCTGGAAGAGCGGTCTCCAACAATGAAAATCAGAATGATGCATGCCAGTATTGTTGTGAGGAGTTAATATAGTAGTTTGAAATAAACTGGAACAGATCATGCATTCACAACCTACCAGATGCAGGAGAAAGAAAACAGATAAAACCTTTCTCAATAATAAGGCATCTGTATGGTAGGCATTCACTCTGTTATGGAAACACTACAGAAGGAAATTAAAGTGGAATACTTTGTAACCAGTGGATTACATGATCCACGGCAAAATGGTTTCACAGATGGGAAGGTCTTGCCAGACAAACCTGATCAAGTTCTTGGACTGGTTGACCAGGGTAGTGGATTAGGGATTAGTGGTGGATGTAGCCTTCCTGGAATTCAGTAAGGCCTTCAACATCATTCCACTTAGAAGACTGGTGAACAATCTGGCCTGTCTGTGAGAGGGTCAAGCAGTTATAAACTGGGTAAGAAGTTGGTTACATTACAGGAGTCAGAGGGTAGTGGTAAACGGTGTCCACTCTGGAGAAGGCAAGGTGACCAGTGGGGTTCCTCATGGCTCAGTACTAGGCCCGGTCATCTTCAGTGTCTTTATTAGTGACATTGTAAAAGGGCTAGAAGGGAAAGTGTGCCTGTTCACGGGTGACACAAAAATCTGCAACACAGTAGACACACCGTGGGGAGGGGTGAGTGGAAAAATAAGAGATGATTTGAAAAAATTGGAAAAATGGTCAAGGGTTTAGCAGCTGGGTTTCAATGCAACAATTACAAAATCATGCACTTGGGGCACAGAAACTCTACAAATTAGATATGATTTCCTGTCCTCTTTAAACAAAAAAAGCAAAACATACATTTATTAACTGTAGGCTTAGCAGGGTAAAAAATGGTTAATGCACACAGGCTTTGAGGTGTGACTGTACATAGGTGCCCTACCAGGTGGGCCTGGACTATGACTCCCTTAGGTACCCTTATTAGGTATGTCAATTTTTCACCCACTATACCCGTTCACTTTTAGTTAAGCCCAGACCTGCACAGTTAGATGAGCTCATCCCCAGGTGCAATTAAAAAGGCCACAGCATTTTTATCATCTCTGATGACCTCAAGGTAGGGAAACAGTGTGACAAGGCAGCAGGTAAAGTAAATAGGATGCTGGGATGCATA
Source organism: Neoceratodus forsteri (assembly GCA_016271365.2). Lineage (NCBI taxonomy): Eukaryota > Metazoa > Chordata > Ceratodontiformes > Ceratodontidae > Neoceratodus > Neoceratodus forsteri. The sequence continues at coordinate 494,665,515 of CM028135.1, read as the reverse complement.
GGCAGGAGGTATCACAAGCAGGAAAAGGGAGGTCATAATTCCACTATATGACACTAGTGAGGACCCACCTGGTGTACAGTGTCCAGATCTGGAGACCTTACCTATGTAAGGACATAGACAGGGTGGAGAAGGTTCAGAGGAGGGCAAAAAAGATGGTACAGGGATTGCATCACAAGTTCTATGAGGACAGGATGAATAACTTGAATATATACTCCCTGGAGGAGAAAAGGGGTTGGAGTTTTAGTTAATAGGGTGGCATCCAAGACTTTTCCCCTGTCTCGTGGGATGAGACAGGGGTGTCCCCCTGAGTCCGTTATTGTTTTTGTTGTCCCTCAAACCTCTTAATTTGGCCATTTGTCAACCTTCGGATATTTGGGGTATTCCAGTGGGGGATCATTTTTATACAACTTTATTGTATGCAGACAATACGTTAAGGATATTGACAAAAGTAGAAACCTCGCTTCTGAAAGCCTGGTCACTTATTGGATTGTTTAGTGCCACATCAGGGCTCAGGATTAATTGGGGGAAGATGGAGATAATGCCTATTTATGTGGCAGACCCTGCTTCATTGTCACTGGACTCCTTCTACATGAAGTGGTCACCTGACAGGATAAGATATTGGGTATGTCCATTTCTAGCAATTTCAGGGGCATGTGCTCTAGCAATTTAGATGTGGTGTTGGAAGAGCTCAAGGTGGATTTTCGCAGGTGGAAACAATTAGGCCTTTCCCACCCAGGTAAAAGTTCTGCTATCAAGAAGATGGCTTTTCCTCAAATTTTTTATTAAGCAATTTGCCTTATCAGATATTTCCCAGTTTTTGGCTTACTTTGGACAAACTATGTTCAGATTTTATTTGGGAGAGGAGTCCTCCACGATTTAGTAGGAAGCTTTTGGGTGCCCCTGTGATGGCTGAAGGCTAGAAAATGTCCTGGTTGTGGGATTATCACCTTTGTCTGGGAGTCAAATAAGTTTTGGTATGATTGCATTCTAAGGACCAGGTTGTGCCACTGAGGGTAGAGATAGAGCAGGTACTGGCCGGTAAAACTCCCCTGGTGCTGGCTGTAACATCTCTAAAGGTTGTGTATAATATGACTACTTTTCCAATGAGATTTTCTAGATGAGCGTGGGGTAGGTGCTGTAAATTATTGTGGTGGGATTTTTCCTTTTTTGGTAGGTATGAATCCATGTGGCATAATTCTCATATACGGGGGGGGGGACTCTTTCCTGCCTAGGTTGGGAGTATCAAGGTATTCAGATGGTGGGGGATGTTATTGATCCTGGTTCAAGTAATTTCTTATCATTTACATATTTATGGGATAGGTATCGTCTCCCCTCTAATTCCTTTTGGCAATATTTACAATTGAGACATGCTTTATTTTCAACCCTTTTTCAAAGTGGCCGCTTATGGCAAATCCCTATGGTTGATTACATTCAAAAATGGTTTAAACTTACTAAAGGCCACCTTAGTGGGTTGTATAAAGAGTTGCAACAGGTGTTTATACCAGACTGGGAACAACACCAGTATAAATGGGAAGAGGACATAGGTACGTAGTTAGATGCCCAAGCGTGGCTGAGGTGTTGGATGACTCCTCGTAGGACCTCCCTGGTTCACTAGCCTGTGACAATGGCAACCACGATTGAGCACTTTCAGAAAGGATGACTCAATCTTGGCACCTGTCCACAGGGCTACCAGGCAGTGAGGGTGACCAGATGGGGGGATCTGTGAATATAGTAACAGGATGTTGTTATATATACATACTCGAGGGTGGGAGAGAGCATGGCGTGCAATGTGTGGAAGTGGAGGGAGGGTTTGTGAGGCATACTGTGGTGGTGGGCTGCTGAGCTGGCCTTGTGGCATGGTGGGTGGGGGGTGAGTGAGTGGCAAGCTGGAAACTTGCAAATCTGAACATGGACAAGGCAATGGGGTCAGACAGGACACATTGAAGGAGCTTAGAGAGGTGCTGACTACACCTCTGACAGCCCTGTTCAACCACTTACTGGAAACAGGAGTGATTCCACAGGACTGGAGGAGAGCAGATGTAGTTCCATTTTACAAAAGAGGTAGCATGGAGGAAGCTGGCAATTACAGACCAGTCAGCTTGGCTTCAGTGGTAGGGGAAAATAATGGAAACACTGCTGATGGAAAAGATTGTGGAATATCTTGTAATCAGTAACTTACAGGAGCCAAGGTAGCATGAATTCACTAGAAAGAGATCATGTCAAACTAATCTGATGGATTTCTTTGACTGGGTGACCCATGAAATAGATCAGGGTGGAGTGGTGGATGGTGCCTACCTGGATTTCAATAAGGCCTTCGACATTGTTCCATGTAGGAGACACATAAACAAACTGGGCAGCCTGGGAATGGGTCCAAAACTAGTAAACTGGCTAAGGAATTGGTGGGGGACAGGTGGCAGAGGGTGGTGGTGGTAAATGGAATTCACTCAGAGGATGGAAGGGTGACCAGCAGGGTACCACAAGGGTCAGTACTGGAACCAGTACTCTTTAATGTTTTTTTAAGCGACATTACAAAGGAACTACAGTAGAAGGGAAGGTATGCCTTTTTGCAGATGTCGTTAAAATCTGCAATAGGATAGACACTCCTGGGGGTGGAAAAAATTTATTTTTATTTATTTATTTTAGCTTTTGTTGACCGGGTAAGTGCACTAGACAAATTCTGCCTATTTTCAGGCACGACCCGGGGGAGGGGGATACAGATGAATGCCGACTGACCTTGAACCAGATTAAGCTAAAATGAACAGGGATCTAAGAAAACCTGAAGAATGGTCAAGGGTGTGGCAATTAAGTTTCAATGTGAAGTGCAAATTTATGCACTTATTTATTTTTAAAAAGTTTCAGCAGGAAAGGCATACTGAGCAGGGTTGCTCATTTCAAGATGCGTCCTATGGGGGTGAGGGGACAGCAAAAATACAATCAGCAAAAAAAAGTACAGTAATAACAGTTGAATAGCAATCATATACAAGCATGAAAATACCAGGAATATTACAACTGATAACAGACAAATGTGGTTAGAGTATTGGAGTATACATACATAAGTGCCACATATGTATAAGAACAGGGTACACAAATACAATTGAAGCAGTCATATACAAGTCAAGGACTGGGATGAGTGCATAAACAGCACTGAGTAGATTGAGGCCAGAGAGGCCAGAGGACCAAGCCCAGTGAGGAGCATTGGTAAAGGGATGAGAATAGGGTAAATACTAGAGGAGCAGAGAAATTGGGCCAAAGGGTGGAGGGGAAGGTAGAAGGAAAGGAGGGGCAAATGGGGGGGGGGAGGAAATTAAGCACAATTGCATGAAGGGGAGAAAAGGTCCTTGAGGAGGGAGGAGAGGACATGTAGAGAGGAGGTATGACAGATGGGTGGGGGAAGGGAGTTTCATAATTTGGGGAAGCAGTGAGAGAAAGCTGCCTGACCTGCAGAGGTGGACCTGGGAGAATGGTCAGTGTAAGAGAGTTGAGGTTTCTAAGGAAGTGGGATAAAGGAGGCTTGAGGGGGAGAGAAGAGGAGAGGTAAGGGAGGGAGAGTGAAAGCAGAATTTAGCTAGGAAGTTGGTGCAGTGGGCCCGGTGCCTTTTCTCTATAGAGGGAATAGGGAGAAATTGGTAGAGGTTGAAGTGGTAGGTGTGTGGAGAGCAGTTGAGAGCAAAGAAACAGAAAGAATGGCATAGAGTGTCCAATCTGGTTAGAGAAGTTTCGGAAGCGGCACTGTATACATCCTTGTAGTCAAAAACAATTCTGGACAAGCACACAGTGGAATGGCAATGGGATACACCCAAAGTTCCTGTATAGGGCACCCAGTTTGGGGTGCAACTTCTTGTGGATTGAATCTACATGTACAGAAAAGTCAAACAGCAAAAAACTCTGGAACTTTCCACCTCTAAAATAATAGGCAAACACTTTGCTTTACTCTTGGCACCTCCTTCCCAGTGCTACCTCTTTAGTTGTTTTTGTACAGAAAGGTTGAAGTGGTGGTAAAACCAGATGCCAAGGTACCTAAAGGAGGTACTATCCTCAATCATTGTCCCATCTAGGGCGCAGAAGGAGGAGAGGGATGGGAGCCGAGAGAGTCTCTGCCTTGTGCCAAAGGTCATGGAGCCTGTCTTCTTGGCATTCAAGAACAACTGATTTGAGTGAAACCAGAACTGAACCATATTAAAGTTATGCTGAAATCTGGATGCTACATCAGAGGGCCACAGAAACCCAGGGGTGGAATACAAGATGAAGGGAGTGATACTGACAACCACTGAAGAGGAACAAGACCAGGGATAATCATATCTGACAAACTAAAGGTGGCCAAACAGTGTGACAAGGCAGTGGGACAAGCTAGAGGAAGCTAGGATGCATAGAAAGGGGTAGGACCAACAGAAAGTGGGAGGTGGTGATACCGCTGTATAAATCTTTGGTGAGACCTCATCTAGAGTAGTGTGTCTAGTTCTGGAAACCACATATCCGGAAGGACATAGACAGGGTAGAGGCAGTCCAGAGGATGGCAACTAAAATGGTGGAGTATCTGCACCAGCCACCCTATGCGGAGAGACTAAAGGACCTCAATATGTACACCCTTGAAGCTTTACCTATCAGGTGGTGACATCTACTTTGCTGACATCCCCAACAGCAACAGACACAATGCAGAGTGTCAACATTGTACTGTTGGGGATGTCAGTGTGTTTTGTTTGGGGGACTGCTGCCCCCCAAACCCGCCATGTGGGGGTCTCTGCACACCACACACCCCAGTTTCTAAATATACCACTCCAAACTGGAGTTGTCTTGAGGAGGGGCAAAACACCAGAAGATGCAGTGCTGGTGTCAGCGGGGACCATCACAGCGACCCGACACTTTCAGTCAAATTCTGTCTCTGTGATGGTCTTTGCTGTGGTGGTGTCACTCTATGGTTGGTACACCACCATGGAAGAAAGGAGGATATAAATAAGGTACAGGAGTGGAGCATTTTTCAAACAAGGTGCTCAAGAACAAGGGGGCATGCTATGAAGCTGGGGGGAGACTCAGGGGAAATGTGAGGGCGTACTTCTAAACAGAAAGAGAAGTGAATGCCCGAGAGAGCCTCCCAGTGGGGCCAAAAACTGTAATGGTATTCAAGAAAGCATGGGATAGGCAAAAGGGGACCTTAATGGTCAGGGAAGGAAGGGCTATGCCAGAGATCATTAGGGTCTGTGGTATTACAGTAGGTATAGAAAAAGGTGGACCAAGCGATACTTATCTGCCATCATTTTCTATGTTTCTATGTTGTGAAGTATCACTGGAAAGATATGACAAGTGTTTCATAACTTAGCAACAGTGTTGGCAACTCAATTCACATTTTGTAGTGCACTGAATGTACTGTAAGTGACCAGTTTGTAAGAAGCCATGTTCAGACCAAAAACAAATAATTAGCTAAGCATAACACTAAATGGAGTATACAAATGCTATCATCGTAACACCTCTACATATATACAAACCTGTACTGTACAGAATGTTCCCAACTATAAAAGAGCTATATGAACTATGTAAAGGCTGCATGTTAACTGCAATACCAGCTTTGTTACATATGCTGCTTGGTGCTGTTGATCAAAAGTATACACTGGGAGAACGACTCAGCAGTTGGATACAGGAGCTTCTAAGAGTGATACACAATTGTACAGGTGACAGTATCAACAGTAATATCTGTTTCTGGGCAATATTCATCTTTCAGATGAGAAGTTAAATGGAGGTCCAGTCTGTATGTTCTGGTGGTTCTTCAGGTGGTGATTAAAAAGGCCAAGGCACTTCTCAAAGAGAGTAAGGAAATGTCCTTGGTGTCCTAAGCAAATCCTTCCCCCATTCACTCAAAATAACTTTAAAAACTAAACATGATTCAGTAGTCAATTTGCATCTGTACCTCCTTACCCCCCATGAGGCTGAAAATAGGCATGATTGCCTAGCCTTCCTTTTCTAGTAAAATAAATAAATAAATAGCTATAGGATATATTTTATGTGTGTAATTATGCAAACAAACTGCAGTCTTATTATAATTTATCTGTTGCTTGTATATATGTTTTCTTCAGTTCTGTCTTGTATGGCTTGATTAAAAAATAAAAAAAAAAACTTATCCTGGGATCCTTGGCCAATGTTGGTTCAGCAGAAGACACTCTGCAATTCAACATGTTAGATTGCTTATATTGTCTTCAACTGTGCTTTTGCATGTTTTGTTTTGTTTTTTTCAAAAATAAAGTTTTTGCTAACAGTAAATGTGTATTGGCAGACTAATTGCTCAGTCCACATTCAAGCAAATATTGTATTTTTGCACAAATAATTAGAAAACATTAATAGATCTTTACTAAGCTTGTTTTGGTGGGCCTTCTACTTCAATAATATCTTTAGTAATTATTCTTTTTACCCCTTCTTGTCCCCACTTTTTTTGACTTGTCCCCCCTTCTGTTGCTCTCTTCTGCTTCTGACTCTAGATGTTGCATTCACTTTAGAGCTATTGGTTATTGTTAAAACTTTAAGAAATACAGTTAGAATTAATTGATAAGCAAATGTGTTGAAAAGTATGCACTGTAATTGCTGTTTGTTTTTAGTATGCTGTTGCAGTTTGATTGCACAATCACTTTAAATTTTATGGTTTTGTACTCTGCTAATTACCATTTAAATTATGAACACATGGTGACTCGAGCATGTAATTAATTAAGCCAGATGGGTTAATTAAAGATACTATAAAAAGATGCTCTAGTGAGACAACCTCTTCTCCCAGTTTATGTGTTAGTATAACGCAACATGTTGGGTTGTTTTTATTTCACCTATGCTGGCAGTTTGAGGGCAGTGGTAGGTAATCTGTTGATTTTGCTTTGTCTGTTGTAATCAATATACAGTATATGCTGGCAGATTGAATAACCTAGTGAGCACCCTACTTTGTTCAGTGTAGGGACATGTAGTCTACTAAGTGTTGGCTCTGATTTTGCAAATAACTCAGAAGTTGCATGACTGGATGCAAAGTTCCCACCATTGGAACCAAGCAGGTAAATTTCTTTTTTTAAACTTTACTTTTTTCTGGCTTTCAGTTTTTATAATACTGTACATACAGTGGTATATTACTACATAAGTAGATTTAGTCCATTCCAAACAGGAAAGAAATCACGAGGAAAGAAAATTACAAATACATTAATACAGTCCCAATTGGGGGCACTAAAATGATATGTCGATTTTTAAAATAAATTCATGGCTTTCTAGTTTCATGCTTTTTTTAATCAAGGGTAATTTCTAATTCATTGTTCATATTAGCATATGTGGATCATACTCTACTCTATACCAAACTTTTAAGCAATAAGGCATGACCAGGGGTTAGATTAACAGTCTGTTAATCACCCCCAGGGGTCTAATGTGGCACAGCCAAGTGCCATATTGCCTCTAGGGGGTGATTGACTGTTATTCTAACTCATGGGAGTGCCTTATTGCTATTATAAAAAGAATTCCAAAAGAAAAGTGTTAAAAGTATACTTTTTCAATGTCATCCTCATTTAGAGAGAGATTTTTAATAAAATAGTTCTTCCACCAACAGTTTAAGAATGCTGGTTCAAAATCAGAATGCATAATTCCACAGACATTTAGCAGTGCTAGAGGATGGAATGCTGACAGGAAGAATCCATGAGCCATGGTGATCAGGCTGTACATGACAGTATAACATGGATTAATGTAAAGCTGTTGGAATCCTAACAGCCAATCAGATTGCAGCATTTCTGAGACCCTTTTTATAAATGGAGTTGGCCTGTCACTAGCTGCTGTAAGTTGGTTTAACAACTATCTCCAACACAGACAACAACTGGTTAAATTAGGTAAATCCCACTCAGAACCTTTATCATCTGAAATTGGACTCCTCCCAAGGCTTAATACTGGGTCCACTCCTATTCTTTCTGCATATCAACAACCTGCAAGACTGCCTAAAATACAGCACATCTATATTGTACACAGATGACTTAGTAGTTGTTGCCAATTTAAAAAATATCTGCACAATTAATCACATGCTCTTCCTTGATGTACAAGCAGTACAACAATAGCTACTCCTAAATGTGTCAGGCCATGCTGTTTGGCCCCCCAAAGCTTAGAAACTGTCAAAGACCACTTCAGATCACATATCTTGATGGCACCCACTTGAGCAAGCATATTCCTTAAATTACCTAGGAGTCATGCTAGATCCTTCTCTTGATTTTCAGTTGCATATAACTATTACCTGTAAAGCAGTTAGTGCTAGACTCAGCCTGGCCTACAGAATTAGGCATAACCAAATTCAACATGCATGTCTATCTGTTGTACGTGGCATACTTAATCCCCAAGCTCACATATAATATGGCAGTATATGTACCTTCTACATCTAAACTGGCACTCAAAAAGTGGGATATTATCTACAATAACATCTGCTGTTTTGCACTTGGCTCAAACCGACTTACTGTCCACTCCCCCCCCCCCCCAACCAATGCTTTACATGAATCGGCGCTAGGGAGCATTATTTACAGAGTTGTCAATAATTAGAAACCTCAACAACTTGCAGAGTGGATTACACCTTACTCTAATCCATATCCTCTTTGATCCTCAGACCTTGGATTGCTTACTGTGCACAAAATAAGGACCAACATGGGGATAATGGCATTCCCAAACTTTGCCACTAGGATGTTGAATAATATATCACCTGGCATCCGCACTTCTGCTACTTATGTGGGTTTCAAGAAATCTTTTCATAAGCACCTCTTACATATCACCACATGTAAATGCTTCCCCAAGAGGTAGCTTGCTAACTATGATGCTAAATACTGTACTTTCTTGCATTGAACTTCATCTCATGTTATGTTGTCATAATGTGTACTTATTTCTGTAAATAGGACCTTTTTATATGATGGAAGTATTTGTGTTCCCCCTCACTAGCTGCATGTGTGTATGTTGTATCCATTTATACACTGTAATTAAGTCATGTATTCCTAGCTGTTTCACTCTCCTGGGTCGTACCTGAAAACAGACAGTTTCTGTCTAGTGTACCTCCCTGGTTAACAATGAATAAATAAATAAATATTACAACTTCATATCAGAAAACAAATCATATTATTAAGCTCATTCACTAAACTTGAATAAAAAGGAAGAGAATAAATGTGGTTTTTATTTTTAAGTTGGTACCCAAACAAAATTAATTTTCTTTTCCTCCCTTGAAAAGTTCAAAAATTATTAATCAATTAATAAATTAAAATGCTTTAGTGCTTCAGACACAATGACTTGAGAATCTTGAGCATTGGCATATTTTATTTAGTGTTAAAGATTCAAGCAGGCCTCGTTTGTAGTCAATTAAGATGGTGGATGCAATACACTGAAGACTCATCTTAATTCAGTTGCTGACATTTTGCTCTCAAAAATTCATCTAATAGATCAGGGTCAAAGAATATGTAGGACTAGTTACAGCACATAACTTTAAATTTTAAGGGTTTCATAATTTTGATTAAATATCAACTCTGGTGGTCTGTGGTTAGAGTAAAGGGTGCTCCATAAAGAAGAAAGTTCACAACTCCTGACTACTGCAAATGCTTCCAGTTCTGCTTGGGACTAGTGCTGCTCATTGTGAGTCAGAGCCTGACTAACACAGGCAATAATGTTTGTGTTGTGTTTATATCCATGCCACTCCAGTCCTTACATCATGGGTTTTAGCCCACCTAATAGGCTACTTGATCCATGTGACCCAGGGTCAAATTTCATAATATACTTAGGTCCCAGGAGCCCCTGCTCTCCAGTCTTTTCTGTGCATCTGAGAAGGCTTCAGCAACAGGAGTCCCTCTGTGTGATCCAGAATTTTGCATTACTAAAGTAGGCCTTAGTTGTTCACACCACATGGGAACTGTACTAATTACTACTTATTTAAAATGCATAGGACACTGGATTGATTAATTCTTATTAAATGCTTAGCTAGAAGCAGCATTTGCACTGTTAATAGACTTCATTTTGTTTATTCTATGCCTAATTGAGTAATTGAAATCAGTGTTAACTGGCAGCATTAAGATTTTGAATTGAGTGAATGTTTAGCTAAGTAGCAGTACGTTTCCTGCACTTTGAATATGGTGCCTTTCTTTCCTGATACTGCTCATGTTTATCCTCTAGTGCCACTCAGCAGGTGTGCCTCTAGTTTGTGACTTCATCTTTAATTATCACGTATGCTCAGTTCCTAAACCTAATATGCTTGTCATTTAGTGGAACAAAATTTTTTCTAGACCGGCCCACAATTCAGCAAATGGAAGCATCTCACATCTGCTACAGCAGTTTTTAAAATTCATGTCCAGGCCTGTTCAGACCACAGTGTGACTCCCCTCTCCAAGCGGGGACCATTTTGGAACTGGTCCAATCCCAGGGGCTTCCATGGACCTGCTCTCTATCCTCCTCACAAGAGGGATAGTGGAGCACTGTGACAGACTAGCATTCTGCCTCGGGTTCACCGGCCCCTCTCTAGCGGCCAAACAAGCTCTTATCTGACTGCTCTGCAGATGTGCCCACTGGCCCCTACATCTTCGGTGGCTGTGCAGAGCAGCCCCCTGTCACTACAGGGCAAACTGACCTGCAAGTCTGTACTAGGGGAAAAACAGTAACATACAGTATTTTTTTAAAGAAAGAAATACACTGTGCTAAACAGCTTACTAGCTTTCTGTAAATAAGGAGTCCCATGTGGAGTCAGCCTAGCCTCACCCAGAGTGTAACCTGGTCTCCATTGCTGGCCTAGTTCGTGGGGGAGGGCACAACTGCAGCGGAGCATGCATGCGTGGACCATCCGCCATCTTACTCATGGCTTCTGGTTATATCCTCCACCATCTTAGGATCCTACCCCTCCATAGCCACCACATATGCTCAGGAGAGGCTAGGCAGCCATCTTAAGTGTCCACCAGCAACCTGCTGCATTACAGGGACATATATAATTTAGAAATGATGCAATAAAGAATTCCACCATGCATGCTCAGGAGAGGCTAGGTGGCCAGCTTCCACCAATTAAATGATTATGTACTTGCATGTGATATATATATATATATATATATATATATATATATATATATATTGTATAGCGGTAGTGCTACCATGATTAGGATTGAGGAGCCATTTCCATGTTAAACCCAAAATTTTGCACCTTCCATAACTTTGCAACCATTTGATGGATTTGCCTGAAATTTGGAATGTATGATCAAGACCCATAGGCCTTGGGATCTGCCAAGTTTCATACTGATCGGATATATGGTTGCAGAGTTATTAGCGTGATCTGTCTTGTGCATTCACGCTTTTCTGGAATTCTATGGTGCGTACAGGTCGTTACAGTTTTGCGTGACCGCCCAAAATCTTCAGGGAACATGCAGTGGGGTCCCTGATGTGCCTTTTGAAGATTTGGTGAAAAAATATTAAACGGTTCAAAAGTTATTCAAAAAACAGTTTCCCATTATAAGTCAATGGGAAAAAGTTAACAAAAAGTTCGACAGTGTCGCAAATGCATTTTTACTTTCACAAATGGGCCTGTTACTTTCACAAATCTGCCATTTTGTTTTCAGTTGGTGATCAGAAAAATGGTTGGCATTTAAATTTGAGACCCTCTAGCAACGTAATTCTTTTTGTATTTAGCTATTCGGCCCTGAGGATGCTTGCCATGTCTTTATTTTGTGGAAACACCCCAGAAATATGTTTTTCAAATTTCTGGAAAAGTATTCAAGAAATCGCTGTACTCATGAAAGTGTTGAACTTTTGCGGAAGCTTTCGCAAATTGCGACAGTAATTTTCTAGTCTGTGGGAAAATGACAGCAATTCTTTGGCACTGCACTGCAAAATAACCGTTGGGAGTTTTGGGCTGAAATTTGGAGGGAACGCAGCCGACATCTCACAGATGTGCCTTTCAGTGTTGTATTGAAAAAATATTACATGGCAGCAAAGTTATGGCACTCCAAAGTTGACAGTTTTTCCCATAGGATAACATTACGGTGCCCAAAGCATTACAGGAATCCTTTGGCACCCTGCTGCAAAATAACGGTTTGGTCTTTTTTCCTGAAATTTGGAGGGAAGACAGCCAACAGTATACAGATGTGCCTTTCAGTAGTTTGGTGAAAAAATATCACATGGCAGCAAAGTTACGGCACTCCAAAATTGACAGTTTTTCCCATAGGATAACATTACGGCGCCCGACACTTAACAGAAATCATTTGGAGCCCTGCTGCAAAATAACGGTTTGATCTTTTTTCCTGAAATTTGGAGAGAAGACAGCCAACAGCCCACAGATGTGCCTTTCAGTAGTTTGGTGAAAAAACATTACAGGGAGGAAAAGTTATGGTGCTCCGAACTTTTCTTTTTTTCCCATAGGATAACATTACAGCATTCACCGCGCCTTTCAGGGCCCGTATCTCGGAAACGGTGTGAGATACGGACTTTTTGTCGGAAAATTCTTAGCCCCCAAATGGGGCTAAGATTCAAATAAGCCAGGACAGTTGTAAATAATATGACTTTTAAATTTTTTTTCTACATTGTACGGTTCCTGAGATATAATGTATTTAGTATTCCAAGATCTCATTTTCTGCGCCGATACTCATTATTTTGCATACATTATTTGTACTCACTGTCTTTCTCAATGCAGGTTTTGTGGAAAACCAGCCTGTGCACTTACATTACTGTTACTGTTGCCCTTTCCGCTTTCGGATCCGTACCCGTTTCACTTACCATTGACGTCTGCACTACCATGTGCGTTATCCTTTGCGCTTTATTTGCGCTATGCTTGTTATTTTTTGCCATTTCTGTCTACAGTACTGTTTATCTTACTGTTTCACTTTACATCACCATGCCCATTGACATTTCTGTTTGCAGGCACCATGTTACTATGTGACAACACATCACGTGGCAGACCATTCCCATCTACGCCACCATGTGCTTATCCTTTCTGTTCTCATTCGTGCTTGTGTTACCATGTGTGCCACTGTTAGCATTTCTGTTTGCTTGCTGTCCTCTGAGTATGCCACAACATCATGTATGGTGGGGCCAGCGGGGCCTCCCGCAGCGTAAAGGGCCCGCGCTCCCGCCGCTGCATTACATTCACTATTTCTCGTTATCATTCTCAAAAAGAAGGAAAATAGAGGTAAAGTCGATTTAATGCCAGGTTGAAGTTATAGCGACTAACTGCCCTGGCCACACTTCACCGACAGTGCGATTGGGATTGGGTCCCAACTCTCACCCCATTCTCCTATACTTCTGCTGCTTTACACATGTCATGGGGTGAGAGTTAGGGCTGACGATCCCAATGCACTCCAGTGCCTGTTGGGGTGGGCGGGGTCCAAGGGGGTTTTCAACCCTAACAGCGAATTTCTCACTTTGTCACTGTGGAACAACCTAACTAATGCATTAAATGGAGTTTTTATATATATATATATATATATATATATATATATATATACAGTGAAGCCTATAGGATGAAGCACAGTGTCATGACAAAAGGGATTAACTCCCACTGAAACTGCATTGTTTGCTGCAGTAACTCTTCTGCAGAATTCTGCAGTGCTGCACTTCATCCTGGTAGGCTTCACTGTATGTAGATATATGTAGATGCAGATATAGATATTTGTAGATATGGATATATACATTTTATAAATAAGGCAGCAATTTCCACATTTGGGCAAGGCAATAAGCATGAGCAGCACTGCTCATGATTACTGGTCTTACTTACTTCTGATCAGTCTATCCGCCAGTTTGTGCACGTATTTCTCTGCATTTGGCTGATCACAACCCCACTGCTGCATGCATACATATGTTTAAGCCTTTGCTGATTGTCCTTGTTTCTGGTTGGATAGTGCTTCACATTACACTGGATGTTTGTTTTTAGACCTCCAATGACTACTGTAACCCCTATCCTTCTCTTATTTATCCCCAGGTGGTGAAGGCAAAGAAGTGCATGTCCTGTAGTGCCACCCTGATGCCCCATAACTTGGGGACTCAAAGCCCAGCATATCTGCATGAAGAAGAGGATACATCTTTAGAACAGTCCCCGTGAATCAACCAGCAACCCTGGCACAAGTGACTTCAACTAGATGGGAAATGGTCAGCCTGGTGGTGCTGAGGTTTGTGGTGCTGGACGCCACACCTCACACCACACCGGCAACCCAAGTTCAGGAGTGAGCTCAGTTGCTGGGGATCGGCAGGGGAGGGACTGGATTGAGCACCCACTGGGCTGCTCTCCTGTCCCAGAAGGAGGGCATCAGGGAGCTCGGTGCTCCAGTGGCCCCTGGTGGAGACTGGGGGGTGCTGTAGTAGCACAGAGCTGCACGTACTAGCGTGCCTGATGCTGGCAGGGTAGCCGTGCACCAGTGCATCAGGGAGTGCACATGCATGGGAAGGGGGTGGGCACAACAAGAACACAGGAAAACCCCGGTTCTGGGGGTAGGCGATAGCACCAATCTCCATGCCCATGACTAGGTCTAACTCGACTGGCCCTCACAGATCCTACACTCAGGGCCCCACATCAGCAGCTGGAGTCTGCAAAGTTAAGAGTGCCCAAGGTAGAAGGGGTGGCCCTACCCCAGAGGGGTTAAGCTGGGGGTGCCAGCTGTGAGGCAGGGGCGGAGGAGAGGAGGGTTCAGTCTGGGAGACTTCAGGTAGGGCAGGATAAGGTTGGATGCCTGAGAGAGACTCCCAGAACTGTGACCAGAGGGAAAAAGAATTGGCAAAAAAAAAAAATAGATGCAAAATTCTGGAGCACCGCTCATCCAGACTCAGCAGGCCACTGCAGCCATGATGGAGAGTCAGCAGAACTTTATGTTGAAAGTAATGGAGAAGCTGGAATCCATAACCATATCAAGACCAACCCCCCTGGCAGAGCCAAGCCCACAGCCAGGATCTAGTCCCCCTCAACCCACAGAAGATCAGGAAGGGGCCCCACATAGTCCTGATGACCAAATCATGCAACCTCAGGGGGATGAGGATGGGGACAAGGGGGATAAAAATGACGATGACTGCTCCAAAGTCAACTTGGAGGAGGAAGATATGGAGGCCATGGACTCTTAGATCCTGTCCCTGAATTCAGAACTTTGTCACTTTGATCTGATCCTGGGCCTTATGAAGGCCATCAAGGCCATGATGGGGTTTGAACTACCCTCTGCCAAACCTGAATCTAAACTGGATCCAATGAATAAGCAAAAACACTGAAAGACACATTCCCAATTTGCCCTGTGATTGATGACATTTTCACCAAGGAATGGGAGTCTCTGGAGCCAGGGCTACCATCTGAAAAGAGAAACATTGATAGGCTATATCCAGTCCAAGAAGACAAAACAAAGCTGTTGTACACTGCCCCCACTATTGACCCACAGATCACAGCCCTGAGCAAGAAAATCATGCTATCCTGTGATACAATCTCCTTGAAAGACCCTACTGATAAGAAGGTAGAGGACATGCTAAAGAAATTATTCGAGATCACGGGACTGGCAGCAAGATGAGCCACAACAACTGTCTATGCCTCCAGATCTCAGATCCAGTGGCTGGAAGAACTACTGGAAAAAGCAGATCCCAAATCCAGGGACACTGAGCTCCTAGAATGGACGCTGGACAAAGCCAAGTACATGGGGGACATGGTAGTGGATACCCTCAAACTCAATGCAAAAGCATCTGCACTGACCAATAGAGCTAAGAGGGAACTTTGGCTCAAACTCTGGGAGGCAGATAATGAATCTAAGACATTACTGCAAAATTTACCCCTCAAAGGGAAACACGTATTCACAGAAGGCCTCCAGGAATACTTCAAACAAAAGGAAGAAGGAAAAGATCTGGCCAAAGCTAAACACAGAATGACCTATCTACCATCTGGATGGCATCAGTTGCCGGGCAATAACAAGTTTCAACAAAATAGGAAGCAAGGCTTCAACAACAGCAACTCCTTTCAAATAGAGGATATAATAACAGTTACCAATCCTCATACTAGTCCAACAACACCCATTCATTTAGGGGAAAGAACCCCAGATTTGGAGGCAGAGGTAGAGGGAGAAGAACAAACAAGAATGACTTTTGTCTCACACTACAACTACTGGTACTTCCAAAGTCACCACAAAAGCAGTAGTTCCCACTGGTAGGACAAAGGTTGGCCCTGTTTTCAAGGGCAACGGCATCACACCACTTCAGACATATGGGTTCTAGAGGTAATCTCCAAGGGGTATGCTATAAAATTTATGAACGAACGAGACAGGCACAGACTCATTCTCTCTCCTATCATAAAGAAAAGTGCATCTGCTCATCAGGTAAAGAACATTCTATTGTAATTGCTACAAAACAATGCCATTCAGGTAGTTCCAGATGAGAAGAAAGGTATGGGAGTCTACTCCATATTTTTCCTGGTCCCCAAGAAGAATGGGAACTTGCTTCCCATCCTGGACTTAAAATTCCTTAACAAGTTCATTGTCACAAAATGATTCAAAATGGAAACCCTCAGGTCCATGCTCAGAAGCATTTAGGTAGGCAACTACCTGACCTCCATTGACCTGAAGGACGCATACCTTCACCTATCAATAAGACCAGGCCACTGCAAGTTCCTAAAATTTCATATTCTAGACCAACATTTCCAACATCAGGCACTACCCTTCAGCCTCGCATCTGCACCAGTGATGCTCACAAAAATGTCCAAAGTCCTTGCAACCTAACTAAGGGAAAAGGGCATCAACATAATACCCTACCTGGATGACTGGCTGATATGCGTCTATACCAGTGTGCAGTCACAGGACACAACATTGGGCCTGACATCCCTAAAATAATATGGCTGGGTAGTCAACCCTGCAAAGAGCTCCCTCATACCTTCTCAGTCAATAGAACATTTGGGAGGGGAAATCAATATGACCGAAGGGAAGGCAAGGCCATCCCACAAATGGTTCTACAACATCATAAAGATCTCTCAGGATCTCAGAACCAGCACCAATACAATGGTGGGGAAGGTTGCCCAGGTGCTGGGATGCATTGCTTCCTGTATCGATCTGGTCCCTTGGGCCAGATGGAACATGCAGCCCCTCCAAAACTGCCTTTTGAGTCAAAGTTCACCCTCAGGGAAGAACTTGGGAGAAAATGTCAATTTGCCACAAGGGGTAAAGAAATCCTTGCTATGGTGGACACAGAAATACAACCTAATGCAAGGAACCCCATTGGAACAAACTTACAATGTGATATTGGAGACGGATGCCAGCCTGAGAGGTTGGGGAGTGTGCATTAGCAGCTCATCCACCCAGGGCCAATGGGCAAAATCAGAGTCCAAACTCTTCATTAATGTTCTGGAGATAAGATCCATATATCTGGTTCTACTGACTTTTTAGAAACTAGTTGCTGGATGATCAGTACTGATACAGTTGGACAACAAGGTAACAGTGGCCTACATAGCCAAGCAGGGAGGTACAAAAAGCAAAGCCATGCAGAGATAAGTGACACAAGTGATGGTATGGGCCCAATTCAACCACAGTCACATCCATGCCGTCCACTTGGCAGAGAAACTGAACATCAAGGCCGTCTGGCTCAGCAGACAGAGGGTGCATCCTGGAGAGTGTTAACTGCACCCAGAGATCTTCCAGTTGATATACAGGAGATGGGGACCAGTGCACATAGATTTTGTGGCCTTCAAGACAAATGCTCAGGTCAAAAGCTACTTCTCCTGGTACTGGAAACTGCAATCCCTTGGATCACTGCACTATCCCAGGCATGAATACATGATCGGGCATATGTGTTCCCACCAATTCCCCTAATCCCACAAGTCTTAGTTAAAATCCAACAATCAGGGAGACTCATAATTTTGATTGCTCCATACTGGCCAGGAAGAGCCCGGTTTGCGGCAGCAGTAGCAATGGCATTGGACAAGTGGAATCTGCCCCACAGACAGAACATGTTGGTCTAGGGGCCAGTGCTCCATCTGGATCCAAGAACAGTAAATCTCATGGCCTGGCTTCTGAAAGGCAAAGATTTCTAAATGCTGGCTACCGTGACTCTGTCATCACAACTATACTGCAATCTAGAAAGCCATCCACTATGTCCACATATATCAGATAATGGAACATTTTCTCATCCTGGAGTAAAGTGAGGGGAATAGACCCAGAGAAGGCTGACATGTCCCTCATCCTGCTGTACCTACAGCAGGGTCTGGACAAAGGTCTGTCACCATCAGGCCTGTCGCCATCATCCCTCCTGGTACAGCTCTTCACCATAGATGCAGCTCAGGATTAGGTTGGGCAATCCCTACTGGGCTCACACCCCATATTGGCAGATATCTGAAACTAGTAGAAGCAATCCATCTATGCAAAAAGGTCTCCAATAGCTCCCTAGGACCTCACTCTGGTCCTCAAATCCCTCAGTGCTCCCTGTTTGAGCCCATCCAAGAAACGCAGCTATACTGGACAGGTTTAAAAACCTGTTTTCTCTTAGCAATATGCTCCATTCAAAGAATCAGTGAGCTGGGGGCTCTCTCCTGCAAAGAGCCTTACACTGTATTCGCCACAGAAGGTGTATCTCTGGAAATGGTACCAGTGTTCCAATCAAAGATTGTCTACAAATTCTGCCTCAACCAGATCATTGAGCTTCCCATGCTTTGTGAAGATGCACTGGAGGGGGACACTAGATTCCTGCATAGGCTAGGTGTAGAGAGTACACTGGCCACTTACATTTCAAGAACACAACCAATACGCAAGACCAAAAGACTATTCATTATTGCCCAATGACATAAACAAGTTATGGCTGCTTCAAAATCTACTATAGCAGGACAGTTAAAAAGGACTATTCAGGAAGCTTACTAGAGGAAAAGCCTCACTCCGCCAGAACCCATAAATGCTCACTCAACCAGGGCAGTGGCCACTTTCTGGGAGAGAAAGCTACTGTTTCCACTGAGGACACTTGTCGGGTGGCAACCTGAACTTCCATCCATATCTTTGCAAGACATTAAACTTGAGACACTGTACAGTCAAAGAGCCTCCTTTGCAGCTAAGGTGTTATTGGCAGCGTCTCCTGCAGGTTCCCATACTGACTGCTCTGACCCTCCCTGATGGGGAAATCACTGCTGTTTACACAAACCATGATGTAAGGACTGGAGTGCCATGGATGTAAAAACAACACAATGAGTGTTTACTCACTCAGTAAAGGTGACCATGTTAGCTATATCCATTGCACTCCATGACCCACCCATCAGAGTTCCCACTGGGGAACCTGCTTTGTTCAGACACAAGTCATAGAGTCATTCGGGTGGCAGGTTGGAACACACTGCCGGAGGAGTTAATCGCTCAAAGGACAGTGGATAGCTTTAAGGGGGGGTTGGCATAGAGTCAAGGACAGGGTTAATACAGACAAAAACACAAAGGGGGGAAGTACTGGAAAAGAGGAGGAAGGGGGTTTGGGTGGGGTTGGGGCAGCTATAGTGATATGAGACTGAGAGTTGCACAATCAGACAGACTTGACAGACCTGTGGGCCTTTTTCTGATGGCAATTTCATATGTTCATATTTGAAGGGTCTCAAAGGCTCAGAATGTAAAGGATATGTATATACATATATTAGCTTGTGTGTTTTTCCAGTCAGCCCCAAAAGGTGGCTGAGATTAGAATTGTATCAATAGGGTAATAAATCACGCAATTGACTTTAGCATGAAGACACGCTATTGTCTCCTTTCCTGTGGTTCAATGTTAGGGGTGGTTATGATTATTTATTTCAGCTCTGGAAGTATCGAACTGGAGAGCAGGGGCTCCTGGGACCTAGGTATATCATACAATTTGACCCTGGGTCACATGTGCATCAAGTAACCTATCAGGTGGGCTAAAACCCAAGATGTAAGGATTGGAGTGCCATGGATATAAACTAACACAATCATCTTTACCAGGTAAGTAAACACCCATTGTAGCCATCATGGGATTGTCACATTGGGCATGAACTGCTTCCAGGCTGACTGGGTTGGCTTTTATAATGACTTCTGTTGTTTTGTTTGGAAAATGTTGACCATGGCTGTAAAGTACTGCTAGTAATCATACAATCACACACAATGCCAGCAGAAGAAGGCCCAAACTGTTTATTAATTCAGTGAACTGTCGAGCTCATCAACTCTTGTTAGATGCCCCTGCACCCCTTCCCCTCTTATCTTAACAGTTCACTCAACTTTATCCAACTCCCTTATGAAATCCCCCACTGTTTACTGATTGACTAGCCCCACTGCTAGTTCATTCCACCTTTTCACCACTCTGTCTATGATGAAGTGCTTCATGGCCTCTTTCTTTTACCTACCCCTCAACAGTTTGTAGCTGCACATGCTGGTATTCCTGTTTTCACTGATGCTAAATGACTGCCAAAGTCAGCCTTGCTTATGCCTTTGATGTATTTAAATATCTTGATCATCTCTCTCTCTCTCTCTCTCTCTCTCTCCTCTCCTCAAATAAGTACATGTTCAGGTTCACTGGTCTCTGCTCATAGAGGATAGCCTGTTGCCCTTGGATCATCTTTGCAGCCCTTCTCTGCACTGCCACAAACTGATATATACTGTTTCTGAGGTAGGGTCTCCAGTACTGCAAACAGTTCTCCAAATGTGGCCACACCATGGTTCTGTATGGGAGCAGAATGACTTCCTCTTCTTACTGGTGAACTCCCACATAATGCAACATAACATCCTGTTTGATTTCAGCACCACCTTTTTGCATCGTATCGGGTCATAATATCGCACACTTAATAGCGTACAACATTATGGTGAGACCCAGACCTGTGCGCTCCCCAAGTTAGACCCCCCAGAGTTGAGAATCATTAGTGGGGGGTCTGGGGGCACAGTCCCCATAATGAGGTGTGGGGGGCAAAGCCCCCCAGAGAACAAGTACATGATGCCTCATGGCATAAATTGTGCAGCGCGATAGTGCCATGCGGCATTAAGTCTTGTGACATAATGACCCCGTGCCTTTTTGCATTGAATTGAAGGTTTCAGGTTGCTTGTAATTGCTATCCCCAGATCCTTCTCATCTAAGACTGACTGACAAACCCCCAAGTCTATACTCAGCTGTGGGGTTCTTGCCACCTATCTCCCTAAGGACGCTCGGTAGCCCAAAACCAGTCAGAGAACCTTAAGCGCCATCTCATCTTCTCCACAGTTGTGTACCCAAGGGCTGCTAGTCTGTAAGTTTACTTTGCTCAATACTGTATGTGTGTTATTTGCATTAATATAAGTCACTAGCAATTGATATACTTTGGCTGTGGTGCAGTGCCATGTTTCTGTTTGTTGTTTTGTGAGCTGTAACTGGCATGCCTGTCTGTGGTGTTAGTGACTTTTATTGCTTCCTAGCCCATGTGCATTACATTTCACTTTTTTGCCTTGAGCCCCAGTTGTTAGATTACAGACTACCTCTCCAACCTCATTGTCTGTCCGGTCTCTGCCACTTTTCTCCGTGCCTAACATCCCACAGAGCTTTAGTGTTGTCCATGAAGAGGCATATTTTGCCTTTGTTGCTGTCCCAAATGTTGTTAATGAGCACACTGAATAGTATCAGACTAAGCACTGACACCTGCAGGACCCCGCTGTCAATTTTTCTCATCCTCTAGTGATCACCCCACCACATATAGGGCTCTCCCCGCTAGTTAGTCAGTTTGCCATTCGCCTTGTCACTTTCTCCCCAGATCCCATGTCAACCAGTTTTTTTTTATCAACCTCTTATGGGTGACTGAGTCAAAGGCCTTACTAAAATCCTCGTACAGCATAAATACCACCTGGCCCCTGTTCACAGCTCTAGTTTTCTAACTGAAGAGCAGCTTGGCATTCTGTTCTCCATTACCCCTAAATATCTTTTTGTCATGCTGCAGGAGTGGACCAGTGATAGTTTCCAAGTCAGGAATGAATCTGGTTCAGAAATTCCTCATCTTAGTAGACTGCAAACTTTAAATAAAGCGGACAGGGCAATCAGACTGTAAATGGATTTTGCTTTCTTGGGATCTGATATTGCTCCATTTTTGAGAAGATGTATCCATAGAATTTGAACTGTGGTTTGTTGAACTCACACTTTTTACTGTTCAGGCGTGACCCAGGCATTGCAACACTGCTTTAAAAGTACAATATGGTGCTACCTGGGTTGCACCATATATGAAGATATCATTACTAAAATTGTGTATGCCTGGAATGCCCTAAAATATCTGATGAATCACACTCTGAAATCCCTCTTCATCAGATGATATTTCAAAGTTTTGGAGTTTGTACTTTTGGTGCTTAATGTGGGTGGGAATGTGGTGATGCACCAAGAAGCCAGAGCCAGCTCCAGCTGGCGATATCCTGCATTTAGGTATACATTTGTAAAATCTGTTACTCCATTCAGTCCATTGATGATGTCTTCCACTGTAGGATGATGTGATATGCAAGCAGTAATACCCAACAGGGTGGGTAGTATTGGGCAATACCAGACTGCCCAGGGCATAATGGGGCCTGGTGCAGCAGGAAAAGAACCTTACAGACCTGGAAGGTCAGATATTGCCCATACCACCCACCCTAAAGGATATTATTACACTTAGAAAATGGGCTGCATGTCACATTTTTTAGCAACTTTTAGTCATTTTTGGGTAAAGTAGCCCCTCTACTGGTGTATCTGCCAGTAAAGGGCACTGGAGTGTTCCATAGGTATTTTTTTTCCTAATTTACAACTCCCTGCCAATGTCCATATTTTCTCTGCTTTACGTTTCTATTCAGTCCTCCCTGATGATGTCCATATTTTCTCCATCATACATTTTTCCCCCTTGCTGTGTTTAAAGTCGTCCCCTCCACTGCTTACTGACCTCTGTTCTCCATTTTCTATCACTGACTCAAGGATGAGACCAGCAGTACTTTCTCAGTTCCTGCACCCACAGATGAAGGCATGCTGCTGGCTCGTAGGAGAAGGCAGAGCAGGTGGGCAGTTAGGGAACGTAGATGGCATTTATGGAGTTGCAGCACAAAGGTGAACAGTTGGGCAGCTGTAGGATGGGAATGGCACTGTTACATATACAGAGTGAAATAAGGTATTTATTTTTAAATAACAGCATTGTGAATTGTTTTCAAGACTTGTTAATGTATTTGGTGGTGCTGGTGGTGGTGGTGGGAAGGGCACTCGTTAATCAAGCAAGGCAAAAAAAGCTTCCACTTTTCACGATTTCTACTTGGGCATATTGACTTCTGTTATGTAGTGGCACATTGGGCTGGCACTTGTTCTTTGTGGGGCTCTACTGCTACTTAATGTACCCTCCTGCCTTAGCTCTCAGTCAATCAGACGCCTCAAAATCTCCAGCCCATTTTTTAATTCCCCTTAATCCCTTTGTTGGGTAGGCACATGTTAATGCAGATGTGCACCTTCTCAGGACTTTTAGGCTTGTGTGCTGTGACTATGTGAGGCACCCAGGGATTAAGTCAAACTACTCTGTCAATGATCTCTAGTTGCCCAAGGCAATCCAGTTTCTGTTCAATTTTTTTCTAATGTGAAAAGGAATCTTCAAGAGAGGATATATGACAGATTATACAGTGGTATGTAAATGGAGCCTGACTTAGAAGGCTTTTAAGCAACCTAAGCTTTCATACAGACTTGGATATTCTACAACTAACAGATGTGTTGTCAAGCTATGTGGCACCAAAGACTTGATCAGGAGTGCTCCAACGTTGCCTTCTTCAACATAGAAAGTGGCAGATGTGCACTTTGAGTTGGCCATGATTAGACTATAAATTTCCCCCCAAAGTATGAGTAGGTATTTTGAGCCATGTGTGGCTATCTGGACAGGCTGCAGGGTGACATGATGATTGAAGACCTGATACATCTGAACATGAATCCGATTTATGCTGGTAGAATCCACCACAATGCTATCAGAGGTGGCCTGAATATTGACTGTAAAGTTAGGTTATTGCAAACTGGTTATGGTATGTACACTGTAAACATATTACAATATGTACATTGTAAACATATTACACATTTTCAGTGAAGGAGTCTGGTGGTTGGTATTTTTTTACTGAGTGGTTGCAGCAGAATCTGGATCTGGTTAACTTACTGCTATTTGGACACCTGTCATTTATGAGTTGGTCAGGGACTAAGTGAGCTAGTCAATAGCATTGGCATGCAGTACTTGGTGAATTGATAACATATCTGCAGGCCTTACATTGCTTCTTTCACCCTGGGCAAAAGTTTTACTCACCAGGTTGTGAGTAGGAGTTACCACATTGGCAGACATAGCTGTTTGCTGCAAGATATCATCTGAGAGCTGGTGTAAGTTCTCCTTTCTTTCAATTAGTGGTGACTGAGCTGATGTACTGGTCAGCTATGACATAGGTGGTAGTCATACAATTGTTGATCAGTACCGAGGCAATGCTGAGGTATTCATAGTCACTCTAGTTACAGTTCACATTGGCTTCTTCCACAGCATACCCCAGAGTTACCTCAGTATTGATCAACTTTTGTATGACTACAATAGTATGTCAAGTGTTCTATGCCAGCCACAGGAACTCTGATTTCTCCAGCATTCCATTAAAGTTGAGTTGGACAGTAAAGGTGTAGCGATTGTCCTATAGAGCCCAATACTGATGGCAAAAAGTAGCTCAGGACAATATATTACTTGAATTTCTTGTCTAGATTTTTGAACTTACATGCAGGAGCAGTTTGTTGAAGACGTGTGGTAAGAGTGCAATTTGTCATCTACTTACTGCCTTGATTGACATAACACATACATCTCATACTATGTGTTCTTTCTGGGCACAAAGTATATTGTTAGCTTTTCAACTGCCTTGTTATACTTATCAGATTCACATGTTTTTTTTGTGTGTTAAATATGTCATAAACTCAAAGGGCTGGATTCTAGAAGGGTTATGCCTGGTATAACAGCAGTTGCACCAAGCAGAATGATGCATGTAGCAACCTACGCCAGCAGTTGCAACATGCACGACTCTACAAAGTGGCCTGCGACATGCTCACAGGCCACTGGTGCTAAATACTATGCTGCATAAACCCCTGCAACATGGTGCTAGGGGTTTACGGCAAAAGTTGCACCCCATTCTGCCCACATCAGGATTCTACAAGAACCACCCAGAGGAGATCTGGCAATGTAAGTTATACCAGCATTTAGCTGGCATAACTTCTGGATGCCCGGGGTCCTGTAGACCATCGGCTGTCCAGCCGGACAGTGCAAGGTTTTCCCCATGCCCAGCACACCCCCAGCAGTGCCTCCCACAGGCTACCCATACCCCAGCCCTGAAACAGCTGTTGGCAGAAGGTCCGCAGGGCGGTGCTGCCATCCCCCCACCCATGCCCCGAACTGCGAGTCACCTGCCACATATGTGGCAATAAGCCAGCCCTGGTAGTCTAGTGACCCCCCTGAACTGTATATGAATAAAAAAAAAGAGTTGCCATTTCCCTTGTAGTCTAGTGGCCCCCACGCAGCCATGCCAGCCCACCCAGTACCCCCCATCCATCCCCAGCTGGTGACTGGCACAGCCCACCTCTAACCTCCATAGGGTGCAGGGTCAATGTTGCAGTTGTGGGTGGCATAAGTTGTGTTCTGCAGCAACTTGCACCACCCTTCTAGAATCTAGCCCTCAGTCCTCAACAAAGCTGAGCAGCAGTACCTTCCTCCCAACATTGTCCATGATGCAAAATGACACAAGACAGTATCCAGATTTGTAGAGCCATCTCTTCCTTTGGGTTGTCTCACTGCCTTGGTCAGACTGTGGAATTCCTTCCTTCCTTCCTTCCTTCCTTCCTTCCTTCCTTCCTTCCTTCCTTCCTTCCTTCCTTCCTTCCTTCCTTCCTCCTCCTTCCTTCCTTCCTTCCTTTCTTCCTTCCTTCCTTCCCTCCCTTCCTCTTGCAATCATCTTTACATTTAAAAGCATCAGTACAAAACATAAAAGTTACAAATTTATATTCTCATAAATACGATATCAAAAAATAACATCCTGTTATACATATATCTGGACCAGTTGCTATCAGTTTTCTATTAACCAGTTATAGTAAACTTGTGCAAATCCTTATCCATATGATAAAAAATAGATTTTTTTGTTTGTTTCAGTATTATCAAAATTTCATGTGATTCATACTTAAAAGGATTGATGTATGCAGATTTTAGTAATAAACGGATTCTACCCAAGATATAAACAGGGCACTGAATGGTTCAGTCCTAGTTACCTTCCCCCACTAGCTGAGTGAGCCAGCAATAACTCTCATCCATGAATAATGAACTTTGGAGGTAAGTTGACCATAAGAAATGCATAGTCACCCTTCCCTACACTATGTAGTTTTTATATATTTGAATAATTCTATCAATATATCTGAGTTTGATCCACAAAGAAATAAATGTTATTCATATAAGATATTGGAGATATATATCAACTAAAAGCCCTCACAAATTATTTGTTTAATATGAAAAAACATAGTAAGAATACACATGTGAAAAACTCAACTCTTGGATTAGCCTGATAGTTATTCATATTTATGACCTAAAATGCTTTCAAAGGCAGAAGATATAATGTCACTTTGTCAATCATTGTAGAATTATTTGTAAAGAACATGGTTGATAACACATAGAATGGTAGGCCATAGATACCACCAATTATATTTCTAAGCCATTTTTCTATTTGAGTTCTATAAACTGAGTAGAAAATTATTATATGCTCGATGTTATCAATATACCCAGACCCATATTTGCAAAAAGGTTATAATGGGCTATATTCTCAAAGCGTGGCGCAGGGCTTTCTCAAAGAACTGCACCATGACACTTAGATTCTGGTGGTGCACCAATCCTTTTGCTGCAACTGTGCCCGATTTTACAATCTTGGGTGTAGTTGTGACAGTTTCCATGATTTACAGCAGCTTGTACCAAATATGTGGAGCAAGTTCCATGAAAAAGGCCCCTGGAATTGCCACAAGCTAGACCACAAACACTTGATCTAACTTACGGCATTTGGTGCACGGGATATAAAATCCTGATCGCTGGCCAGGACAGTGCTGCAAACCTGGTGTGCCATATCTTTGGCACACCTTGGGCTTCAGGTATTACTGCCCATTTGAAAATCTGGCCCAATGTCTCCGGTCTATGTTGTTTATAATGAAGAAACCTACTATTGAACATTTCCAGCCTAATTTTTGTAAATCTGCTTCTAGCTTTCTTGTTTATTATGGTTGACAGGTAGAATTCTCTATCAAATGTGATTTTATTATATTTATAAATATTATGTAGTTTTGAATCTGAGATTTTTTGTATATCCAAGTCTGAAACTACCTTCCTACTTCTATGTTTAATTTGCTGTATTAATTTCATCCTTGAGACATGAAAAAAATGTACTGTAAGTCATAATGCTGGTTAACTTTTTTGGATACATTTTTTTCTTTTATGAAGTTCAAGTAAGGTAAGATAAATCTTATATCTGAGTATTGTATTTGCTCTTCAAAGCAATCTTCGGGAAATCAGTCTTCTGAAATCACTTGTAGATCCATAATGGATATAATTATTCTTTCTGTAACCATAGTTTTGACTAAATATTGACATAATTCTGCTTGCAGAATATTTGCAGGGACATAAATTGGAAGTCCCAGCAAATATCTTTACAGTTTATTTAATATCACTTCTAATGACTGAGTACTGGTGATACCCCAAATTTATCCTGTATAAACTATAGCTGATATGATTCTTGAGTTTATTGCTGTTAATGACTCTAGTAAATGAGCCCCCATATGTTCACATGAATGCTGTTACTCCATTTAAAGATTTGACTAGTTTTACTTTCATGTCTATTTCCATGTAAATGACTGTACTTATAAATCTTAAACCAAGCAATCATAACAATTAACTGTTTATAATTTAGTCCTTTTTATGTGCAGCTTTTACCTTTCTGTATCTGAATTTCCAAATACAAACAGTTAAGTTTTATTTTGATTTATTGTTAAGAATGTATCATTGCACAAAAATGAAAACTTATTTAATTTGCATTGAAAACCTAATAAAGACGTAGCAATTAATAAACATCATCCATATTAAATTGAAACTTGCACCATGTAGATTCATGAAGTCTAATGATAATATACAACAAGTTTTTATCTATTCCTATATTGTATAATGAACTCCATAAAATGTCTCCTACTTACACTGTCAAAGGCCATTGTTAAATTCATGAAACAGCAAAACAATTTTCCCTTTCAGATTTTGGCATATTTATGTGTTGAATGTGCCATTATCATACAATGCTGTGTTTTGGA
Organism: Neoceratodus forsteri; assembly: GCA_016271365.2. NCBI lineage: Eukaryota > Metazoa > Chordata > Ceratodontiformes > Ceratodontidae > Neoceratodus > Neoceratodus forsteri. Next base: position 494,637,318 of record CM028135.1, on the reverse strand, counting down.
CCAGTTACGTCTGAAACCATTTTAAAGCTCTTTGACTTTTCCATTATTGTCTACTATGCACAATTTCCATTGTATATGACATTACAGCTAACTGGATATATTGTATATTCTGTATTTTTGTATCTATGTATATTTTGTATCTTGTACCTATGTTATCCTTTGTGAAACTGGACGTTTGTGAAAACAGGCATTTTTGGTCACATTCTTTTCCAGTATAAAATAAACTTGCACTTGACTTTGATGTTTGTAATTTCACTAACAGAATATGTGACAAGAATCTTTGAGTGTTACCCATTAAACTGATAGGATAGTGCATTGTGGTCATTTAGTGGACCCTTTTAATGGATTAGATAAATAATGTTTCCCTGCCACGAGGATGAGAAAACTTAGAGCTAAATCCTATAGTTGAATGAGTCATAAAATACTGGTATCCACCATTCTTCAAAACGTTTAAAGATGTCTACTATAAGACCATCAGGACCAGGAGCCTTGCCATGCTTTGTTTTATTGTAACCATGATCACAAATGTACTTACAGGGAAGCCCACCAGGATGGAGCAAAGTGTCACAGTTTTCCTACATGATAAAAGGGATTAACTCCCATTGACACTGCATTGATTGCTGTAATAACTCTACTGCAGAATTCTGCAGAGCTGGGCTTCATCCTGGTGGGCTTCACTGTATGTGTATAGGGACTGGTTATATATCTGACTTAAATCATACCACAACATGGGTATAATATCTTACCTTAGTTCTTTTTGGGGATCATAATAGACATTTGAGAAATGTTGCTCCCATTGTCCAGACTATAGGTAAAAGTCCAAGGACTGTGAATATGAACTTGCACCCTTAGCCACCAGTATCCAGAATTCTCTAAAAAAATTTTATCTACTGCCTTCTTCAACTTTGTCAATAGGCTAGACTGGAATTTTGATTTCTTCTGCTTAAGAATTTGATTATACATTTTCCTTTATTTGTTCAATTTCATAATATTATGTTTATTCTTGTGTGTAATAGTTTCTCTAACTAATGCATTTTAATCTACTTGTTTTTATTTTATACAGGTGGCATTGACCCAAGTTGTTTCTTTCTTTGGATTCTTGACTTCGTTATACAAGATGGGTGAGAGGTCCTGTATTAATGCTCCAAAAATGCTAACTGGATTTGATGGTTTCTCAGATCTTAACTGCCAATATTAATTATTACTTCGTTGAGATCATTTGCCCTTGAAAAATACAATATGTTTTCTAAACTGAAGATATTTTTGTCTGCCTTAATCCTTTTTATGTTTATTACTTCAGTGTTTTTATCCAGTTTTTCTGTCTCTGAGAATGTAAATGTCAATACTACCTTCATAGGAAGATGTGGGGACTCTAGTCAGTGGACTATTTACAAGTCCACTATCTTGCCCAAGTCACATAGATTAGGTAGTATTAAATCAACTCATGAGGTTTCCTTTGTTTACTGACAAGTATACATACCCATTCTGTCACCTTTTGTTCTTCCATTAATTTAAATAAGATCAAGATCTTGGAGTAGTGTATTAAGTAACTGTCCTACTTCACTTGTTCTATGGTCTTGTGAAATCCTATTTTGGGGAAATCGACTGTTAAAGATCAATATAATACTTTAAAAATGTAATATTTGTCCACCACGAGGACACCTGGGCCTCATTTGTTACAAATAAAGTTCAGAAATTACAACTACTCATGTATAAATGCTATTTTGTATGCCTCTCTTATTTGATGGCTTTACAAAATTTCCTTAGACTTTTTCAAACCAGCCAATACAATCTTGGGTGAATGTTGATGTCATTCAAGTAACAATGACATCATTTTCTTCCAGGTCCTGTCAGCTCAGTACACACAGAAATCATGAAATGACAAAAATCAGTCTTTGCTACCAATTTTGTGATGGTGGCTTTTATTAATGGACTTATACCAGTAGAAAAAATGGTCAATATCTGGCAAGTACAGTAGAACAAAACAGTAAATATCTAGCAAGTGCCCTAGAATAATCACCAGCTTTTTAAGCACTGTATCATGCACCCTCACCCCAAAAAAAACACTCTCATACTCTTAAAATTACATTTTTATTTCCTGTTTTCACTTTCCACCCCAAATGCAGCCACAGCAACCCTGTCCTTATTTATTTTTTTTGGATTCACTCCCTTTACTGAGGTTCCACAGCACTCCCAAAAGTGTACTACTACCTCAGTACCTCTTCTCAAATATATAATCAGACAAAAATGTACACCTCTACTCTGCCCTGCATTTGTAATTATTCCAAAACATGCCTACACATCTCTCCCGTTTCTGTCTCTACCTTCCTTTCACCACCCTTATAATCAGGGCCCCATGTTTACTACGGCAAAGTGGACCTGCATTCTGCAGCAGGACCTCATGCTGATTCTGGGGCAGATAAATTGTGGCTAAACAGCATACCTTCAAAGGGATTAAGTCTTAGTTAACCCTTTGACTGCCTTCATGCAGCCACTCTCCTACACTGAAAGTGGAACAGCAGGCCATTTAACAGTATGTAGTCTTCTTATCACAAATATTAAACTGCAATAACCCAAACCTGGCAAAGCCATGGGCATCAGTGTTCTCTTTTAATGAATTTTCCCTCCCACCCCAAATTTGAAGGCTCATCTGTTCTTCTTCTGGAAATTGGTGGCCTTTGCTGTTCTCCTAGGTTATAATCAGAGGACAACATACACACTTAACTAAAACTACACAGAAGGCAAAACCTGCTTGGATTTCTTCTGGTTTATATTTACAGTTAGCAGATATAAAAAGAGACTCCAACTTGAAAGCCATTTTTTTTTCTGATTTTGATCAATGTTCTTTTAGATTTTTTTTTAAGCTAGGAATACCCCAACTGCCTTGCAACAAACACGTTGAGTGCAGTGTACAAATCTGTGTGTTGGGGGTGGGTGGGATGTGTCTTCCTATAACAGTGAAGGAGAGTGTAACTTGCAGTGTCTGTAGGATTTGTTGACTCCTGATTTTTATTTTGGGGGACACACTAAAAAATGCAAGCAAGTCATTCTTATTAAACTGTAGTAACCTTGGTTAGCATGTTCTCTTCTCGCAACTCAGATGGTTGTGGTGTTCTTCAGGCAGTGACCCTCATTTTACTTATGTATAGCAGCAATCAAACTCTCCATTCTGATTTTTTTTTCCATACCTGCTTGCTCCAGTTCTTGTATACCCTGGTCCCCCAACTCTGGTGCAGCTGGGCAACTTGACCCTCCTTAAGAATTGAGCTTAATGCCACCATGTAGGCTGTAGGTTTAAATCTGTCAAGATATTACTCTCACACTTGCAGGTACAGAACCGAGGCCCATAGATCAAAACTGTGATTGATGTCCACCAGTGGGGATTGAGTCCTTTGCTCAGTCTGCTGCCAGCCCTATGTTTCTGCAATCAGCTCCTCCTCCGATACCTGTCACCACACAGAGATCAATTCCACCTCTTCAGGCACCACTGAATATAATCACTTCTTGACTTCAGTTCGCCTTTCAGTTCTTCCTTCCAAATTCATCTTCCAAGGATTCAGCATGCATCATGAGCAGCCTCACAATGAAAAATTCACATGTCTGAGCTACCCACACCTACACAGCAGCAAATCATAACTGTTGTGGACCTAGTCAAACTCTGCTACTCTTGCGTCATCCCCCCCCCCCACAATACTAACTGGACAGAGTTATGTAACAAGATCCAGCATAAGTCAAGATGCCATGTGGCCACTAGCCTTTTGGCTTTGTAGTGGATGGCATCAGTTTGCTGCTCCTTCTAGTGAGCATGTATGCCATGGCATACTTAACATATCAATAGCTATGCCATGTCTTTTGTGGTTGCATAGCATAACTAGCATTTCTGCGGCTGTGTGGCTGGTTTTCTTAATTTCTGTGGCTAGCACTGATTTCTGAAGTCAGCCCTGATTTCTGTGGCCACTGTTGCAACTGCAGAATTGCAGAAAACACCGGGCCCTGCTTATAATCTATACCCTTCTTCCATACACCTTCTGAAATGTATACCACTACACTCCTCCTAAAGTGTACCTCTGCACCTCTCAAAAAATCCTGCATGCCTCCCTAAATCTGCTGCCTCACCCTTGACATTTGTACTCCTATCCTGCACCCATCCAAATATTTGTATATTCACCCCTCACACCCCTACCAGAATTTGTGCTTCCACTACCCCAACATTTGTTTCATATCTCCACTCACCAAACATGTGTGTCCATCTGTGCATGTCCTAAATTTATGCCTTTTATATATATATATATATATATATATATATATATATATACAGTACTTTTCCAACAATTTGTGCTCCATACCCCATGACTCCTAAAACTTGTACCTCCCCGTACAGCTTACTCAAACCAGCAACTTTCCATAATTTTTTCACCTCACCCAATACAAAATCTGTACCTCCTACCTCACTCTCTTCCCATAGTTTACACCCATGCAACCTGAACCTTCTAAAGTTTTACCCCAACCCACAATCTGCAAACTATTCAAACCTACCTTCACTCTCCCCAAGATTTCAACCCTTTCTCCTGTACTCTTTCCAAAATCCATTCCACAGTTCACACACATTCACAGTTTACCCTATTCTTTGCACAAAAAGAAAAATTCTCAAAATTCACAAAATCTGCATCCCTCACTTGTACCCCTCACACAATTTGCACACCTACCTCTACACCTTTCCATTAATTAGTACCTTTTTCACCATACTACTCCAAAATATGTATTGCACATTCTACACACTACTCCCCAAGTCTGCATCACAACCCTTTGTACACTTTAAGAGGTGTGAGGTGGTAGGGAAACAATGTTTGGGAAGACTGCATTTTCAGCAGGGGTGCAAGTACAAATTGTGGGAGAAGTGCTGCAAATTTTTGGAGTAGTGCAGGTCTGCAAGTGAACATTTTGGAAGGGGTGCAAGTACAAATTTTGGGAGACGTGCAGGCATACATTTAGGAAGGGGTGCAGAAGTACAAATATTTTGGGACAGGTACAGGGGTGCAATTATACACTTTGGGAGGTGTGAAGGGTTGCAAGTACAATTTTGAGGAGGGATGCTGTGGTATAACTACAAATTGCAGGACAGTTCAGGGTACAAGTGCTGTACAAACATTGCAGGGTGACAGTTCCAATGTCATAATGGTCAAAGGGTTAAAAGTGCAGATTCTGAGACGGATGAAAGTACAAATTTGGAGAGGGGTTTAAATGGTGTAAATTTAGAAAGAATGCAGGTGAAGTACACACATATATATCAATCAATCAACCAATCAATCAATCACTTTATTTAACCAGGCATAAACACCATTGAGCAAGCTCATTTTCAAGGTGGTCCTGGGCATAAATACAATACAGTACACTTCATAAGATTACAATTATGGTGGACAAAGGTGCAAAAAAAAAAAAAGAAAAAACATTGTGAAGGTGCCGGTCAATATGGGCCTATACATACCGGTCAACATAATTAACATGCAAAGGTACATAATGATAAGCTTTACTGAAATGAGAAGAGACAGCAATCCCATATAGTCTCCGCTGAGTAAGCGCTCATACCTAAATGATAAAAAATAAGGAGGTATTAAGGAATAGGGTAGAAATTGGGGTGAAAGAGTAGGCAGCCAAAAGGGAGGCCAGAATAGGTAAAAGGTAGAGAATAGTCAGGGTCACCTTTGATTCAGGGAACTAGGCTTGTAGGTCCTAGGTTTCTATTGTTAGGAATTTGGGGCGGATGAGATACTTAGGCGTAGGATTTGAGAGTGGCACCCGAGGCTTAGGGGTCATCGGCATCTGAAACAGTTGCATGATTCCTTCAGATAATCCGTTAATAGAGCTTTGAATGTGAAAATACTTGGAAGTGAGGATAATTTTAATGAGTCTTGCTTAGTGTTCCAAAGTGATATATGGCAGTGTGGCCTAAAGTACTAAGTTTGAGACAGGGGTACAGAAAATAGGTTTCATATTTGGATGAGTGCAGGAGTAAAAGTGCAAATTTTGAGGGGAGGCAAAGTAAAATTATTGTGAGGGTGAAGTGGAAGAGGCATACATTTTTGGAAAGATCAGTAAAGGTCTAACAGCACAAGACAGAGTAGAATTTCAAATTACGATGAGGTGCAAGACATACTATAAGTAAATATTTTGGAATGGTTAAAGGGGCAGTGGGAGGAAGAGAATCCATTAAAGTGAAAATGCATAAGTATTGAAAGAGTGGTAGAACCTTTGCAAATGGGGTGCATCAGAAATAACTACATTTTTGGTTAGTTAGTGATGAAAATGGAAAAAATATACCTGACCTGATCATGTTTGGGTACCCCATCTCTTGTTAAATATTGTTTCCCAAAGTTTTATTGATTAGCCTTTGAAAATTACTAGCTATGTAATATCTTACAGTAAATTAAATTTTCAATTTAGTCTCAGTTTTATTTGGTGAGTTATCCATTGAGACCATTTCATTTGCAATGGTGTCCCTACAGCTTGTGTAATACTGTTTGAAGTGATAACTGAATTTTATCATTTTCTTCCTTCCTTTCTTCCTTCCTTCCTTCCTTCCTTCCTTCCTTCCTTCCTTTCTTATTATTTTAGTGTTTGGTAACCAGACAATGCCCATTAGGCACAAGTGTCTGTTTTCATGGGCAACCTTGGATCACTAAGGAGGTTAAGTGATTTGCTTAGAGTCACATTGTATGCAAGTGAAGGCTGTGGGAATCAAACCCAGGTGTGAAGGATGTACCAAGCTTATTCACAGCTCATTACTCTAACCTCTAGGCTATACTGCCAGCCCAATTTCTGTTTCATAATCTGATGTACTGTGTGTATACTAAGCTGCCAGGACCCTGAAGAGCATGTCATTCTAGTAAAAATGACATCACCACCTAACTAAGATTCCACCAGCTGTCTGAAAAAGTCTGAAGAACTTTCTGTGAAGCCATCAGATAAGAGGGATAATAAAATAGAATGTATGCATAAGAAATTGCAATTCCTGCACTTTATTTGTAATACTTAATGCCTCGTTGTCCTTGTATAAAGGAAAAAGGGTTCATTTTTAAAATATATTTGCATCTGATCTTGAAACACTTTTATTTTTTATCCAAAAAAGTATTATTTATGTTGTTTCATTACCAGCATCTTCATGATATCTAGCATTAAATTCCCCAGCTAAAATTAAATCATAATCTTTATTTTGGTAAAGTATTTTTGGTATCATAGTATAGCTTTTCCAAATAGTTTGAAAATCTGATCTTGTATTCTTTGGATGTAAATATGAATTGACTAATGTTAATTTTATTCCTTTCCCTGTTATTTTAAGTACCAATAGGTTATGATTTTTATAGTGTAGTTGTTCTGATTCATTTCCCCTGTTTAGCTTGAATGCAGTAAGTAAACCCACTTGCCCATGGCCATACATACATGAATTGACTAATATTAATTTTATTTCTTTCCCTGTCATTTTAAGAACCAATAGGTTATGATTTTTATATTTTTATAATTTTTATAGTTGTTCTGATTCAATACCCTTGTTTAGTTTAAATGCTATCAGTAATCCCACGTGCCCACGTCCATACTTATTAACTCATTTTAATTTTGTGTGTATGACACTATAACCAATTAGCTTTGGCATTTCAAGATACCATCATGTTTCTTGCAGTATTATAAATTCAAATTTATGTAAAAGATCCATACAAGATTTTTCAGCCCTCTTATTGGACAATCCATCAGTATTTCATGATATAATTTCCCATGAGTGGGATACAGATGGATATACACCACAAAGCTGGGGAAACTTCTTTTGTTAATTTCTCCCACTACTATCCAGTACAGCATGTGTGTGCTGAGTATGTAAAAAAGAAAGCAAAGAGAGATTCTCTTTTGCTGTAATGTATGTCAGTCTGTTGGGATCTGTGCTTGTGGAATTGGGGATGAGAATAGGTTTTTCAAATTGTCTCTGGGATCAGTTACTGAACCAGTCCTCTTTAATGTCTTTATAGGTGACACTGGAAAGGATCTGGAGGGGAGGGTCTGCCTATTTGTGAATGACATTAAAATATGCAAAATGGTAGATATTCTGGAGGGCATGTGGAAAGGATGAGCACATACCTGTAAAAACTTGAGGAGTGGTCATAAGTATGACAGCTGGGTTTTAATGTGAAAAAGTAAAAAATAATGCACTTAGGGCACAGAAACCCAGGAGCAGAGTACAAAATTGGTGGAGTGCTATTGAGGACCACCAAGCAGGAGAGAGAGATCTGGGTTAAAAATCTCTAATGAACTAAAGGTTGCCAGGCATTGCAACAAAGCAGTTGGGATGGCTAGTGGAATGCTGGGGTTCATATGGAGAGATATCACTGGCAGAAGGGGGAGGAGGTGCTGCCTCTGTAGAGATAACTGGTAAGACCTCACTTAGAACACTGTGTTCAGTTCTGCAGGCCACATCACTGGAAGGATATATGGACAAGGTGGAGGTGGTCCAGAAGAAAGCAACTAAAATGATATGAGGTCTGCATCATAAGCATGAGGAATGACTGAAGAAACTCAATAGCTACACCCTGGAAGAGAGAGAGAAGGGAGAGTGGGGCTATGACAGAATCCTTTAAATAGCTCATGGGACTAAATAAGGTACATGAATGAAGTATTTTTCACAGTGAAAGATGCACAAGAGCACAAGAATATGCTGTGAAGCTGGAGGTGGGTTACAATCAGGAGTGATGTGAGGAAGTTCTCCACAGAAAGGGTGGCAGATTCATAAAATAACCTACCAGCTGAGGTAGTGGGGGTGAAAGCAATAATGGGGTGCAAAAAATGCTTGGGATATGCATAATGGGATCTTTGTGAAAAGAAATGAGGGAAAACTAAAAGAGACAGGGATCAAGTAGGGTGTATGGTGATACTGTAGGTAGGAAAATGGGCAGACTAGATGGGCCAAGCAGTCCTTATCTGCTGACAAATTTTATGTTTCTATGACTATATAAATGTACACTATATATATTTATTTGTTTGTAATTTGGGAGCAAGGAAGTCACATTAAGCTGTGATAGCTTGTTTTCAGGGGTGGGGTTAAGGAGTTATATGTACCTATTTTGTTGATGGGGGAATGTTGGTGACATAATGACATATTGTTATGGCAGGTATAATAGTGTCTGTGTTAATGCCTGCCTTTAAAACAGCTTCCGTACCTTTTTGAGCTATTTCACCATTGTAATTAACCCCAGGTCACCTCTGAAAACGGGACTCTCTGAGGCCCAGTGGGTTTACTCAGTCAACAAAATTCAATAAATAAATAAATTGCTGGTTAGTTATGTTCACCAGCAGGAAAAGCATTATTTGGAAGGGTTATGCTACTGTTTGTGTAGAAATGCAGCTCCACTGGTGTCAGCCATGCTGCTGAGTGGTGCTGCTGCAGGAGTTCAATGGAAGTTCTTTATTTCATTGACTTGGGTTGGAGGAAAAGTGCTGGGATCTGCAGACTGTTTTTTTTATATTTTTGTTAGGACTGGGATACACCTTTTTATGGCTGTCAGTGAGTGGGTTTGCATCTTGCTATTGCTCCTTGCAGCTGTCTCTAATCATTTGCTAACTTTCTGTTGATTGTAAGTGGGGGAGTGCATGAGAACCTGTTGAGCAAAAGGTGCAACTCTTGTGAACATGTTGCTGACCTTGCTGATGCACTCAAGAATTCCTCTAATTGTTTAGCCTTGCCCCTTCCCAATGAGAGGAAGTACTTATAAATTCTCTGCCTGCACAGTTTTGTGACTGGAAAGCTAACCTTTATTTTTTTTCCTGAAAAAAAAAATTGCCTATGTAAAACAGAGTTTTCATGCTACTAATTTATTGAAATGGAAAATGACAAAAAGTAGCATAGCTGTGTCACCATTTGATGCTTGTAGGAATTAGAAATTATCTCTCCCAAAATCTATGTATAATGAAAAAAAAAACAGCTGAGTTTCCAGTCAGTTCGAGTAGCCTCACAATGGACTGGGAAAACTAAGAGGGATCAGTTCCTGGAGATAGAGGTGGAACAGGGTGAGGAAATATGTGAAACAACTCTTGACCAACATGACTTTTTTATGCATTCTGTATGCCAAAGCATTTCACAAGTCACAGGAGTTCATATTAGTAATACAGGGGATGAATAGAATAGAATTTATGTTCTCCAACGTGGCCTGACAGGGAATAAAAACAATCTGCCCCATTTCAAAAACCTGACAGATCCAGTGCCCAATCTGCACCATCAAAGAATAAAAAAAGAAATCTGTCCCTCGTCTCCCTCCAACAACCTGACTGGTCCAATACCCAATCCAGCCCATCAAAGAATAAAGTATGTCACTCTCTCAAACTATATGATGGGTCCAGTATGCAATCTAGCTTATCAGGGATTAAAAAAATATGTCCCACTCCAACCGGCAACCTGATGGACCTAGCTCCCAATATGGCCTGCCATGGAATAAAAACATATGTTCCCTCCATAAAATTGCCTCCCAGGTCCAGTGCCTGCCCCCCCCAAAAAAAACTGTCACTCTCCCTCAACAACCTGAATTGTCCAATATCCAACCTGGCCAATCAGAGAATAAAATAAAAAGTCTGACCCTACCCCAAACAACCTGACAGGTCTGATGTCAAACTTCAAATGGCAGGAAATAAAAAAAATAACCTGACCCCCCCCAAACATCTTACCAGTCCGGTGCCCAACCTGGCTCATCAGGGAATTAAAAACAACTTCCCCATCCCACGAACTACCTGATAGGTCTGATACAGAGATGAGAAGGAGCGGCAGCAAAGCACTGAGTAGAAGGTGGCATAGGCATGGTAGTTAAACAATGTTTTCCCTATGCCTATCCACACAGGTCATATTGAGGGCCTCAAATTGTAGCCCATCAATACGGTGACTGTGGAGACCAATGAAGAGGGTGACAGAACCAAAGCACCAACACTTGTGGGCGACTGGCGGTTCTCCCCATCCCCGAGGTATGCCCCTCCAGAGTTAGTATCCAAAATTAAAGGAAGGTGTGGGGGGCAAAGACCCCTGCAAAAAAATACTTTGATCACAGTCATAGCACTGCAGGATGTGCACCCTTTTCACAGGTAGCCATCCCACAGTAGCTGTTATGACTTGGAACCATCTCAAATACTGCATGGGAGGATCGGGGCTGCTGCTCTACTGCTGCTACCGCCCTGTTCTGGCATCTCCACATCTGGATCACAGCACACTAGTAAGGGAGACTGGACCAAGGCAGACCAATGCACACACTTCTGAGGTTATAACCCCAAGTGCTAGTGATCCCAGCTCCACCACCTGACTCTCCCGCTCTCATTTTTTCCTTCTTTCAGACCTCAATTTTGGCTTTGTAGCCTTTCCAATGCACATATAGGGATCACACTGCCAGGCACACTTCAACCCAGCCTGCTGGACAGCAGAATAACGTGTTGCCCAACCTGGTCCAACAGGGAATAAATCAAAATCTGTTCCCTTCCCCAAACTACCTGATGGTTCCAGTGCTCAGCCTAGCAAGAATGAAAAAAAAACTGGCCCAATCCCCCAGCTCCCTAACAGGTCCAGTGCCGAACATTACTTTTTAGAAAATAAAAAGAATCTGTCTCTCCTCCTCCACTCAACTACCTGATGAGTCCAGGGCAGGACCATCAGGGAATAAAAAAAATCTATCCCCTTCCCCTCAACAACCTGATGAATCCCAAGCCAAAGACAGCATGTCAGGTGATAAAAAAAAATCTGTCTCCCTCCCTCCCTCAAATACCTGAAGGGTTTGAAGCCAAACCTGGCCTATCAGTGAATAGAAAAACATCTGCCCCCCTCCCAACTACTTGACTGTCTGGAGTCCATCCCAGACCATCAAAACATTAAAAAAATGTGATATGGAGGGGGTGCTATAAGTGAGTTTGGTGTTGTGGGGATGAAGCTAATTGCCTGGTGTTGGGTAGACTTTAATCATAGTGTACAGGGTTGGGAACATTACTGAAAAGAAGTGCTGGTATGTCAAAGCCCTCCATGTGAGCACTGTATAGAAAAAAAATCTGTAAAACTAACATTGATTGTGGTCTATAAATAACTGTAACAGTGAGACTGGTGAGACAACAAGGCCTACTACAAGAATAAACAAAGATACCAACATAAAAAGGCAAGACCAGCCTTCTCGGCACAAGCCAAATATTGTTCTTACTTTTGTAGGTTGACCCTTTGTTTTTCTTACTTTTGTAGGTGAGACCTCTTGATATCCTGTACTGGGATCTGTCTATATCCCTTCTTTGTTGTTTGATCCTGCTGGAGTTTAGAGTTCTCTGTAGTTCAAGTTTATTCATTTTTTATTACTGGTGACCCCTTTATCAACTGGTTTTAAGGTTCCGTGAAGCACAGTAATAACTGTGTGTGACATCACATCCAGCTATTATGGTATTTCAACCTGTCATTTTTTGAACAGCCGATAGTCCTCATTGAACAGCATCTACAGTAAATGAGCCTACATTACATGTGCGAGCTGAGAAATGGTTTTGCTGCTAAGAAACTATAATCTCCCTCACAGAATCATGTCACTAACTAGCACTAAGTGAAACATGTCCTCTTCTTATTGTGGTAGATTTGGGTGTATCCTAAAATGGGAAACTTTATTCTACAGTTTTTCTCTTTTTAATTGTAACTCTACTGATTGGTCCAGACTCCAATCTGACTGAGCACCCACTCCCAGGCTATGCTAAGATGACCGAAACCAGACTGCCAAATCGTTTTTAGAAAACTGTTACTTGTATTTTTTTACACACTCAGACTTTTGCCACAAGTTCTTGTGATCAAATGAGACCTATAAACTTGTTGCGGTAAAACAAATTGTAGCTACTTAACCTTAAAATCACTTTTTTTTCATTTATTTCTCCTTTTTTGGGCATAAAGCTCCCTGCATCAGTTATTATAAGAAATAAAACATAAGCAGGTGTGTGTCCATGAGGCTTTCTTTACTCATTCTTGGTGTATGATAACTTTGTAAACCTCTTGAGCTTCACTCTTGATTTTATTTATTTATTGAAATGTTTCACCAGAAAGGCACGCTGAGCAACATGTTGCTTGTCTCTCGGTGAGACCTGGAGGAAGGGGTACAATAGGGATGAGTCATTTTACATTCAAGTTACAAAGATCAACATAGCATACAATTAATTAAGGCAGTTGTTACAAACAGTGTTGCATCCATATGTAATTTGTGAGAACAATTAATAAGTGCAATGATAATAAGTGAACAAGTGCTATCATGAAATAAGGGGTTAAGGAGAGAGAGGACAAGATGACAGATAGTGCTGAGTTGTGTCCCGAGAGACCCCTTCAGGATGTGGGAAACCCTGCAAGGGACAGGGACTGGAGTAAGGATTAGACAGGGAGGGAGGAGGAGACACTGAGAGAGAGAGAGAGAGAGAGAGAGAGAGAGAGAGTAAGAGTGATTAACACCTAGGAGAGGAAATAAGGCATGACACAAAAAGAGAACCCTTCAGGATGTGATGAACCCTGCAAGGAGGCAGCAAAGTGCAAGTGATTAATCATTGTAATTACAGAGGGATAGTGAGAGGGAAGGAATGAGAAATAACACCTGGGAGGGGATGAGGCCTGATCCAAGGAATCCTCCAGGATGCTGGGGACCCTGCAAGGGGACCTGGAAGGTCAATGATATGAAGAAAAGGGGAGTGTGAAGGCTAGGCAAAAGGGGGAGAGAGTAGGGGAAGGGAGAAAGGTATGAAAACTAGCACCTAGGAGGGGCTAGGGTCAGTAGAAGCAGTAGAGTCAATAGATGCATTGGGTAAATTCTGAAGGGGGATGAACTGTAGGGAACAAGATGAAGGAAATTAAGGTGGATCATGACAGGAACAGTTAGGTGCAAGATAGTTGGAGAGGGCAGTGTTGATGGAATAGAGGGAAGACGAGTGTTGGATTTGGGGAGGTAAAGAGTTCCATATTTTAGGGAAATGGTGAAAGTACTCAGACTGGCTGACTAGGGTGTAGCAGTGGGGGCCAGTTAGCGTGCGAGTGTTGGTAGAACTGAGGGAGTGGGGAGAAGGAGAGGATGTTATAAATGAGAGGGAGAGGTAGGAAGGAAGTTCACTCAGCCAGTGTTTATCGGTGAATTTAAAGTGCAGTGTGAGAGGTGTCTATTTGTAAGGAAGGGGAAGGAAAGGGCTCGATAAAGGTCACAGTGGTGGATGCGAGAGGGAGCATTAAGGGAAAGAGGCAGAAGGACTTGAAAAGAGCATTCGATCTGGTCAGGGAGGACTAAGGAGCAGCACCATAGACTATGTCACAGTAGTCAAAATTGGGGAGGATCATCTTCTGGACAAGCTCACGCCTAGCCGCAGGAGGGATGCAACTGTGTCTCCTGAACAAGGCACCAAGCTTGAGGTGCAAATTTTTCTGGATGGTGTCAATGTGTCCAGATAAGTTGAAATGTTGGTCTAACCAAGCCCCAATGTATCTGAAGGACAAGGTGTCCTCAAGTAAAGTCTCGTCAAGAATGCAGAAAGTGGGCAGGTGGGAAAGCCTAGAGAGTCTCTGCCTTGTGCCAAAGGTCATAGAGATTGTCTTCTTGGTGTTGAGGAATAATTGATGGCTTGCAAACCAGAGCTGGACCTTGTTGAAGTTGTGCTGCAAGGTGGATATAACCTCAGCTGGGCATGAGCCAGATGCACACAGGATAGTATCATCAGCGTACATGTGTATGGCAGAGGAGGGGAAGCAGACAGATGGCAGGTCATTAAGGAAAATGGAGAATAGAAGGGGACCAAGCATGGAGTGTTTAGGGAAGCCAGTGCAGATCAGGAGGGTTGGCGAGATGGCATCTGCTATCTTAATTGACTGGGTTCTACCAGTAAGGTTGGCTTTAAACCAGTTAGTTGCAGAAAGAGTTAGCCCAGCAGATGAGAGGGAACAAAGGAGAAGGAAGTGGGAAAGTGTCAAAAGCCTTGACAAGGTCAACAAATATGGCTGAAGTGATTTGGCCATTGTCCATCCCAGTGAGGATGGAGTCAGTGAGCCAAAGTAGGGAGGAGGTGTTAGAGTGCATTTTCATGAAACCAGATTGGAACAGGGTGAAGAAGGAGGTATCAGATAGAAAGGAGGTGAGCTGAGAGAGAACTAGATGTTCTTGTAGTTTGGCTAGGGTAGGGAATAGCGAGATGGGATGATAGTTGCCAAGGGATGAGGGGTCTCCACCTTTAGGTAGGGGGAGGACCACCGCATGCTTCCATGTGGTAGGGACATCAGAGGCTGAGAAGGAGAGAGTTAAGATTAAGGAGAGGGGTAGGCAATGGCTGGGTCTGAGAGAGAGAGAGAGATGATTTTAGGGTCAAGGTCATCTGGGGAAGATCCTTTTGAGGATTTGATGGCAAGGAGGACATTTAGAGTATCAGTGGGGGAGACTGAAGAGAATGACAAGGAGGGGTGTGAGGAAATAGAAAGTGGAATGTTTTTTGGGGGGGTGAGAGGATAGAGGGTCAACCATGACATTTGAGGGGAAGGGGTAATTAGAGAAGGACTTCAGAAGTTTGATTGCACAGGAGGTATAACAGGAGTTAAATTCCACAGCTACAGCATGGGAGTCGGCTACAAGATTGCCATGTGCCTTTAGCACTGGGGAAGAGGGAGTGGGACTGAGGGGTAAAGAGGGCATGAACCACCTTCCAGAACTTGGAAAGGGAATTTATGTTAGTGAGGAAAGCATTTTTGAAGTAGTCAGACTTGACTTGCCTTGTTGCCATGGTAGAGACATTTCAGAGCTAACAGTAGTCCATGAGGTCACTAGGAAGGTGGATGGATTTGTGGCACTTCGATGCACAATCTCTGACCCTAAGATAGGCTAAGAGTTCTGGAGAAATTCATGATAGGTGGTTACCCCTAACCCTGGCTTGTCTGAGAGGGGCAAAGGTGTTCCAGTTTGCAAGGAATATTTCTTTGAAGTAGGCTAGAGACTTATCAGCTGAGAGGGAGGAGACTAATGGAGACCAGTCAGAGAGAGGTAGGTTGTGCAGGAGAGATTTGTACATGATCTAGGGATTTGAAGGGGCTCATTTGCAAGGGTTTACGTGGAGACTTTGGTCTGTGGATTTTTCTAACAATGAATATTGAGCTGTGGTCACTGAGAGCATCTGGAAGGATGCCAGAGCTAATTACTCTGGGGGGCTGAGTGGTGAGAGTCCAGTTGATCAGGAAGTGATTTTGTGAATTATGGCTATGGCAGGTGAGTTCCAAGATCAAATGTGAGAGGTTCAGGGTACCAAGATCATTACATATTTGGATGTCTTGGGAAACAGCCAGTTTAAGTTTAGGTCACCTAAGATGTATAGTTCACCAGAGTGAGAAAGGGCTGTAATGCAGGTTATGAAGTCAAGAGCAATAGAAGGCTGGATGTTAGGGTGACAGTAAATGCTGGCTATAAAGATGGGGAGGGTAAAGGGCAGAGTTAAATGAATAGCCAGTGCATCATGGGACACTGGGCTAGTGGATGAATAAATAATAGAATATTGGAGGGAGGTAAGAATGTACATTTTACCCCCACCACTTCTACCTGCTCGATCTTGCCTCAGGAAAGAGTAGCTAGGAGTGGAGACTGAGAGATCCAGGATCGTGCTCTTTAGCCAAGTTTCCATGATGATCAGTATGTCAGGTTTTAGAATGGCCACCACGGTTTGTAGAAGGTCAATTTTTTGCAACAAATTACGTATATTTAGATGAAGGATCTTGAAACCCTTCAGGAGGACAGCGGGAGCAATAGAAGGTGCTGCAGCAGATAATGGAGCATTCAGGGCATAAGACACAGTCAGACCAGGGTTGGGGTGGATATCTCCACAGGAGAGAAAGAGTAGAGCTAAGATGAGGAAGTAAGGCTTGGGGCATTTAGAGTTAGATGTCGAGGAACCAGTGAAACTGGGAGGGTAGTGCACATGAGAGTAGGGGAGCAGGAGATGAAGAGTAGCAAAGAAGGGTGGGACAGTTAGTAATGAAGCATGAGGGATAGAGGGAGAATATGACCATAGTTCAAAGGATGGGGATAAAACTGATACTCATGTCAGTTAACACATCTTTAAAAAAGTGAACCACTATTTTGACAACCTATATAAAATTTCCCTTTAAAAGGAAAGAACAAGTTTTCCAGAGACATTAATACAAAGAGTATCAGGAAGTAACCTATTTTAATAATTGTTTAAAAATGAGGGGAAATAGTGTGTATACAATAATTCTCATACTTTTAAAGCTATAAATATACCCAATTTTGTTATCTAAGTTTTCATAAAGTGGATGAGTATTGTTAAACTTTATTTTAGATAATTCTAAATAAGTTGAGTTCAGAATGTAAATAAGACACTGTAGTGTTCAGGTCTGATTATCTACATTCCCTAATCAGAGTGTTAGAGCTTATAGTCCTAAATTTCATTATAGGAAAAAATATCTTATTAAGATGAAAAAGGAAGATCAATAATATTCACCCACTTAACTTACAAAACCAAAATCACATCACATCACATCACATCACATCACATCACATCACATCACATCACATTACATTACATCACATCACATCACATCATATCACATCATGTCACCATACAACAGGTGTAGAAAGAGGATAGAAGGATTAAATCAAGAATGCTCAGACAAATCTTAAGGAATATTGTTATAAAAAACAGATACATGTGTAACTGGGATATAAAAACTGGGTTTCCCTTTTTCCTATAGGGAAACCCATGGTGTAATTTGCCATTATAAAGGATTGCTTATAATGGCAAACATGCACCGGGTTTCCCCAGCTCTGTGCAAGTGCCAGCCACAGCTCTTCCGTTCGGACTGTTGACCACCTCGTCTTGCCCCTGGAGACTGAACCACTACTTGGACGCGGTCATAAGTTATTCTTAAAAATCAACAACCAGAAAAAAAACTTAACTGTCGGCAGACAAATGAAATAAATAAGCAAATAAACATTTGAATAAATGAAGGGGACTGCAGACCACACTGAAACCTAAGTGGACTGCAGCCACACACAAACATCTCTTATTTATATAATTGCAGTGGTGACAAAGAGAAACCCTGAATTATATAAAATAAAATATGGGACTGTGAAGAAACTCGAATTTTACACACACCACCCCATAATATTATTCCATATATTGAGAAAAGTCAGAAGAGTTTAATATGCTTCAGAAAAGCCTACAGATTTTCCATATAGCTGTCATTCTCAAATGAGAACAAAGCATTCAATATCTTGATGTTTGGACCTTGCATTTCATTAATAACATTTCTGGTATCACTTTAAGGGTCCATAATTACACTGTAATTACTGTATAACTATGCTGTAACTTCACTGTAACTATTGTGTTGTTACATGCGACTACTATGTAGTTGTTAACTTGTTTCATAGTTGAGTGTTAAGTAGTTACACACAATTTGCATGAAGTAACTACACTGTAACTACTGTGTAGTTACATGCAACTACTCTGTAATTGTTAACTAGTTTCACATGTGGGTATGGTGTAGTTGTGCAACTTGCATACATGTGTAACTACTACAGTCTCCCTTTCGGCACAAATCGTTTCATTCTAACAAGTGTAACTACACATATAACAGCCGTTGCAAAGTATAACAGAAAATCTATTGTGCAGCTACAACTCTGTCTCTTCTAGCATTGTAATATTTGTTCGTATAAGGGCAACTACACATGTAATAGCTATTGCAAATTGTAACAGCAAATCTGTTGTGCAACTACTATGTTACTACATTTGGCATTATTAAATCTGTTCTAACAAGTGTAACTACATATAAATGCAGGTCGTGTGCACTGTTTCAACTGTCTATGTCTATCTGATATTTATTTAAAAGGTAACCACACAGAAAAATGTTAAAGTGTAATCAGAATGGTAAATAAAATATGATTACAATGCAACTCAAGTCTGCTACAGTTAAATGCACTGCCTGGCAACTCTTTAGATGATGCTCCACGTCTGTATTCCAGTTTTTCATGAACTTACAGGTTAACAAACATGCAATCTCATATTGTGAATTGATATGCAACTGTACACAAAAATATTTTGTTTGCAGAATTACTAATTAGCACCATTACATTATTGTGGCTAAGAAATAATGGTACAGTTTTCTCAGTTAATGCCTAGATAACAAGTATTTGCAGTTGCACACACTTACACTTGCCATATATGTCAGTACTGTAGCTGTGATGTACTGTAAGTTCTCATTCAGAAATCAGTCCCTTGTCAACTTATTACTTACTAAACATGCAATCTAATATTAGACCCTATTCACATAGGCAGCAGGGAATGTGCCAAATGTGCATTTCCTGCCCTGGTGATGGTTCTATGTTATAATGGCGATCACGGAATAGCAAACGCTGTCTGAGCGAGTGTACATCACCGAAAATGAATTACGGTGATGTACACTCATGGCGAACTGCAAGTCGGTGACCAATTTTAAATGTATGTGGGGCACTGCGCCCACTGCACCCCCAATTAAGGATTCTCAACTCCAGGGGTGTGCATGTTGGGGGACGGATGAAAATCGTAAAAAAATTACAAGCCACCTGCCGGAAAAAAAAAGACATGCCTCTCCGGACCCAAACCCTGCATGCCCCAAATGACCACCCTCCCCACCATGTGAATCGACCAGCTTGGCACCTGTCTGTCATACTCTCTCCCACATACCTTTCACCCCTCCATGTGTGTGCATGCACGTATGCTTCCCATCGCCCTACCTTTCTCACCCAGGTATCCAGTCACTACCCTGCCAGGTAGCCCTGACCACAGGCACCATAATTGAGTCACCATTTTTGTAAGTGCTCAATTGCAGTCATCTTGTTCACTGGATACCCCTGGGGATCAATAGCAGCCATCCAATCAGATGGACTGACCAGGAGCAGACTGGATCCTGCACTCTGTGTGGACAGGAGAATTGTGGGTTATGAGTGGTCTTCCCATTACTGCTGTTTTCCAGTAAGGGGACCTACTGGTCTGCCTATGTCATAGTCCCCCAAGGATCCATCTTAGGCCCTATCTTGTTTTCTCTGTACATTAATGACTTAGATGCTAACATATCTACGTCCAATCTGCACTTTTTTGCAGATGATACTGTGTTGTAAACTTCTGGCTCTTCGTTATCTGAAGTCAAGGGAGTGCTTCAAGCGGACTTCGCACAACTTGAGCATAATCTAATAAAGGCAAAGCTTCTGCACAATGCTAAGAAGACTAAAGCGATGATATATTCTTCCGCAGTGCTGTCTCAGGCCCCCACTCCTTTGCCCAAGACTTCATTGTCACCACGCTAAATGAGCCTCTGGAAATTGTAACCAAATTTAAATATCTAGGTATCTGGATCGACAATAAATTATCTTTCAGTGACCACGTCGAAGATGTCTTTAGAAGGTTAAAAGCAAGGTTAGGTTTCTTCTACAGAAATAGGCCCCTTTTCCCCCTTGAAACTCGAAACAAGCTTGTACAGGCCACTTTTCTCCCCCTACTCGACTATGGCGATGTAATCTATTCCTCCACTACTCTTTATTTATTTTTATTTAGCTTTTGTTGACCGGGTAAGTGCACTAGACAAATCCTGCCTATTTTCAGGCACGACCCGGGGGGAGGGGGATACAGATGAATGCCAACTGACCTTGAACCAGATTAAGCTGTTGGTGGTATTTTTAGTGAATGAGGGAAATTTGGCCAGGACACCGGAGAAATTCCCTACTTTTTTCGATAAGTGCCATGGGATCTTTAACATCCACCTGAACTACCACCAATCCAGGCAGATGGGACCTCGGTTTAACGTCTCATCCGAAAGACGGCACCTCAGAAGTGCAGCACCCCTCTCATGCTGCACTACAGTGTCAGTACTGGGATATTAACCCAAGTACCAGATGTGGGAACTGAACCCACAGCCCTCTGATCTCCCGGCCTCAGAGGCGAGTGTGCTACCTACTGAGCCACTGACACTGACACTCTTGCAAATCTAAGTAAACTGGACATCCTTTATCACCATGCGTTACGGTTCATTACCAACTCCCCTTACCGTTTGCACCACTGTGACTTATATGCAGCTGTTGGTTGGACATCCCTTACTACTAGACGCCTGCTCCATGCTGGGCTATGGACTCTTAAACTGCTCCTGCAGAAATTGCCAAGCTATCTCTCTTCCCTTATTAGTATCTCACATAGTGCATACTCGTTAAGAAAATCTGACTTTATTATGCTTGACATACCAAGGACGCGGACTTCCTTTGGTAAATGTGCTATTGCATATGCCCTTCCCTCCATTTGGAACCAATTACAAACCGTACTGAAACTAACTAGCACAGTTTCAATAAACTTCTACAAATCGCTAAGTTCAGCCAAAATAAAAGACACCTGTAACTGTCATTAAGTCTCTTCCTTCCCCATGTGCCATATTTATCCACTGGTAAGGTATAATTGATTTGTCATATTAACTGCTTTCCTTCCCTTCTACTCCTGGCTTTATCTTTGCTTACGCCCACTGCCACTCTATCAAATCACTCCTCCTCCTCCCCCACATCAGTTGTAGACTGTTGTTTGTTCTAGCTGCCAAAATATTGTATATGTATTGCACACACCAGTCATCATGTTTCATTTATCAGTATGCAACCTGTAAGTCGCTTCCCTGTCTTATATCAGTGTTTACCACCTGCGGTCACCCTATGTGGTACCCTTGTATGTATATCCAGCCTGTATCATGTAACGTGCATTTCATGTATATACTGTTATTACCTATCTGTGTTTGTACTTTAAGTGTTTATGTCACAGGACCTCCTTGTGAATGAGCTTGCTCAATGGAGTTTTCCTGCAATAAACTTGAACTTGAACTTGAACTATGTTTACAGTTTTGCCCCCAGCCCTTATGGTAATGTCATAGTGCTGGGATAGCTTGATGTGAAGGATGATGCTTTGGCAGCCACACTGTTCAGCCAGTGGAAAGGACATGTAATGTCTAAGGAAGGTTCCCTGAATTTGTATCCAGCACCACCCACCACCACTCCACACAGCAGATCAATGATAAAGCATGGTACGTAGTCATGAAACAGCCACTCACCTGGGCAGTAGCAGGCCAGGAGTGTGGGTGTAGAAGAGATGTGGGTCAATGCCACAGAAGGATCACATTTCTTAGTAAGTACAGCACCATTACAAGCCAATAAGTAATTGTGTAAATGATTTGTATTGTATAAGTGAACAATGTCATTGTATAGCAATTAACAATATTATATTGCATGTTTATTAAGCAGTGAGTGTTTGAGAGAATGACTTCTAAAGGAAAATATTGATCAGAACTATAACATTGGCATTCAATGTAAGTGTATAGTAGTTACATCCTTCTTATGCTTTAAAGTGTCAGTTTCTGTGTACTTACTTTGCAAATACGTGTTAGTTAGGAATTAACTGTGGAAACAATGCCACAGAAGCAGCACATTCCTTAGTAACTACACAAATGATACACCATTCTTCTTACACATTTTTTTTAGTGTAAGTTTCTGCATACTTACTCTGCAAACACGTTAGATAGTCATTAATCGTGGAAACAATGCCACAGAAGCAGCACATTCCTTAGTAACTATGGCACTGTTACTCCCTTCTTCTTACACTTTAAGTGTCAGTTTCTGCCTACTTACTTTGTAAATACATTTTAGTTAGGCATTAACTGTGGAAACAATGCCACAGAAGCAGTACGTTCTTTAGCAACTACAGCATTGTTAAAAGTCAATAAGTAATTATGTAAATTAATTATTTTTTATTGTATAGCAATTTACAATATTAGATTGCATGTAAGCAGGAGGAGGAGGCAGAAGTAGGCCTGCTGGTGAAACTCCTTGGAGAGATTAAGGAAGTATTCTTTGTAGATTCTGCCACCCTCATGGAGTGGCTGACACCGGTCCAAGCTGCCAAAATGCATAGGGTGTTGCATACATTTTGGGAAATGTTCACAGGACAAATTAGGTATACCATGCTGTTGGAGCACCACATGGACACAGGGTCTCAGGTAGTCACCCTACAGAGTCCCTGAGGGAGTTAAACTTGCCATTAAGGGGGATATAAGGTAAATACTGACTCTTAGAGTAATCCAGGAGTCCAGTAGTCCCTGAGCCTCCTCAGTGGTACTAACAACCAAGAAGGATGGGACCACAAGGTTCTGCATCAATTACTGCAAGCTCAATAGCTGTCTGAAATTGGATGCCTACACAATGCCCAGGATGGATGAAGTCCTAGAGAGGTTAGAGAGAGCCATGTATCTAATTACAATATACCACACAATGGGATATTGACAGGCACACCTAGTCCCTGATGCTAGAGAGAGGTTGGCCTTTGTCCTATTTGGGTTTGAGTACAGATGAAGCCCCTTAAACAAGTCATGGTTAATGATGCCATTCAGTTAACTGGGATGTTTCCTTGGTAACGGATTAGTACCTCACGGTTTTCAGTTAGTACAGTAGTTCTGATGTTTAGTAGGGAAGGTGGTTTCAGTTAATTTGGGGTGGCTTGAGGTGGGTTTTTTTGCAGGCTATGTTAAGTCATGTCACAGTTTCACAGTCCTGGTGCCAACAGCACTGTGAGCTTGGCACATGGAACATCTTGCAGCCGATGGAGGGGGAAATGTGTTGTAAGATCTAGCCTGATGCCCATCAGAGCAGAATTTCATACCTTTCGATGGATCTTGGACTGCATTCAGTCTGGGGTAGGAGATTTTGCTCAGGGGTACATGGATAGCATCACCTTCTATAGTCAGACATGAGAGGATCACATCAGCAACATGACCAAGATGCTCTGTGGACTGACTGCTGTAGGCCTGAGAGTAAAGGCAGAAAAGTGCCAAATATGGATGGCAAAGGTGTCATATGTACGACACAGGGTAGGGAGTGGGTGCATCCTATCTAAACCAGTAATTCTGAGGCCATTAGGAAAGTACAGCCCTTCCTAGGGATGGCAGAGTACTATGGAAAGTCTGGTGCAAACTTCAGTAGCATAGCCAAGCCCTTGTCCAATCTTTCTTTTGTCTTTTTCATTTTTTTTTTGTATTTGATCACTTGATGTGCATCACTGCGCATTTTTACAAGTGGCAAGTAATACATTTAAACATAAGCACACAATACAGAACTATTAATACAATACATAACACAAATCTCACAAAACAACAATGACAGAAAATGTTCAGTGGCTAGATCATTGTGAGAAAACATTCCTCCAGTTGAAGGAGACATTGTGTTGTGCACCTCTGCTTGCAAACCCTGACTAATCCCTGAAATTCACTGATGTGGATGCACCTAATCATGGGCTAATGGCAGTTCTGAGTCAGCCATGCACATGGGGGAGGATTACCCGGTCATGTACTGTACCTGAAGAAGTTGCTGCCCAGAGGAGGTCTACACCACAGTTGAGAAAGATCATCTGGGTATTGTCTGGGCTCTGCAGATGCTGCAACAATATTTGTATAGGAGTGCATTCACACTGGTTACCAACCACAAATCCTTCACATGGCACCAGAGGACCAGTGGGTAAAACCCCACATTTGTAGGATGGAGCCTGATGCTGCTGTTCTATAACAAGGACATTAGCCACCACAGTGGTTCACAGCATTGCCGTGCAGATGTTTGTTCTAGGCAATAACCAGTGACCCTGTAAAGAACAGCAGGTACTTTAAAAGAATTTAAAAGTTGTTAAACCAGGGAGAACTGGGGGCATATTAGGTAGAGCAAACCTGCTAACATATAAAAATCATTTAATGAAGCTAAACATTTTTTTTTCCATTTTTCCAGGGGATGGAGATGTGACATTTTGCAATGTATTATTTTGTGTGTTGGTTTATTTATTTATTTTTTTTGCTGCTTAGGTGTGCTAGACAACAGAATTGCCTATTTTCATGCATGACCCAGAAGTGTTACAGACATGGTGCCAGAAGTCACATGGCGACAGTACATTTCATAGCAGAGTTTCTGAGGTATAGTTATGTATGACCTCAAAACATGTTAAGGAACATCATTTAACAATTGTATAGCAGTGCTATGACAATACATTATAGAAACAGAGAATTCAGCTGTGGTATAGCCATACAGACAGTTAAAATGGTCAAAACAATGATACAATCAGAGCCCAGGGAAGGACAGTAAGACAAAGATGATGAACAGGAAGGATACAGCCAGGCCCAGAGCATACAGATATAAACAGGTTCAATAAAATGCTTAGCAGTAGAACAGGTTTAGCACACTTTGTCACATGAAGGGAGATAACAGCAAGTGTCATAGGGGCAGGGAAGAATAAGCCACATGAGCTTTTATCATTGCACATAAGGAACTTATGGAGTTCCTTCTTAAAGATCATGTGCAACAGAGAGAACCTTAGCTCTAGAGGGAGAGAGAGTTCCAAAGTTTGGGAGAGAATGTTGAGAAGGCACTTTCCCCCATGTTTGATGCACATTTGGGTACCACCAAGAAGGACCTGTCATTTGATCTCAGGGTGTAGGCAGAAGTGGCCAGTTTGAACATGCTGGTCAGGGTGGCTGGTATACTGGAGTTTGAGATCTTACTGATAAGGCAGCAAGTGGTATAACTCCACAATGATGAGAGGGAGAGCTGAGACTTGAATAAAGTGAGCAGTGGTGAGTAATTTTGGCCCAGATAAAGCACAATGACAGCTGTTATTGTAACAGATGTTCAATTTGTTCATTAATCCTTTATTGGTCTCCTGACATGCTACTAGGCTGTGTGCAAGACTTGGATGAAGGACTCCCTGGGCAACTGCTACTCTGGCAGCTGAGGTGAGATTATGCCTAATCTTGTAGGTGAGCCCAAGTATAGAATTGACAGCTCTGATGACATTAGACAAGTGTAGGTTGAGATACAAGGCAGGGTCAAGGATTACTCCAAGGTACTTAAAGGATATGACCCCATTTAAGGGTGAGACAACATGGCTATTGATGGTTATCTGTGATAAGCAGGTTCTGATCTTGGATTGAGAACCAGAGAGCATGGATATGGTCTTTTTGGTATTTAAGAGTAGCTTGTTTTGCTTCAGCCAGTGTTGGAGGATATGAAAGTCAGTGTTCAGATTATGGTTTATAGTGGACAAGTCAGCAGAGCTGGAATAGAGCACCATGTCATCAGCATATAATATCATAAAGGTTCTGCCATTCCCCAAGAGCAGATCATTTGTAAAGAGATAGAACAGAAGAGGACCCAGGATGGATCACTGTGGAACGCCAGTGACACTGTGGGCAAGTGCAGACTTGGCGCTGTCAATCTGTATGAACTGCTTCCTTTCAGAGAGGTTGTTAGTGAGCCAGGCAGTAGTATTGGAATTGAAGCCAAGAGTAGACAGTTTGGAAATCAGTAAGGAGTTGTCCACAAGGTCAAACGCCTTCGACAGGTCAATGAAGATACCCCCTGTGAGCATGTCTTTGTCCATAGCTGATCTGATGTCATTAGTTAACTGAATAATGGCAGTGGATGTACTGTGTCATACACTGAACCCGTGCTGAGCTGGGGAAAATAAGATGTGTTGTTGCAGGTGATCCGCTACCTGGGTGGCCACTATTTTTTCCAGTATTTTGTTTAGCACTGATAATATAGCAATGGTGCTGTAATTGTTCAAATTTTTGGTATCCCCTTTTTTTTGGATGGAAACTACCCTAGCTGTCTTCCATGTAGACAAACACACCCAGTGGATATTGATAGATTAAACAGCCTTGTAACAGGAGCTATTATTTGAGGAGTGATGGTTCCTAGGAAGTAACCCATCAGCTCCAGCTGACCCATAGACGGGAATGGTCTTTAGCAGGTGCCACACCTCTGATTTAGTGATTGGCATAAGTTTAAATGGGGGGTTAACCGAGCTCTTGGTTGCAGGTGTTTGAGTGGTGTCTGACTCAGGCAAATTGGTGTACTCTGAGAGATCCAAGAAACATTGGTTTTGGACATTTGCAATTGTTGAAATGTTACAGTTGATTCAATCCAACATCATCTCCATTATGGATGCACTTGTACCCTTCCCCATCATGGAACTAATGTGGTTCCAGAAGCCACAAGAGTCCTTCATTGACGCTTGAAGGAGCTGTTTGTGGTAGTTACTCTTAGAAGAACAAATAGATTTTTGACACAGTTTCCTAAGGCATCTATACTCATCCCAGTCAGCAGGAGACTTGGATTGTTTAGCCTTGGTCCAGAACTTATCCCTCAGTCTGATGGTGGCAAAGAGATCACTGTTCTACCATCTGGTTGCCATGCCTCTGATTCTTTGCTTCTTTAGTGAAATATACTTTTCCTTGAGGTCCAAAAGAGTATGTATGAAGAGTATTTTATTATCAATTATGCCTTTATAAAGTATTTCAGAGGAGGTTTTAGGTCTGGTGGTAACTGAAGATTATCTACCTCTGTAACCCATGCCTCAGGGCACTCAGCTAGGAGTGCCCTGTATAGACCCTGGGTTTTGGGTGTACTTTGTTCCCCATGGTCTTCAGTGTTTGTTATTATTATCCTGCACCATATGTAAATATCATGGACTATTACATGTTATTGTATACTTCATGCTTTGGGTGATGGAGTAATTTTATGTTTAAATAACCAAGGGAAAATTGGCATCTGTGATCCAATTCTGAAGAGACAAGCTACAAAGTTACCATATCTAAAGCAAAGTGTTCTCAGCTTACTATAACTGGATTATAACTAAATCATTTTTCTGAATCACATTTGAGCATCCAAGGAAGCATTATTTATATGTCCCAATCATTTATTATAAGATCAAACTCATTTTGCTGTGCTTAAACATGCATAAATGAGTCTATCCTCCACAGGTATTTAAATTGGCTTCTATATTTTATGTCACCCCAGGTAAACATGTCCTCCTTGTTCACCTTTGCATTTAAATTTCATTTCAAACTTCATTCTTTTATTTTCAACATTTTCTATTGCATTTCATGATGTTTCCATGCAGCTAACATCAAACAACTCTCCTTTAAATAACGTTCCAATATTTTCCTGTGTTGCAGTTACTTAAATCCTGTTACATGCCTCTGGCGGCTTTTCATATCCAATAATTGACTTCTTATACATTTAAATACAATTCTCCTCAATTTCTCAACATAAGAATTCTTTTGTTTAGTAAAAGTGTTATTAACCTTGTTGCATCTGTGTTATTCTCTTTGGGGGAAGCAACCGAGTCAGTATAAACACTGACCTTTTATAACGTGGCATTAGTTAACCAAATCCAGCAGTACAGCACATAAGTAATCCATGTGGCTCCCTATGTGCTTGAGTGGGCATGTCATAGCCCACCTGCATGTTAGACCCACTTCTTAAAACATCACCTAAAAGAAGTATTGGTTACCAATTCTCTTTCACATGTTTTAGAATTGTTAAGTTTAACGTATACCCTTTTAAGTTTCACTATAGCTTTTTATTAACTTTCTCTAGTTGTGTAATATTTTCCAATTCTTTTCACACCGCTTACTTTACCTCTGAATTTTACCAGCTAAATGATCTCTAAAGCTTTTCTCTGATCACCCTTATTACTTCTAATACATATCCATAATGACATCAATCTTTAAAGACATCAAGGCTCTGTTATCTTTTTCCTGATTTATCAGTTGTAAAATGTCATTTATAATTGATTTTAAGGTGTCAAACCTCCTACATAATCAAGTATCATCTTTAATGCTTCTTTTAGGTGCTGCTTTAAGAAGTGGTTCCTTCACCCAGGTGGGTTATGACATGTCCACTTAAGCGCATAGGGATCCACATGGATTATTTATGTGCTATGCTGCCTGATTTGGTTAACCGGTGCCACGTTATAAAAGGTCAGGGTTTACACTCACTCGGTTGCATCCCTCAAAGAGAATGACATGGATACAACAAGGTTAGCAACACTTTTACTAAAGGAAAGTATTCTTATATTGAGAAAATTAAGAGAATTGTATTTAAATGTATCAGATGATGGCCCAGCTTTCTTCAAACTGTGAGGCATAAATTCAATCTGCTGTACAGTATGAATATACAAAGATGACATCATACTAAAGCCATTTCATATACCCAACCTTCTTGTATTGCAGTGTCCTCAGCTTATGGTACTAACCATGCCCTCTCATGTTCTCCCTTCCTCCATCTGCCACCACCCCCCTTAACATGCCTCTACTTTCCTCTTATGCCTATTCCTGCCCCTCTTGAATCTGGTCACCACCTTTGAGTCCCTGTATTCGAGCAGTGCATTCCAACAGTCCACCATCCTCTCCCTAAATCATTGCCTTGTAACCTCCCTACTAAAGCTTCCCATCCCCCCTTCCACTCCATCAGCTTTGGACTATGTCCCCTTGTTGTTCAACTTCTAATTAGCTTGAACAGACCCTCCTTAACCACCATATTTATGATTTTCCAGTATTTGATGGTGTCTGTCATGTTCCCTCCCAGTAAATTCCAACAGTTAATTATTGTTACCTGACCATGGGCATGTAAGATCATACATTTGTGGGGGTGGTTACGGGGACCATCAACCACACTATTAAGAAAGTTGCTAGCACTAATGATTTTAGACAGATCTAGAACTGAATGTATAGATAAATATTTACATGTAGTGGAGTTGGTTGATGTCAAAAACTCAGATGCAGTATATTTTTTAGTGATATAGACTATACACCTCTCCCCATTATCTGGGAGACTGCAAAGATTGATTCAGAGGGCTATGATATCCCCAACAGTCCAACATTCTCAGCATGCAATTTGGTGGATGGCTGGGTCTAGAAAGAAGTGATGACTGTCACCGGTAGGAGACCAGTTTCTGCAATAAGTAAATAAGCTAAGTGGCAAGTGAGGAGCAATGAACATGAACAATATTTGGGGGGATTTAAATCACTGAGCTTCCTATGATGGTATAAGAAGCAATCCTTATCATAGTGTCAGTTGCATGTACATGGGCATCATGGAGCAATAGTTCAGATCTTATAACACCATGTTCCGCCCCTTTCAGGATGGACAGAGGGACAAGTAAGGGTTGAGGGGTGCCTACATACACATGGGACAGTATTGAATCTACAGAAGACTCTGCAATACAGAGTGATGGAGAGATGACATCAGTCTGTGTACAACTAAAATCAATTGACTGGAGAAAGATTAGGTTGGCATTACTTTACAGGCTAGCAAGGATTAATGACGGTGCAGACAGATATTTGGGTGCAGAAATAGGGTGGTTGCCATGGGATAGGTGATGATAGTGGTCTCATGCAATTCATTGTTTTACAGCTTCCCAGCACTTTCCAGGGTTGTTGTAATGCAAAATATCTATTTTGTCATCCTGTTTTGATGTTTTGTATCTATTGTCCATTATTCATTGAATTTTGTCTTTTTTCTGCTGTACTTCCTGTATCCTCATCCCTTCCTCGAGGATGCATCGGGAAATGGGCATTTACTGCTCAGTATGCCTTTCCTGGTGAAATTTTTAAATAAATAAATAAATATGGATTTGATATTACTTAAGCGTAATTGCTTCAACCTGTGCCTGTTATTAGTGTTCAAACTGTCAGGCCATATAGATTAATACATACACTCTGTAGCCATTTTCAGACTCTGCCCTTGTTAACTGGTACCACATATGCTTCTTCTACATTACACCCTTGAACCTAATAACACTATGTTTTATTTGACCAACTGCTTGCGATCCAGAAAAAAAATTATTTGGGTTCTTTGTATCCCACCAGCAGCTTCTGTGCCTCTGTCTGTCATATTGAAGTAAGGTTTTACTTATGCACAGAGTCACCATCTCATCAACTGATGCCATATTAGTACCATTGTCTGTGTTTTCCCTGACCATCCTTCCCCATGCCTATGTCTTTAACACAGCAAAGCCATTCACTCCCATGATTCAATTTTGCATCCATATTACCCTCACACCTTGCTACACCCTATCACTATCACAGCTCTTATTCTGTGTGACCTCATCACCCATGTGTCCGTCTCAAAGATGGAAAAGAATGAAATCTGCAATTGTCATCAGATGTTTTCTTCTTACCCTAGGATCACATTGGATCACACACTTGAATTGGCCCACTGATGCCTGAGCCCACACACACCCTCCATCTGCAACTTTCCAGATGACACCTGAGAAAGAGGCTCATAGATTGAATTTGGTGAGTGGAAACCACTGTTTTGACTGTAAATAAAGGGTCATGCAAAATAGGGAAGTATGTTGCTTTCATTTACTCTCACACCTTGGAGTGGGTGGATTTGACTATAACAAGGGCTGTGTATTGCACTGCTTGTGTGGTATGCATATGTTGTCCCTTGCTTTGACAGGAGTGATTCATTCTAGACTCAGATGTGCACACGGGTGGGTGGGTGGTACTTGGGGTGGTTTGGGTGTCAAGGTATTAAATCACATTGCAAAGCTGAAAACTTGTTACTAAATTTGATGTTGCTAACATCAGTCCATCATCAGCAATTGACATCACAACATAACTCTTTTTTGCTTCTATTATTGGGTGCCTCTGTGGAAACTGCAGGACTATGCCCACTGAAGTGGAGAACAGGTGTTGCCATTCATACCCATGTGTTCATGTGAAAATGGATGCTGCAAACAATGCAAGATATATTGCTGATGTATGGTGGTTTCAGCTCAACTGCCTGGAAGAGAATGTTCTGGGCTCTACCTTAACTGCATACATTTGGCTTGATGGTCCATTTAGTATATTAACCTAGCACAGTGAGCATGACAACTTGGAAACACACCTTTTCATCTCAAACTTATTTTATTTTAACCACAGTTTGCTCATTTGTCATGGGCACCCTTACATCTCACAGTCTACTCAATTGTTTGTTTCATGCCTTTTTGCTCTACCTTCAGTGTTCCATTTTTGCATCTGCATGAACTTCAGAGTCAGTATACTGTATTTGTACCCACCTGATCTGGATGTGTTGGGTGGTGGTGGTGGAAGGGGGGTTACTGAAGATATCTTTAACACTTTCTGTGAAAAACAACTTAATTACATATAATGTCAGAGTAATTCTCTCCTTCGATGCATACACAGAAGCACAGTGTCCCCTTGTTATTGCTCACTTTTGTAAAATTCTTTCGTATTAAAAATGCACTCATACAACGGTGCCATAATGTCTGCATGTGACACTCCTGTTTTTGAAAATGGCCAAGGAATTCCCACTGCTTGTAGCATGCCTGTTGCCATTTTTGGTCTATCCACTTCCTTCATGAATCACTACAAATGGGTAAGAGAAATGCACTGCCCACTTGGGTATCTCACATAACACATATATAATTCATGAAAACCTTCATTCCTGATTGCCATCACAAACATGGCTTGATCCTTTACTGAAATAAAAAAAAATCTTCTGGGTAGACCAAATAATGACAGTCAAGTAAACAGAATGCAAATACAGTGATGTTACTTTCACCTAACAATATATCATTGGACATATATAGGTAGCATAGAAAACTCAGAATTCTAATACTGTTCATCATCTTGCATGAGTTTTGCTCAGCAATGCATGTTGGTAGTTTGGGGGTGGAGGGTGTCCAACAGCAGAAAGCAGATCTTTTGATTATTACACTCCTCTAATCTAATCTCACAATGCAATCACTACAAAAGAGTGACAGGTGAGTGAAAGGTGGAAAACTTCTTTGGTGTGACTATGTCATATACTGTGTAAATAAGTCATTATACATTTTGTGGCTTTAAAAAGTGTAACATTTTATCTGTTCTGTAATAGCTGCCTTTTGGTCACATTTCAAATCATCACTAATGGACCCAGGGGAATTTGGTGTCAACACTCTTCAGCAACTGGAGTCACTAGTGTTACTATGCCTCTCGCCAAAGGTGAGACCAAAAAGCATCAATATCCCCTATGTTCATAGTGGTGGATTAGCATGCAACCATTGGCTCCTCACTAGCCAAATCATCAGTCATGCTCTGCCTTATGTTGCTGTGCCACGGTGACAACACACTCAATTATGAGTTCACACACATCTATGAGTGGGTAACATGAGCTGTCAACC
The DNA here is from genome assembly GCA_016271365.2 of Neoceratodus forsteri. Classification (NCBI taxonomy): domain Eukaryota; kingdom Metazoa; phylum Chordata; order Ceratodontiformes; family Ceratodontidae; genus Neoceratodus; species Neoceratodus forsteri. The sequence goes on along the minus strand of CM028135.1, from coordinate 494,604,276 downwards.
TGCATGATTTAGACAACGTCATATGCTTCACTTCTCAGAAATGCATTGCATGCATTCCTATGCAGAAAGTCAAGAGAATTTCACTTCATGAATGAACCTAAATGCCTTTCCAAGTTATGTGATGGGCTGAAGTTGCTGACATAATGTTGCTTGCACACCAACCTGTAAGTGACTTTACAAAGTCTTATATATAACTGTCCTGTAAATGATACATATTTATCTTATTACATTCAGGATCAAAAGACTGATGGCGTACAGACAGTACACCCTATGGATTTGGTGAAGACTTGGTTTCAGGAATCATAAAGTAATTCTATCCTGTGTGGTGTTGAAGATACGTTCATCATTCCCTCCAAGCCAGTATACTGGGTTCAAGCAGTGGCATCATGCTCATAGGGCCCGAGGGGCATGTGCTCCCCCAATATTTGTGTCCAATCTAGAAAGAAAGTCATGTATTTTGTATTTTGTTTTAATCTATGGAAGGGACAAAAACAATTGGTGTTTTTTTAAAGTCTTTGGTGGGGGGGGTCCGATTCCGATCAGTCTCAAGGGGCAACTTTCAAAAAATGCATGCTTGCGTTGCAGGCTGTGGTCTGTAAGAAGAAAAGTCAGTGACTGGTAGTCCATGCTGAAAATAAGCATAAACTCTACCAATCACTTCTCCTTTTCCCCCACATGTTTCTGTTATTTTTTGTGCAGCCAATCACCATGAAGAAATATCACATCAACATCCAATCGGAAAGTAACACAGCGCGTAGACAACAACCATACCGTGCGGCAAACCTGTGACTTTTCCAGTGCCATCTCGGTTGGGATTGCATCTCATTTGTTGTGAGACTGTAAGAGAGAGTGTGGTCTGCACCAGGATTTGGAAAGTTTGAACACTTGAGTGAGCAGCCAGCCACCCAGGAAAGGAAGGAGCAACTCATCTCGAGTTATGGCCATCGGCTGAAGGGATCGTCATCGCCTCTCCATAATATTCGGCTCTGACTAGTGACTGAGCCAGACAGTGAGCCTGCTCATTCAGAAAGACAGAGGCCGAGCAAACTGGATAGTAGTGTTGTACTCTTACCCTACTCTTCTTCTTTACAGCCTCATGGTTTGAACTTGAAAGGGTGTGCTGGGCTGGCTCTGGGCTGTTTGCCTAGGTGGAGGGTCGGGAGGGAGTCAGGACATCAAAGCACCACAATCTGCAAAAAACACTGCGGCGATCTGGCAGACATCCCATCCAGTTCAGATGGACATCTAATTGCAGCGCCACCAGCAAGCAAAAGGAGTGGATGGAGCCACTGAGCCACCACAGATTGCCATCGGGCTTAGCGAGGATCAGGGCCAGGCAGCAGCTGCAGACTATTGTTTTAAGTCTTCAAGCCTGGTAAGAATCTGGAGTGGAGTATGGAGGACTCATATGTTGAAAGAATTAAAGTTGACATAGTGATTCTGATTTCTGACTAGGTAGATAGATTCATTATTTATACTAGTGTATGGTGAAAGACAGTCAGAATAATGACATGCCGCAAGCAGCACCTCGGTGAGTGAGGTGCACTGGTGCTGCATGTGGCATGGATGTCATTATTCTCTCTTATTCTGCACCTCGATGGAGTCGCTGCTGCTACTGCCGCTATGAGCAAGTCGTTCACACAGGCTATGGCCTGTGGTTGTTCACTTATTAACAGTTTTTTTGTGAGCTTGGGATCCTCCACCCATCATTTCAGGACACCATATCCCAAGGCACGCTCACAGAAAAACTATAGCAGACAGTATCAGTTGTTCTGAGTGATTTTTTTCTGCCCCACGTTGTTCTGCCACCACCCTTCTTTAGTGCTAGCTCATTTTCCTGTGACTTTTGTTTGTTTTTATGTAAGTTTATTAACTTATATTTTTTGTATATTTTTACTTCTTGAGCATTATGCAAAAATGCTGGCAATGTACTTCCTGTAGAGCTTGGTATGGTCCCAGTGCTGAAGTGGTGTAATGTAACTTGGAATTAATACCCCTCTGTTCCCATCTTTTAAAGCCTGGATCACTCAGGAACTCTGCATTTATTGGGTGGGTGACCCCATAGAGGTGTGAGGCTGGTAGGAAGGGAACTCCAGCCCCTAACCTGTGAATCCTATGCCATAGTTTCAGCAAGTGTATAAGGACTGGGTTTCCTCACTGCCACCCCACAGCTGTAAACAGAACTACAACTGCGAGTCTCTGCTTCCCTGTGAATGCTTAAATATACCTTTCTATTTGCATTGAACATTACACCAATCCATCAGGCCCACCAGCTGCATCACTCATTAGTACTTTTTAAAGTGGGGAACTCCCAAGCCCCCCACCCCTTAACATGGCCTTGCAATCTGGGTCACATGCGCCTGATGAGGCATTCTCTCAGGGCAGTCCTGCATCTGCGGAATAGTAACAATGATCAGACCAGTGATCCTATTTGAACATTATTGTCTGTTCCCTCTATTGGGCATCACTAAGTGCCCTTTGTTGGGACTTGAACCAAAACCAGGGACCCTGAGTCAGCACTCAGCAGCAGCTCTAACCATTCCACTAAAGGTATATTCCTAGCAGCTGGAAATTTACAACTCGTATGACTTTCTGTAACTAGAAATGAACAAAAAGGACTTGGCAGTGGCAGTCTATGTCAAAAAACTGCTTGTGGACACTTCAGGTCATTTTGCCAAGTTGTGGAACTTTATTGTGAAAAGAACAAAAGCAGTGTCCATTGTAGTAGCCCAGGAAGGCTACACACTAATATCAATGTTTCGCAGTCATTACGTGTGGTGGGCTTTGTCAAAGCACCTGAGTGTGAAACATTGGTATTAGTGTGTAGCCTCCCTGGGCTACCACGGACATACTGCTTATTGTTGTTCTTTTTCAAAATAAATTTCCTTTTACACAGCTTAGCAAAATAACCTGCCACATCTACAAGCAGCTTTTTGATACAGAGTGCTGAGTCCTTCTTGCTCATATCTACATGTTGTGGGACTTATGAGCAGCTATCCCCTTGGGAGTGACCCTTCTTCGTCTGCTCTTTGTTTTTTTGTTTCTTTTGTTAACCAGGAGAGACACACTAAGCTAAAAACCTGTTTATAGGTGTGATCTCAGAGCACAATGAAGTTAATTGACTTGCTCAGGGTCACACAGTATGCAAGTGGGGGCTGTGGGATTCAAACCCAGGTCTCCAGGTTTGCAGCTCAGAGCCTTAAACCACTGCACTATACTGCTGATGCAGAGATCTCATCAGTACTTCAGTAGCCCCCCCAAAGTGAAATGAACAACAAACAAAGTCAAAAACACATGGATGGCATGCCTGCCTGCTGATGACAGTGCCACACTGGCAAGGGCAAGGGTCTACCACAGAATATCTAATGCATTGATTGTGTTGTCTCTAGATGCAGTGGAAATATTACTGTCCCTCACTCCCTCACCACAAAAGGCTTTGTGTTTTACTATATGTAATCCATGTATTAGATATTCTGTGGTAAACCCTTACCCTTGCCAGTGTGGCACTGTCATTGGCAGGCAGGCATACCAGCCATGTGTTTTTGACTTTGTTTGTTATTCAGTTCACTTTGGGGGGGAGGCTACTGAAGTGCCGATGAGACTGCTGCCTCAGCCATTAGTTTCAGATCCCTGCCTCTGGTCTGCAGATTCGGTGTGTGTATGTGGGGGGGAGGGCTGCAATGGTGTGCTTATGATTTATTTTTTTTACTTTGATTGAGTCCCCCACCCATTATTGGAGTACTATTAGTAAAAATAAGCAGTACGGAGTGAACTTTTTGGGCTTTATCTTTTGGAGATCCTGTGGGAGGTGAGATGTCACTAAATGGGTAATGAATGTCTGTGTGTGCCCCCTGCCCAGGCAGTTTTAGTGTTGTTGGCAATATCCTGTAGATTGTATTTCAGTCTGGTTTGTTGTGTGCCAGCAGACCTGCAAGCTTCTTTCATTCATGGACTAAGTTAGCTGATTTTATATATGATAAAAGACTCACAAAATGCACAAGTTCTGACTAGTTCTTTCAAAATTTCTTTAAAATACAAAAGGTCACACTGTACAGACTGAACAAAGAACAAGAACAATTTATCATTGCACTAGCATCTATTAGTATTATGGCATTTAGCTTGTTGGGGAACAGCTTTCTGGCCTGCTAAAAGTCACCAAAATGCACCATTTGACTTCAATTTTTCAAATTTTTCCCAGGAGAGCATGCCCCCGGACTCCCCTAGAGAGGTTTGGATTTTGTGCCCCTCCAAAATTTCTGACTGCATGACACCCCGGGTTCAAGGATGCTGTAGAATAGCTGTATTTACTTAGAAATGTTTTTTCCTAATTAACTTTTTGTCATTATTTAGTAGACATCGTAACACTAGATACCTGTTATTTCTTGTTACTGTATGTACAATACTTTATTGTTATACATAAACATTTGTCATTTTCTGGGTTTCATGCTTATTGACAACTATTTATGATTAACATGCTGTAAAATTCTTATAATTACTGGTGACCATAAATATCAACAAGATTACTGTTTTATTAAAAATGCATATCAATCGGATAACAGGTTATAATGCTCCAAAGGCAATAATAACCTGAAATCTGGTTGATGAGATACTTCATCATAACCCAAAATCCGGTTAATATGACATTTCACAAAGAAACTGATGCATTCCATTGTTTCACAAAAAGTATTTCAACTGCAGTATTTTCAACTACATTTTATTCATGTACAGTTCAATTTCTTCAAAAATAAAACTGCACTCTAGCTAAAAAATTTATTTTTCTTTCAAGGTGCTAGAAATAGTCTAAACCTCCACACTAGCAATTATAAACAAATGCTAGTCACAGCCGATAGGGCTGTGAAGAGCTACCAAATGACCAAAGTTATTTTCTTGTTGGTGCCATAAGGTGCTGTTTAGTCACAATCATCAAAAACTGGCATGCTGCTAAATCATTTCTCTTGAATTTATTTAGTCAGAGTACATGCTGCTGCTGTGTGTGTGTGTGTGTGTGTGTGTGTGTGTGTGTGTGTGTGCTTGCCTGCAACCTGTCCTGCCCATAGGAATGAGATAGCTAACAGCTGCAGTTGCACTGTTTGTAATCTGACACTGTAGTCTGACTTTTAGTCAGAGTACATGCTGCTGCTGCTGCTGCTGCTGTGTGTGTGTGTGTGTGTGTGTGTGTGTGTGTGTGTGTGCTTGCATGCAACCTGTCATGCCCATAGGAATGAGGCAGTTAACAGTTGCAGTTGCACTGTTCATAATCTGACTTTCAGTTTCAGAAAATTCCAGACAGCATATAATGAGTTAACCCCTAGGTTGCTGAAAGTAACAGAATAAATCTATTAGACTGAGCTGAACAGATGACAGAAACAGCAGGTTAAAAAGTTTTTTTTTTGTTAATATCCCGAGAAGTTCTGAGGTACAATACAGTAGCATTCCCTCCCTTCAGAGAGCTTTAACACAGAGCAGCAAATAACAAAAATCAGAGGGGGTGTGCACTATTTTGCAGCTGAGAAGAAATACTTCCAAATGTTGAAAAAGGGAGTTCCACTATCAGCTATTTCAGAGCTACAAACTGACTGATCCCAAAAGGGCCCACAGCCCTAAAATTAAAGGATAGGTAAGTTTGATGTTATGGATATTTTTCACATACCCTAGGTGTGTGAAACAAATCCATAACACACACTTACCTATCCATTATTCTCTATATTATATACAGTGCTATTACAGTATGAATAAACATCCCTATTGTGCAATTATCATGCACAACACTCACTACAGCTAGGAACATTTATTTTATTTTTTTTTAAAGTTTCATCAGGAAGTACATCATGAGCTGTAATAGTTCATTTCCAGAAGAGTCCTGGTGGGAGGGAGATACAAAGAAGGGTACAATAAATGTAATGTGCGCCATCTGAATGGAGAGAGGTAGCATTTATACATTAGCATACAATTTGAATTTATAACATATACAGTAGAGTAAAAAAAGAGACAATTCTAATACTCACTCTAAGAGTAGACAATATCTAACAGAGAGTAGTGCAAAACAGGCTTAGGCTTACAATATGCATTTAGGTTCAGAGAAACCAAAGGAAACATATACGTAAAGTGCTGGGTTATACATTGTCAACAGATTAGTCTGCAAAGTGCAAGGCCAGTCAATTTAAATGTGATTGAATAGTCATAAGGATACAGAGTGGGGGGGGCGATAATGGTTTTCACTCCCTCTTAATGCTGAGGACCTTGCAAGGGGACAGGTAATAGGTATGAGAGAAGGGATGGGATATCACAAATTGGCTGGTGTTGTGTCAAAGGGGAAGGAGTAGAACAGAGGAGGACGAGAGGTATTAGGTGCAGTTTCAAGATGGAGCTGTGAGGAAGGATAAAGTGCGGGAGTACCATGGGGAGTGGATCAAATGGAAAGGAGAAAGGCTGGACAGGAGAACTAGTCTACCCTTTCTGAAAGTAAGAACCCCACAAGCAAAAGTATAAACATGGGAGGGAATAGCACAAATGGAAAAGAGAAAGGGGGACAGGAGAACTAACCTTCCTTTTTAGGATGCATGAACCCCGCAGAGGGAAGTGTTAATGGAGGGAGGAGGGTAAAAAGAATGCGTGTGATGGAAATCATAAGTGAGGGTGGGAGGGAAAGAAAAATGGAGGGAAAGAGAGATGACAGGGGTAAAAAGGAGGGGGCTATGATAATGAGGAGAAAGAAGGGTAGAAAAGGATTAAAGAGGGGGATGTGGTAGAAGGGAAGAACCAGTGGAGAAAAAGAGGGACAAGCAAGAGAGATGGGGAAGAGTTAGCGAGTACAGTAGATAGTGAGGGGAGGAAGGATCAGCAGAAGTAATGAAAAGAGTATAGGGAGAATTGGTAGTGAGGGGAGAGAGGGTCAGTGGCTGGTGCAGGTGCAGGAGAGGGTAGTATAGGAATGATGGAGGTGGGTAAGAGACTAAAAAGAGAGGGCTAACAAATATCAAAAGGAAGAGAGTTCCAGGTATTAGGGAAATGGTAAGAGAAGGCAGATCTTCCAGAAGTGGAAGACCGGGGGGGAGGGCAAAGGTCCTTTGGATGGAATTAAGGAGAGCATAGGGTGGAGTAGGAGGAGATGAGAGAAGGGAGTGTAGATAGGATGAAAGAGAGAGACAAGCCAGTACTTACCATTCCAATTGGGGCATCCGCATACATATGGATATTTGTGGTTGAGCAGACATTCAGAAGGTCGTTAAGGAAAATAAAAAAGTATAGGGCCAAGTACGGAACCTTTAGGGACACCAGTGTTTATTGGGATGGGGGAGAGGTAGTTGTCAATTCTGGCTGATTGGGACCGGTTTTATGTGATGAAGGTGAGTCTGAAAGATCGCCATCACATAGAGTGAAGAAACTTGAGTCCGCTATCAAAGATGATGGATATTGTACCACTGAAGCACAGCAACAGTCACACAATACTTAACGAAAAGCACAAATCATTTTTTTTTTTTTTTTATTCGGGAGGCAAGTCCCCACACCCCCAAACTTAAATAATCAACTCCAAGTGGGGTGCAGACCATGGGGCAAGTTATTGGATTTCAAACAAAAAAATATTATTCTGTCTCTAGCCGGACCTGAACCTGGGGCTGTTTGCATTGCAAGCGGTGGTGTACACCACTATGCTATGCAAGCAGCTCGGCAGGAATCGGCCTCGAAGGATACTATATCCTGCAATAGAGAGTACAGCCCCTTGCTGTACTCGCTATAGAGGATATAGCGCCCTATTGCACCACTCGCTTTCTTGTAGAGCACTATTATTGAGTCACTCAAAAGTGCAATGCTAAATAATCAGCACTCTACATGGTTGCTACCATTGGGGCCTACTCATGAGGTAGGAGTGGAACCAGTGGGTGGCAGAGTCAGAGAGACCAGCTGTCTCCAGTTTGCAGAGTAGAAGGGAGTGGGCAACAGTGTCAAAAGCCTCGGCCAGGTTGACAAAGATGGCAGAGGTGATGCAACCCTGATCCATTCTACAAAGAATGTGATCAGTACACCTAAGTAGGGAGGTGCTGGTGGAATGGGCCTTTCAGAAACCAGACTGAAAAGGGGTGAAGAAAGAGGAGGAGTCAAGAAATGAAGAAAGCTGGGCCAACATCAAATGCTCTTGTAGTTTAGCAAGGATAAGAAGTAGAGATATCAGGCAGAAGTTACCCAGATTAAAGGAGTCAATGCTTTTATGAAGAGGAATGACAGTAGCAAGCTTCCAGGCTTGAGTGATAGAAGCTAGTGAGTAGGATAGGTTTAGGAGAATGGAGAGCGAGAGGGAGGGCTGTTGCCTGGGCAGATACATGAAGGAGTTTGGGGTCAAGACCATCTGGGCTTTTACCTTTGAGGGGGTTTAAGTCTAAGAGAGCCAGAAGGGTGTCAGCAGGGGAGACTGGATGGAAGGAGAAGCAGGACGAGGGTGAGGAAGGAGCAGATAGAGAAAGGGAAGGGGATGAAGGAGGGGGAAGGGAGGCAAATAGATTTGAAGCACAAGTAGTGAAGAAGTTATTGAATTCAGCCGCAATGGCTGTGGGGGGCAGAGATCGTGAGATCACCAACCTTGAGGACAGAGGGAGATGATTGGGTAGGGAGGTGGTGAGAAAAGGGCCTGAACAACCTTCCAGAATTTGAAGGGGCTACGGAAATTGTCCTGGAAGTTGGAGTTGAAATATTCCACTTTAGCAAGATGGATAGCTCTAGTGCAGGAGTTCTAGAGGGAATGATAAGTAATGAAATAAGTTCTTAAGGTCTCCAAATGCTTTATAAGCCAACCATGCTACATTCCAAGCTTACTGGCAGGCCAATAGTTTGGCCGATAGCCAAGGGAGGTGAAAGCCATGGATTCTAGTCTTCTGTTGAGGGGCATGATTGTCCCAAACATTCAAGAATTGCTTACTGAAGTAGGTCAGGGTGGAATCAATGCAGTGGGCATTGCTCAGAGGGCATCAGTCAATACCTGATAGCTGTGCTTGAACAGCTGACAAATCTAGGGATCTGGAGCAGTAAAGTTGGAGTAAGTTTGGAGAGGATTTAGGCCTATGAATTTTCCACACACAGTAGACCATATGGTGGTCACTGAGAACATCTGTAATACACCTGAGGAGACAACCCAGTGGGAGTGAAAAGTCAGAACCCAGTCAATCAGGATATGATTCCCAGACTTGTGGTTTAGATGATCAATCAATCAATCAATCAATCAAAATCTTTATTTATCCAGGTGAACATCGTTGAGTAAGTTCATTTACAAGATGGACCTGGTTAGCTCCAAGTCAAATGGTACAATGCATACAGAGATATTTACAAAACAGCCAAATAACACAACTGAAAAACAATTAATTTAATTAATGCAAGTAAGTACTCAATCTTACATCAGTCATATCAGTTCAGAGTGCTTCTGTAATACTTCAGGAGGACAAAGTTGGTTCAGATACAAGCTGTTTTAAATTAAAGAAGAGAGAGAGTTACAGAGTTTAGAATGAGTTTTGGCCATCCAGTTGATGTTGAAATCATCCAGGATGTAGAGTTCACCAGAAGAAGAGTGGGTGATATGGGTGATAAGGGAGGAAAAATGATCAGTGACAGTAGAGGGGGAGGAGGAGGGAAGGAAGGGGCAGCAATAGACACAACCCACAAAGATGGGGAGGGAGCATGGAAAGAACATATTTAGTAACAGGAGTTCATATACAGAGGGGGAAGAGATGGAGAGACAGACAGAGTGTTGAATGGTAGAAGTAATGTAGATGGCCACTCCCCCACCCCTACTTGATCAATCTTGCTGGATGAGAGATTAGCCAGGGATGGAGATCGTACTGTCCAGGATTTTAGGGGAAAGCCAGGACTCAGTGAAGGTGAGAACATAGGGCTTAAGGCTAGCAATAAGTGGGTGAACCAGGTCAACCTCAGGGAGGAGATTCCTGATATTGAGATTAACTATTTTCAGTCCTTTTGGGAAGACAGTGGAAGAAGGGGGGGGAAGAGCCAAGATTAGGTTCAACATCTCCGGCAGTCAGTAGCAGTAATAGGATAAGTAGTTTAGAAGGGAAGGAGGTCCATCTATGATGATAAAAGGGGGAAAAAATTTGGGAGGAGGAGTACCGCCTAAAGAACTGGATGCAGGGGGGAAGGGAGAAGCAAAGTGAAGCTGCGTGTACATCGAATGAGCAGAGGAGGGATGCACGTGGCCATAAGTGATAGTTAAGAAGTGGTCGGAGACAAGAATTTGGATTGGTGGGTAAGGTGAGAAAGGGATAGGTAGGTGTTGGAAGAGAAGGAGGAAGGTGGGGATAGAAGTTGAAACAAATAGAAGGGGGAAGATAGGATAAGGAGGAGCATGGTGAGCATGGATGGAGGAAATAAGTGAGAGAGACTGAATAAAATGCTAGATATGGTAGGAGTGGTCAGAAGAAGAGAAATAGAGAGGGCAAAAGGACTTGAAGAAGAAAAATAGATGAATTACAGGAGCGAGGGCAGCAGAAGTAGTAGAGCACATTAGCAAAAGTGATGGGTTGGAGGCTAGAGAACAGTAAGAGCAATGTAGTACAATAGCAAAAGCAGAACACTTTGAACAAGACCAGGAAATTAAAGTATAACAAGTGATGGAGATTTAGCTTATGGTGTCCCTAGTGGCCAGTCACTAAAACCTACTAATTGGAAAGTGGTGAAATAGAATCAGAGCAAGCAGAGGTAGAATAGGATAGGGTTAATAGTGTCCCATGGAAGTAGAATGGGATAGAGACAATGGTGTCCCTAGTGTCCGGTCACTAAAACCAACTAATAAGAAAGTGGTGAGATAGATTCAGAGTAAGCAGAGGTAGAATGGGCTAGGGTCTATGGTGTCCCTAGTGACCATTCAGTATAACCAACTAATGGAAAAGTGGGGAGATGAGAACAGAACAATAGGAACAAGAGAGGCAGATGGGATGACACACACGAAGAAGGGGGAAGAATTTAACTGCATAGATGGCCTAGTGGGTTTGGCTACTGAAACAATGTAGGACCTAGTGCAGAGAGATAAAGGAGATGTGGGTGAAGAGTAGGGGAATAAAATAGGCAATGGGGGAGGGAGGTGGTAGTAATAATGGGGGGGACAACAGTGATGGTAGGGGAGAGTCAAAATGTTACTAAACGGAGGTGTGAGCAATAGCTACACCTAGTGGTGAGGTTGGATAACGTGCATTACGATGACAGTACAGGTTAAAAACATTTTGAAATGGATGCTCTAAGTAAATTTTTGTTGCACCTCAGTATGACAACATAACAGTGATGTGTGCACTACCGTGCTGTACTTATTCTCCTTAGGACATCTCAAACAGGTGCCAGGGAAATCTACACTGGAAAACTGGAACATGTAATTCATGAAAATGATGTCAACATTACTAAACCCTTCCCTTTACTCTGTCCATGTAGGCTTCTCTTTTGTGTTTCAATCTTTTTTTTTTTAACTTTCTTTCTGAGCCCCAGACAACAAGGACCCTTTAGGCGAGACCCACTCGACAAGGCACTACCTCCCTGCCTGAATCACTACCCAGTGAGGAACTGGGGACAGAGACCTTGCCTCCGAGGTCCCAGAGAGATGGGAGGACCCAGAAGAGTCGAGCAGGTAAGGACTGGCGGTGGGCATGTGTGCCTGCCCCTGGGGACCACCATCTACCTTCTGATGCAGGAGGGATTTTTTCCCATTTTTGGTTGCCCCTGAGGTGGCAGACATGCAATAGTGTCAGTGCGGTGCTTCCTGCAGACATCCACCGCTGCCTCCCCTAACGTATGTCCCCACCTAGTGCAGTGCCCCGATCTCCACCAGGGGCCACTGCAAGGCAGAAAAACCCCTGGATCCCTACCCCAGGAGAGGGAGGAGAGCAGTCCTCCCCCGCCGACCCCCAATGGCCCGAGTCCACACCCGAACCCGGGTCACCGGCATGGCATGAGGTGTGGCATCCAGCACCTCAACCCTCCGCACCACCAGGCTGGCCTATGTTTCAGTCTTATTTGAAGTGTTGTCCATCAGGTCATCAGAAACAATGTGACACTAAGAAAAAAAAAAAAATGACATAGAAACACTGCTTTTAATATGTCAATTATTTTACTGCCGAACTTCAATGACCAAGCATGATCAGCCACAGCTGTGTCAGAAAACCAATACCACAACAGAGCATACATCTTTTTTGTACCTGGCAAAAAAATAACAACACTGCATTGTACATTGTAACACAATATGGTTGCCTCCACAATGCTTGTGAAGAAGTACCTAAAACAGAGAACACAATGTGAGCACACAGTTTGACACACCCACCACTAAACAGCTTGAGCTACTTGCTGAGCAATAAGTGAAGACATAGGGTGGGATATTCAGAAATGCGCCAGGCAGGGGCACAAGCCGGGCGCAGCGCAACCGGGATGTGCCAGGGAGTGTACTGGGCGACATTCAACAGTGCTATGCCATGGCTCAGCACCGTTGAATATGGCAACATGGCCTCCCGCATTGCACATGGTGCAGTGGCACTGCACCAGTGCAAGTGGCAAGAGAGGAGCAGGGGGATGCGCCAGCATAAGTGCGGTTGTGCTAGGTACAGGAACCGCAATATTCAGCTGTGGATATGCAAATGGTCCATAATGCATGCAAGGCGCAACTGGGGCCATTAGCATGTCATTATGGCCCCATTTGCATGCAGGTGTGCCGATCCCCGGTGACCTGCGCCTGGCACTCTGCCAGGCTGCAGCCATCAGGGACTGATGCCCCCTGCACAGCACGGCAAAGTGCCATGATGCCCAATCGTGGGCATAGGTAATAAATAAATCAAGTCCCATATCCCTGGTGGTCCAGTGGACTGCTTCCATCCCCATCGCAAGCATAAGCATTAAACAAATCAGGTCCTATATCCCTGGTGGTCCAGTGGACCGCTTCCAGCCCAATTGTGGGCATAAACATTAAACAAATCAAGTCCCATATCCCTGGTGGTCCAGTGGACCTCTTGCAGTCCATTTGCGGGCATAAGTATTAAATGAATCAAGTCCCATATTCCTGGTGGCCCAGTGGAACGCTTCCAGCCCGATCACGGGCATAAGTATACTAATAAGAGTTAAAATCAACCCTGGTGGTCCAGCAGTACCCCATTCCCCCCCAGTCAGTGGTGGGTGGCAGCTCCCAACCCGCAAGCCACCTGGCCGCCCACCGACTGACTGTGTACAGTATGACTGTAAGCCCATTGGTCCACAGCGTGGGCCAATGGGCATGCAGACCGTACTACACATATCGAGACTGTGTAGTATGGTACAGTTCTGCATGCCCATTGGCCCATGCTGTGGACCAACTGGGCATACAGCTGTACTGTACGCAGTCAGTCGGCGGCGTAAGTGGCTTGGGGAGTTGCCGCACGCCATTGACTGGAGGGGAAGCAGGTGGCGGGGCCCAGTGGGCGGGTGGGAGGGGGTACTGCTGACCACCAGGGTTGATTTTAACTCTTTAGTATACTTATGCCCACGATCAGGCTGGAAGTGGTCCACTGGACCACCAGGAATATGGGACTTGATTCATTTATTATTTATGCCCGCGATAGGGCTGGAAGTGGTCCACTGGACCACCAGGGATATGGGACTTGATATATTTATTACTTATGCCCCCGATTGGGCTGGAAGCGGTCCACTGGACCACCAGGGATATGGGACTTGATATATTTATTACTTATGTCCCCGATTGGGCTGGAAGCCGTCCACTGGAGCACCAGGGAATTCATTTCTATTGCAATGCCCACGTTCGGGTGTGGGGGGGGGTACAACGCTGACAGACCCTGGCACCAGACCTTGGGTGGCCAACCACAGCTGGCGGCTGCTGTGTTGCACCTTGCAATATGGCAGCTCACTTGTGGGTGGCCAGCCCTTGCTCCTATTTCATTGTGGCTCAACTTTGAGCACCAGTGTGTGGCGCAAGTAGGGGATGCACCAGCATATGTGCCGCATATCCCAGGCTGAATATCAGGATGTGTGGAATATGCATGGGCACGCCCCCCACACTTGCACTGCATACATTACTGGTGCACCCCAGTGTATCGGGATCTGCACGGCGCAACATCCCCTTTTGAATATCGTGCCGGGGCACATCAGTGGGTTGTGCATGGTGCAACCCCTTTGAATATCCCACCCATAGAGTTTTGTCTTGAATGAATAGCTCTTTTTGTTGACTGTTGGTGGTGGGTGGAATCTTCTTCTCGTACTGTTTTATTTATTTTTTTATTTTTATTTTCTGGATAAATTCCTGGACTTTCGTGCAGCAGCCATGTTTTGATTCAATGTGCAATAATGTCTGTACAGTTTGCTGTCATGAATCAGGACCATTGGCGGTGTTAACTAAGGCACTTGATGCCACAACTTCTGCATCTCTGCTTAAGCGGGCTCAGACTGTGAATCTGTCAGGTGTTGACAGAGGGGTTTTGGGGTGAGGTTGTGGGACCTGGACTGAACTGACAAGAGTACTATCTTCATCACTGGTGATGGATGTTGATGTTTCCATCACACCATTACTACCTGGTGGTGGTCTGGAAGCAGTGCAGGAATTAAGGTGTTATAAATGTAAGATATTGCAGATCAGCAGTAAGCACATGAATCCATGTGTGTTTGTGCGTCCACATGTAGATTAGTGGAGTAAATTTAAAAGAGGTTGTCTGCCTCCATGAAGGCCTCCTCAGTGACCCCCGTGACTGTGATGCAGGTCGTACCTAAATGTGTCCCACAAGTAGGTTGTGGTCGGGGGGGCCGTACTCAGGAATGATAGCTCATTCGAATGACAAAAATGAAAAAGAGAAATTATGGAAAGTATTTTCTGGCAGTTACCGAGAAGATGTATGGTTTTAAGTGCCACCTTTTTTTCAACCAGGAAGTGTACATATTGTTACTGCACTTGTCCTGTTAGACTGAGCGCATGTGTAGGTTAATGTTCATCATGTTACTACGGTACTTATCCAGTGATTGAGGCAAAGGAAAAAAAGTATAACAATGTGTTATAATGTTTTTTACATGAGGATTGGGTGGAGGGTGGATCAGTGAGTATCATTGAACATATAGATACCTGTTACGTTTCCTAGGGCAGGTGCATGGCCCATTGCCAACACAGCAAACTATGAAAAACAAGCATTTGCCAATGCTGAATGTTTGCTGGCTGGCATTGGCAGTGGTAGTGTAGAAGTTACAGAGCTGCGTAATAGGAATGACAGTGAAGTATTGAACTGAAGCCAACCCCACCACTACCCTGCAGAAAGTGACAGGCATTGGGGTGTGCATTTGGGTCGTCAGGCATAAGGGCCACGCCATCTCACCACACCCCACCCTGCAGACACTGACAAGTGTCACGGTGTTCCTTGGGGTCTTTGGCCCTTATGCGCACCCCATTTCATTAGGAAATACGGTGAGATGGGTGCAATATAGGAGAAGGGAGTGAACTTTGGGGCCGAAGAGTCCAAGGCATACCTCGATGCCTCTCACTGGCTGCAGGGTGTGGAATGGTATGAGCATTACAGGCAAGAATCCTAAGTCACATCCTGATGCCTGTCATTCTCTACAGGGTTGGGTGTTATGGTTGGAAACCCTAATACCTCAGGCATTCGTTGGTATTTTCCTCCAAATTTTCAACATGTTTTTTTGTGACCCCACCTCATGAACAGGGGAATATCAGTTTATTAGACAAAGCTGCTTATGCACAGCGACTACAGCATTTAGCACCACAGGTGCAAAACATTCGAACAGGATGTAAAAAATGACAGCTGTACTGTTCATGGAGAGGTGTAAAAATGGCAATGTTGAAATCTGCAGTAAAAATATTTAAAAAATGGTGAAGTACAAGCGTACATAGAAACTGTGCAATGCACACCCGTAATGTAATTAGGTTGGGGATTTTTTTACAGCAGATTGTCAACTCAGGCATTTTGGTGCCTCCGATCATGAACAGTGTCACTGTGATTTTCTTTATCTGTGCTGAACTGATTTCCCACAGTGACCACGCATCTCTGCGCTGAAAGTGTGAAAACACACTTCAGCCATGTTGTGAAAAATGACAGCTGTACTGTTCATAAGGAAGTGTGGAAAAAAGCCACTGGTGAAAATCTGGACTGAAAATATTACAAAGTCATGAACTTACGAGGGTGCATGGAAACTGCGCAATGCTCACTTGTAACACAGTCATTTTATGGACTTTTGTCACCAAATTTTCAACATAGTCATTTTAAGACCTCTGCTCATGAACAGTGTAACTGTAATTTTCTTAATCTGTCCTAAACATTGCTTTAGCACACCAACAGCACCATTGTACGCTACATGTGCGAAAACACATTTTGGGTGACATATGAAAAATGGCAGCTGTACTGTTCATAAGGAAGTGTAATAAAATGGCAATGTTGAAAATCTGGAGTGAAAATATTGAACATTCGCTAACTTACGGCAGTGCATAGGAACTGCGCAATACACCCTCGTAAAACAGTCATTCTTAGGAATTTTTTCACCAAATTTTCAACATAGCCATTTTAAGACCTCTGCTCATGAACAGTGTCACTGTGATTTTCTTAATTTGTCCCATACATTGATTTCGCACACCGACTGTGCCATTGTGCGCTACATGGGCGAAAACATGTTTTGGGTGAGATGTGAAAAATGACAGCTGTACTGCTCATAAGAAGGTGTGGTAAAATGGCAATGTTGAAAATCTGGAGTGAAAATATTGAAAATTCGCAAACTTACGAGCGTGCATAGGAACTGTGCAATGCACGCTCGTAAAACAGTCATTTTTCGGAATTTTTTCACCAAATTTTCAACATAGCCATTTTAAGACCTCTGCTCATGAACAGTGTCACTGTGATTTTCTTAATTGTCCGTACATTGATTTCGCACACCGACTGTGCCATTGTGCGCTGCATGGGTGGAAACACATTTTGGGTGAGATGTGAAAAATGACAGCTGTACTACTCAAAAGAAGGTGTGGTAAAATGGCAATGTTGAAAATCTGGAGTGAAAATATTGAAAATTCGTGAACTTAAGAGCGTGCGTAGGAACTGCGCAACGCACACTCGTAAAACAGTCATTTTTAGGAATTTTTTCACCACATTTTCAACATAGCCACTTTAAGACCTCTACTTATGAACAGTGTCACTGTGATTTTCTTAATTTGTCCCGTACATTGATTTCGCACACCGACTGTGCCATTGTGCGCTACATGGGCAGAAACACATTTTGGGTGAGATGTAAAACATGACAGCTATACTACTCATAAGAAGTGTGGTAAAATGGCAATGTTGAAAATCTGGAGTGAAAATATTGAAAATTTGTGAACTTACGAGCCTGCGTAGGAACTGCGCAACGCACGCTCGTAAAGCAGTCATTTTTTGGAATTTTTGTACCAAATTTTCAACATAGGGTTTTTGGAACCCCTTCTCATGAATAATGTCACTGTCTTGATGTTATTCAGGCCCGAAGGGTGATTTCGCAATCACTGCGCAGTCACTGCGCGAAATTACCCTTCGGACCCGAATAACGCCATGACAGTGACATCATTCATGAGAAGGGGTCCCAAAAACCCCATGTTGAAAATTTGGTGCAAAAATTCAAAAAAATGCCTGAGATATGCAATAAAGTTGAAAAACCCCTATCTAGCCCATTATACAGCTTACCGGCATTTCTTCAGTTTGCGGTCAGCTTTGAAGAGTATGAGACGTGTTCCCGGTCCACGAAGATTGTCGCGCCGAGCTCTGGAGGTAAGTATGGAGAGAGGGGTGTGGGGAGGCAGGGTGCGCAGTAGGTGGAGTGCGGGTTGTGGGAGGGTGGGCTGGGAGACTATGTGGGACCGTTTTATTTTTTCAGGTTGGAAAAAAAATAGAAGACGAGGGCGTTTGCCATGCTGGGGTGGGCTCCCAGTGTGGCACAAGGATGGTGAGGCGTTCAGCCGACGAGGATTAGGCACCCTGTTGGCCATGGCATTTGTTGCTATGCTGGGGTGGGCTCCCAGTGTGGCACCTTGTACTCGGGGAGTGAAGCCGACCGAGTTGGGCACCCCATCGGCTATTCTATGAGTTGCCATGCTGGGGTGGGCACCAGCATGGCATTTGGGAGGCTTTGGGGAACCACAGCACAAGCCGGGGGATTGGGCACCCCTTTGGCTATACGTAAAAGTGGGGAGGGCAGCACTAGTATGTGTGCATTTCCTGTCTGTGTGTGTGTGTGTGTCTGTGTGTGTCTGTGTGTGTGTGTGTGTGTGTGTGTGTGTGTGTGTGCCTGTGTGTGTGGGAGCTGCGCTGGAGCAGGCGATATCTTATCGCTGCTCACTGTAGCGTAGCTCCCCCTTTCAACTGTATGCCACTGCATTTTGGAGCTTGTCATAGACAGCTCCAGCATGCATTGGCTTACAGGAGCCACACCTGCCAACACACTGACTGAATTAGAGGAGGAGGTGGCACACCTCTGAAATCTGGGATGATGGCACTATGTTTCTTGCACATGCGTGCAAGCAAACATAAAAATGTATGTGGTGATTAGGTGTGGTGGCTGAAAGATTTGTCACCAGGACAATTTATTGCCAGCATGGCATTCATGATTTGGGTGGCTGTGGGGTGTTGGCAGTACCACCATGTAAGATGGCACGCCCAGTTTCCTGATGTTCATTGGTGATGGTGGTACAGAGAGGCACTACAGAAGACGTTAATTCCTTTTGTGAAACATTGGCATGCAAATGTCCTGTTTCTGTGTACTATTTTCCTTCCTGTTTTATGGACATCACCCCTCTGATGTTGCCAAAATAAATGTAAACTATGAAAGCGCTGCCTCTTGAGAGCTGTGTTGACAATTGCTCATTGGCATGTGTATTGTGCTAGCAACTGTATGTCAAGGGGGATCTGCATGTATGTCAGTAACATCAAGTTTATTAGTAACTATTTCCTATTAACATGTACTCTTCAGGTGTATTTTGAAGATGATAACATCATGATACAGTTTCAGAAAAGCAATGTGTTCAATAAATTAGTAGAAATGACACTGGAGAAAAGTTGCACTGTAGTGATACAGGTTAGGTATTGTTATCCACAGCGTCAGTATATGCCATTTTAAACTGCAAAGAATGAAGATAGTATTGCTTATACATGCACAAATGTACCAATGTAATGTAGTAGGTGCATACCATCTAATGCAGTTCTTGTGTACCTGAAATAAAACTACATGTCTTGTAAGAAAGTATGTTGTCAATTATTTCTAAACATATGTAAATCTTTTAACCTGTGGACTCCTTGTTTCCAACTAAGTCACAATCAATACCAAAGTTAAAACAAACTTAAAGTGATATATTGCAAACCTGCAGATAACAATACCAGTATGCCCATTGTTTGAAAGTGTTGTGCATGTGCAGATTAACTGTACCACGTTATTTATAAATACCATAATGATACATATTGATTCAGTTGTACACTTAGCTCTGGAAACAACACAGTCTTTTTTGGATTCAATCAACACATGTCTGCCAATTTAACATTACTGTTGAGTAGCGTAAAAATGGGTAATGGATTCAAAATAACAACGTTACAGAAATCTGCAACCAGCAGTACTGCGTCAGAAGGTGCACAAGTAGTATTCATCTGCCAGTCAGATTATGACTAGTCTTGATCTGTAACTAGTGCTTTTTTTTAAACAGTCTGTTTTATTTATTAATAAAGAAAACTTATACATAAAGTCATTAAAAACATTAAGGGGTAGAATGATAATTACTGCATCTTACATATTTGTAGCAGAACCATGGATTTTTCAAATAGTCCAATATAGAAAAGGCGTACAGAAAAACACACTTATAGCTTTTCATCTGTACAGACAATCTGGGATGAGAGCAGACCCCTCCAATCTTCCCAACCCATACCCTCCTCAGCTCCCATCTCCCTTTATGGGACAAATGAGGGATCTCAATCCGAGATGAAGAAGACTCAAGTGCTCCATCTAAGCTCAAATTGTGAGAATCTACTATCACAATGAGCTATTAATTGTTTCATGTAATATAATTCTCTCATAATTTTATACTGCTCTATGTGATAATGGCAATTGCAGAATAGCGATCGCCATTAGGGCGAATGCACATTTCTGAAAAAAATATTTCGGCAATGTAGTACCCAGCACACAGCAAAAGGGCACCAGGGACTTACAATTCTAATGTTAATGTAGGGGGCTGTACCCCCAGTACCACCCTACTAAAGGATTCTCAACTCCAGGGGTGCATGTCAGGAGGGGCAATAGAAAAAAAAAACATTAGAGGCCGGGCACAACAGAAGGTAACTGCACCCGACCCCGAACATGGCACCTTGTGCAGCACAAGCCTGTACCCACCCACCATGCCATGGGAGCAGCTCAGCAGCTCACCATGGCACCACCCTTAATCCCTCCCTCCCATCCCGCCCTCGCTGCCTGTGCTCACCCCTCCATGTGCGTATACATGTAGCGACACAATGTCAAAATATTTGCACACCCCCCCATCCAGTTGCTGCAATGTGAGGTACCACAATTGAGTCACCATTTCAGTAGGCACCCAATCGCGGTTGCCGAACACATGGGACACCATTTTATACCACTCTTGAATTGTAGGTGGCTTACTTTTCCTCCAAAGGTGAGTAATTGCCTTCTTGGCAGGCAAAATATAAGTAAATAAAATGGAACCCCTTTAAATGCAGAGACCATCTGGTGGAATGGAGAGGAGAACCAATTCTGGGGTAAGAACTGCTTCCTAACCTAACAATTCAACCAGAGAATCTGCAATCTCTTGCCAAAATGCCCTCAAAGCTGAGCAGGACCAGAAGATGTGTACCTAATTGGCCATAGGTTCTCTGCAATTTCTCCAGCAGCAACCCGTCAGAGCAGGCAAAATTTTGTCAATTTTGCTGGTGTAGTAAAAAGGCATACAAATGCCTTCCAGGCAAATTCTTGCCAGTATGGGGCTAAAGATATCCCCAATGATGGGTGAGCATATTTTATCAAGCTGTCATACGAAATCAGGGATATTAATTCCCTGTTCCAGGCCTCAAGTATTCCTCTGGTTGGGTCCATAAGATATTCCTGGAGCCCCCTGTATAAATGTCCAATTACGTGTTGCCACATATTGCCTCGTAGGGTCGACATAAACATATTTAACAAAAGTGGCACAGGTTTTGGGAGGCAACTCCTCTCTGGTACTTTATGTAGCAGGAAGGTCTAGACCTGAAGGTAAGGTACATAAAGTATTTTCTGTTTGTCAAGTTGTGTCCTACTTGCAGCTGTTAAAATGGGACCACTCCCCTGTAATCTAAAAACTGAAAAATAAAAGAGAGACCTCTTTGATGCCACCATTGAAAAGTGTTATCTATATGAACAGGGAAAAACTCAGCCTCAGGCATAAGCAACCAAAGAAAATACAACACAGGGGCCACTGCAGGAATAGCTCTAATTTTATACCAAGTCTGTAGACTGTATTGAGCCCCCATATAAAAATCCTGCAATCTGGGCAGAGATATCACAGGTGCAAAGACCACCCATGGAGCATTATGTAAATCATTAGGTACACATTCAATTTGTTTCCGTATGGCCTTACATGTCGGGTTCAGCCAACTTAAAATCAGTCCGAGGACAGCTGCATAGGCATAATGGAGGAGATTAGGGAGGTTTAAACTTCCCTTATCTTTAGAGAGCTGAAGAAGAGACCATCTAATACGAGGTTTATGTCCTGCTCAGACAAATCTCGCTAACATTTTATTCCACGTTATGACATAGGAAGATGGGGAGAAAAATAGGAATTGTCTGGAACAGGTATAATAATCTAGGTAAGATATTAGTCCTAATTGTTTCTATTCTAGCACAAAAAGGGAGACATAATTGTGTCCATCGATGAAGATGTACCTCCAGGTTTTGTGTAAGGGGTTCATAACTTATAAGATATTAATTCTGCATTTTCGGTAGTGTACTCCAAGGTATTTAATTTTCGTACCTCTCCACCTGAACAGGAGTAGTTTCTTAAGGGCCAGAGAAGGAGAAAAATTCAAGGTCAAGACCTCCGTCTTGGATGGATTTATCTCATAACCTGAAACCATGGCAAATTCTCCTAGTAGCCTCCATACTGCTGGGAATGAAAGTTTTGGATCTAAGAGAGTAAGCAGAATACCATCTGTGTATAGGGCTAACTTTTAATTTTCCTCCCCCATCTGAATCTACCTGGGTGGAGTCTGAGTATCTGCATCAGAGGAGGAGAAGAACCTGGGAGTGATGATCACTAGTGACCTGAAGCACTCCAAGCAGTGCAAGAAAGCAGCAGGAAAGGCAAACAAGATGCTGGAATGCATTTCTAGGGGGATCAGTAGCAGGAGAGAGGAGGTTATATCACCCTCATACAGGTCACTGGTAAGGCCGCATTTAAAGTATGGAGTTCAGTACTGGTGCCCACACCTCAAAAAGAACATCAACCTGCTGGAAAAGGTCCAGAGGAGGGCTATAAAGATGATAGCAGTTCAGCAGGGTATGGCATACGAGGAGAGGTTGAGGGCACTGAACATGTACTCCCTGGAAGACGGGGTGGGAGAGACAGGGGACATGATTGGGACCTTCAAGTACTTGAAAGGAATAAATAAGGGTGATAAGGAGAGTCTCTTTAAGCTGAGTGGCAACCATAACACGAGGGGGCACAGTCTTAAGCTGGAGGGTGGGAGGTTTAGGAGGAAGGTCAGGAAGCACTTCTTCACAGAGAGGGTAGTGAAAACTTGGAATGCCCTTACAGAAGAGGTCATCTCATTGCACACAGTGGGCAGCTTTAAGAGAGGCTGGGATAGGCAAAGGGGAAGGTAAGGATCATGGGTAGAGAGAATGGGAGGAGTGGGGAGGGAGGGCAAGGACATTAGCTCAAGCTGTGGAACCTACGATAGGAGCAGACTTGATAGACCAAATGGCCTTCTTCTGCTGGCTTCTTCATATGTATGTATGCACATATGTACGTATGTACATGTGTACATATGAATACCCTGTATTGCTCTGGATCTCCTAATGACAATCACCAATGGCTCGATATATAGAGCGAAGAGAAGGGTAGAGAGGGGACGACCCTGACAGATGGCCCTCTCTAACATCAAAGGGGTAGAGATAACTCTGTTGATTCTAATACATGCAGAGGGAGCAGCATATCTATTACCAAGCCAAGTAATCACCTCATCTGGAAAACCAAAGGAGGCCAACACTCTCCATAGAAAGTGCCAGAGTACCCTGTCAAAAGCATTAAAGGCATTGAGACTAACAAATGTCACTGATAAAGATGTTTTGATGATATAATCCATAAGATGACTGGTCCTACAGGTGTTATCAGAGGTCTGTCTAAATTTAAGAAATCCTGCTTGGTCCATATGAATCACCTCTGTGAGAATATGTTCCAAGTGGTGTGTCCAAATTGCCATATAGAGGTTGTAATCACAATTTAAAATTGAAATGAGTCTGTATGAATCTGCAGACTAGGGGTCTTTCCTGGACCAGGACATTTCAAAGTTTTGCTTTGGATAACACCATCTTTATCTCGTCCTCAGTTATAGGGAGTAATACGGACTCCAGTAGCAATTGGGATAGCTTTGGAAAAGGGAGGGAGGATAAGAAGGTCTGAATCTGGTCTTTGGCAGGAGGAGATGGGTCAGCATATAAAGCTTTATAAAACTGCTAGAAAACTTCAAGTATATCTGAGGCTGGCCAAGCTAGTACCCCCATCTGTGGATTTTTAGTCTTTGTTATAAAGGCCGCCTGTTGAAACCCATGTAGGTGCTTAGCTAAGGTACGTGTCCCTCTAGGGCTGCCTTCATAATAGAATTTCTTCAGGTACATACAGGCAGACTGAACCCTCTGGTCCAGGATACCCTGTAACTCTGATTTCAACTGACACATTTCTTCAATCATGTTGACCCCTCCCCCCACCTCCCATTTGCTGTAGTTCTCCTAATCTATTTTGCAATTTTTCATATCTAGTTTCTCACTGCCTATGCTTCTGAGAGGCATAGGATATAATTTTCCCTTTGACTACTGCTTTCAGGATTTCCCAAATTAGTACCGTGGGAGTATCAGGGGAAAGGTTGTCCTGTATGATTTGAGGAATTCATTGCATCAACATGGTACAGAACTCCTCATCCCTTGGTAAAGAGAGATTAAGGCACCACAAAGTGGGTTTCTGGAGTTTTCCTATGTCTATTTTAAGCAGGAGGGGTGTGTGATCAGACAGAAATCGGGCATTTAAAGACAAGTCTCACAACTGGTCTGCGTGCTCAATGGACACAAAAAAACAATCAATGCAGGAAGAGGTTTGAAATCTAGGTGAAAGATATGCAAAGCCCCCCACTGAGGCGTAAAAATGGAACCACACATCTATCAGCTGGTAGCTGTGCATAGAGTAATCTCTGAGTAGCCATAACTTGATGTCTCTGGGGCTGAGAAGTGCCCAATGTGGGAGAAACCATTACATTAAAATCTCCCTTTGTATTTCCACCATCTTATTGGACAAATATATATTAATCGGGATGCAGGTGAAGCCAGGGGGGGAAATATGCATTTGCCAGCATCACCTCCATCCTGAACATTCTCCCCTGCGTGATTACAAAACGTCCATTAAAATCCATAAAGTCCTTCTCTGCCATGTAGGGAATTGAGGCTGGAATCATAATTGCCACCCGTCTCCTCTTTCCATTTTTACAAGAAAAGGATATCACTGAGTACCGGCCCCCAGAGGACAATTTCAAATGTTCCTCCAGGGACAGATGTGTCTCCTGTAGATAGACCAAATCCACCCCCTGCCTTTGTATATATTGGAAGAGTCTGTCCCTCTTTACCAGGTTATTAAACCAATTAGAAGACTAGGTTTGCGGGCCAAGGCACTTAGCTTCACCTGAGCTCTTTTCTTCTAGCTTGCTTGAAAGGACAGAGCAAATAGCCTTACCAGAGCAAAGAAAAGGATTAAGGCTTCTTTTGGCTAGGCAGATTTACTGTGTGTTGTTATTTTTATTTTGTACTCACAGGGATTGTTACTGTTTGTTGCTAACATTTTATTGTTTTATTTTTCTCTGATTCAAATTGTTGTTGCTGGGTATACCTTCTGCTGCATTATTACAGGGCGTGCCTACAGGTGTGTGCTTACAGATTACTGCTATAATCTTCTGATTCAAATTGTCATTTGCAAGATATATCTTCTGTTACTGCTTTATTTTTCTCTGTAGCAAAGTGTTTCTTACAGGGTGTATCTTCTGTGAAATTATAACAGGCGGTGCTTTACAGGTTTTACAGTTTAATCTATCATTAGGATAAGCTTTCAGGGCTACTGCATTTGTTGCTGGCTAATTGTTTCTGCTCTTACCTCCTTGTTTCTTTTGTCCGTGGTTCTTCTTTTTTGGAAGGGGAAGGGCTCAGTCACCCACCCACATCCCCAACCACCCCACTCTACACTCCTTTTATAGGGTAGCACAGTTGTGTTATTTCCTTTAGCAAAGCAGGAAGGTGCAGATCAGAGGGGTACGCAGTGACCTCATTTACAGGGCCACTAGTAATTTAACTTGTTATAACAAGTTATACAAAAACAAACAAACAAAACACAAAATCAAACTTTTGCTTTCATTTTCTTCCTTCTAATTACTCTGACCAGGTTATAAACCCAGCAACTTATCTGGAACAGATATCATTAACTGCAGGTACTGTGGACCACTTTTCAGAAGGGCAGTTTTACAGGATTTAGGACACTGTCCTACATGCTGGGCCATTAGAGATCTAAGGGCTCAGCTCCAGGCAGCATGGGCAGAGATTGCACACCTCAAATTGCATATTCAAGAGGAAATATATTATAAGAACTGCCTGCCACGTCCCCCACATCCAACAGGAGCACCTTGACCGCAGAGGGTAGTTGGTCCAGGAGGTTGGCAGATGGTTAGAAGGGGCAAATCGGGTGCCCCATCACTCGGTGGTCTCCAACATATCACCTCCACAAATCATATAAAACTACAAACAGGTATCTGCCTCTATCTCCAAAATCAATCAAAGGGGAAGAGGACATTGCAGAGCAGGACACTGCAGCACAGGAGCTAACACAACAAAACTCACCCAAAACAGGAACCAAGACAAAAACAGCAAAAAGGAAATCCCAAAAACTTCTGATCATAGGAGACTCCATGATTCGGGGAGCTAATACATATCTCCAGCCAGGAGTAATGGTCAGATGTCTCCCAGGTACATCAGAGTGGAGACACACTGACCTCATTGCTAAAACTGTTCAGGAAGCAGGAGAAAACATTGACATCCTTGTATACATAGGGACTAACGATCTCGCCAGTCGGTCAGTTGTGGAGACCAAGGAACACCTGACCAGGCTGGGTGACAAACTATCATCCATTTCATCCGGCATCTCCTTCTTTGAGATCCTGCCAGTCTGGGAGAGGGGGACAGATGGACAGAAGGTCAGAGAAGGGGAGATAGGGGAGCTCAACATGTGGCTCAAATGCTGGTGCCAGGAAAAAGGACACAAATTTGTAGGGAACTGGCAACAGTTTTGGGAGCGAAAGTTCTTTAAATTTGATGGACTGCATCTGACTAAGGAGGGGGTCAGTGCATTGGGGCAGACGTTTGATGTCTTTGCAGAATATTTAAACAAGAAAATGGGGAGAGGGGTGCAGCACCCCATATGTTGAACGGGAAGAATACCCCTCTCACCTCAGCTAGTGATCAAACAGAAGTTCAGCATGTTTGTAGTTCATTTGCATCACCAGGTAAGGAAAAAGGTCCGGATCCCCATACGACGCAGAGGGGAAATGCCAGACGTCGCCCAACAACTAACACACCGAAATCTGGCCAATGGAAAATCATGTACACAAATGCTCACAGTCTGGGAAACAAGATCCTAGACATGCAGGCAATAATGACAGAGGCTAAACTGGACATAGTAGCCATTAGCGAGACATGGTTTACCAGTAATCACACTTGGGAGACTTCAGTACCTTGTTATGTACTGTTCAGAAAAGACCGAGGTGCAAAAGTGGGGTGGAGTGTCCCTTTATGTCAATGAAAATATCAAAGCTACAGAAATTCAGAATACACATAAGGGGCCAGAAGAACTGTGGGTCAACCTGGAAACAGGAAATGGGACAGCTATATGAACTGGGGTTGTGTACAGGCCTCCAGACCAGGGGAAGGACATAGACACATTACTGTTAGAAGATATACAAAACATGACAGCTAAAGGGGAGGTTCTGATAATGGGAGGCTTCAACATGCCAGATACAGATTGGTCAATACCAGCAGGAACATCTGCCAGAACTAGACACATGGTGGATTCCTGCAGGGGGAGGAACTCAAACAACTGGTACAACAACTCTCAAGAGACAGGGCTATCCTAGATCTAGTACCAACTAACAGGGAAAGGATCACAGATCTCCAGGTAGAAGGTCACCTGGGGCCAGTGACTATCACATGGTATGGTTCAATTTGGCCACTTGAACTAAATCATCCCATTCCAAGGCAAAAATATGGCACTTCAGAGGAGCTGACTTTGATAAGATGGCCAACAGAGTTAAGCAAGCCCTGGCAAAAAGAATACATGTGAGGGGTACAGGCAAAGTGGGCAAACATTAAAGATGCAACACTTGAAGCAACATCCCATTGTGTTATAGAGAAAAGGAAGTGCAAAAGACAAAGGAAACCACTTTGGTTCTCAAAAACAGTAGCAGAAAAAGTCAGAGTCAAAAGGCTGGCTTTCAAGAAACATAAGGGAACGCAACAGGATGAAGACAGGGAGGCATACCAAACTTCCCTAAGGGAAGTAGGGAAGGCAGTAAGGTAGGCAAAGGCCCAAACAAAGGAAACAATAGCACAAACAGTAAAAGAAGGTGACAAAACTTTCTATAGATGCATTAGTGAAAGGAGAAAGTCAAGAGGGGGTATTACTAAGATCAAAGGGGATAATGGGGCATGTGAAGAGGAGGACCATGTAAAAGCATCTATCCTAAATAGATACTTCTGCTCAGTATTTACTGAAGAGTAGGTAGGGCAGGGCCTACAGCTCAGTACCATGGACACAGAGGGGAGGGAGGTATTCACTAGTCTCTTCACAAAAGAAATGGTCCTACAAGAGCTCAATAAGCTCAGGGTGGACGAGGCAATGGGACCTGATGGCACACATCCCAGGGTACTAAAGGAGCTAAACGTGGAACTAGCAGAGCCATTATCAGAACTGTTCAATGAGTCTCTGAACACAGAAGAGGTCCCAGAAGACTGGAGAAGAGCTCATGTGATCCCGCTCCACAGGAGTGGTAGCAGAGAGGAGGCAGGGAACTACAGACCAGTCAGGGGGCAAGATTATGGAGGCACTCCTTAAGGAAAGGATAGTGTAACACCTGGAATCCATAGGAGCACAGGATCCAAGACAGCATGGGTTTACAAAAAGGAAGGGCCTGTCAAACTAATCTCATAAATTTGTTTGACTGAGTAACCTGAGTGGTGAACCAAGGGGGAGCAGTTGATGTCACCTACCTTGACTTCAGCAAAGCTTTCGATACTGTTCCACATAGAAGATTGATTAATAAGCTGGGTAGGCTTGGGGCGGTTACCTCCCGAAAATGACATTTCACCAGCAAGGTCCCACACAGCAACTGCTACGCCATACCACTGTGGGAAACCTGCTGTCACCAGGCGCTGTCTGTTGGGGGTCCTGCACCTCCCTCAATCAGCTCTGACTCGGAGTTGATAATCCTAAAGTGGAGTTGTGGGGGTGCAGCCCCCCCGTGGGGTGTTCGGGGGCGAGGCCCCCCCCCAAAGAAAACACAGTAAGCCTGCAGAAACCGGCAGTCAACTGCAGAGTGCAGTCGACCTGCCAGTGTCACTGATGGGGAGTTCGACATAAATTTTGTTGAGCTCCCGTCATGGATCTGGCTCAGGGTGGGTCAGACTTTGGTCAACTGGGTGGCAATCTGGTTGACGGGCATAAAACAGAGAGAGTGATGGTAAATGATATACAGTCAGAAGAGATGCAAGTCACAAGTGGGGTACCTCAGGGATCAGTCCTGGGGCCAGTCCTCTTCAATATCTTCATCAGTGACTTTGCAGAAGGACTGGAGGTTAAGATTTGTGTGTTTGCAGATGACACCAAGATCTGCAACAGAGTAGATGATCCAGATGGGGTGGGTAGAATGAGAAGAGATCTGGATAATCTAGCAACATGGTCAGAAGAGTGGCAACTGGGGTATAATGCAAAGAAGTGCAAGATCATGCACATAGGGAAGAGAAACCCTGAAGCCACCTATAGGCTGGGAGGGGAGTTGCTGGCAGTCATAAGGGAAGAAAGAGACTTGGGCGTCATCATTACAGATTACCTGAAATCATCCAAGCAGACCACTAAAGCAGTAGGTAAGGCTAGAGGGATGTTGGGTGTATTAGTAGGGGTATCACAAGTCGGCAGAGGGAAGTAATAATCCCTCTTTACAAGACACTGGTTAGGCCCCATCTGGAGTACTGTGTGCAGTATTGGAGGCCACGCCTTCACAATTATGTTAACCAAATTGAGGCAGCCCAGAGAAGGGCAACCAAAATTGTGCAGGGACTGCATCAGAAAACATATGAGGACACATTAGTGGATCTCAATATGTATACCCTAGAGCAAAGAAGGGAGAGAGGTGATATGATTGAAACATTCAAACACCTCAATGGCACTAACAAGGTGAAAGAGTCTAACATGTTTCAATATAAGAAAAATATCAGGACAAGAGGACACAGCATGAGATTAGAGGAGAGCCAATTAAGGGGTAATGTGAGGAAGTTATTTTTCACAGAAAGGGTGGTGGATGCATGGAACGGCCTACCTCAGGAAGTGGTGGATATGAATACAGTGCAGGGCTTCAAACAGGTATGGGATAGGCATAAGGGAGCAATACAGATTAGTATGAATAGATATGCCATTGACAGAGCAAAGTCCGATGGTACATTCATAAGCCAGAAAAAGAAATGGGCAGACTGGATGGCCTTGAGGTCCTTATCTGCTGTCAGCTTCTATGTTTCTATGTTTCTATATTAATATTTAGGGATAATACTTTAACTGGTGTTACTGCCATTGATGAGTTTTGAGCAGTTTAATATAATAACAAACCACCTTTATTTCTGCTGCCTACCACTCACTAAACCCATAGTATACCCCAAAATAACCTCTACCTTTCCTCTGCCAGTAAATAGGTCTTCGACCAGCATCCCTGATTTGCTCCAAATTAAGAGTAGGAGAGGAAAAAGCACCCCCAAGTCTCAAAACTAAATGTTTCATCCGAAAGGAAAAGCACATTGTGATATTTGATTTGAACTATCCAAAATTCTAAAAATAATACCCCCTTATTAGTTAACCAAAATAACTGATATATCTAAACCAAAAAGGCAACTGCACCTTTTGAACACAAAGCTTCAGCACAAATACAGAACTATACTGTGTCCAATGAAATGCAATCTTATCAAACTTGCAGTACCCAAATTTATAATGAACTAGGATTCCAAGGTGGGGAGTTTAGAAACACACTTCCTATATCTCCCAAGTGAACCCCACCATAAGTTAAAGTCCACCAAGGAGACGAGGTAATTCCCGAGTTTAATCTACCCGGGACCTCCTGGATACCAAGTCAGCCCCAAATAAAAAAGAACTGTATTTTGGGATTAACATCAAAGAGTAGGAATAGGGTAATCACCCTCATAAGTAGGTCCCCAAACATGACATTCATTAAGGTGCCAATCTCCGTACTATAGAAAGAAAGAAATTACAATAGAAGCTGGTTCCGGGAAGCCCTAGCTAAACTTCCCACAATCTCCTTAAAATATCACATTGATAAATCCTATAAACAGTAACATGGCCTGTCTAGTAAAGTAATGGCCCTTGTAACCAAGAGAACACTATGAAAATAATTATTGTATTTTACTAATCATTAATTATCCCCTTGGATGTCATTAAAATTAAAAAACTATTCAGTTTCCAAAATAAAACACATTTAGACTGCCAGTGTCTTATGTAAGGCAGGTCATGCTTCTTGTGACCAGTCAAAGTATGTCCAAGTTACACAGCTACTTCTTAAATGAAACCTATCCTGAGACCAAGGGGAGCCAAAGGCAGTTCCATGCCCTGCAAAAGTATAAATGGTCATACTTATCAGTTATGTCCCCCTTATTAAACTCAAAATCCTCCCAAATCCAGGTATGGCTGGCCACTTCACTTATTTATTTTTTTTGCAAATCAATATTCTTTTATTGAATTTTGTCAGAGAAAGACATAAGAACAACAATATAACAACTATATACAAAAGAAAAAAATACATATTTCAAGAAAAGACAAACATACCCTGTACCCCCCCCCAACCCACCATCCCAAGCCCACCTGTGCTTTCCTTAGATCCTTGTACTATATTCATTGTCACTGGGTACCCTGCAACCACAAGCCAACCATAAAAGATTTAGGACTTTTTGCATGGTGCCATTCAGAGAAAACGTAACAGATGGGGGGAGGAGTCTCATTTTCCAATAAGGGTTATTAAGTCGGTCCAGCAAGCCTGGAACTTGGCTGAGTTGCCATAGAAATTTGAAATAATTTTCTCTGCATGGAAGGCAACAAGGCATTCCTGTACCCATTCTGAATGAGAGGGTGTCCAATCCCCCATCCAGTGGCGGGTAATAATTAGCTTGGTCACCAAGGAGATAAGGGCAATATAATATGTATGCATAGGAGTAGCAATTGTTGAGTAGTATCCTAATAAACACATTTCTGGAGTGAAATAATTGGCATTATTAAAGAACAAGGAGACCTTATTCTGTGCTATCGATCAAAGAGTCTTAGCTAAAGAGCATTGCCTAATGTACCCCTTTCCCCTGGGCAATGGTCACAATCGGGTGAGGGGTGTTTTTTCATTTTGTATAGCTTATAAGGTGTTTGATATAGATCATGCAAAATGTTAAATTGCAGTAGCCTTAATGATCTTGTTTGATAAATTTATACATGTTGTTCCACAGAAAGGTCCAGTCAAAACTAGACCAATCCTTGTCCAGGGTGCTCGGACAATAAAATGCTGTTGGAAGAGCCTTGTTACAGACTTACTTGACCAATTCCTTGTAGATTAGTGAAATAGCTCTTCTCTTGGAAGCCTTTTCAATCAAGGGTTGAAAAAAAGGGGCTGCCAAACAGGACCGAGGTAGGGGACCTAAAATGTTTTTAGTACAATGGGTAACCTGTAGATACTTCAAGTATGATATAGCTGGAGTAGCATATTTTCTTTAAGTTCTGTATATGGGAGTAGTTTATTTCTGGTGACAAAATCCCCCAGTTCAGTGTCCACTAATGCAGGCCACTGGGATAGTGAAAACAGTTTGCCAGCAATATGGAGGTACAGATTATGAAGTAGATGTTGCCCCAAATCTCTACAGTAAGATAGTCTGAATTGCCTGCACAACGGAGCATAGGCTCTAATACTCCAGCCAACTGGAGTGGTACATAGCTCTAATGGCAGGGCTGAAAAGTGTAGATATAATAAGGAGGATAATTAACAATTAAATTTCTTGGCTAGATCATTTTCTATAGTTAGCCAGGCCAGCAGGGAGCCAACTAGGTCACCCAGATCCCCCCATTTGAAATACCAGGTACTGTGAAGTGCTAATTAAAAACCAAAAAAGTCCAGGAGCTGCAAACCTCCCAATTTGCATGTTCTATATAACTTCATGTAAGGTCAACGTGGAGGTTTGTCAAGCCACAAAAAGGAGGGCCATATGGAGTGCAGTTCTGCAAACAAGCTTTTGGGGAGAAAATATTCAACACCCCAAGGGGGTAAAGAAATTTTAGTAAGACGGACATTCTGAGCAAGTTGACTCTGCCCCACAAGGAAAGTGGGAGTTGTTACCATCTTGTCAAATCTTCTTTCACTTGTTTTAAAATGGGGTCAAGGTTCAACTCTTTTAGCTTTGCAAAGTCTTTGGTTAGTTTAATGCTTAAATAGGGCATGGCTTTTGTCTCCCATTGCAGGCCCAACCTGAGGCATAGATCCTTGGAACAGGTAGGGGACAGGGGGTAGAGTGTGGATTTACTGGTGTTCAATTTATATTCAGAGAACTTACATTTTTTAATAATTGTCAACACTTTTGATAATGACTTGGCACAGTCCACTAAGTGGAGTAAAATACTGTTGGCAAATGATGATAATTTGTTAGGAAGTACCTACTGTGATGCCCTTGATTGAGGTAGTTGAATTTATCTGCCTCGCTAAAGTTTCCAAGTATCAATTAAACAAATATGGAGACGGGGCAACCCTGCCTGGTTTCTCAAGATAATGGAAAAGCATCTGACACCACATTGTTACATAAAACTCGGGCTGTAGGACAAGCATAGAGGACTTTAATTCTATTCATAATTTCCTGTGGGAAACCAAAGACCTCCAAAACTGTAAAAAGGTAGGGCCCTGCAACACTGTCAAAAGCTTTCTCTGTATCTAGGAAGACCAGCACCGAATCACAGTTGATCTCCCTAGATGCAGAAAAAAGATACAAAATGTTTAAAAATGGTCCCCAAAGCATCTGCCCACCACAAATCCTGTCTGCTGCAGGCCTAAAAGAGAGACTCAGACACCAGTTGGGTAGCTAAAATTTTCATACACAGTTTAATATCATTATTAATAAGGGATATCGGGCCATAGTTTTCAGGTTTTGATGGGTCATTCTCGATTTAGGTTAGTAGAATGATCCACGCTTCAAATAGGGGAGTATCCTTGGGTGGATGAGAGAGCCAAGAGTTAAAAGTTTGGTAAGTAAAGGGGTCAGGGTAGCAGCAAAAGTTTTATAAAAGGCAGAAGATAATCTGTCAGGCCCTGGTGCCCTATGTAAGGGTAGAGATGCTATAGCTGCACCAACTTCAGCTTCAGTGATAGGGCCTAAAAAAGAGCCTTGTCAGTTGTTGTGAGCTGTGGAAGGTTTAATGTCTGAAGAAACTCAGTTTGATCTGCCAATAGGCCACTTCATTTATAGTAACTAGGGGCATTAGGGGGAGGGGAAAGGCCACAGTCTCTGCTCTAACAAAGCCCAACAAGTGGCTAGGCTATGCCCAGTAAAGTAGAGGGCTTTCAGTGTATTACTTTAATTGCCTAGAATCTGGGAAAGGGGTGCAGGAGAACTCAGAGAACTCCCCCCCCATAGAGAATACTGTTCCCCATACTCCCCCAGCAAATGCACCTGATATGTCTGCCGCGATCTCAGCAGAGTAACTCTCCATCAATCAGGATTCAACCCTCCTCAGGTTTTCTTTGGGGAGTCAGTATGGTGATAAGCTGCCAGTGCTTGCTTTGAGTCTTGAGTTGTGTTCAACCCCTCCTGAGATCTTTTAGAAGCCATTTGCCATCTTGGGAGTCACTGTGGAACACATTCTGAACCCTGGGAGTGGTCTGAAAAAATCAAGCCCATCTTGGTCAGTTTGATTCAGGCCTACTTTGCAGTATAAAACTTCTTCTTTCCTTCAGGCGGATTTACCACCAAGCGGGCTGGGTAGGGACTAGAAAATGTGTATCCTGCCACTTTAATTACTGGGAGAACGGGAGATATGCTCTTTTTAGTCACATCATCTTTGGAGCATAGTCGCAGTCAAGGTAAAGTCTTGTTTGGCCATAAAAGATCTTTTGTTTTCTCCAGGCCAGTAACAGGATTTGTTCTTTTGTAGAGTAACTATATAATCAAGCTATAATAGATCATGGAGGGAGATTAGTGGTTGCTGGTTTAGGGGCAAGAACTTAGTGGACACACTCCAACTGAAGCTGTAAGGCATCAGGTAATTCCAGAGCTGTTCTCAGTAAGACTTCTACAGATTCTTTGGCATTATCCCCCTCAGAGCCCTCCGGAATGCCGTTGATATGGATATTTTTCTGGCAGGCTCTGTTCTCTGCATTTTCCTGCCTGGCTTCCATTTGCTCCTGCTGATCCTTCATCAGTTGCACCATGTTCTCCAAATCATTCACCCTATTCTTGGTGGCCATGCCCTGCTGCTCCATGTCATCCACTTGTTACACTATCTGTATTACATCGTGGCGCAACTCCCCATAGAGCTACTTAACTTCATCACAGAAGGACATCCATTCCTGATATATGGTATCCAACTTTAATTTCTTGTTTTTGTATTTCGCTGTTTTTGTTAGATTTCTGATGGAGCCAAGTCGAGGGTCTGTTGTCACCATTGCTCACTAGGTACACAGCTCTGAGGCCTCTGAATCAGAGTGTTCCTCAGTCTCCTCCCATCAGCTTCTTCTTTGGCCCAGGACCAGCTTTTTCAATTTGTTCCCGCTCTGTACAATGATAATACTGATTTTGTTTATTACCTACAGCAGTTAAGTTTCAAACAGAGGGGGATTTTATGGAGGCAGGATGGAGTATGTTGTTTAGGCTGCCATTCCACTGAGGGCGGAACCGGAAGTCCATCTGTAACTAGTGCTTAAGTTCTGCCTTTGCCTGAACTGGAGCTATAACATGAATATGGAACAAAACTCAATTAGTGGGTACCAACAATCAAATTTGTTAATAAATACAGTGCAGTGCATACTTCTCACAGAATGGTTACCCAAAGTCTTTATACATGTGTAAGCCACACCAAATCAGGCTGCATGCTTTGAGTGTTCATTATTAAAATGGTCTCAGAAATGCTGCAATCTGATTGGATATCAGAATTTAGACAACTTTACATTAATTCCTGCTATACTGTCATGTACAGCCTGATCACCATGGCACATGAATTCTTCCTGCTAGCATTCCATTCTTCTAGCACTACTGAATGAATGGAATTATGTATTCTGATTCTGAACCTGCATTCTTAAACTGTTGGTTGAAGAACTATTTTGTGGAAAATTACCCTGTTGATTAGGAAAACATTCAGAAAATACACTTTTAACACTTGTCTTATGGAATGCTTTTTTCTAATAGCAATATGGTAGTCCCAAAAGTTAGATTTACAGCAAGTAAACAAGCTCCTGGTGGGGTACTCCATTGTTAGGAAGGTAGAACTGGGGGAGGAAGGGGAGAGGGAGGTAAGGTGCCTACCTGGCGCCATGGCTTGGAGGGACAGGGAGCGAATCCTCAGGATTGCTGGAGCAGCTGCACAGGGGAGGGAGCTGGATGTCATTGTCCACCTAGGAACAAATGACCTGGCTAAGAAAGGGATTAGAGAAGTGCAGGAAGAGTTTGTGAAATTGGGGAAGGGCCTTAGTCAAGTAGCACACACGGTAACCTTTTCGGAGGTGCTACCCATCTATGGCATAGGAGAGGCTAGGGTGTTCCGCACCATGGGATTCAAACAGTGGTTGAAAAACTGGTGTGGAGCTCAGGGATTTGGCTTCATTGGGGACTGGGGGGTCCACCTGGAGTGAAGCAAGCCTATACTGGCATGATGGGCTGCATCTGTCCGGGAGGGGAACCAGGATCCTAGGTGATAGGTTTAAATGCTTCATTGGCAAGCTTTTAAACTAGCCAAGGGGGGAGGCACTGGAAAGGAGCAGGAAAATCCTAGCCCCCCCAAAAAAAATCATGGTAGTATGTGCGGCAAACACCAACATAGAGGTGTCGATAGGGAGAAGGGCTGGGGTAAATGGAGAAAGTGACAAAGGCAAGAAGGACAGGGATGGGGCAAAAGGGAGTAAGGCCATCAGGAAATGGAGGGTAATGGGTACCAATGCCCGTAGTCTGGGCAACAAGCTCCCTGAGCTGGTGGCCTTGATGGAAGAGGGATGCCTGGATATTGTAGCAGTCACAGAAACATGGTACACAGAGAACCATGACTGGGATGTTAACATACCAGGGTACATAACCTACAGGAGAGACAGGCAGGGGAGAAGAGGGGGGAGTAGCTCTCTATGTAAAGGAAGGGATAAAAGCAACTGAACAAAAGAGTAAACAGGGAGGAGAGGAGGCACTGTGGGTCACCTTGGAGACTGGAAAGGGCACCACAATCCGCACAGGGGTTGTGTACAGAGCCCCATGTCAGGGGAAGGAATGGACTAGGATATGATAGAAGGCATTCTTAGAATGGCAGAGAAAGGGGAGATACTGTTGATGGGAGACCTGAATATGCCAGATGTTAACTGGAGCACATTTGCTGCAGCCACATCCAAGAGCAGGGCCATTCTTGATGCCCTACAGGTGGCAGGCATTAGACAGCTAGTTTCAGAACCCACTCATGAGGGAAGCAATCTTAGACCTCATACTCAAACGGGGGCAGTGAGAGGATTTCAGATCTAGAAGTGGGTTGCCATCTGGGGACAAGTGACCATCAAACAGTGTGGTTCACGTTAAACTCAGCTAGAGTCAAGCCATACAAAAGTGAGGGTACTGGACTTTGGGAGGGCTGACTTGGCAAGATGGAGAGTGCCTCAGAAAAGCACTAGCAAACAGGCTAGAAGGAGGTGTGGAGCAACAATGGGGAATTATCAAAACTGCCATCACAGAGGCAACAAGCCTTTGTGTGAAGCAAATAAACAAATCAAAACGAAAGAAAAAGCCACTATGGTTCTCAAAAGAGGTGGCTGTGAAAGTCAGGAAGAAAAAGATAGCATTCCAGAAGTATAAGGAAACACAGAAGGAGCAGGACAGAAAGCTGTACCAGTTAAGGCAGAAGGAAGCAGGGAGGGAAGTCAGAATAGCAAAGGCCCAGACTGAGGAAAAGATAGCCAACTCAGTTAAGAAGGGGGATAAAACCTTTTATAGGTACATCAGCGAGCGTAGAAAGACAAAGGGAGGGATAGTGAGGCTGAATATAATGAATGGTGGGTGGGCAGAGGGGGACAGTGAAAAAGCAGGAATACTGAATGAATATTTCTGCTCAGTATTCACAAAAGAGGAGGAAGAAGTGCCTAATCCAATTAACAGAAGCACTCTTGATAGGGGGGTTGATTCCAGTCCTTTCACAGAAGAAAGGGTTCTGCAAGAACTCCTAAAACTGAAGGTGGACAAAGCAATGGGTCCTGATGGAATTTCACCCCAGAATTCTAAAAGAATTAAGGGAGGAACTAGTGAAACCTCTGGCTACTCTTTTTAATAAATCATGGGAGGATGGTGTGGTACCCGAGGACTGAAGGAAGGTGGATGTGATTCCCCTTCACAAAAGTGGGACCAAGACAGAGGCAGGAAACTATAGACCTGTCAGTCTGACCTCTGTGGTAGGGAAAGTGATGGAGTCACTTCTGAAGGAAAGAATAGTTGAGTACCTAGAAGCCAGTGGAGCACAGGATCCAAGGCAGCATGGGTTCACAGCCGGGAAGGTCATGTCAGACGAATCTAATAGATTTCTTTGACTGGGCGACCAAAGTAGTAGACCAGGGAGGGGCTGTGGACACGGCCTACCTAGACTTTAGCAAGGCATTTGACACAGTCCCATACAAAAGATTACTAGTCAAATTAACCAGCCTGGGAGTGGGTCCCAGGGTGGTAGCCTGGGTAAAACATTGGCTGGACAACAGGACACAGAGGGTAATTGTAAATGGAGTCCACTCTGAAGAAAGGGGGGTTACTAGTGGGGTACCGCAGGGTTCAGTATTGGGTCCAGTCCTTTTTAATGTCTTCATCAGTGACATTGCAGAGGGACTGGAAGGAAAAGTATGCCTTTTTGCAGATGACACAAAGATCTGCAACAGGGTTGATACACAAGGAGGCGTGGAAAGGATGAAAAGGGACTTGGCAAGGTTGGAGGAATGGTCAGAAGTATGGCAGCTAGGATTCAATGCAAAGAAGTGCAAAATAATGCACCTGGGAAACAAGAACCCGGGGAAGAATACACAATGGGTGGGGAGGTAGTAACAACAACAAAAAAGAAAAGGGACCTGGGGTAATCATATCAGATGACCTTAAGGTTAGCAAGCAATGTGAGAAGGCAGTAGGGAGGGCTGGGGGTATACTGGGATATATAGGGAGAGGCATCATCAGCAGAAAACAGGAAGTTGTTATCCCTCTGTACAGACAGTTGGTGAGACCCCATCTGGAGTACTGTGTCCAGTTCTGGAGACCCCATCTCCGCAAGGACATAGACAGAATAGAGGTAGTCCAGAGGAGGGCAACTAAAATGGTGCAGGGTCTGCAAGAGAAGCTGTATGAGGAGAGACTAAAGGAGCTTAATATGTATACCCTTGAGGAAAGAAGGGAGAGGGGACATGATAGAAACTTTTAAGTACCTCAGTGGAATCAACAAAGTCCAAGAGGGTAGCATCTTTCAGAAAAAGAGACTTGCAAGAACAAGGGGACACAATTTAAAGATAGAAGGAGGCGGTTCAGGGGCAATGTGAGGAAGTATTATTTCACAGAGAGGGTAGTGGATGCATGAAACAGCCTTCCTGAGGAGGTTGTGGGGTCTAAAACTGTGGGAGAATTCAAGAATGCATGGGACAGACAAAAGGCAATTCTTGTGGGGGGTAGGAAGAAATAGGCTGTTGGTTAACTAGGATCTGCGGCCTATCCTGTAGGTAGGGAAATGGGCAAACTAGATGGGCCTAGCGGTCCTTATCTGCCGTCAAAGTCTATGTTTCTATGTTTCTATGTTTCTAAGTTATTCTCCCCCAAGGTGCAGTATGAAACGTGACAGTGCCTCTTGCCATATTACAATAATAGTGAGTGATTAATTTACTGTTACTCTGACCCTAGGTCATGTCTTACTGCTTAATTACTGTCCCCTTGATGACGTTCATTCATGGACTGTCGTGTACCTGACCTAATGAAGGAATGCCTGGCATTCCCATGTACCAGAGACTCACAAACCCCAGCACGCATGGTATTCATTTGGCATTGCATGGTTGCAGTGCATGGTCGTAGCATGAATCCCAGGTGCACATGCAAAATGATGTCTGTCCTGGGCACCCTTCAGTGTCTATCTGGCCCTTGTCCCATCCGTCCATCCCCCACTGATCACAAAGTTGTCATAAATACAGCTGTGGAACCGGTGTCTATGAACATTCCACAGAAGGTAAATATTGTTAGAGTATAAAGTATATTGTTAGAGTAAAAGCATGCAAACATTACCACATGCATACACACCACCCATCCCCTCACCCAAATGCATATACAGGAGTTGTTCCATGAGAGGTGATAACAACACACAGCGCATGTCACACATGGGCAAACGACATGCTGCCAGGGTGTCTAGGGTAGCGCCTAGTGGGAGGCAGTATAGCACAGTGATTTAAGGCTATCAGCTACAAATCTGGAGACCTGGGTTTGAATCCCACAGCCCCCACTTGCATACTGTGAGACCCTGAGCAAGTCACCTAACTTCCTATTCTCACAGGTCACACCTGTAAACAAGCCTCTCCTGGTTAAACAATTGAAAAAAAAATTACCACTCTTTTGATGAATGGATGCATGTGTGAGTACAACACCACGAAAGGCATTGGGAGGTTGTCATACTGAATTATAGCCATTGTTCATGTTCCCCTCCTTTGTAGCATACACAGAAGTGTTCAGCAATTCAGTATGACTTCTCTTTACCTGTACATATAGGTTACACGTCAATGCATGGTTGTCTGAAATTTGTGTAATCACAGGTCAAACAATGTGTGACATTGATGATGCTAGTAACACAAGGTGTAGTATTTCATTTCCAAGCTGTACTTTAGTTGACATGGTTTCTGTGCTGCGAGCAGTTACATTATAGCAAACAACAGTTCAGATCAGTACAGTACATAACTCTTAACTGTAAATGTAACCTAGGTAATTAGTCCTACGTGATATTGACACCACTTTGGTTGAATCTGCTGTGATGCCTCTACACAAGATCATCCTTGTTGAGCTTCATGAATTTAGATGTGATTGATTTGGGCACCATCTTGGTCACCAGCACTTCTTTTGCCATTCTGTAGCTGGGAAATGCGAGCCACAGTCTCATCACCTCATTGCAGAGATCTCTGACGTAGTCTGTGAATGAGTTTAGACAAAATTTAGGTAAGGAAGGGGTAGGTTAATGATTAGATAACTGAAATTGAACTACCAGGTGGCACGGTTCAATTCATATTGGGTCACTCTGTTCATCTCCAGTTTCAATTCATGATTTATGAAATGTCAAAACAGAGTCATATGTGCCCATAAGAGGCATTTCTGGTGGTTAGGTAAGGGGTTGTAGCCTCAGTTTAAAAATGGCTGTATTGAAACATACAATATGATCACTTAAAATTGGTCACATGACTGCCTGAACATTGATCAAGTTACGAGGCCAGTGTGATTGATTTTCATCCAAGTTTCCTTACTGTTCCAGTGCTTTTACAGACACAGAAACACTATGCTTGGTGACACTGACTGTCAACCACTACTTCAGTATGCAGGTGGCTGAGGTCAGTTTTCAAATGCTTGTGCCTAATGACACACATAGGTATGGAAAAAGTAGCAGCATTCTGCACTCAAAACAGTAGAGATATAAATCAATCTAAAGAATGACATCATATCAGCGTTAGTACAACAATGGTACATCCTAATACAAAAGTGACATGGATGTCCACAATACACACCATATGTGGGTGATACTTTCACTGGTTTTATTCAGCTCGGCCCTTGGGGAAAGAGACGCCCCACTGTCTGGTGCCACTCTTTGTTATCCTTTGTGCACGGCTGGAGTTCTCAGTGAAATGTAGTATTGCTATCAGTAGTCTAAGAAATAGGAACAAATAAAAAAAAGGAATATTTTTGATATTGTTTAAGTATCATGACCTGTGAACCTGTGTAAATAAACCAAAAAACAAACTGATTAGTCCTCCATATATCATTACTTTGCCATGAGGGTAAATCTGTTTGCTATAACCAAGCACTGACATTACAGTGAGCAATTTCAGTTTTGTAACAACATATTGGAATCAATCCAGAGGCAGACGTAATAAGTATTGCAGCATGATTCCATGCACATATGATCCCTGATATGAAACGTTCAGCCCTGTTAGATACATAACAATTGTATCAATCGAAATTGTGTTAGATGTGGTACTAGCAAATGGGGACAGGGTAGGGGAAATATCTGTGGGAGATAACCTTGGTACAAGTCATCATGGTACTGTGTGGTTCGAGGTACGCGTGTCGGCCACCTTTAACTGGACCAAGGTGAAGATGCTTGACTTCAGATGAGTGGATTTTAGGAGGATGGGGGAATATGTTCAACAGGCACTAGAAGGAGTGGGGAAGCATTGGGGGTGGAAGACATGTGGGGCTTAATAAAGGGGGGCCATAGTGGAAGCCACAGGCCTCTGTGCAAGAAGGGTGAGCAAAAATAGGGAGGAAAAGGAAGCCACTGTGGTTAAACAAAGAAGTGGCGGGTAGCATCGGAGCTAAGAGGAGAGCCTTTAGGAGGTGTAAAATGATGCAGGAGGAGGAGGCTTGGGAAGAATATCATTTTAGGCAGTGGAAGGCAGGCAGGGAGGTCAGGCGAGCAAAGGCAAAGATGAAGGAGAACATTGCCAAGGCGGTCAAGAAGGATGACAAGACTTTTTTAAGTATATAGGTGAAAGGAGGAAAACAGAGATGGGGATTCCCAGCCTTAAAAATGAGGCAGGAGAGAGCGTGGT
Source organism: Neoceratodus forsteri (assembly GCA_016271365.2). NCBI lineage: Eukaryota > Metazoa > Chordata > Ceratodontiformes > Ceratodontidae > Neoceratodus > Neoceratodus forsteri. The sequence goes on along the minus strand of CM028135.1, from coordinate 494,561,734 downwards.
GGGGGACCAGGAGAAGGCTGAACTTCTAAATAGCTATTTCTGTTCAGCATTTGCAAAGGAAGACGAAGAATGGAAAGGGGGTAACTCTAGGTTTGCAGAGATCGCAATGGAGGGAGTTGACGTGAGCCTGTTTTGGGAAGAGGAGATCCTTAGGGAACTTAGGGACTTGAAAGTTGACAAAGCCATGGGGCCAGACGGGGTGCATCCAAGGATTTTGAGGGAACTGAGAGAGCTACTGGTTGTTCCCTTGACCAACCTATTCAACAACTCCTTAAGATTAGGGGTGGTACCTAATGATTGGAAATGTGCAGATGTAATACCCCTTCATAAGAAGGGGAAGAAAGAGGTGGGAAACTACAGGCCAGTGAGCTTGACATCTGTGGTTGGCAAGCTCATGGAAAAACTGCTCAAGAACAGAATTAATAGCTACCTGGAGGCAAACGGCCTTCAGGACCTGAGGCAACACAGGTTCGCCAAGGGCAGATCGTGTCAAATAAACTTGATAAAGTTCTTTGACTGGGTCACCAAGGTGGTGGATCAGAGGGCTTGGTGGAGGTGGCCTACCTTGATTTCAGAAAAGCATTTGACTCAGAGCCACACAGGAGGCTATTTCACAGAATGGCTTACCTCAGGCTGGGGGAGGTGGTAATAAGATGGGTCAAGAACTGGTTGGAGGGCAGAATGCAGAGGGTATTTGTCAAAGGGGCAACCTCGGAAGAGTCCAAGGTTACCAGTGGGGTTCCCCAAGGGTCAGTGCTAGGATCTCTTCTGTTTAATGTCTTTATAGGAGATATATCAGATGAGTCTATTTGCAGAAGACATGAAGGTCTGCAATAGAGTCGACATGGAGGAGGGGGTGGAGATGATGCATAGGGATCTGGAGAGGTTGGAGGAATGTTCCAAAGAGTGACAACTGTTGTACAATACAGCAAAGTGTAAGATCATGAATTTAGGCAGAAAAAATGGGAGAGTGGAGTATTGGTTAGGATGAAGAGCCCTGCAGGTAACAGAAGAAGAAAGAGACCTAGGCATCATCATTTCACAAGACCTGAAGATGGGAGAGCTGTGTGGAGGGGCAGTGGCAAGAGCCAGCAGAACATTAGATTGCATAGAGACAGGGATCTCCAGCAGGAGGAGAGAGGTCATAGTACCCCTGTACACCCAGCTGGTCAGGCTGCACCTGGAGTATGGGGTCCAGTTCTGGAAGCCATACCTCAGGAAAGATGGGAGAGGGTAGAACAAATTCAGAATAGGGCAACAAAGATGGTGAGGGGGCTAGGGCACTTACCATATGAGGGGAGACCGAATGACCTGGGCATGTACTCTCTGGAGCAGAGGAGGGAGAGTGATGACATGATGGAGACATTTAAATACTTCAAGGGTATCAATAAGGTGCCTGTGGAGAGCCTTTTCTAACTGAAGGAGTGATCTAGGGCAAGGGGACATGAATCTCAAATCAAGAGGGGGGAAATGTAGGGGTAACATCAGGAAGTACTTCTTCACTGAGAGGGTGGTGGACAACTGAAATGGGCTGCTGAGGAAGGTGGTGGGGGAGAATACAGTAGGGGGTTCAAAAGGGCACGGGATAAACACAAGGGGATGGGGCAGGGAGGGAGGACTGCAGCAAAGGCCTAGTGGAAACCTAGGCACTCTGGGCAGACTGAGTGGGTCTGGCAGTCCTTTTCTGCCATCACATTCCTAGGTTCCTATGTACAACTTATTTGTTGTTACTGAACTGTGAGTACAGGAACACATATAATACCATGATCGCACATAAAGTGCGAATGTGCAATGACTGAATGAGAGTGGGGTGAGGTTTGAGGGTTTTAAACAATGAAGGTAGAGGCTTTTGGAGTGAAGCACTAAAGAGCAGTATGCACCACACTCTTCAGAAATGATAACTAGTACCTCTAGTTCACACTTACAGACAATGACTGGATCATGCACAGTATAGTAATATGAAACCCCTCAACCCTGCCTTTTTAGCAAAACGACAGGTGGCATGCTGTTGAAGCTGACAGCAGTACCTGGTGGGGACTGGGTTCGGGGAGGATGAGGTTACTCAGCTCAGGGGACCTAGGTTTGGCTACTCTGCACAAGGGCACCCAAGTAAATCCGAACACAGGAAACAATAACTGTAATGTCCAGAACCAGGAATGGGATTCTTCAGTGTGGCTTTTATTCACATCCAAGCTGAACAAACAAAGCATAGACAGACCCCCACGGGGCTACAATCCTGGTAATGCAGATTAGAGACAACAGAACACTTTTTCACTATTTCCAGCCCTCAGACTCTGAACCCACCAGGCACACAGCCCGGACTTGCACGCAGCTTTGGGTACACAGCCCGTCTTGTACACTACTTGGGTTTTCCCCACCGGCCTGGCTCCCCCGCCAGCCACTTAATCCATGGTCCATTTTGGGAAATGAACCAATTATCCTGTTGTGGCTCCCCAAACCACACTAGACCCTTCGACTCCTAGTGGGAATTTTCCTTCCAATCCCACGTCTGGGTACTTCCCTCATCACTGGCCAAGTGCCTGAGGCAAAGTAGAAATCCACAGAGCAAATCCGTAGAGGTGGACCTGGTCATTAAAGATGGGGGGATCTCCCACCTCCAGCTCCCACAGTCCATACCTGGCCATTTCTCTGGAAACTAAACAATTCCTTTACTGAAAGCTTGCAAATGTAGATTCCTGGGTAGACGTATGTCACATCTCCTCTACATATCTAGAATTCCCATAAGCGCTGGACTTGAACATACTTTCACTTTTTGGCTAAGCCTATTACTCTAGGCCTCCCACTATTTCAGTAGTCCAATCCCCACATGTCACACAAGTCTCAGGGTGAAAAACATAGGTCCTTTCAGGAAGAGCAGACACTCACCCTCTGGTTGCAGGTGCCCCACAAGCTTCTTGTTCTCCCAACAAACTCTGGAACAAATAGGCAGCTTCTCCCTTAATAGCAGAACCAGGGGGTTGCCCCAGGAATAAGCAGGAAACCCTTCCCTGTCCCCATCCCCAGAGGGAGGGGGCACTGAGAGCTGAAACAGTGGTCTCCACCACTTCAAACTACTTCTGTGTCTCTTTTAAGGTGGAGACGCACATCTTTTTACCTAAAAGTAGCCCTCTGTCAGGACTGAGGCTCCAAGAGCCTACACTGAGCTGCTGTGCTGCTTTCACAGCAAGCTCCCAACTCCAACTGACCACAGACTACTGTTCAAACCTCCCAACATTCTATTCCAACTCCCTTGCTGCAGATTCCATTGTGGCTCATGCAGCTGCGATAGTTCTATGGTGATGTCATTCCTCAGTCTCAGCTGAGACTGAGAACAGTGTGAGACAGTGTGAAACCCATTTAACTGGAGTTTCAAAAGCTGCCTTCCCTGCCCACCACTAGGTCTTACTGGGATTCTAGTAACTCCGGGTAACAAGGGGGTTACACTCACCCTTGACCAGGAAAATGACTGTCCGCAGTCATTATTTACCCAGCCTTAGGCCATCCCACCCTATGTGCTACCTGCGGAGGGGGGGTGATCAGGCCCCCTCCTACCGTGTGCAAGCACAAGCAGGCAACACTAAGGGCCTAGAGGCCTTTAGCTGACATATCAGCCTCTACACTATCCACTTACTATGGACACCTAGTGACTCTGGTAGAACTATCCAGAGCATAGCCCTGATAGATCAGCACTGCAATCCCTATGGCCATTCAGGACCACAGCCTGTCTATTCCCCCTAACCCTCTAGGGAAAACCTATCTTCCTTTGCTTAATACCCCAAAAACAAAAACAACCCGGGGACCTCCCCAACCTTGGGCAATCTGCAACCACACACCAAGAAAATACCACTTTTTATACCATTTTACTGCCTCCTCCCTACCCCCACAACCACACCTGTGGAAGGAAAGGGTTAATACAGTAACAGCAACAATAACAACACCAAAGTACTTTAAATCACTACATACTAATGAGGAACTCCGATGAGCCCCTCCTCCTCTTCTTGTCTTCCCTTCTATCTTCTCCAGGAACACCTGCAAGAAAAAGAAAGACAACACACACTCATAATCTGCATACACAGTCTACCTAAACCCCTACCATCAAAACACTGAAGAATCCCAAAAAGATTTTTTAGAAAAAGGTAGAAAAACAGTATTTACATTAGAAAACAACAACATTATTTACAATACACATTTGGGGGGATGGAGTGCCTTAAAAGTCCCAACTAGTGACCACAATGCCCGAAGGCTAGTCCAATAAGAGTATCTCCCTGGGCTGGAGCCCGGTGAAGGCACAGTTCTATCAGGCCAAAGTCCCGAAGGGGAGAGTCATTGTGGACAGTTCACACATTTTGGAGTCTGCTAGTGTAGGGTGTGTACTGCAATGTCATAAAGATAGAAAAGTTTGGACTTACCAGCCCCTTGTAGAATGGAAAATTCTGAACCGACCTGCACCTCTGACGAAGACTCTCCCTGGCAGCATTTCTCCCGATACAGCTGGGCGGACATCTTCCGGGAACCACAGGAGGGCACATCTGGGAACTGCTGGGCTGATATCATCTCTGGAGATGGAACCTTAGAACAGGAGCAAAAAGAAAACAGCTGGTCCAACGTCATCCGATTACCAGGCGATGGCTCAGGATACAGCTGGGCTGGTGTCCTCTCTGGATCTGAAGTCATTTGGTGGGCCAGTCGATGGATTCTGGAAAGGCCAGTACACTGTAGAACTGATGAATGTGGGGCACCTGAGTCCTGGATGTCCATACTGGTGGATCAATAAAGGCATTTCACAGTCTGGTGTGGCAGTATTGACTACCACTGCTCGGCTTTCCATTTAGTAGGCACGGGCACATTTGCTGAGAGGTCCTTGCACTGAGGCCAATAGTACCGAGGGTCAGAAGCTTGAATTAATACCCCGTCTGGGTGCACATAATTCACACAGTGGGAGATTTCACGTCCCTCTCCGTCCACTATTCACACTCTGTCCATAAACAGTGTCCTGCCTCTCTTCCACTGGGTAAACTTCTCGTGAAACAGTCTGTTCTTCACATGCTTGTTGGCCCCAGGATGCACACCTTTCATTGCTTCGGCCCAGATTCAGGATTTCCTGCTGTTCTCAATCTCTTCCCAGACTTTCCGAGGAAAGGTAGGAAGGTCATACCATGGATCTCATTTGCCTTTCTATGAACCAGTCTCTCCTCTTTACTAGCTTTGGTCAATCTGAGACCGCTGGCCTGGCTTGGGGGTTGCCAGTCCTGGTTCTGCCAGCTTCGCATCCTTAATGAAATTAAAAATGGATCCCTGACTTCTTCCTCTTGCAAATCCAGGGCAGTGGCATCACCACTCTCTTCCATGCATTCCTCTGAGGCAAGATCTTGAGGCTGTGTACCCGTTCCTTTTTCACAAGGCCACATAGGTTCCCCCTCATTTTCCTCTTCACTGAGGATCTGAGCCCAGGAGTGAGCAGTCGTCCTCACTCCTGAGACTATCCACTCATCACTAGGCGCAGAGGTCGACACCTCCCACTCAAAGGCCTTCCGCATCTCATCTTCTCCTAAGAGACTTGGGCTAGGCCCCCCCCTCCAGGGGTCTATTGATGCTTTATCCGAACTTTCCTTCTGGGATCCAGCATCTGAAACTTCAACTTCTGGTTCTGTCTCTAACTCTGTACCCTCTAGCTTTGTGCCACGCTCCCCTGAGGGGCCTTCCTCCACAGGCTCCGCCTGGTGCTGTGTGTTGCCAACTGCAGATTCCTGAACCTTTGTCCATGTGGGAGCCAACCGAATTTGAGGCGCTTTATACAAGCCATATTTTTCTAGGCATCCACCACAGTGAGGAATCATGAAGACGTTCCTTCCAACTCTCAAGCATATTTGACATACATGCACTGGAAAACCAGGACTCGCCACATGAGGAGGCAGTTGTCCTCCATAGCACCACTTTGCAATATCCCTCAGTCTATTCACTGCTGCTGTTACTGCAACCCGGGCATGATCCGGGTAACGAGCTGGTCCTGAGGCCATAACTGCAGAAAAACAAACAAAACTTCACTGTAACTGAAAGTCCCACTTTATTGAACACCTTCTTTAGTTTTAAAATGGCTCCTGTGCTGCTGTGTTTACTTTACTACCCCACCCTGTAGTGGCGGCGGCAGCACTCCTGTGCATCAACATTCAGAAATTGGGTCAAGCCACTGCGCACCCGATTTACACAAACTACTGATAACTTTTGCTCAAACTGCACAAACTTGCTCTGTTCTTGTTTTAAACACATTTACTTGATTTTCCACGGACTTTTCACATGCTGGAAACATTTATTTTACTACCAGTCCCTTAAGCACAGGATTGCCTGTATAACTAGTGCTGCACATTTGGCTACAACTCACAGTCTCTCTTTGGCTTCAGACTTTAAACTGAGGCTGAATTCATTACTATGCACACAGTCAATGGCTTAAAAGACTTGCACTTGCTGGCAGGACTTGACACAGTCATTACTTGCAAAATGACTACACTGCTGCACACACATTTACATGGCAATTGGCAGAAAATCACTGTTTGAGCAGTTTCAATGTTGTTACTTACTGTTATCAGTAGCAGTTTGCTGCGATGGGGAAAAACGGCCTGCAGCCAGTTCTTGGAGGCCTCAGAACAGAAACGGGCTGGCAGTCCTGCCGATCGTCTTCTCGACCACCACACTTGCAATTCCGATGATCGATTAGCGGGTCGAGCCCGATTTTAAACAAGCAAATCTGCTTTTACAATGTTTACAGCGATTTTAACACTCCGCGACGCTCCTCCACTAGCCAGTACACGCACTCCACTCACACTCCCTCTCGAATGCTGGGGCAGTCTCTGTAGAGCTGGCTGAGGGGCAGGACTGATCGCAGCCTGACCAATCACACGACGGCATGCAAATGAGCCTCTTCTTCCTCACGAGGGCTCTTCTCCTCATGGCGATCATCGAGCAGGCAAATTTAAACTGCAGAATGCAACTTTTTTTTTTCAACTGACTCCACGGTGGAAGCCCATTTCAGCCATTTAACATAGCCACCTGAAAGTCTCTCAATTCTTTCAGAAAGCATTTCCAACGTCCAGGGCACAATTTTCCTGTTGCTACCCCTAGTCTTCCACACTTTTCTTTACCACAGTTCATTTTACAAGTGGTCAAAAATGCTGTAAACAATTTGATGCAGGACAAGGGCACACTCTTTGGCTTTACTGCTCCTTAGGAAACAGTTGGCATTTTAAACAGCAGCATAAGATCCACAGTACACAGCAACACACTTAATTAACTTGCTTCAGCTTTTGGGCTACCCACTGCCAGATAGCCAAAATGCTAGCCCTTTGCCCAAGAAGCACCTTCCTCCCAGAATTAAATCCAAAGCGGTGCCTCCATTTTTGTAACCCCTCACCCCTGCCTTTTTAGCAAAATGACAGGTGGCATGCTGTTGAAGCTGACAGCAGTACCTGGTGGGGACTGGGTTCAGGGAGGATGAGGTTACTCGGCACAGGGGGCCTAGGTTTGGCTACTCTGCACAGGGGCACCCAAGTAAATCCGAACACAGGAAGCAATAACTGTAATGTCCAGAACCAGGAATGGGATTCTTCAGTGTGGCTTTTATTCACATCCAAGCTGAACAAACAAAGCATAGACAGACCCCCACGGGGCTACATTCCTGGTAATGCAGATTAGAGACAACAGAACACTTTTTCACTATTTCCAGCCCTCAGGCTCTGAACCCACCAGGCACACAGCCCGGGCTTGCACGCAGCTTTGGGTACACAGCCTGACTTGTACACTACTTGGGTTTTCCCCACCGGCCCGGTTCCTCCTCCGGCCACTTAATCCATGGTCCATTTTGGGAAATGAACCAATTATCCTGTTGTGGCTCCCCAAACCACACTAGACCCTTCGACTCCTAGAGAGAATTTTCCTTCCAATCCCACGTCTGGGTACTTCCCTCATCACTGGCCAAGTGCCTAAGGCAAAGCAGAAATCCACAGAGCAAATCCGTAGAGGTGGACCTGGTCATTAAAGATGGGGGGTCTCCCCACCTCCAGCTCCCACAGTCCATACCTGGCCATTTCTCTGGAAACTAAACAATTCCTTTTCTGAAAGCTTGCAAATGTAGATTCCTGGGTAGACGTATGTCATATCTCCTCTACATATCTAGAATTCCCATAAGCGCTGGACTTGAACATACTTTTACTTTTTGGCTAAGCCTATTACTCTAGGCATCCCACTATTTCAGTAGTCCAATCCCCACATGTCACACAAGTCCCAGGGTGAAAAACATAGGTCCTTTCAGGAAGAGCAGACACTCACCCTCCTGTTGCAGGTGCCCCACAGGTGATTCACAAGTCTTCTTGTTCTCCCAACAAACTCTGGAACAAATAGGCAGCTTCTCCCTTAATAGCAGAACCAGGGGGTTGCCCCAGGAATAAGCAGGAAACCCTTCCCTGCCCCCATCCCCAGAGGGAGGGGGCACTGAGACCCAAAACAGCAGTTTCCACCACTTCAAACTACTTCTGTGTCTCTCTTAAGGTGGAGACACACATCTTTTTACCTAAAAGTAGCCCTCTGTCAGGGCTGAGGCGCCAAGAGCCTATGTTGAACTGCTGTGCTGCTTTCACAGCAAGCTCCCAACTCCAACTGACCACAGACTACTGTTCAAACCTCCCAACATTCTATTCCAACTCCCTTGCTGCAGATTCCATTGTGGCTCATGCAGCTGCGATAGTTCTATGGTGATGTCATCCCTCAGTCTCAGCTAAGACTGAGAACAGTGTGAAACAGTGTGAAACCCATTAAACTGGAGTTTCACAAGCTGCCTTCCCTGCCTACCACTAGGTCTTACTGGGATTCTAGTAACCCTGGGTAAAAAGGGGGTTACAAATACAATAAGACATTTACAAGGGTTATGTTAATTGCCATTTCCAGGTATAATGTTTCATGAGGCGTAGCCAAGCTCAACATTCCCCTATAGGATAAGTAACTGACTGTTAACATAACTCCTGGGAATGCCTTATTGCTACTGTAATCAAAATGTTTTTCTTTATACAGTGTTAAACTACATTCAGCATATGGTGATGCTATGAATTTATTAATAAGAAATTACCATAAGGCCATTACAATTTTTACAGCCTGTGAGAAAGCTCCATTTCTCAGACCGATTGCATAATATTTGATAATATCTGGAAAGGAATGCTGAATTTGACATTGAAACTTGACAGAACACAACTACGCAACTTACCGTGCCTCCATGCTGTTGTAGAAAAAGTGCACACTCTTGTGGGCAATGAACATGACAATCTGATGGCATGACTCAAGTGCTGAGGTCTGCAGCACCAGGGACAGCTGCTTTATGTCCTTACAGAGTAACTTCCTGAAAAGTATAAGCTTCATCTCTTTGTACGCTTTTGACCCTGAGTGAAAGAAATGTGTTCATGGACTGTACTGTTCATCAGTAGCAATATATTTGTACTTAACTCTATGTACTTGTATCCAGTACCAACTCGTAACCAGACAGACAGGAAACGGTAACATATTTGTACTTGTCCTACTGATCAACTAGTATATTTATTTATTTATTTATGTAATTTTAGTAACCGGGTAAGCCCACTGAGACCAGAGGTCCCTTTTCAGTGGTGACCATAGTTAATTACAGGTAACATAAAGCAATCCATTAATACATTATACATATCACAAGCACGTAAGACAGGTCATACCGCAGGAAAGATCCAACATATTAGTCAGTTGCAACACATAGTTTACAGTCAAACAGCTATAGGCATATCTCAGTTGCCTATGTTTCATGCTACTATGGTATGTCATGTACAAGTAATTACACTCTCCAGCCTTCAAGTCTGAGGCCTATGTCAGAAACATTAATGGAGGTACACATAGACCACAGCCTCACCCTTACTCATGGTGACTTGACATCATCTCAACCCTTACACTTTAACACAAATATAATTTTTTGGTCTCAACTCAGTCTCATAATGGTCACACATAACCTGCATGACATAAGCTAAATCAATCCAAAAGTGACCTTATCTACCTTTTCTAGTTTAATGTCATCATTAAGGGACACACCAAAATTTGAGGATGAGCACAAACTAAGACTTTGCCCTATGAAACACCATTAATTAATTACAAAGACCATCGATCACAAACATTTAATTCAAAAGTTAATTTTACAACATGAACTATGTATGGAACTTATTCATTTATAGGTACAGGGAAATGTATTGCAGGGGTTATCAGAATTATTTGAATACTTCATTCTGTACTTTACTATATATAATGTTTAAAAAGTTATTGACACGAAAGCACCAAGTGTGATATGCATCACACCTGTGATCAAGTACCTTACTGCTCACTGTTATTGTTTACTGTTACAAAGCAACCAATCATGCAAAAGCAGGGGATGACATGAGATCTAGAATGCTACAGTATGGCATCTTGTATGTTTTTTAAAAAAAGGAAAGCTATGTAAACCTCAAGTTATATTGGTATGGAAGACTGCATTATATTTCATCAATATTTCCTGGCATTTACTAGCTAGATCCAAAGTTACACCAACCTTTCGTTAGCCAGAAATGGTCACCGTCGATTGTGCCATGTGCACAGAGATCATATGATTTTCTGTGTCTATGGTGAATGTCACAGACATGGTTTCCAACTGATAACCACTTTGCTAAGATTAATTCACTGTCCCCTCCACTGCTTGATGCATACCAGTATAGGTGGTTTCCAATGGCTTTAGACTAGTCCTTCAATGCCACGCATGCTTTGTGCTTCCCCTTGGCCTCTAGTGTCTTCTGTATTCCTGTTGAGAAGAAAAGAGTTAGTATAGGACATCAAAAAAATGTTCTGTATAAAAGCAGACATTGTTTGTACCATATACAGCTGTAGTTTATGTCTTCCTGCTGCAAAATAACATAGAAAGCAATACAACAGGACTGATAAACTAATAAGCCAAGTACAGACAATGACTATTGATATATATGACAATGTACATGAACCAGTTCTCAGCAAGATGGTGTCTGAACTAAAAATGGTGTATGAAAGAAAGTGACCTTGACATGTACAGTATAGAGGAACACTCAATTCAGTAGAAGGCTACAGACACAGACACAGGCTTGACCATGTATGTATACATATATATTATGTGTTCTACTGTGTGGACATCCATTACTATTTCAGATGCTTTACCTCTCTCAGTGAACATGGAGTTGAGTACAGTCACTTGCTGCTTGATCAGAAGCAAAACTCACTGTTTACTTGAACTACAAAGAGGACAACAGATGGGCAACAGTTAACACTGATGTCCACTTAGACAGTTTGTCATGACAACTGTCATGAACCTACTCCTGGGGGCAGGGTCCACTAAGCTCACAGTGCACACCCTTAAATGCAGTTTGTTGGGCTTTGAACTTTCTCTATTTTGAACTCCCTCTGCTGCTGGGCTTCAAATTTTCTCTGCTTGAACTCTCTTTGCTGCTGCCTTTCTGCAATCTCCAGTTTCCTCAAATCCAGGTGCAGCTTGATCCCTTCCAGCTCCAGTTTTGTGGTGGCCTTCCTCTGGTGCTGTGGCTCTGGGTTCCCTTTGGTCTCGCTGTCCTCCTCCTTGATACAAGACACTGTGATGGCCCTTGGCCCCCACCCAACATCTGGTCCCTTTCAGTCACTGGCAGTGGCTTGAGGTTCAGGGCAACCGTTTGCTCATTGGCTGCCATGAAAGCCTCCACAAGGTTCTTTTTGATTCACCCCTTGTAATGGACCCCTCTTTCTTGACACAATTGCCTTAACTGGTCTGCAGAGCATTCACTATAGTTAGAATCTATTTCTTCCCTAACTACTGCTACATTAACTGAAACAAAAAAATAAAAACAGGATAGGAAACTTTATACTATAACCAATTTTTTTTTTCAAACCGCTGCCCTGTTTGTGTGTGGATTAATTACACTTTATCAATGTGATACACTGGCCTCAATCTGACCTCTATGTCTGTGCCTCCAATATCTCTCGGATACCACAATTTCCACCAGATCTGTCACAAACCTACTCCTGGGGGCCAAGTCCACTGAGCTCACAGTGCACACCCCTAAGTGCAATCTGTGATGGGGGAAACAGTAATACCCTCCCCATGTCCTCCTAGAGTGCTCGCTAAGTTCACAACTAAACACTTTTCATGAGTGCCCAGGGATTCCTCTCTAATCTGAGTAAGAGTAAAATACAGTCTCGAGTCTGTAGCCAGTTTAGAACCCTCCTTGGTAGCTGTACTGGGGGGAAGACTCAGGTGTTACAATCTCTTCGGGGCTGTCCTTGTAACCCTGATTGTGCCTTCCCTTACGGGTGGTGAGCAACCTAGTTACCCCTCCAGACCCCTCCAGAGACCTGTGTATTTCTCCTGCTTGGCTCCCAGATTCCCTTCCAGGAGCCTAGTCTTTGGTAGCTATGGTGGCACCTTTAGCAATAAACTGGCATGTCACAGATTTAATAAATGTTTTCACATTTGCACACACAATAAAATCTCTTCCAGGCAGTCTTTTAAAAGCAAGTCTGCTAACTTATTACTAAATAATTATCATACAAGACTTACAAACAAAAGATTCAGAAATTTAGTTACAGGATAACAAAAGTTGGAAAAAATATATACATACAAACACATTGTAAAAGTTAACTGTCTAATGTCTACTTTGTCTGTAGAGAAATCAAAGTACAGAAAATAAATGAAGTCTATAAAAGTGTTCCAAGTCCCAATTCTCTTGTAGCCACTGGTCTCCAGTGTGAGTGTGTGGCAGTCTTATTCTGTGTATCAGGAAGGGTGTCTCCTTCAAAATGATGTGCAAAATGCTATAAGTTTATATTTTGAAGGGCCTTATATAACCCTGGTCCTTCAGTCAGTAAACTGTTCTTCGAATTAGCTAGTGGACTTATCTTTAGGCCAGCAGGGGTATCTCTGTCTCTCTCTCTCTCTCTCTCTCTCTCTTGCTCTTTCCAAGTTGCAAGGGAATAAACATTATTAATTACTTATATTTCCTATAATCCCAACATCCTGGCTGGGTCTTTTGATCTCCAATGTTCTTCCTGCTACTTAATAAAATGTAAATAGACTTTCAGAGCCTGTTCTCACAGTATTTTTCTTTGAAGTGGAAAGGTCATGACAGCGAGATAGTTTTTCTATCTCCCATCCATATGACACTTTTGCTTTTTGATCAGCTCACCAGGAAATTCCAATCTTCTTTGAAATGTAACTTTAGGTTTCCTGTTAAGCTAGCCTTTCCCAGATGCTTGAATACACGTCCTCCGTATGTGACCTTTTCAGTAACACTGGACATTCTTTTTGCAACCCTTAGTTCTGGCCTTCTTGGGGAATTTAAACATAAACAAAATCACAAAAATATATGACAAAATTATTTCAGCAGTGGCCAAATTGCCACAACAATCATGTAGACCATGAGAGCCAACCTCAAAAGATTTTCAGGTGTCATGCTACATCCTGCCCTTATACAGTCCCTGGCATCACATAGAACTCCCTACCTTTCTCAGTTCCCCCTCGTATGCTACATATTACTCTCTGGTCCTTCACAAATCCTTGTGACCCTCTAGCTAGTGGTTGAGAACAAAATTCTAACACCAATACCACCTGGCTATATTGATTCTACAGGCAGGAGGCATCTGAAAACTCTGTGTTCACCACTGGTAAGGGATGTGATATTTTCTGCATGACTCTGCAATCTATTTACATGGTGACTCCAACCCCTTACTCCACATGGTTGTAATGTCAGTAGCAACCATGCAGATAAAGGCTTGCAATCCCATGGTTCATAACACAACATGATCACTAATGGTTTACTGGGGCTATGTTGTCAATCTGGTCACTTTGTGACAGTACCATGTGCCCATGCACTGGGCCTCCTGTCTTTGAAGCGGGCCCCCAGTACATCTTCGGCCCTAAGCACAGGCATAGTGTGCCTATATGTAAATCCAGCCCTGCTTACACACGTACACAGATTTATAGAATCAAATACTATTCAAAGATTTTTGTTGCTGTTGTTTCTTTGAGAACATTGAAAACTCTGCCTCCAGTCCCTACCAGTAAACCAGAGAACTAACTTCTACTTACCTTTTGATGGTGAAAATTGAAGTTCTGTCTCAATCTGATGCATGTGTGTGTTTGTGTGTGTGTGTGTGTGTGACAGTATAACTGTGAAGACATTAGAAATCATGCATTCCATGTTACCATTCTCTGTGCTCGTGGGGGGGAGGTAAAAGGGGCAGGTAACTTTCTACTTCCGGAATAATGAATAGTTTTGAATTCTTATATTCTATGATATTCATTCACTGAATATATTCAATGTGAACTAGGAAAGATGAATAACTGGTGAAAAACATCTGTGGAGGAACTATTTTACATATTTTATCAACATTTCATTTTAGGTTTTTGTGGTTGTGAAAACTTTTAGACTGTTCATGTTTGAAAAGTTTCCTATGAGCCAATTTTATATAAGCAATAAGGCACACCGATGACAATGACATTACTAGGTTTCACCTATTGATAAGGTGATGAGTTCTTCACCATGTACATCAATACTCCCATGCCCTGTGGGAGAACCTAATACCACCAATGCACCGTTGTGCCTTATTGCATAAGATCCACTCAACTACAGCGATGCCGATAGATGTATTACAATTATTTTACATGCATTCATTTTTACCTTTCTCCACATGCCACATATCGAATTGATGGCAAATGTCAAGCTCTTGCTTTCTCATATACTTTTTGACACCTACGTATCTGTCAGTGGTGAGACTCTCAACCTTGACACCACAGGACCTCATGTAGTTCAATCCTCTTCTCATTCCTTCCAGTTCCATCACATTGGAACTCTTGACTTCATTAATGTAAAGTAACAGAAATTAAATAGACAAAGGATGTGTTAGTAATGCATCAATACATTTCCAAACCTACTTTGACATTGAATGAGAGAGATAGATATAAAATTTCATAATGTCACACCTGTAATAACTGCATGTCTATGACCTTTGCTCAAATAAGGTCCATAAGACTGTGTAAGCCAAACTTCGCAGTGTAGCCTGGTGAGCAGCAACTAGGTACCACCTAGAATGGCTGTGTTATTTGTGAATGATGACACAAGTTCCTTCTGCTGCCTCAGCCAAACATTATGTACAGCTGGAACTAAGTAAGCAAACTGTATCTGGTAGTATGTACAGATGGATAGATTGGGGATATTAAGATGTTGAAACAATTTGAGTATACAGATAGGACTACCACCTGTAAACATGATAGCACATGCTGTTGTGAGATTGCCAGTTGGTAGTGTGAGATGTCGTGGCTGATTACTCCACTCATGTAAATGACCATTCTCAAACAGTTCCTTGAATACCACAAACGAGCCCATAACTTTTTGTACAAAAACTCTGAAGGCAGCTTGACAGAACAAACATGTTTGTAGCAGTGCCAATATTACATGCTCAAACACAAGAAACTTGCACTCAAACTGTGGTTCCCCATCTGCCTTCAGTTCAGAAAATCTATAAGACAAAATGCAATAAAAACACAACATGAAGCATACTTAAAATTCAACCCCCCCCAAAAGTGTATCTCAACATTATCTGTATCTGAAACAGTCATGACACGTGACACATCTTACTGTTTAGTACTGTCATCATGGCAGTCTGGATCTCTGTCAGAACTGTCTATATCACTGACATCCCAGTTGGGATCCTGCAATGTGTCTTCTTCCATTGTGACACTCATGTTATCAGCCTCAGACAACACTTCCGACGACATGTCTTCATCACACGGTTGATGACAGTCAACAGGTGTCTCATATTGAGTCTCTGTTTCACAACTGAATTCCTGCATCATATTGACTTGAGTTCCTTTCTGAAGTTGCAGCATCTCAGTCTGTGTTCTTCTTGAGCATTTGGTATAGCCACTGTAGTGTGAAACATATTTTAAGGTCTTCACTACTTTTGAGGACATCACCTGTGTTAGTGACATTATATGTCACAACAGGAGCACATCATTGATTACACAAAATCTGCACATATACTTTTTCTTATGTGAGTATGTATTGCCATGAATGAGCATTTGTGGTCGAAGGGAGTAGTGGCACTTCACTGTTGCTGTAATTATCCCTGACAATAGCATGACTGGTGTGTCAGAAACTACAGCCTTATATAAATGGACAAGGAAATCCCTATGTCTTTTTTTATCGTATAATATTTTATTAAGATTTTTTGTGTATAGGTACATAACAGTAGGAAATAAGCCATATAACAAACCATTTTGCAATTACTGTGTCATCACAAATGCACATAGATTGATAACATACATTATCCATTATGAATAATATACCATACAGTAAATCCAAAGCATTACCTTATCTTTGATATCCACAGTCAAGTATTTTAACCAAGTGGTACATTCTAGGTAGGATAGCCAGAAATAAAAGTTAGGAAAATAATTAGTGCAGACAGTTGCTTACATCTTTACATATACCCAGTCCAGCCATGATTTAGATTAAATAGTTGAGTGGTGGGACTTCTTCTCAGCACATTACGTTGGGGAGTTGGAGTGCGGTAATGGGATTTTACAAACGGGAGAGCGAAGATAGGGTTCCCATTTCTGATAATAAGGGCATGAATTTCCCTGATGCAGGTGAGACAGTCTTTCATATATAGAAAGTTTAGCCAAGGTTGCATGCCAGGCAGCACGGGTGGGGATAACTGGTGTTTGCCAGTGCATGAGGAGAAGACGTTTAGCCTCTAGAATAGCAACCAAAGCCCAGTCATTGAGAGGTTTGGGCAGTTTGCCCAAGGAGGTGGCATTTGCCATGACTAATTTTGCATCAGTCAGGACAACTGAGTGGTTAAGCACTGAGGAAATGTCCGAAGCCACCATTTTCCAGAAGGTTGTCAAGTTGGGACAAGACCATAGAATGTGGAAATTATGTGCTTCTACCTGGGAGCAATGCCATCATTTGCTATGGCCTAGCAGGCCACGAGCATAAAGGACTACAGGCGTGCAATGCCATAACAGTAGGATTTTTAGCTGCAAGAAGTGACTGTTAGTGTCACTAAGTGCTGTGTATAGATTTAAGGTAAGAATTCCACTGCTTATCAGTAATGGGGGAGCCGGAGTATAATTCCCATTTCTTTTTACAGGACATAGTTACATTGGGTTGTGAATCTCTCCAGGATCTGTAAAAGCAGCCCATAACCCCTCTATTCATGGGGAGGTGGTATAGGCCTGCTATCCACTCCCATGAAGTAGCAGTTTGAGATTTCAGCAGAAGAGACTGTAGAACACTCCGAATTTGCAAGTACCTCCAGAAGTTCCTGTGTGGTAGAGAGAACTGCTTTTGCAGTTGAGCAAAGGAGAGCAGGGGGTATGTGCCTGTGGTGGAAGGTATTGTATTTGCCAAATTCCCGCTTTGTACCAGGAGGGTCAGTATATGGGTACCCCATCAATTTGAATAAGATTGTTCTGCCATAAAGGGACATATTGTATAGGGGGATTCCAGGACTGATTAGGGAGATGACACTTTGCCATAAGTCATTTCCATGAGCGGGCTGTGCATAGTACAGTGGGGGGAAGTAAGTGGGGCAGACTCACCCGTGTAGTGAGAGGGGTGTAAAAGGGTACTGAACCTACCAAATCCATTTCCAATTGGACCCATAATGGGGGATCCACAGATTGGGGCACAAACCATTTAGTTGCCTGAGCAGCTATACAAGATAAGTGATAGCCGAGGAACCAAGGAACATTGAGTCCTCCTTGGGACCAGTGTGCTCTCAGCTTATATTTATTCCACCGAGGCAGTTTAGAGTCCCATAGGAAACCAGCCATCAATTTTTCTAGGAGTTGAAAAGCTTAGGCGAGTGGGGGATGGGGAGATTATTGAAAAAGTACATGGCCCGAGTAAGCAAAAGCATTCGAATAGCCGCAATCTTGCCTGGTTGGGATAGTTGCAACTTGCGCCACCTCTTGATTTCAACTGCTAACTGTGCTAACAGCAGGAAAAAGTTAACAGATTCCAGTGCAGTCCAGGCTGTTGGTATTGAGATACCCAGGTAATTGAAAGCCGCATTCACCCATGCCAGGTTGGTTCCTTTCAAACAAGACTAGGTACAATGCTTATTTAAGGGAGCTAAAGTGCTTTTTGTCTGATTAATGGTTAGTCCTGACAGTACTCCAAAGTCTCCCAGAATTTGAAGTACAAATGGTAAGGTTTGTTGGGGGTTAGAGAGGGTTAGCAAAAGATCATTGGTGTAAGTCACTACCAGATAGGGTTGATTTGCTACCACAATACCCTGTATCTGTGGAGATGCTATGAGCATCCTAAGTAGGGGTCTAGGGCTATAAGAAATAATAAGGGGGATAATGGGCAACCTTGCCTGGTACCCCGATGCAGGGTAAATGGAGGAGAGATCTCACGATTAGTGAGAATACGCGACATGGGAGAACTACAGAGGGTGTGGACCCACTGCGTAAATGAAGCTCCAAAGCCATACCTATCTAGGACTTCAAGAGGTAATCCCATTCTATGGAGTCACATGCTTTAGAGAAATCTTCTGCTAAAGCTGCTAATGGAAGGGGGGGCTTTAGAGGTGAACCACTTAAGGTTGAGGAGGAGTCTGGTATTGTCCATCCCTGATTTGCCCCACATGAAGCCAGTCTGTGAGGGATGTATTATCAAGAGTAAGATAGAGGATAATCTGGATGCCAATGCCTTTGCTAGGATTTTTGTGTCTACTGATAGGACAGATATTGGCCGAAAGTTGGCACAATCTAGAGATTCAGTTGATTTTTTCGGTAGCAAGGAATCTATTGCCTCTTTCATGATTTGTGGGAGAGATCCAGAAGTATGAGCTTGATGCAGAGCTCACTGGAAGGGTTGTATAATATCCTGGCCAAGAGCCTGGTATAGCTTCACAGACATACCATCGGGGCCGGGGTCCTTCCCTCGTGCCATCTGTGAGAGTGCCATTCGAAGTTCTTCACAAGACACCGGTGCATCCAGTTGTGACACTTGCTTGGGGTAAGGGTCGGCAAAGGGGTTTATTGACAAAATTTGGCAAAAAGGTCCCATAGACCCTGGGCAGTATTGGGAGAATGAGATTGATACAGCGTTTGGTAAAATTTCTGTATTGTGGCATTTATCTTTTTAGGGTTAGTCTCTATGGAACCTGATGCATTATGGAGAGCGTGTATCCATGTAGCAGCTTGCTGCTTATGCAGGCAGATGGCTAGTACTTTCCCAGCTCGCCTTCCCCCAGCCCAAGAGGTTTGTTTCAATCTCAAGAGGTACCACTCAGCTTTCTGATGTAGTATTGTATTTATTTGGTATCTGAGTCCAATTATTTGCCGGTGTACCTCACTGTCAGGGGCTGTCCATGGGGTGGATTTGAACCAACGCTCTAAGGCCAGTAGTTCTGCTTGGAGCTGGGACTAGTTGCTTTTTGTCTGCAGTCCGAGCTGCTGAAAAGGCAATGATATGCCCTCAACACCACTTTGAATGCTTCCCAGACATTTTCTGGGGATACTCCACAGTTCGCATTGAGGGCAAAATAATCCTTGGTCGACTTTACTATGTGGGGGAAAAAATCCGGGTCCTGAAATAAGAGGGGGTTGCAGCGCCAATGGGTTCCCTGTGGGAGATGCTGCAGGGGGGTGAACGTTAGCGAGACTGGGGCATGGTCTGATATTAAAATTGAGCCTATATAAGAGTCAAAGATGCATCTGGCTGCTAATTCAGTAGCCAACCAGAAGTCTTTACGACTATGAGATTTATGGGGGATGGAGTAAAAAGAGAAATCTCTGCCAGTAGGATGGTCCCTATGACATATGTCTATGAGGCCCATTCCTTCATCATAGCCTGAAAAGACAGCCTAGCTTTAGGATTGGCATGTGGGGTTGGGTGGGACTTGTCTAAAAATATATCTCCCACTGCATTGAAGTCTCCGCCTATGATTACAGGTAGTGGTGGCCCCTCCGCCTGTAGATCTGACAAGGCTTGACTAAGCTCAGGGAAGAAGTTGGTGTGCTCAGTACTGGGGGCATATAGGTTACCCAACATGACAGTGTTTGTAGGAGAAGATACCTTTGCCACCAACCAACGACTGTACGCATCTTTTTTGACCTCATTTACCACCCATGGAGAGGCTCAACGAATGAGAATGACTACCCCCTTTGACTTAGTAGTGGAGGAGTTAGCCAGTATTTCCCCCACTCAGAGTTTTTTTTAACCAGTTAGTACATTTAGACAGAGGGTGGGTTTTCTGAAGTAGGGCAATATCTGCCCACAGGGATTTTAAATGTTGTAAAACTTTTGTGTGTTTAATCAGGTGGTTTAATCCTTTCACATTCCAGGATATCCACCTATATACTTGAGGGACAACTTTGGTAGTAGCAGGCATCTTCTCACATGAGAGACAAGAGGAGGTACTTACAGAGTGTCCAGCAAAGAGATTAGGGAAACTAATACCAATTTCTAGAATCACCAACACCTTGAGAACAGACAGGACTGCCAGTGCACTCATTAGTGCTAGGGGAAATATAAGCATCGCCTGCGGTCTATGTACTGTGTATCCTATAAAGAAGGGAAGAAACAGCTCTGAAAACAAAGAGCAGAGAGAGAACAAGTCAGTATGTTAAAGTAGTAGGTTAATTTCAAAATGGGCAATAGGCCCAGTATTGATACTATGTCAAAGTGTCAAAAACAAACACTACAACCAGACAAATGTGTGTCAGGAGGTCAAAGCAAAAGAGTGAAGTATATTGATGTCAAAATCTGTATAGACCCTACAGCTGAGCTATCTCCAGGACACACCATGGGTGGGTCTTGTGTGGATGAAAACAGTAAACCAACTCATCCTGGACCAGCCCAAACCAAGGGTCAGATGACCCAAACCTCATGGGGAGGGGAAAAGGGGAGGGAAAGGGGGAGGGAAGGAGGAGTGGGTAAAGCCACCTGCCAGTAATAGTGAAGGACCAACCAGACAAGGGTGAGGGGGGTTACACTAGGCCTGTGGGCCAAAACACAGGGACTTGGTTACTGTACCCATAACTGGTGTGCAGATAGGATGGGGAAGAAAAGGTAACCGGGCAAGGGGAGGGCTAAAATCACCCAGAGAATCCACTGCCTACTTTGCTAAGTTACAAATGTGATGGGGGATTAGCTCTTAATGCTTTGCAGATGAGCCCAGTGATGTTCCACCAGATGGGGGGGGTGAGGTCAGTAGCTAGCATTAGGGTCACTGATTTGTGACTTACTACACACTGACCAAATGTGCCCCTATTCATTGGAGCAATTAGGGGGATGGGGGTGATAACCTTATCCCCATCCTGTACCAAAAAAATATCATTGCAAAGCTAAACATTGAGTCATGTTCCAGCAAGTCTAGTGGTATTGCCTTCAACCACCTTGGAGGGTTCCCGAGGGGTACATCCATGATCCAAAGGTGTCTTTGAGATGGCAGTTGCATAACTGATAAGTCCAGGGCACACAGGAGAAAGGGTGTCCACCAACTCAGTTAGGGATATCTCTGGAATATCAACCCAGTCTGTCGCTTGTTCAGTGTCCATGTCTTGAGATGCAGTAGTGCTCACATGAGATACAGGGGAAAAGTCCTCTCTAGAGACCTTTGTGGGTGGTGCTGCTGAGGATTTGGATGGCGAGTGATGTGGGCTACTCCTAGGTCTCTGCCTAGCCTTAGGAATTGAGCTATATCCCTGCTGAGGGAGAGAAGGCTGCATGTTGGAGATCTGTGCGTTTAGAGGTGGTGCACTGCCATTAATATACTCAGACTGAGATGCAAACTTCGATGGGGGGCCGATTTGCTGGGGGACCTGTCCTGCTGCTAAACAGGAGAACCTTAGGTAGAAAAAAGGTTCCTACCAGGAAGGGCCACTGGAGGGGGCTCCTAAAGCCTCCTGGGATTTGTAGTTGGGCACTTGAGACCTGGCCATAGTTTAGCTATCCAGCGCTCAATGTCCCCAGGATGATCTGCAGTGAGCTCGTGGCTGTCCTTGGTGACATGCAATCTGGTGAGATTTTTTAATCTGAATTTAAAGTCATGTTGGTAGATAAATCTTTTAATTATTCTGAATTCCCTCTGCTTCACGGCTGTTTCTTGTGCAAAATCTTTGTATATGGCTATTGTGGCTCCTTGCCAGGAAAGTTCCCCCAAATCTCTAGCCGCATGAAGAATTCTCTCTTTAGTGGTATTTCTCAGCAGGTATGCCACAATTGGCCTAGGTATATTGGAGTGTTTACTTGTATGGGCAGAGACTCTGTGAGCTCCTTTCAATTTCAATCGGACCCCTCCATCGGTCCCCTAATATGCGGGGCAGATTTTCATTCAAGAATTGTTCCATTGAGTGTCCTTCTGACCCCTCAGGAAGCTCCACTATCCACAGGTTGTTGCAGGAGCTTCAGTTTTCGTGATCCTCGGCCCTCTCCCAAAATGCAGCAAGCCTTTCTTCATGTTGCTGGAGATGATTCCAGACCTGAGAGTGAGCTTTTTGGGCTTCACATGCTTTGGCCCTTTGCTCTGCCACATTCATTTTGTACTGCAGGTGTTGAACATCTCTAACCGTACCAGACAGGGATGGAATAATATCATCCACTCTAGTGATTAGCATTTCCAGAAGCTTAGCAATATGTTGTAAAGATTCTCTGACTGCCACTGGTGGATCCATCTTTGGAGGAAGTTGCTCCGACATTGGAGATGACATACTTAAGTCCCGTACAGTGTCCAAATGGCTGGGAAAAGACACCCGATTCTGTAGCTGAGACCCAAGAGGAGAACAGAGATGCAGGCAGGCACTCAAGCTAGACCTCCTTTGTATCAGAGAAACTTGCAAGGATGTGTGGCCTGTGAGGCCTAGGTCTAAATGCGTCGGAGAGTTACCAGGTCACAGCACCATTGAAACAGTACGATGCCATCATAATCCGTGGAAAAAGGACACGCTGCCCAGCAAGGGGGTTGTTACCCGTGCATAAAGCTGTTGGTTTTAAGGGGAGACTCCACGGGATTGCTACGTCCAAGCGCGGATGGGCTGAAGTCCAGGGAGAGCTTTGGTGTTATGCTGCCATCTTCCTAGGCGGCTAGACCACACCCCTGGAAATTCCTATGTCTTGATTGGCTAAGAATTGATTCTAGCCATTGCCTTCAAAGAGAAATACCAATGGCCAGTGTTGGGTAAGTTACTTTTTCTATTTCTTTCTATTTCTGTTAGAAACTTGATCCAGGAAACTCTATGCAGTCACTAGCAAGGATGGAGAAGTACTAGATAAAGTAATACACCTGACAGTTACAGTTACTTATTTCTTTTTATACAAAAACAATACAAAAATAATAAAAAACTATAACAGATGACATTTATTTGAAAGTAATAGATTAGTTACTAGTTACTTTCAAATAAATGTAATCAGTTACAGTTACGTATTACTTTTATATAAAAAGTCATAAGTAATTATAACTGTAAGGTGTATTACTTTTTCCAGTACTTCTCCATCCTTGCTAGTGACTGCACAGAGCTTTCTGGAACAAGTTTCCAAAAGTAATAGAAAGTAATAGAAAAAGTTACTTACCCAACACTGCCAATGGCTATAAACAAGTCCCTGCAAACCAAGGCAACTCACAAGTCACATATAGAATTTTCAAGCCACTTACTTCCTGATTTCCATCAAAAGATAGCTGCAACCTTTACTCATATATGTATAACTTTCAACTCGGCACTAAAAATTGAAGTCCATCTTATCAAATAAAGTTTGGGGACATTGGTTGTAATAGGTTTACCCCATGGTCCAGGACTGAATGCAATTGGCTTTCATTTGTGCCTTACAAAGCCTCAGACCATGTGGTTAACCTAGTACAACCAATGCTCTGTTGTGGCTTTATGGTTTAATTACCATTTCACACACTAGACACGAAAGCACAAGTATGAACAAAGGCATGTGGCAAGGCAATAACTTGACCTTTAGGACTGTCACTGCCAAAAGAAGACATGTCCTTGATAAGCAACTGCTTGACCCACTTTCAGCTCACGAAGACCAAAGTGCATGTATTTCATGCAAGGGCCATGAGCCTTGCAGTGTAGCCCAGTTAATTTTTTCAGATCACTGCTGCTGCTGAAAGTTAACGCTGACCTCTGCATGCAATGGGTAACCTGAATGATGACAATCTCTATCCCCAGCTGGGGCAGATTATGTCCTATGCTGTCAATTGTGGTCACTAGAGTGACACTAGTCAATACAAAACAGTTGTCTATGACATCACCGAAGTGACAAGCACCCCTGTCATGCTTTAACTACCTCACCTGTACACTGCCAGACATCACCTTTACACATTCAACAACCAGGAATAACACACCTCTAGCAGCACTATTGCCATCAAAGTAGGTGGGGAGGTTGGGAGGGGTTTGGTCTCGAACATCAGCATAATAATGAACAAGATCCAGAATGAAACAGATGTGAGGATTAAAGTCTTAATGCCAGGGTGGCCTGTTGATGCTGACTGTTGATGCACCAGACATCACATATCACAGTACTACAGAAACATGCGATATGGAGCAACTATGGGTTGTCGAGGTGGGTGGAGTACAATCAAACAGTGGCAAGGCAGCTCTCATCTCCCTGGGAGTGACTCAGTAACCACCCACAGTTCATCAGCCACCACCCCCAAGATCCAAAGTGAAGTGCAGAAGGGTGAGTATCATGCTGCTGGGCTATGTGATGTCATAGTAATGTTTCTATTGATGGGGATGTCACCTAGGGACATAGGTTAGTACCCATGATTGGTGGAGGTGGAAGGGAGTAACAAGCACTGGACACCAACTCACTGACAAGGGGGCCTAACATTTTGGAAAAAAAAAAAAATTATGAAAATAAAGAACACAACGCCATGTGGACAGTTCTCATAAACATGAACACATATACAGGATACTGGATGGGCAACTATGCACAGTCAATGTGTTCGTCCACAGAGGTGTTCTGATTTCCTGTGACCTCGATATAAGAGCTCGAGAGGTCTGTGGGGATCAAAACAGAGAGATGGCAGAACATACTGCCTGTGCATAAAGTACCTCATCCAGTATTTTTTTGTAGTGTGTAGTATTATGTGGCATGTGCATGCAGTGGTTGTTCCACTCTCAGAACAAAAATGTCTTATTCACTCTCTGGAGGTTTCAGAATGCTGTTGTACCACAGAAGGGTGCAATTACATTCCATGACCTTAGAACAGTGTTACAACAGTATTTTGAAATGGATGGAATTCTATACAAAACATTGCTTTACACTATAATGTCTTACTACACTACTGGTAAAACTAAATGCTATACCGGTATAAATAATAGATAAAGAGAGAGAAAAAAGTGTAAAGTTCAATTACCAGCTCTGTTTTTGTCCCCTGATCATGGTGTAAGTGTTCATGTGACAGCATCTCCAATGAACATGGTTCATGAATGTGCACATTTATCTCTGAATAATTCAGTACAGATGTAGGAGGGATGTTTTCCTTGGACGCCAGCAACCCAAGTTCTGATTGCACATACAAAATTACAATTTAATGAACAGATCATTAGCAGGATGAACAAAAGAACACAAAAAAGAAATGGTTTGCAGTTGTCCAAAGCAACAAGATACACAGTCACTTACATCTGTATACCAACACCCTCTGTTTATGCATTACACAACATAGTAGCGACAGAGATCCTAAAACAGATGTGTGTGATCCGTTTGCATGGACATTCCACCACACACAGAAAGGACATTACCCATAGAGCAACAGAGAGCATCTACATACCAGCCCATACCTCAGTAGTGGTTACTGTCTGGCCTTCAACACATGGAATCATAAACAACCCACCATGCAACACTCACCAGCACTACACAAAGCACCTCTGCCATCATGTAGTATAACATTAGCAGGGTGCTAGGATTATTTACATAGCTCACTGACCTGACTTCCATGCATGTTCACTGCTGTGTGGTGTGAGGCAGAAGTGGTCGATGCAGTGCATAGATGATTTGCATCAATTTTATGCATTAACGACGGTCAGGAAACAGGTACCATGGCACAATGTTATGGGTGCCAGACGTGAAAGGGTGAAACAGTGATCGCTGTTCAGATACTGGCACTGGACATCGTGGAACATTAGCTGAAGGCATTACAAAGGGGCACCACACAGTTCTGACATGACGACTCTCAAGTGGGTGTGTGGGGACATGAGAAACTGAGGAGGTGAGGTGTGAGGAGGGCAAGAAGGTATTGAAGCAGAGGATGGGGGATTACATAGCAAGAGAAGGGCATTTAAACTAGGAGCGGGGGGGGTGACAAGTGGGCAGGAGGCATGCAGAATCCACAGGAAGGGAAGCAGAATGAGCTTATGCCTGTGCTAGCAGCAATGGAAAAAAAGGGAGTACTAGAGGGGATGCTAGGAAGGGAGAGCAGAAGGGGAGAGAGGGGAAGGAAAAAGGATAGAGGATGGTCACCTTGAATGCTAAGAGCCTAGGGAAGAAAACAGCAGAGCTACAGGCTCTCATGGCAAAAGAGGAGGTGGACTGGCAGCTGTCACCAAAACATGGGTCACCCATTACCAGGACTGGGACCTGGTGTACCAGGGTATAAGATATTCCACAGAGATAGGGTAAATGGGAAGGGTGGGTGGCACTGTATGTGAGAGATTGACTAAAGTGTGTTCATGAGGAGGGGGAGGAGAGTAGTACAGAGTTGTTGTGGATGCAAATCCAGGATTCCAAGAATGGGACTGTCAGGGTGGAAGTAGTGTACAGGCCACCATCTCAGACAGAGGAGTTAGACAGGGAACTAATGGAACAGCTCAGAAAGGCCTGTGGAAAGGGTAGCAAGGTGATTGTGGAGGACTTCAACCTGCCAGGAGTGGATTTGAGTACCCCAGCACCATGAATAGAAGGGTGAAGATACTTCTGGATGTGTTCCAGGATAGCTTTCTAATGCAAATGGTCAGCGAGCCAACCAGGTTAGGCAGCACCCTAGACCTTCTGCTGGCAAATGGGGAGTTTGTGAGGGAGCTGGGGGTGGAAGAACTGCTGACAGGGAGTGATCACCACTCAGTGTAGTTCAGGTTGAAAATGGATAAGGAGGGAGTAGAAACAGGTACAAGAGTATTGCACTTCAAAAGGGCCAACTTTGGGAGGATGAGGGAGGTAGTTAAAGGGTATCTTACTAGAATCCAAACTAATGTGGACACTAACCAGAGGTGGGAGGTCATAAAACTGGGGACTGAGGAGGCAACCAAAATCTGCATCAGGGTCCAGAGTAAGACAACTAGGGCTAAGAAAGCCAGCTGGTTAAGCAAGGGGGTCATAGAGAAAGTAAGAAATAAATGAGCCGCCTTTAGGAGGTTCAAAAAAACAGAGGGGGAGGACAGAGAGGATTAGCTGAAGGAATCAAAGGAGGTGACCAAGGTAGTAAGGGCAGCCAAGGCATTTAAGGATCGTAGACTGGCACAAGGCATCAAGAAGAGGAAGAAGGAATTCTTCAGGTACATCAGGGAGAAAAGGAGTTGTAGGAATGAAATAGTAAGAATTAAGAGGGATGGAGGGTGGGTGGAAATGGGCAGAGCAGGCAGAAGCACTTAATGAATACTTCTGTTCTGTGTTTACTAAGGAGAAAGGAGGCGTGCTATCAGGGGGTGGGAGTGGGAGGTCAGGCTCGGGGGGGAAGAGGTGACAGATTGGGGAATCAGAGAGTGCAGGGTACTGGAGGGACAGAGGGTGGACAAGGCACCAGGGCCAGATGGCATTCATCCCAGGGTTCTGAGAGATCTGGCAAAAATCCTGGTGGGGCTCTTTGCAGACCTGTTCAATACCTCCCTGGTCTCAGAAAGTGTACCTCAGGACTGGAAGATGGCTCATGTGGTACCCTTCCATAACAGTGGTCCCAAAGATGAACTGGGAAACTATAGGTCAGTAAGTCTCACATCCATCATGGGAAAACTGATGGAAACAATCCTGAAGGAGAGGCTGGTGTCCCTACTGGAGACTAATGGGCTGCAGGATGTTAGGCAGCATGGGTTTGTCATGGGCAGATCCTGTCAGACCAACCTGGTGGATTAGTTTGACTGGGTAACTAGACAGTTGGACAGGGGACATGCAGTGGATGTCCTGTTTCTGAACTTCAGTAAGGCATTCGACTCAGTGCCGCATGGGAGGCTGGGTAGTAAGCTGGCAGGTACAGGTGCAGGGGGTGAAAATGGTGGGATGGGTAGTAAACTGGTTAAAGGGAAGACAGCAGAGGGTGGTGGTGGGAAGGGAGCTCTCATCTCCGAGGGTAGTGACAAGTGGAATACTGCAGGGCTCTGTGATGGGACTGGTGTTGTTTGGTTTGTTCATATCAGACATCTCAATGGGCATCAAGAGTAAGATCAGTTTGTTTGCAGATGACACAGAGATGGGAGCTGCAGTGGATGACCTAAGAGGGTTGCAGGCGCAGGATAATCTGTCAAAATTGGAGGCCTGGTTGGACACCTAGCAGTTGGGGTTCAATGCCCAAAAGTGCCAGGTGTTACATTTTGGGGGCAAAAAAACCAAGAAGAAGCTACCAGCTGGGGGGGGTTCAGCTAGCCGTGACAGAGGAGGAGAAGGATCTGGGGTGATTATAATGGGCTCAATGAACAACTCAGTGCAATGCAGGAAGGCAGCTGCAAAGGACAACAAAATGGTGGGTTGTATTGCAGGGGTATATCTTCAAGGAGAGGGGAGGTGATCCTGCGTTGTATAGGTCACTGGTTAGGCCACACCTGGAGTACTGTGTGCAGTACTGGTGCCCATACCTGAAGAGGGACATTAAGTTACTGGAGGGGGTGCAGCGCAGGGCAACAAAGATGATCCAGGGACTAGGAGACATACCCTACGTGAGCAGGCTGAGGGAGTTGGACACGTACTCAGTGGAGGAGAGGAGAGACAGGGAGAATATGATTGAAACCTTCAAGTACATGAAGGGAATAAACAAGACTGGCACAGAGGGACTATTCAAGTTAAGGGGGGGATAGGGACACTGAAGGTCACGATATCAGATTGGAGGGGGGGAAGGTTCAGGAGGGAAATGGGAAGACACTTTTACAGAGATAGTGGTGTCTGGGTAGAACGCATTGCCTGCGGAAGTGGTATCCTGTAGAAAAGTGGACTGCTTCAATAGGGGATGGGGCAGGGTAAGAGGGAAGGTCAGGGGAGGGGATGGAGGGAGAAAGAGGCAGCTGCAGTATAAAGGTTGCTAGCTGCACACTCTAGCAGACTCGAGAGACCATAAGGCCTTTATCTGCTGGCAAATTCACATGTTCGTATGTTCAAAAAATGGAACAGTGTTACTGTGGGTCTGGTCAAGTAAACACCAAGCAGGATTACATAACACATGGAACATGTGTACAACAGTGCATAGTGTGTATCACATTACACTTGAGTGTGGCTGAGGGGAGGTACCAGTAAACATTAGGTTACAATACATATCAAAATAGGCC
Source organism: Neoceratodus forsteri (assembly GCA_016271365.2). Lineage (NCBI taxonomy): Eukaryota > Metazoa > Chordata > Ceratodontiformes > Ceratodontidae > Neoceratodus > Neoceratodus forsteri. The sequence continues at coordinate 494,532,198 of CM028135.1, read as the reverse complement.
TGCACATGTTTCTTGGGGTAGAGTCTAGAAGTGAACAATCAAGGCAAACTAAAAAACTGGTCATGAGTGCATGAGGCACAATATTCCGCTAAACAGTGGCACTGCACTATGCCACTAAATGCAGATTTTTCAGACACACAATCCAGCGATACATACCACTGTGACATTTGCAATACATTTGCACATATTTGAGTGTGTCACTCAAGGTGTCCAAGTGGATAATGGGCAACATGACATGAACTACTACATGTGAATTATGTTCTTTTGAACAAAAACAAGTATATGTTAAAAGGTTGTTTAGCATAAAATGTAACATACAATAAAATTCACACTAAACTCCATACGTTGCCTCTTCTGGATAGCACCACTGCTCCTGGGTCCTACTTCCTTTTAGAATGAGAATATAGTAGGAACAGCATCGCTGTTTAGTCTTCTCTAGCCAGGGGTGTTGCTGATACTTTTGAGAAGACCTGGATCCAGTGCAAACTGAGCAGGAGTGAAATGATCAGAACATAAATAGCGGTTCTCTCCTGGCATCCATCCCTCACGTTTAACTGCTTCGATCCACTGATGCCGACATGACTTGTCCTTCAGGAACTTACAGAAGCTTTGGCCTGAGGCTCTTTTGTTACTGCACCTGTATGCACTGCAGTACGGCATCTTGAAACTTATCACACAATACTGTTAGTGGACAACAATGAATTCTGAACAGAAAACACAAAAAAAGGGACTGCACATACAATAAATCTGTTCTTTTATTAAACAAAAAAATACAACACAGAATATGGTAAGAAGAAACAGAACTCAGAACACTTTGGTGGATGTTTAGCACAGTTACGAGAAAGACTGTAAATAGCTAAGTTGTTATAGCTACAGATTGACATAGCTATGGAGAAATACACAGGAAAGGATGATAGTAGAGTGTATTAAATACTATGGGCAATCAGTACATTTCTACTTCATCAGTTATTTCCTACTGAAACTATACTAACACATTCATATGGCCATCTGTAGCCAGAGTGTAAATATTTTCTATCGGACCCAAATATGCCAGCATGTGAAACTGTGGCAGAAAGGCTTGACTTTCACACAAAATTTGTTGACAAAAACAGCAACGTGTAACAGGAGGTACACTCGGAGTGAAATGACTGGGACCTGTAAATCACAACAAAAAAAATCATATAGCCATCAAACAATACTGTACTGCACCTCTATAAGAAATGGCATTAAATATGAAGTTCACATACACAGCCTGAAATACTCTCTCACATCAACAGCCTTTTTGTATGTCAAAAAGAAAATTGAGGACAGCAGGTTACACTACTAAACTGCACTCCTCCTAAACAATGCAGCCAGAGTGTAAACGTTTTCTATCAGACACAAATATGCCAGCATGTGAAACTGTGGCACAAATGCCTGACTGTCACACTAAATTTGTTATTAGAAACAGCAAGGTGCATCATGAGGTACACTTAGGGTAAAGTGACAGCTAACTTAAAAGCAAACAAAATCATACAGCCATCAGCAAATACTCTACTGCATCTCTATGAGCCTGCAATATTCTTTCATATCAACAGCCTTTATTATATGTAAAAAAAAACAATGTCACCACTAAACTGCAATCACACTAAACAGTGGAGACAGAATGTAAATCATTTTTGTTACAAAAAAATGTACCAGCCTATGACAATGTGACAGAAATGTATGCCTGTCACACAAATTTGTTTTCCCAGAAACTGCGATGTACAACACGAGGTATTGCACACTGGAAGTGAAGTGACAGCACAATAGAAAGCACAACAGACAAAGGAAGTTCACTGTTTACATTTATTTTGGAGTCTGAAAAGATATTGATTAGTTTGACAGAACACACCAAAGGAGCAATGCAAGTACACGAAGTCTCACACTACCGCTGATTTGTATTTAGAGGGAAACACTGTCAGCACGATCAGCAGCAGCCAACCACTTCGGGGCCATATGACATAAGAAGGCAACAACGTCCAAGCGTGGCCATGAAAACAAACTGTAGGAATGGGCAGGATTCACAGCAAAGCAACCAAAAGGGCAAAATCTTCAAATATAAGGTATTGTGATTCAGTATTTGAAAATTAAAGCTGCAATTACAGTAGGGGCAATGAACTGCTTCAGCTCATGTGTGTAAAAGGCATAAAAGAGACCTTAGCATTGGATCTTTGATTGACAACCACTGGTGCCCTGCTACAACAATGGGAGGGCTTAGCCTGAGATTCAATGTGGAGGAATAACTCCGGCCACATACATAATGAAAACCAGCCTCTCCCAGAACCCCTTGTTCTAATGTTTGGAAAAGTAATCCACCGTGCACCCCTTCCTACTCCTTCTCCAGCACTCTCCCCATCCTTGGTGCTAGGCTCTCTATTCCTACAGCGATCCAGTTTAAAGTTCCTACACCTACCTAGCCTAAGTAATAATACCAAGGATGGGAATATAGTTAAACCACAACAGAGTATACAAAAACATAAGCATATTTTATTCCACAAACACTGAAATGTTATATGTGGCGTATTATTTGATGAGAAATTGTTAATAATCAAGGCTGTATTTGATTCACAAATAACAGTTTTTTTCGGTCACAGACTGTGATATGAACCTGCATATTCTGTGCCATGTATGAAATGTATTTTTTTAGGAATACAAACGTGAACTTGCTTTAAATTTTTTTTCCACCAAAGTATGTCATTTTTAAACTTCAGTACATTCATTTTATACCTTTAATAGCAGTGCTGACATTATATTGTCCCTTTAAGTAACCCCAAGTCTTCCTTGATTTCATCAGAAGACAATAACATTTGGCTAATTCCATAACCCTAACTGTTCCAAAATCAGCCTATTTTTTCCTCTTTTTTCTACTGTCCTTTTATCATTTTTTCCCCTCATTTTTGGCCTGCCCTGTACCTCAGTTGCATGCGTGGACGTGTGGAGGCATGTGAATGCCGTGCCTGGAGGTGCTCTCCCATGACTTGTCATCCCCTCCTGCCTATGCTAGCCACTGGACCTCCACCTGGTGGCAGCAGAACTATGGGGGGACACCACCCACCTGAGACAGGAGAGCTGCTTTCAGCTGTTCAATTCTGCTGTCACTCTCTCCCCCGTGCCAGTTCCCCGATGACCAGAGACCATTCATGAACCTGGGTCTCCAGTGTGGTGTGAGGTAAGGCATCCAGCCCCTCAGCCCTCTGCCTCACTGGGCCAGCAAATCAACCTATTTTAATGAATTTTTGTCCAGTCCTGCTATATCATCTACATTGTAGATTCTACAAGATAGCCTAACAGCATCCAAAGTTTGTGTCCAAAAATGAATACACATATCTAAAATGTATGCAGTTGTGAGCTGCGTCTGATTTGAATACTATTGCATCCATTTTCCATCATGAATTGTGACATTTTATCATAAACGAATGCAACTTCTGAAAACAGCAGCATTTCTGCTTGGACGCAACTGGATTTATGTGGAAAGAGGCACAGCATTCATTTCAGTCTGTATCCAGCCCTTTTGAAAATCTTACCTATTATGTTTAGAAATTGTAACATCGGAACTGGCAGAACTAGAGATGTATTATTTTTTTAAATAAATTATTGGAGTAAGATTCACAACAATATGCCCTATCAATACTATTTTATGTGTTGATATATTTTAATACACATTATGTTATGGTTTAAAGTCTACTAACGTACATAGAGAATAAAGTATGGGTCTGGGTGTGTAACAAGAATTTACACATACCCTAGGGGTTTATCGTGACATCTAACTGAGGGTGTGTAATTTGAGTTTACACAACCAGACTATACTTTATTTTATATAATTGCTGAGACGTCCTTTTTCCCCACAGCAAGTATATAAAATAAAAAAGATGTTCTTGTGCGACCATGGTCTGCTGAGGTGTGAGAGCATGCTCTACGGTTTGTTGGTCGCTCACTTTTGTTTACTTTTTTTTAAATTTAGTTTTATGTGGAGCCAACATTTTGAGGGTATTCCCGTCATTTTGATTTGTTTCTGCCTGCCAGCACTTACCCCACAGTTACAGTAGTAGTCCAGAGGGGGAAAGACAAGGCAGAGAGTGGCTAGAAGGAAGACCTTCAGAGGTGGGGGTGCCTACACAGTGTGAGGGAAACCGGGTGCATGTTCGCCGTTTTGAATGCTCCTTTATAACGGTGAATTATGCCATGGTTTCCCTATGGAAAAAAGGACGTCCCTGTTATTATAGTATATCAATGTGTATACATAGTTACAAAATTGATACATGGAACATGAATAAACAGATCAATTATAATATGGTTCATACTGAGGTGCAGTAGGGAGCAAAAGACAACTTGCCCATGACAGTCTCCATCAATGAACCCAAAAAACTAACACCTTCTACTATACATTAACCAGAGATCAAGTTTGCGCTTAAATACAGCCTTGCTGCTATTTGCAATAATATCTATAGGTAGTAAATTCCAAAGGTTTATAATTCTCTGTTTAAAAAAATGCTTATGCCTGTTTGTATTATATCTAAAGGCACACACTTGCAGGGAATGCCCCTTGGTTTTGAAGTTTTCTCACTTGAAGTTAAAACCAAACTCAATAAAAAGGAAAGGGTCGTGCGTCACGTCCCTCATCACGCCCCACATAAAAAGTAAATCCCTTCTACTCCTTCTCATCTCAAGCAATATAAGATTCCATTTCAACATGATGCCAGGCTTTCATTTAAAACAAATATTATATCCAAACAGTTACACAATTATCCTCTTTCAAAGAAACTGCAGCATGTGTAGAAAGCGTAAACTTTGGAAACACTAGAACTAGTCTTTTTTCTTTGTATCTAGTGAAGATTTTTGTGAGATAATGTCCTGTTCTCTGTCTGAACTTATTGATACATGATTTCCTGTGCCATATGAATTACTATTTGCAAATAATAGAAAGTAATGGTATTACTTTAAACAATAAATATAATCTAGTACAAAGTCATAAATAAAAATAAAATAATAAATAAGAATGCTGATCATCATTATAATGCAATGCTACTTTAATTTGCACTGTACAGTAAGCAACGTATTTTAGGAGCGAGACAAAAATCTTCAGTCTTTTTCCTTTATGTACTGTGTGCAACCTTGGCAATATTCCTGGAGAGTGAAGCCATGCCAATTTCTTTCCCCTCCACAAAGGGTGTGACTCTTCTCCCCAAGTAACTACTGTCCCATCTCCTTTTTTCTTCATTGGCTAAAGTGCAATAAACACACTTTCCAACTCTCTTTCTTAAATCCTCATATTTCTTATGTCCTTTTGTGTCTGGTGTCTGGGGGAAAACACACTCTACCTTCTTATTCCTCCCATGGCTTATTGATTCTGTCCTGAAAGGGATGGACTCAGCTTCACATTTTTTCCATCTTGCCAAGACAGTAGACACTGTCTCTTATCCTCTCCTACTTGACATGCTTGCAGATGTGTGAGTAGCTAATCTCTAGGTTTCCTGGTTCAGCTCCAAGCTGCTTGAGAGACACTAATTAGTCCAAGTGGGTGTTGCTATGTCCCATTTCACCTCAGGTGTTCCCCAGTGCTCAGTCTAGTGCCCCCATCCTGTTTTCTGTTTTTCATAATGACCTCTCCTTAGTCTGTGTCTCCGTAAACATCCACATGTTCACAGATTGCATTGCACTTTTGGCCTCAGGTCCTTCAGCAACTGAGCTGCAAACAGCTGTACAGTGGCATTTCCACAAACTCTAGCTCTGGTTCTGCTCTAACTAAAGTGTTAGCCATGGACATTCATGACAATAACCAGCCATTTTCAGCCATGGCATTTACTCTCTGACATTGAACTAAATGACTCATGTCTATTCATATCTGATCATAACTAAAAATATCATTACAGAGGTCAGTGGCTACTACTGTAACTTTCCCTCAGTGCAAGAAAATAGTTTCCAAATACCCTGACTTCAAGCAGCAACTCACTGGGTTCCACACAGCCCCTATTTTCTGACTATACATAACTCCCAAATTGAAATCCCCTTCTTCAAGCACCCCATTATGTGGTTTAGCAAAAACCTGGATCAGTACCCACATCAACTCCATCCACAAAAAGTTAATTCTGGAGTGAAACAATCTTTTCTTCCCCTCCCAGTCATCCAGGAAAATTATCATCCAGACAATTATTGATTCTGGGGCCAACCATATGCTTGTCATGGAGACCTGGCTGGATGGCAGTTCTGGTTCTGTTTGTGACACACTGGTCCTGCCTGGCATTTCTGTGGCAAACAACAACATACCTGTGATCAGGTGGTCTTTTTAGATGGAAGAAAGCCCTTATGTCCTTATGATTACACCTATGGAACAGTGCTACCCTTTGAATGCATGGCCTTTCATCCATGGCTGGTCTTGTGTGCAGGTTTGTCCTTATTTACCACCCACAGTGAGTTGGAGTGTCTGAAGGAGTTTGCAGATATGCTGTTGACTCTGGTGACAAAATCCCCTAGACTTTTATTGCGTGGAGATTTCAATGCAAGAGTTGATAACCTCTCTGATAATTTTGCAATCCAGCTCCTCCAGATCACTGGTTGGGTTTTGAACTCTCTAATAATCCTAACATTAGTTGTATTACTGGGTAGAGTGTTCAGGCTTATTCACTGCCCCTTATTGAATAGATATTTCTTGATGCCATTCTTGAATCTCCTTCTACCCACTAATTTCATGTCATGCCACTTGGAGACCATGATGTTCCTTAGCATAAATAACACAGAGATATCAACCCCATTACATTCCTGCATGCAACTGTGGGTTTCTATCATGTCATTGCTCCCCCTCCCTTTTTCCAGTGAGTATATATTAAGACTGTTTCATCTTTCCTGATAAGTGCCTCCATGCTGCCCCTGGATCATTTGTGTAGATTTGCGATTACTTTTCTCTAGCCTTTCTCTGTCTTCCTTCAGATGTGGGTTACAAAACTATATGCAGTACTTGCAGTTTAGTTTAACCAATTGTATGTGTACAGTGATGTACAATGACAGTATCACATCCTTGTTCCACCTAGTGAAAATATGCCTGATACATTTCAGAATTCTATAGTACAATTCATATAAAACGGTCTCACCAATTGGCTGCTTTAGCATTTCTAAGTGAGTTGAATAAGTGTTGACAAATCCAGCACAAAGCCTTTTAAAATTTATTGCCAAAGAGTTACAACTCAGTTTTGTATTGCATTGCATTGTGACAGAACTAAACTTGCTTTACTGCTGAGTTGCAAAAACATAATTGTTGTTCTTGAGCTGGTTAAGTGTTGCAAAACAACACACTGTAAATTGCCAATGCATTTCCAACAAAAAAACAAACAATGTAAAACCAACTAATTTGTATGACAGTTTAATGTGAATTATACTGTATAATTTTCCCATATGCTGCATTGTATTGGGAAGTTTTCAAACTGTTGTTTAGTATAACCCTAGATCCCTTTCTTCTTTATGCTGACATTGTTCTGTACTGTAGCTCTCCTTCTGTTTCCCAAGTCAACACCCAGTTACAGCAGACTCTTTCCAAGGCCCGATATGGCTCATTAATTACAAGTTTGTTCTTAACTCCACCAAGACTCAGGCCATGTTATTTGGCTCACAGGATAGACTCATATCCTGTACAGAACTCATTTCCATTCACTGTCAGGATGGATCCCACCTCTCCATTGTTGCAGATTTTAAATACCTAAGCATCAATCTTGATCCTGCCCTTGACTTATGTCTCCATGGCTCACTGGCCTGTGAAGCAGTCAGCTACAGACTTGAGCTTGAGTACTAGGCCAGGCACTACCTAACTTCCAAAGCTAGACTCACCATCTCACAGTGTCTCCTCCTCCCTTATCTTCCATAGCTTGTCAGCTGGTCTTCTCTCATGCCTCAAAAGTTTCCCTCCACAAGTGGGAGGAGATCTACAATAAAATGACTTTAAAGCACTGAATTGGTGTACCTGTTGTTTTTTGCAAGTTTGCTGCTATAGGGGTGAGTGCTCTCCGTAAACTATATTAATAATACATGATTCTTCTCATTAGCATCTCCCTGCCTAACCCACCATTGCTTCCTTTATGCCTCACTGGAAAGGCTCTCTCCCTCCTCCTCCCAGCATTGTTCCTTAAGGTGTTTTATTGACACGCTTTTACAGTCATCATCCTCTAGCCCTCCTTGAACCCTCCTCCAAGCTCTTCACCAATCCTACTAACTCAGATCTTCTAATGCATTGCTCCTCCATGTTCCCAAATGCTTTACCTAGATGGGCAAAGAGGCCTTATCTGCCTTTACCCCAAAGGTCTGGAACTCCCTTCCACTAGATATTTACAGCCTTCCCTCTCATGGGCTCTTCAAAGGTGCTTTCTGGAGACATTCACTTGCTCCTGATCAGGATAGTATTCATACTGCTTGAACTTTGTACTGTGAGCTGTCAATCCTGTGATCCTGTGTTCTTTCTTTGTTATAGGTTTGTTAACTGCATGGTGCACTAGCAGGAGCTTATCCTTTTGCTTCTTATGGTTTTATTATGCTGTTTCTCATGTCTTCATGTTGCATTGCTTGCCAGTTTCTCTGGCTCCTGTTTATCCTATGTACTTGATTGTCTGAATGTTTTTAACCTTTGTACTCTCCTGGGTCCTACCTGTAAATACACACTACTTACCCTATTCCATAAACAAAAACTAAATAAATAAGTAATCTAATTTTACCCATTGATGCAATATAGCATCTGCAGATTTTTGTTTCCCTTAGTTTTGTTTCATGAAGAACTTCAATATTTGAAAGTATAGAGCAGAATGTTAGTGTGTAGGTGGTGTCAATTGCAAGCAGATACTGACTGGATTGCCATGATGGCACATTAAGATTAGTTCTGGGAGGCTGTACTGACTGAGAAAGCTAAATTTCTCTTGATTCCTAAGCAGCAGAGGGAAGAGACTGACCATACTTCTCCACACTGCAGACAGAGAATTATATCCTGCTTGTCTGCAGAGGAAGGACAATATTTCCTTTTAGAAGTGTGACTGATTAAATCTGTTTTTCAAGGCTAAGGTTGCTGACATCTGAGAATTGCCACTCAAGTTCACAGCAACAGGAAAATCAAGTAGGAAACCGTTGCTGTTGTTCTCTGGAGTGAGTTTACCCAGTTCGATACTGAAGATGCAGGTTTTTGCTACAGTTAGCTGCATTGTACCACCTCAGTGCTAGACCAGGATCCTCAATGGCTTATTGTCTCTGGTGGGAGCTGGGCCCAGTGGTTGAGTTGTGGCAATTTTCCAGTTGCAGCAGATGCATTGGTGTCAAACTCAGCAGCAGGTTTTATTTAGTTAGAATAAGGAATGGCTAAGGGTAGAGTTTAGCTGCTGAGCAGAGATAGATGCTTATTCTGAGTTCTTGTCATGCTTGAGCTTTAAACAAAAATGTTTGCATTTATATTGCTGTTTCATAAGTGCTACTAAGTGTTTTTCCATTGTTATGGAGGCTAATATGTCCAAAGCCAAAAAAGAAGCTTACAATGCTACAGAAGAATAAAATAATTAATGACATTTTGTAGCCACTTGTAGTGCTGTCTAGGGCTGGGACTCATGCCGGGTCTGATTCAGACTCCAGTCCAGAGGAACCCAAGCCCACCTACAGAGCTACATGGTCAAAATATAGAGATTCTGACTCACACACAAAAAAAAAAGAATCAACTTTGTCTGCTGTTTTTTCAGTTGGTAGTTGAATTCAAGGAAACTGCTGAGAATGCACTCCGTAAATTGCAGACTGAGAATAAATCTGCATTTGAGGACTCGAATGCAAAGTTACACACAGTTTCTCATATCATCTTGGTGATAGTGCACAAAGTGGAAACTAACACGGATCAAACTGACATGCTGGAGAAGGAACTTGGGGCAGCAAGCAATGATGTACTTCTTGACAAGCTGCTAAAGATGTGTTTGCGAGACAGCAAGATGCAATTACCCAAGGAATGGAGTGGTTGGATGATATGCAGGAGACAACACTTAAAGTATGGTGGGAAATGGAGCAATGTTCTTCATAGAACGTCTTCACCCCCCTGAGGCTCTATCAACATGTACACGAAATGGGGGTGGGGGGCCCTTTTTGAAATAACACCTAAAAGACTTCTAGTTAGTTACAATATCTTATTCATTCTTTTACCCTACATTTCACACTTATTAGGGGCTTGTTCATGGGGTATATATTCTTAATGCTCTTCAATATTCTTGTTTATATCTGTTAATATACAACATACATTTTAGTTGTCATTTTATTGCTTTAAAAGTTAAACATACAAAACGTTTTTTGGTACTAGTTGTCCTACATCACTAGGCTGTACAATATTTATAATGGCTCATAAGAGTTCTTTCAATTATTGTGCCAGCATTTGTGATATAAATTCCATTCTCTGAGATACAACTGCACTGACATGAAGATATGCATCATAGGAACAAGCACTGCTATAATCCATCATTTTCCACAGTGTATAATACTTGTGCCACTGTTTAACTGAAGCAATGTCCTACCTGGTATGTCTCACAAACTCTCTCACAGATCTTAAATTCTGTAAATATATAACAATAGGGATATGTTTTAGGGTTGGTTTTCAAAATCACATGCACTGTTTCAAAAAGGTTTCAAATTTCTATGTAAAGAAGTACTTTCAAGGTCCAAATTCATTGAACTCCTGAAAGGAGATCAGTACAAACACCACACAAAATGGCTGAATGGTTCTGTTACCAGGGATGAAGTGCTTCCACAACCTCTTTTGCCTGTTTTGCTGATTCTTATGATAGGAAGTTGAGGATTGATGACGTCACAGTTGCTATACTGAGCATGTGCGGGCAGACTGCCTGGGGCAGAGAACCAGGTTTGCTAGACAGGCACATATTGGATCAGAGCAGTTTGTTCCTAGCATTCTGACTATTGCAAATTCTCTGTTTACAATGACTGATAATGCTAGTAATAAGCTATATACACATGAGGAGAAAACTATGTTTACAATAACCAAAAATAATCAACACACAGAACAAAATCTAATGGGAAAATGAAGAAACAAAGTACTGGTGTTTGAATAAGCCCTTAACATATCACAGACCACTAAAAAGAAGCTATAACCTACATATAGAATACAATACCACAACAATTTATTGGTTTATCTTAAAGAAAGACAAAAAAGAAAAGTTTAAATATAACGTTGACAGCTAGCGCTATTTTGATTTTATATGGTGGGAGGTCAGGAGTTCAAAGTGTGGACCCAAGAGAAGACCAATATATCTTATTTACTACTCTTCAAACTATAATAGTTCTTATGTTACTAAAGGGAGAGCTAAGTGTCTGTAGGTTCAAGGATTTTTTAAAACGATGTAACTAAATGTTTAATGATGCTGATAAGTTCGTTGATGGTCCCTCAAAGGGAGGTCATAAGGTCACTAAAGATGATAAGTGTTTGTCATTTCTAATAGATGGTAAATAGTTTTTGACATGTTTAAACATTATATTTATACAGGAAGCAGTGCATATGAGCTATTCCCCATACATTTAACAGTGTGCATGAATATATTTTCAATTGCTAAAAGGGGAGGTCAAAAGGTCACCCATAACAAAATATGTGCTGGGTCATAAGTTGCTTATATCTTCTAAAAGGCACATTTCTGTGATGTGCTGTATGGAAATATATAATCTTATTTTCCTCCTTGTTCTTCAGTGGGAGGTCAAAAAGTCACACAAAGTGACTACATAGAAACATAGAAACATAGACTTTGACGGCAGATAAGGACCGCTTGGCCCATCTAGTCTGCCCATTTCCCTGCCTACAGGATAGGCCACAGATCCTAGTTAACCAACAGCCTATTTCTTCCTACCCCCCACAAGAATTGCCTTATGTCTGTCCCATGCATTCTTGAATTCTCCCACAGTTTTAGACCCCACAACCTCCTCAGGAAGGCTGTTCCATGCATCCACTACCTCTCTGTGAAATAATACTCACATTGCCCCTGAACCACCCCCTTCTATCTTTAAATTGTGTCCCCTTGTTCTTGCATGTCTCTTTTTCTGAAAGATGCTACCCTCTTGGACTTTGTTGATTCCACTGAGGTACTTAAACGTTTCTATCATGTCCCCCTCTCCCTTCTTTCCTCAAGGGTATACATATTAAGCTCCTTTAGTCTCTCTTCATACGGCTTCTCTTGCAGACCCTGCACCATTTTAGTTGCCCTCCTCTGGACTGCCTCTATCCTGTCTATGTCCTTGCGGAGATGGGGTCTCCAGAACTGGATGCAGTACTCCAGATGGGGTCTCACCAACTGTCTGTACAGAGGGATAACAACTTCCTGTTTTCTGCTGCTGATGCCTCTTCCTATGCATCCCAGTATACCCCCAGCCCTCCCTACTGCCTTCTTACATTGCTTGCTAACCTTAAGGTCATCTGATATGATTACCCCCAGGTCCCTTTCCTTTTTTGTTGTTGTTACTACCTCCCCCATTGTGTATTCTTCCCTGGTTCTTGTTTCCAGGTGCATTATTTTGCACTTCTTTGCATTGAATCCTAGCTGCCATACTTCTGACCATTCCTCCAACCTTGCCAAGTCCCTTCTCATCCTTTCCATGCCTCCTTGTGTATCAATCCTGTTGCAGATCTTTGTGTCATCTGCAAAAAGGCATATTTTCCTTCCAGTCCCTCTGTAATGTCACTGATAAAGACATTACAAAGGACTGGACCCAATACTGAACCCTGTGGTACCCCACTAGTAACCCCTCTTTCTTCAGAGTGGACTCCATTTACAATTACCTTCTGTGTCCTGTTGTGCAGCCAATGTTTTACCCAGGCTACCACCCTGGAGTGGTTAATTTGACTATTAATCTTTTGTGTGGGACTGTGTCAGATGCCTTGCTAAAGTCTAGGTAGGCCATGTCCACAGCCGCTCCCTGGTCTACTACTTTGGTCACCCAGTCAAAGAAATCTATTAGATTCGTCTGACATGACCTTCCCACTGTGAACCCATGCTGCCTTGGGTCCTGTACCCCACTGGCCTCTAGGTACTCAACTATTCTTTCCTTCAGAAGGACTCCATCACTTACCCTACCACAGAGGTCAGACTGACAGGTCTGTAGTTTCCTGCCTGTGTCTTGGTCCCACTTTTGTGAAGGGGAATCACATCCGCCTTCCTCCAGTCCTCGGGTACCACACCATCCTCCCATGATTTATTAAAAAGAGTAGCCAGTGGTTTCACTAGTTCCTCCTTAATTTTTTTAGAATTCTGGGGTGAATTCCATCAGGACCCATTGCTTTGTCCACCTTCAGTTTTAAGAGTTCTGCAGAACCCTTTCTTCTGTGAAAGGACTGGGATTGACCCCCCTATCAAGAGTGCTTCTGTTAATTGGATTAGGCACTTCCCTCCTCTTTTGTGAATACTGAGCAGAAATATTAGTTCAGTATCCCTGCTTTTCACTGTCCCCCTCTGCCCACCCACCATTCATTCTATTCAGCATCACTATCCCTCCCTTTGTCTTTCTACACTCGCTGATGTACCTATAAAAGGTTTTATCCCCCTTCTTAACTGAGTTGGCTATCTTTTCCTCAGTTTGGGCCTTTGCTATTCTGGCTTCCCTCCATGCTTCCTTCTGCCTTAACTGGTACAGCTCTCTGTCCTGCTCCTTCTGTGTTTCCTTGTACTTCTGGAATGCTATCTTTTTCTTCCTGACTTTCACAGCCACCTCTTTTGAGAACCATAGTGGCTTTTTCTTTCTTGTTGATTTGTTTATTTGCTTCACACAAAGGCTTGTTGCCTCTGTGATGGCAGTTTTGATGATTCCCCATTGTTGCTCTGCACCTCCTTCTAGCCTGTTTGCTAGTGCTTTTCTGAGGCACTCTTCCATCTTGCCAAAGTCAGCCCTCCTAAAGTCCAGTACCCTCACTTTTGTATGGCTTGACTCTGTAGCTGAGTTTAACGTGAACCACACTGTTTGATGGTCACTTGTTCCCAGATGGCAACCCACTTCTAGATCTGAGATCCTCTCACTGCCCCCGCTTGAGAGCAATGAGGTCTAAGATTGCCCCTGATGAGTGGGTTCCAAACTAGCTGTCTGAGGCCTGCCACCTGTAGGGCATCAAGAATGGCCCTGTTGGATGTGGCTGCAGCAAATGTGCTCCAGTTAACATCTGGCATATTCACGTCTCCCATCAACAGTATCTCCCCTTTCTCTGCCATTCTAAGAATGCCTTATATCATATCCTTGTCCATTCCCTCCCCCTGACATGGAGATCTGTACACAACCCCTGTGCAGATTGTGGTGCCCTTTCCAGTCTCCAAGGTGACCCACAGTGCCTCCTCTCCTCCCTGTTTACTCTTTTGTTCAGTTACTTTTGTCCCTTCCTTTACGTAGAGAGCTACTCCTCCCCCTCTTCTCCCCTGCCTGTCTCTCCTGTAGGTTATGTACCCTGGTATGTTAACATCCCAGTCATGGTTCTATGTGTACCATGTTTCTGTGACTGCTACGATATCCAGGCATCCCTCTTCCATCAAGGCCACCAGCTCAGGGAGCTTGTTGCCCAGACTACGGGCATATATTTTTTTTATAGTTATTAGCTTGTTTTTTATGGAAAGAACCACATAATTCCTAAACTTATGTATATATTCCTACCGATGGGTCTATTTAGCACTGCCCCATATTCTTTAATTACAGTGGGAGGTCAAAAGGTCACATACAAGGTGACTGAGTGTGCATATCAAAAATGACCTAGTTTCACTAAGAAGTAAGCAATTCTTGATATTTGTGTACATTTTAACACCACTGAGTTTGTTAGGAATGCCACAATGGGAGGTTACAAGGTCACAAAAAGTGACTAAAAGAAATCTATGTATAGATATATTCATACATGAAAGGTCAAAAAGATCTATATCTATAAATGATATGATGAGGTCTCCTTTGGTGCCACTCCGTCCCACCAGATTCTGCCACCTGAAGTTCTAAACTGTTGGGAACAGTTTTTAGAATGATAACTGAAAAGTGTAGCATAGAAAAACTGACATTGTATCCTCAGTGCATACTTTAACTTATAAATATCATGAACATATAATAATAAATTTTTATCTATGGTCAATCTTAAACATAAAAGACAGTACAGAAGACCAAAACAATAAATGTTTATGAATCTCTTAAGCATGTTTTAGATCAAGTCTGTCATAATGGTGCACATCATACAGACATGGACACTTCCTAAGGGATGCAAAATGAAGTGCTATGAAAACTGTTAAACAACGTCATTTCAACATAAAAAACAAGACTAAAAAAAGTCTTCATGTGTACTTCTGACTTCATATGGAAAAAAAGTAGTCTAAAATGTCCATATGTTCATTGAATAATTTTAACTGCATATATGCCAATTGGTTTCAATGTTCATAACAATACTGCTATCTAGTGTAAATATGAAAAACCCATCTCATCTCAGCAGCTAACAACAGAGTTTGCCCCTTAAGGGGTAGACCAAGTTGTCCAGGTGCACCCTTCCCTCAAGGTGGAGATGGTTTGCTCAGAAGGGGAGGGGGAAGGGAAGGGGAGGGGCAGACAAACAGAACAATAGGCAAAAAGAAAGGAAGGGGAGGGGCTAAGGGAGGTAGATAAGGGACAGCACAGGAGTGGCTCCACCACTTTTTGCTGAAGTTTTTGATTGCAGAAACTACAGCACATCAGATTGGCTACATCATGGGGAAGGTTTGTGATCTAAGCATACAGCAGGTAAGGAAACTAGCAGCTATGGTAGGCAGTTTTGCTCTATTTAAAAAAAATATGTGTGTGGTTGCAGATTTAGCAAATGATTGGAGAAGGCTTGTTGGGAAACAATGGGAAAAGAGCTTTTAGACAAGACCTAGAGGTTACTGGATTGAGACATTTAAAAAAACAAAAACCCTGAGATTAGTTGTCGATGAAAGAAAATTGTCTGTATGGCTGTTACTATGGCTTGTTTGATCTAAGTGGTTTAAAAAACAAATATATATAGATATATATATACTGTATATAATATATATAAATGGAGGCATTACTGAGTTTGGTTAAGCGTTGACTTTAAAGCACAATTCAGAGAGGTTGATGTGAGGCGTTTGGGGCCAGAAAGGGGATCGCCAGGAGAAATCCATGAAAGAGTTTGGTTTTCTAACACAGATTGTCTAGGCAGCAGTGTTGATGTGGCCTACATTGGTTAACGTCGTTTGTTGAGAGGTCATATGTGGGAGCGAATGGTGGAGCTCTACTGTGCCTTTGCTAGGCTGTGGCCTAAAGTGTGGGGAGAGCTCTCGTAATGTGTCCTGTCTTAAGGGGAGCCGCTTCCTACAGAGCATCCACATGCCGCGGTTAACGCGTGAAAAATGGAAAACCCTCTCTTTCCCTAGGCTCAGTGGTGTCTTTGTGTGTCTGTAAGGGGAATTACATCTTCCTTTTCAGTTGGGAGTGCCTCCTTAACCTGCCTCACCGAAGAGATGAGCGAGATCCAACATCAGCTCGATGCATACATGGCGACACGGTTTGGGCCCATGCGGCCATCAAATGAATGATTGAAGGGGCCTAGCGTATCAGGGGGAGGTGTCTGAATGCTGAATTGGGGGGGTAACGAATTGCCTACTTGTGGTAGGGCCGAACACTAGCAGGGCAAAGAGAGGCCCACGAGACAGGCCTGACAAAGGGGCCGATGAAGGCACGTGTGGCATGATGTCACATGCCAAGGGAGTCGTGAAGAAAGTAGCAAGCAGCAAAAAAAAAAAAGCTTACTGAAGCAGGGGATGATGGCCTTGGAGATGGAAAAAGGGGTGTTGTGGAGGCAAGCAGGGCACATCTGTTATTGGGGGGAGTCCCTGATGGAAAATGGGCCATGTAACCCAGCTGGTTTAAAAATTCAAGCGACTACCCTTCGGAGGTGGGGGCGAGAGAACAGAAGGGACACCACAAGGCTAGAGAGGAGCAGGACGGAGGCCTGATAAGCAGGGATGGGCCATGAGGCATGACGTCACAAGCCAGGAGCTTTGGAAAAGGAAAGGGGTACAGAAAAAAGGAGTTTTTTTTTTCAGAAAGCAAGGGGAGATATAAAAAGGAAAAAAAAAGAAAAGAAAGGAAGCGGACAGCCCAGACGAACTGGGCCAACGGATGGGAAGGGTCAACAGCAGAGGATGAGCAGGGACCGGGGGTGTGGGGGGGTGCATGTTGGAGCAACGGGCAGTTGGCCAAGAGAATGGAGCATTAGCAACACAGACATGAAGGGGCACAAGGAAATAAGCCAAAAAGGCAGCGAAGGAGGGGTAGGAGGTTCAAGAGTGGGTGCAGGAGGCCCATGGGGCCGCAATGGGGGGGATACATATATAAAAAAAGGATAAAAATATAATATATAATAATAATAAAAAAATATCTATATAATAATGATAGAAGGAGCCAGTTTTAGATTGGTGGGAGACAGGAGCAAATGAACGCAAGTTGGTTTAACCATAGGGAGGGGCGATCGAAAGGTATTAATAGAAGAATTTTCTTAGTTGTCATTACAGATATCCCCAAAAAAGAGGAGACATGGTGCCAAAGAAGTGCAGACCTTCAAAGGAGGATGCCTACAATGTGATCATAGAGCTGGCTGAAAAAGCCAACAGAATGTGGCAGATGGTAGAAGGGGAGGAACCAGGGTGCGCTGGGGAGAAGCGAAAAGTGGGGAAGAAAAAAGGGGGCAGAGGAAAATGGCAGGCTGGGTGGTTACACAGCTCACCTAGGGTGCAGCCACCAATGGAGACACCTTCCAGGGTGGCTAATCCAGTACCATTGCACCCTGTTAAGCCAGTACCGTTAGTACCTCCCCTGGATCAGATAGTGGTCCCCCCACCAGAGCACAGGCTGGAGCCCCTGAGCGTGGTGGTTTCTCCTCAACAGTCAGGTATGCAGCTGGCCATTCAGCCACAAGGGGACAGCACAGGGCATCATGACTACAGCAACCCACAGAGAATGGACAGGATCACAGTAGTGTATCTGGGTCAGTGGGAGAAAGCATAAAGGATTATATAGGCCAGATTATTTCAGCACTTGGGACAGGGGGTTTGGGCCAAATGGAGGCAGCATTGGCAGAAATTAGATCAAAGAGTTGTTGAAGGAAGGAAAGAAGAGTGTAGAGAATGAAGGAAAAGGGACAAGGGAAATAGGAACCCCAGGAATGAGGGTAGGAGAGCATGTTCTGCTGGCTACAAAAGAGAAAATATGGAAAGGGAAATATGTGGAAATTTTAGCCTTAGTGAACCGAGAGGCAGCAGAAAAGTAAGATGAAACAGAGAACATAGGAAAGAGTCAGATGGCAGCTGCTGTGGTTTTGTTGGGGAAATAAGAGGAGGATACATTTACAAAAGGGAAAAACTGGGATGGTTGGTTTGTAGGTTTTTCCACCTACTAGGCGATAGTGATGGAGAAGAAGCCAGAGATGGGCATCCCACTCATCACGTACTCCCTAATAATAAGACAGGTGATTCCAAGGAAGGGGTGGGATGGATTTATTATGACAAATTCTTTCGGCAAAGAATGGCAACGTATGGGGATGTAAGGTGGGACACGAGACAGCTAGACCTCTGGACAGATTATGTAACAGACCAGTCCACACCAGAAGGAGAGACATTTAAAAAGGGGATGACCCCACAGAGATGCTGTTGGGGTTATAATAGGGCCTTTTGTTCGTGGCTGCAATGCAGCTTTTGTCATACATGCTCGAAATGTGGGGGATCACACCCAGCGAGCAGATGCAGAATGACATTGGGGCAAGGAGCCCAAGGGGCAGGGGCACATGGAATGGACCAACAGTTTTTTCGAGAGGGGCAAGGGTTTAGGGGCAGGCATGGAATAGAGAGGGGAGAGGCAGAGGGCATGCAGGAAAAGGGGGTCAGCCTTACTGAGCGTCAAGACCAGCGGGAGGATGGGGGGGACTGGAAAAAGCAATAAAAAAGGGGGCAGGGGATCTATTTAAAGAAGCAAGAATGCCCATTAGGATAGAGGAGTGGGAAGAGCTGTTGAGGAGATACACAACTAAAAAAGTGGCTGACACAATCAGAAGAGGCTTTCAGACAGGTTTTCCATTACACTGCGTGGGACTGAGACAGGTGAGTGAGGCAAACAACCTGGGCTCAGTAAAAGGGAAAGAAGAAATTTTAAGGCAGAAAATAGATAGGGAGATAGCAGTGGGGAGGGTGGAAGGGCCATTTGACACCCCCCCCACTGCGGAATATGAGAGTTTCCTCATTGGGTTTGGTACCCAAAAAACAGCAGGGAGAGTACAGGATGATCCACCACCTGTCATTTCCTGAAGGGGACTCAGTGAATGATGTCATCAGTGAAGAACACAGTAAAGTGACATATGCCACATTGGAAGAGGCAGTACAAGCCATCAGAGCTACGCCTGATGCATGGATGGCAAAAACTGATACAGAATCTGCGTTCAGATTGCTTCCAATGAGGAGAGAGGACTGAGACCTGCTGGGTTTTAAAATAGGGGGACACTACTATTTTGACAAGGCAATGCCCATGGGATGTTCCATAGCATGTGCTACATTTGAAGCATTCAGCACTTGTTTACAGTGGATATTTCAGGAACAAACTGGTTACAGTACGGTCATTCACTATTTGGATGATTTCCTTCTAATAGGCAGCGGAAAGGAAGAGATGGACAAAATGTCCAGTTTCCAGGAGCTATGCAGGAAATTAGGGGTTCCACTGGCACCAGAGAAGACGGAAGGTCCCAGAAGGTTTCAGAATTTCTGGGAATCGAAATAGATGCCTCAATGGAGGTCTTTAGGCTGCCAGACAAAAAAGTGTCCAGGTTGAAAGAGCTGATAAAAATGCATACAAGTAGAAGGAGAATACAGCTAAAAAGAGTGCAACAGGTCTTGGGTCACCTGAACTTTGCGTGCCGGGCCATAGGCCCAGGAAAGACCTTCACAAAGAGGCTAGCTAGGGCCACAGTGTGGGTAACTAGGCCACACCACTGGGTAGACATGTCAAAAGGAGGTAAGGAAGATTTTAAAATATGGGAGGAGTTCCTCAGGAACTATAACGGGTGCTCCTTTTGGTAAGATGACTGGGTATATAACACGGACCTAGAACTGTATACGGATGCAGCGGGGAGCCTGGGCATGGGGGGGCTATTTTAAGGGCAGATGGTTTGCAGAACCATGGCCTATGGAATGGGTAAAGGAGGGAAAAGTAAAGGACATAACACTGTTTGAGATCATGCCTATTTGGGCCTGCACCTTGGCATGGGGCGAAGAGCTCCAGAACCAGAAGGTGACATTCTGGTGTGACAACAAGGCAGTAGTAGATGTGTTAAACAACAGAGGAGCTAGGTCAGAAATGGTCATGCAGGTATTATGACAACTGGTGCTAAGGGCCTTAAAATTAAATATGTCATTTAGAGCCAAACACATAGAAGGGGCACACAGTACTTCAGCTGACAGCCTTTCCCATCTGCAGCTGAATCATTTCCAGAGGCTGGCACTGATGGCAGAACAAAAAACACCCATACCAATGAACATCTGGGATGTTGGCAAAAGGGAGCAGAACTGTTGTTTTGCAGCTCATGGCTGCCAAGTACACTGAGGGCCTATGAGGGGGCCTGGCGGGTATTGCAGACATTCAGGGTGATGCACCACATGGAGGTAAGTTGGCCACTTATGGAGGGACAGCTAGGAAAATTACAGTGGAAGAATGGGAGAAGGGAACTGCCCACATAACTCTGGGAGTCTATTTGGCAGGGATTAGCTTGGTCTGCAGCCTGAAAGGATGGAAGGAACCAACAAAATCAATGTTAATTAGGAGGATGATGCAGGGATGAGGAAGATTAAAGAGCAAAACTGCAGATAATAGTGGCTGGAGAGACTAAAAGGAGCATTACCAGCAATCTGCAGATCAAACGACGAAGCCCAGCTCTTCCATATGATCTATTTGATAATGTTTGCAGGTGCCATGAGAGTGATTGAGGCAGTAGGATATGGTAGAGCGGATGAAGAAGGGGGGTTGGACTGGGGGGACATAAGTTGGCGGACAAACGAGATAACAATCAGGATAAAGAAATCAAAGACTGATCAGGGAGGACAAGGATGTACAGTAGCTCTGAAAGCTCAGGAAAAAGGCACACTGTGCCCAGTAAAAGCTTTGTGGGCTTACACCACAGAGCAAGGGGGTAGGACTGGGAGGTTATTTGTACATGGAGATGGGGAAAAAGGCCACAAGTTACCAGGTCATGGCCATGCTTAAGAAGGGCATGCAATTTCTGGGGGATGACCCAGGTAATTATTCATCTCACTCTTTACGAATAGATGCTGCTTCTCAGTGGGCAGCAGCAGGGGAAACGGTAGCTAATATGCTGGATAAGGGATGCTGGAGGTCTGCCAGTTACAAGAGATACATTAGAGCAATATAGTGTGGAGACTAACATTTCATCTGTATTTTCTTTTACAGGCACGAACCATGAGGGGAAGGGGGAGGGCAGATATATAAAAAAAAATGGACAAGAACCAATGAGCAGGTTTAAGATTTATTTTGTTTAAATCCTGTAGGAAGAGAGAGGATAGCAGAAGTCTGGATTTGTGGCCACTCCTACATTTGTTGGGAGGAAAAGAGAGCCGAGAAAAAGGCCAGGGGAAGACAGCTCTACCAGGATGTGAAAGAATGTAGGTTGGTGTGCCGTGGCATCAAAGGGATAAGATGGGGACAACTGCTTCCCACCCTGAAAGAAATGAAGGAGCGGCGACCAGTTCCAGACTTAATTATCATACATCTAGGGGGCAAAGACATAGGAGGAAAACCATGGGTGAATACATACATGCAGATTAAGAAGGATTTGGAAGTAATACAATAGTGGTGGCCAAGGGTATGCCTAGTATGGTTGGATATGATACCAAGAAGGGTATGAAGGAATGAACACAGCTATAGAGCTGTGGACAGGGCCAGAAGGAAAATGAATAGAATGGTAGGAGCACTGATAAGAAAAATAGGGGAGGTAATACTGTGGGGGGGGGGGTGGAACAGTAGGTAGCAGATTTCTACAGGTCAGATGAATTGCACCTGTCAGATCTAGCCATTGATATGTTTAATACAGAAACTATGGGTTTTATAGAAGCATGGAGAAGACATGCAGAAAAGGATATATATATAAAAAAAAGAGGAAACAAGAGAAAGGAAGAGGTCCCCTAAGTGGTGGGGGAACATGAGCCTAAATTGAGAGGAAAGCCAGTCATCCAATGCAAGCTGGAGACTGGCTAATGGAAAAAAAAGGGGGGGAGAAGGGAAAGGGGGAAAGAAAAAGGAATAGGATGAAAAGAAGAAGGAGCTGAAGGAGAAAAAGCGGTCTCGGTTTTCACCATTACCTAACAGAAAAAGAGAAGAAGAAGAAGGCACCCAGGTTTTCACCTGGGAGAGGGAGAAGAAGAAGAAAGAGGGATGAGCAGAGATTGATATATGGATGCAATAAAGTACAACTGTAAAAGAACTATGACAAAGGATGATGAGATGGAAAATGGAATGATGATATATAATAAATTAATTGCCAATCTGAGCACAACAACATACAACTGTCTCTGTCTCTGTCTTTTGTGAGGGAAAAGAGGGGAATCCGGGGCAATGCTTCTCTCAGACACCCGCCTCTGGGTGAAACTGTAATTTTTCCAATCCCCAAAATCTAAGTGAGACACCATTGTGGGATGCGTCTTTAAAGTGTTTGGCTACTGGAGAGTTTTCGTCATGATTACTAATGTCTCCCTTATGTTCTTGAATCCTGCAGTGTAATTTTCTACTGGTTTTGCCTATATAAGATGTCACAAGGACACTGAATAAGATGAACTACCGCCTCAGCATTGCATGAGATATGCTGTCTTATATAAAATTTCTGTTGTGTATGTGGGTGAACACATGTTTGCTTTTTAGAAGTGTGGTTACATGCACTGCATTTCCCACATGGAACCATTCCTGGAACTAGGAGACCCAATAGAAACTGAGCTCCTGCTATTTCCAGTTACTTAAAGTGAGAGTGCACTAATGTGTCCCCCAAGGTTCTATACTGGGTCCTATCCTTTTTGCCATTTATATAAATAACATTGATTCAACCCTTACCAATTCCTCTGTACACCTCTTTGCTGATGACACTGTTCTGTATGTCAGCAACCCTTCGCCTGCAGCTGCTCGTGAAATCCTACAAACAGAATTCTCCTTGCTACAATATCAGCTACTCGAGAAAAGCTTCTGTTAAATGCAAAGAAAACTAAAGCAATGATGTTCACAAATCAAAGCTCCACCAAGCACATCCTTCCAGTCATTCTCCCCAGCTATGCACTATACTTGAGAGAAAATCTGGAGTATGTAGAAACTTCAAATACCTAGGTGTGTGGATTGACAACAGACTTGACTTCACTCATCATTTAGAAGAACTGTTAAAAGCTTCGCCAAAGGCTTGGCCTTCTATAGATTAAAATCCTTCCTAAACAGAGACTCAAAGATGAGGTTAGTCCAGGCCATTTTTCTATCAGTTGTTGACTATGCAGACTTCCTGTATAGTCACTGCTCCATCTCCTACCATCACAAGTTGGATACTTTATATCATAGAGCAATAAGGTTCATTACAGATCTGCCATCTAATACTCATCATTGCCTCTTTATGCTGCAGTTGGGTGGGTTTCCTTCACCTCAGAAGGAACAGAAATGCAGCACTATGGATTTACAGAGCGTTGTCAAAAACTTCCAAACTATATCCTGACTGCTTCACCCAGACCTCTCCTAGCTCCTATGCCCTAAGAAGCAACAACATCATCCTGCTCAAATTGTCCAAATTCAACACCAGGCTAGGAGGCAGCAATCAGCTATTCTCTAGCTATAGCATGGAACACCCTACAAAAATCCCTAAAACTGTCCAATATCATTCCATTTGCATCCTTTAAACAGCATTGTACAGTCTTCTAAGAAGAAATGCAATTGCTACCACTAGAGCTAGCATTGTCATCTCACAAATCTCCCTTCCAAACCATATATGGCATATTCCTTCCAGACAGACACCCCATCTTATGGCACCCAGTAATACCTTCACCATCCTAGTATTACATTATGTTGAGTGTCTGCCATGCCCCCCCACTGGGATATGTATATACTGTACATACTGTAACTATTAGCTTAACTTTCCTGTAACCATTTTTTATCATGTGAATTTACTGTACATCACTGTGTTTATAAACGTTATTTTCCCCTGTTTGTATAACTGTCTTATATAAGTGTATGATGTATCTGTTGTGTATCAACTATGGAACCTTGACCTTATCAGGTCCATCTTATAAATGAGCCTTGCTCAATGATGTTCGCCTGAATAAATAAAGATTTGATGATGATGATGATGATGATGATGATGATGATGATGTGTCTTGTAAGTTCTTAACCTTTTTGACCACAATCATTGGCCTGTTCTGGAGTGACTCTATGTGTTGGTTATCTGCTTGGACCAGATACCAGTGTTTATTGACAATCCTCCTGATGTCTGACATTCTGTGATTAAACTTAGTTGAAAATACAATATGCTGTGCCTCTTTTATTAGTTTTTGGGGCTATTAATTAGTTAAAGTATGCACTGCAGATACAATGTCAGTTTTCTATACTACACTTCTCAGTTATCATTCTAAAAACTATTCCCAACAGTTCAGAACTTCAGGTGGCAGAATCTGGTGGGATGGAGTGGCACCAAAGAAGACCCCATCATATCATTTATAGATATAGATCTTTTTGACCTTTCATGTATGAATATATCTATACATATATTTCTTTTGGTCACTTTTTGTGACCTTGTGACCTCCCATTGCGGCATCCCTAACAAACTCAGTGGTGTTAAAATGTACACAAATATCAACAATTGCTTACTTCTTAGTGAAACTAGGCAATTTTTAATAAGCACACTTGGTCACCATGTATGTGACCTTTTTGACCTCCCACTGTGATTAGAGAATATGAGGCAGTGCTAAATAGACCTAGCGGTAGGAATATATACATAAGTATTAGGAATTACTTGGTTCTTTCTAAAAAAAAACAAGCTAATAACTATAAAAAAAATACGGTCACTTTATGTGACCTTTTGACCTCCCACTGAGGAACAAGGAGGATAATAAGTTTATATATTTTCATACATCACATCACAGAAATGTGCTTTTTAGAAGATATAAGCAAATTATAATCCAGCACATATTTTGTTGTGGGTGACCTTTTGACCTCCCCCTTTTAGCAATTGAAAATATATTCATGCACACTATTAAATGTATGGGGAATAGCTCATATGTACTGCCTCCTGTATAAATATAATGTTTAAACATGTCAAAAACTATTTACCATCTATTAGAAATGGCAAACACTTATCCTCTTCAGTGACCTTATGACCTCCCTTTGAGGGACCATCAACAAACTTATCAGCATCATTAAACATTTAGTTACATCAGTTTTCAAAAATCCTTGAACCTACAGACACTTAGCTCTCCTTTTAGTAACATAAGAACTATTATATTTTGAAGGGTAGTAAATAAGATATATTGGTCTTCTTTTGTGTCCACACTTTGACCTCCTGACCTCCCACTTTCGTGGTTTTAAAAGTTCCTGGGGTTCTTACCTCATGCGACCAGAGTCATTCAGTTGTAAAGTCCTGAGTAATTTTTCTGTTTTAAAAGCACAGGTGCAGTGTTCTCTTTTTTTTTTTAGATGCGTCAGACGTGGCAGAAGCATCAGCATTCTGGATGGTTTAAAATGCACTCTAACTCAATAATATCTGACTGCCATTACGTTTTATATCTCCTTAATTTTAGTCATCGCAGTGTTTAAATTGGAGTTGCCTTTCTCTGTTTAAGACATAACTTGTGCTCAAGCAAAGATAAGAGAGAAAATGATTATTAGACAAAAATTGGCTTTTGTCTAGTGGCCGTTATCTTCCATCGATTACGGCCATTGAATGTTTTCAAGCTGCTTCAGGTGTATCATTAATCTAAAAGTAAGTGCGATTTAGTGTGTTTCCACTTCTAATTTATTTATTTTATATGATTTATAATAGGGTTAAACATTTTTTTAACATAATAACCCCCGTGACAGATTAGAGACTAGAGATTAGAGATAACTGAGCTGGGGTTTTTTTTTCTCTCGGGGGGGGTTGGTTCTCTATTGATTTGTACTCATTTTATTTTGTTCATTTTTTGGTAGTGGATTGACTCACTGATCTGTGTAAGCCCAAGATGTGGGGGTCTGTTCCATCAAACTCTGATATTCCAGGACCGACTTTTGGAAGAACTGTGAAAGTAGCAGGGTATAGAAGGAGAAGAGCGACCCAGGACTGGCGAGTTCTGCAAAGATAGGAAAATTACGTACCTACCGTAATTCTTGATCTTCTTGGACGAGTCTCCACCACTCATTCACACTAGTGGGATTGGCGCCGGAGGCACTAAGACCCATCGGGAGCAAACTTTTTGCTGGAGGGTTGGCGCTAGAGACGGCGCCGCGAGACACGGCGCCGCGAGCAGCGGCTCGAGCGGTAATGACCATCTCGG
Source organism: Neoceratodus forsteri (assembly GCA_016271365.2). Lineage (NCBI taxonomy): Eukaryota > Metazoa > Chordata > Ceratodontiformes > Ceratodontidae > Neoceratodus > Neoceratodus forsteri. The sequence continues at coordinate 494,505,637 of CM028135.1, read as the reverse complement.
CGACGACCCCTCCAACCGCCTCAGTACCTTTTTACCAAGGAGGTGCAGCGCAACTAACGAAAGGTAAACCTAACATTAAAAACGGACATAAGATAGTCCGTATGACCCGTGTAAGAAGGGTCAGCAAAAGAAGTCCTCACAGCCTAAAGATTTGAGGGAGTGAAGACCAATACAGCGGTGAGCTCGGGGATGGAGGGTAGGTAGGAATGAGTGGTGGAGACTCGTCCAAGAAGATCAAGAATTACGGTAGGTACGTAATTTTCCTATCTTCCTGGACATAAGTCTCCACCACTCATTCACACTAGTGGGAGAGTACCAAGCTGATAATCCTCAAAAGGGCGGCAGGAGAGCCAGAGCTCACGCTGGCTAAGATAGAAGCTCATTAAGGATAGTTCTGCTGAATGCGAATGTCGCCTGGCATGAACATCCAGTGCATAGTGCTTAACGAAAGTATGCACTGAGCTCCAGGTAGCGGCGTTGCATATATCTGCAATTGGAACATTGCGAATTTCCGCTAGGGATGCCGTGACCGCCCTAGTAGAGTGAGCGTACACTCTACCTTCTAATTTAACTTGAGCCATGGAATAGCAATGACGAAGGCATGCCACTAACCATGAAGAGATTCATCTAATAGCGACAGGTTGACCCAGCCGGGTGTCGCTGAAAGAAACGAACAGTTGCTGAGTCTTGCAAACATCCTTGGTTCTATCTAAATAGAACCGCAAGGCTCTCTTAACATCCAAGGAATGAAGAGCTCGTTCCCCTTCATTTTGGAAATTAGCGAAGTAAGCGGAGTACCAGAGGTTGGTTCAGATGGAATTCTGACACAACCTTGGGAAGAAATTTAGGATGAGTACGAGAACTACCTTGTCCTTATGGAATACAGTATACGGAGGGTCCGTAACCAGGGCATGTATCTCAGAGACCCCATGGCTGAGGTAATGGCCACCAGGAAGGCAGTCTTCCAGGTAAGAAATTTTAGCTCACAGGTAGCTAAGGGTTCGAAAGGCTTCCGAGTGAGCATGTCCAGCACCAGGTTAATGTCCCAGGCTGCAACTGGACGCTTAACAGGGGTCTGGTATGGAGAATCCCTAAGAAATCTCTTCACTATAGGTAACTGAGCCAGAGTTAAGGAAGAAACCGCTCATGGAACGCTGAGATGGCACTAAGGTGAACTTTAACTGTGAGTACTGAAGACCTAAGTTTGATAGGTCCAAAAGATACTCCAGAACCTTGCCAGGAGGACAGGAAAAGGGATTCCAAGAGGATTTTGCACACCAGAGAGAAAAACGTTTCCATTTGGAAGCGTACGTTTTTCGGGTGGCTGGCTTCCGAGCAGCCAGAATGATGTCTGAGACTCTACGAGAGACGTTGAACCGATTCACTTCTATCTCTTCAGGAGCCAAGCATGAAGGTGAAGTGATTTCAGGTTGGGATGGACCAACGAACCCTGAGTCAGAAGACTGATTTGTAAAGGAAGTGGTCTCGGAGAGGCTGCCAACATACTGTTGAGTAGAGGAAACCATAGTTGCCGAGGCCAGGAAGGAGCAATGAGAATCATCTTGGTCCCCTGAGACTCGAACTTGAGGAGTACTCTCTGGATTAGAGGAAGTGGTGGAAAGGCGAAGAAAGCGCTTTTGTCCACCGCAGCCTGAACGATCCTGACAGAAAATGCCAGGCCCTGATTTCTGGAGCAGAAGAGAGGCAGTTTTTGTTGAGTGGGGATGCAAAAGGTCCAGGTCTGGAGTCCCCACTCTTTGAACAGGGACCGAGCTACTGCTGGATCAGAGACCACCTGTGAGGGTCTGCCTCCGCTCTGCTGAGGTGATCTGCTAGGTCGTTTTGTATACCTGGCAGATAAACCGCTGAATCAGAGAACTTGTGCTCCAAGCACCACTCCCACACCCTCATTGCTTCCCTGCAAAGGGGATAAGAATGAGCACCGCCTTGTTTGTTGATGTAATACATCACTGCTTTGTTGTCCGCTTGAAGGAGAATGTTCTTGTGACAAAGGACATCCTTCAGAGCTCGGATTGCATAGAGGACCGCTTCATCTCCAGGACATTTATGTGGAGATGAGTTTCGAACTGAGTCCATACACCTTGAGTGTGGAGGAGAGACAGTGAGCTCCCCATCCCATTAGCGATGCATCTGTGGTGATGGAGATCTGATGATCCGGGGAGCAAAGGGAATCCTTCCAGGAGATTGTTTCTTGAGACCACCAGGTGAGAGACCTTCAAGGGCTCCATCACCTTGATGGGATAAGACTGGGGTGAGAGGTCAGGGACCACTGAGTGGAGAGCATCCATTGGGTGGTTCTCATGCAGTCGGGCCAGAGGGACAGTGAAGACCGAGGACGCCATGAGACCAACATGCTGATCGAGAGAGCTGTAACCGATTGGTTCTCCTGATGTAACGGGCCATAATGGGATGTCGAGTCTTCTGTCCTCTGGAAGGAAAGCCTTCGCTGAAGAGGTGTCTAGAGTCCCTATGAAAAGGAGCCTCTGGGAGGGTTGCAGTTGAGATTTTTCAAATTCAGCAGAACTCCCATGGACGTGAAGAAGAGAAGTCGTTTGCACGGTTTCCAAAGTCCCTTGGCGGAAGGGCTTGCTAGAAGCCAATCGTCCAGGTAGGGAAACACTGAGTCCGACTTTCCTGAGATGCGCGAGAACTGCACAACACTTTGTGAAAACTCACAGCCGAGGATAGCCCAAAGGGCAGGACTCTGAACTGATAATGCTGACCCAAAGCTACAAACCTGAGGAATTTGCGTGGGTCGGTGGACGGGGATATGCTGGTAAGCATCCTGCATATCCAGAGAGGCCAGCCAGTCGTGCTGATGCAGCAAGGGTAACAGGGTACCTAGGGAAATCATCTTGAATTTCTCCCTGGGGAGGAATTTGTTTAACTTTCTGAGGTCTAGAATGGGGCGCATCCCCCCAGATTTCTTTGGAACCAGAAAGTAATGGGAGTAGAACCCTGTGTTTCGCAGATGCAGGGGCACCAGTTCTATTGCCCTGTTGTTCAGAAGGCCCTGGATCTCCGCGGTGAGGAGGTCTGACTGAGAGGCCGACAACCTGGGTTGTCATATGGGAGGACAATTCGGGGGGGTTTCCAAGAAATTGAGAGAATAACCCTCGCGAATTATCCGAAGGACCCATTTGTCTGAGGTTATGGACTTCCACTGGTTGTAGAAGTACATCAGACGACCTCCAACCGGAGGAGAAAGTTCCACCTCGGGCAGAGTGGATGGAACTTGGGCCAACGACTCATAAGGTAGCGCTGGGAGCTTTAGGTCCCTGCACTTTCTGCTGCGTCTTCTTTTGAGGTTGGGCAGGTTGGCTTTTATGGAAGCTTCCCCTGCCTCTGCCTCGAAAGGACTGACGACTATGAAACTGACGTCTGTTCACATGCCCCCGAGAGGGGGCAGGCGGAGGTCTGGCCAACTTAATGGCCGATCTAGTCTTCTGAGTGGCCTCTAAGGCTTGCTCCACCTGAGGGCCAAAAAGAAAGGAGCCATCAAAAGGCAGCGCCATCACCTGCTGCTGAGCATCATTCGTGAAGCCAGAAGTACGCAGCCAGGAATGGCGCCGAGTACAAATCCCCGCAGCTGCTGAGCGAGAAGCAGTGTCGAAAGCGTCCATGGCGGCTTTGACCTGTTGGTTATTGGACTCAATACCTCTAATAACGGTCAGAAGAAGCTCTGACTTGGAATCCGAATCTGGAAGAGCTTCAACCATTCTTTTCATAGAGTGCCACAGGATATACTCATACTGAGAAAAATAGCCTTGATAACTGGCAATACGCTACTTAGAGTGAGGCAGCAAAGACTCTCTTACCTAATGTATCAATCTTACGAGACTCTTTGTTAATAGGTCGAGCTGTAGTAGTTTGAGGAAGAACGACCTTGTCATTCTCTGCCAGGACTACAATAGGATCCGCAAAGGTTGGGATGCCAAAATGGGACGATCCTGGGAGCTGAATACTTTATCAATGGATTTAGCCACTGAGGGAATAAGAGCAGGGTTATTCCATACCATTTGAGACAGCGCTCGAAGGAAGGCTGAATCGGAGGAGTCAAACTGTGGGGATCTCCAGCATGAAGAATACTGGAGTCTTAATATCTTCCCAGGATCGATGTCTGTAGTCTGAGAGAAAGAGTGATCCCAGGTGCTTCAACAGAGACTTAAAGACAGGTCCTCGACCACAGGCTCTGTAGCAAAGAAAGATCCTGTTTCTCCACTTCATCACCCAACCAGGTCTGGGTCAGGCTCAACATCATCTCCTGATGGTCCAGAAAGGACTGTTTGGACAGGAAAGGAGGAAAATTAGGAGAGGAGGAAATGGCAGAAAACAAGGAGAGTCCCATGGGCTGCCGCGCCGACAGCAAACGGGCTGAAGACGGCATCGAGGAGGCGCGACGGGCGCCGGAAGAGGCACGCGCCCCGCAAACTTCGGGCGGTACCACGACCTATCGCCGCAATGGCGCCGCTGGACGCACGCCGCAGACGACGCGCGAACGCGCCATTGACGGCGCCGCGCAGACGACGCCGAATGGCGCCGCCCATCTAACGGTACTCACCGGGCGGGCGCCGCGAGACCACGCGCGGGCACGGCCAATGGCGCTGAGACCACACGGCGCCGCTTAACGGTGCCGCAAGCTCCGGCGGCCCCGAAAACGGCACCGACACGGCCACAGACCCTGCAGAAGGCGCCGGAAAAGCCCCGGGAACCTGGAAAGCAAGAGAAGGAAAAAAACAGGAGATAAGGGCATCGGTGAGGCCCCCTGTGCCGCAGCCATGTGAGGGGGGGAAACACCTGAGCACGGAGTCGCTAGCACCGAAGAAGGCGCCGCGCGACTAGGAAGGTCCAACCGCCCTACCTGATCGCCGGAGGAGCCCGAGGGCTCCGAGGTAACCGAGCCAGGCAGAAGAACCAACCTCCGAGCCCATCGCTCCATAAGAGCGGCCCACTGATGAAACTGCTCATCTGGAGCCCTACCTATAGGCGGGAGGCTCCGAGTCGAGGACGACGATTTCGGAAGTTGGCTGCATTCGAAGAAGGAGACGGCAACTAGCAGCGAAGTAACCCATCATCGACGCTAGCAGACATACCAGAGGGCGACCTCGAGTGATGCCTTCTCTTTTTTGACCTGTGGGCCGAAGAAGAGCTCGAGGCCGAACGGCGCCGAGAATGCGACCGTTTATTTTTATGCCGGCGGGGGGACCGCCCATCCCCCCGGGCATCGGACTGACCGTAGTCGGAACCCAGCTGAGGAGAAGGAGGCTGACCGGACCCAGCCCAGCTGACTGAACAGCTTTCATACGAAGTCTCCCTACCGTCACCTGACCTGCTCATGGTCGACTCCGTCCAGTAGGCCGAGACTTCTTCAAGTAAGCTAAATTAAATATTAGGTACCTTACGGAAAATAGAATAAACGTTTATACTACTATCGCGGATAATGTTACAAAAACAAACTGAAAACTATGCGCTAGTTTGAAGTTTGACTCCCGACAGGCGAGCGACGTCGTCACTGAAGCGCACTCGACGGCGGGAAAAAAGGAACTGAGGCGGTTGGAGGGTCGTCGCCGAGATGGTCATTACCGCCGAGCCGCTGTCGCGGCGCCGTGTCTCGCGGCGCCGTCTCTCGCGCCGACCCTCCAGCAAAAAGTTTGCTCCCGATGGGTCTTAGTGCCTCCGGCGCCAATCCCACTAGTGTGAATGAGTGGTGGAGACTTATGTCCAGGAAGATTTAGTGAACTGCTGTGCATGTCAACTATCAGTACAACTACCAGTACAAGCAGAGGACCCTGGTTTTCCATTTTTACCGGTAGCACCGGTAACAATCATGGAATCCTGCTTGGTTTGCGGATTTTGAATTCTTGTACCGGTGCCTGTACAGAATCTCTAAGATTTCAGCATATTTTTACATTTTTTTCATTTTCTCTTTATATGTCCCCTTCTCACAGCATCAGTCTCCACTTTTCAGAGATCCCTAGGCTGGGTATCCCCTAGAATCACCCCCAGGTAATGCTCAGGAGCTCCTGTGGGCCTGCCCCTATCCTGCCTGGGGTGTACCCCCCAGTTGGGAAGGGAGGGGACCCCAGGTCACCCATCCACACTCCCTTAGTGTGTGCTGGGCAGCCCAGTGGGTCCCTCATGGAGCCTGGTTATGAAGACTGGGGCACCTGGGTCCCTTCTGCCAGTGGCCGATGTGGGGTGATTGTTCCTGGTTTTCTGGTCTCTGTCCCTGAGGGCACAAGCACTAGAGGAGATCCAAGGAGGTAGGTCACATAGAGACATGCCACTGCTCCAGATTCTGGCTAGTGTCCTCCCCTCCTAATCACTCTGCAGCACCATTGCATCACCACCTGTGGTCACACAGGTGGTGGTAAAGTAGCAGGACCTGCAGCCCACCCTTCCTGGAGGAGGACAGAAGTCCCCTGGGTGCTTGATCTTACTCCCCTGGCCAGACCTCCAACAACCTGAGTTCACTTCCAACCCTGGGTCTCTGGCATTGCAAGCAGTAGTGCTACCGCAGCACCAGCTGGCTGACCCAGATTTCAGCATCTTAAAATGAATGCTGCTGTGCTTCACATTCTTTCTGCTTTGCTGCATGTAGAGCCAGTAAGGAAATCATCCACACTGCTTTGCTGTAATCAGCCATTCAGTTTAACCACCCATGCTTCCCACCAACATCTCCATCACCTGAGGACTGCTTTCCTTCCTGAAACCATAGTTTTCATGTAGTATGTGACTAAGAGTCTTTTACTATTTATATTACACTGTATGATAAAAAAAATACAAGTATCAGCACACATGGGCAGGCCCACTGAAAAATTGCAGGAAAAGTAACCTGAAATTGCAGTTTTTTGCAGAACTTGCTGGGAAATTGCAGGAGTTCTACAAAAGATCCTGAGTGCTTCACAATGAATCTTTTACTGTTTTCTGCAGCATATATTAGGCCCTGTCCACACTACACCTCTATAACGTTACAGAGGGCCCAAACCATTACAGCAACGGTTTGCGTTTATATCTGTAACATTACATAAGGCGTTTTCATAACCGTTGTTGAAACCACATATGAGGTGGTTTCAACAATGGTTATGAAACCAGGTATGCCTCGGTAATGTTACCGGCCATAGTGTGGACACATGGCACCAGTCCCCTAGTGCAGCGCGAGCTGCATTGTGGGATCGGGTGTCGCCGTAATGGTCGCTCGGCTCCTGAAGTGTGGACTGGAGGTGCCGGTCCCGTAACAGACACTGCGGCAGTGTGGACAAACTGCACCACTCCCCGGACGTAATGGTTTGCATCCATTACTGGGCCTGAGCGGTGCAGTGTGGACAGAGACTATGTCAGCATAAACTACTAAATGAATACACTGACACGTGAATATGTTTTACATATGAAGAAAAACTTCTGTTTCTAACATGAATCCTAAACGGATAAGATGTGTTGCCTCTTCCAAAATGTAAAAGCATCTGACTCATACAGTGCTAGATTCTATTTCGTGAGCCCCAGAAAATCATTATTAAATAAATCCAGAATAAATAAATGTTATCTATTTCTGGATGTAGAATAATGAAGCCTGATAAAAAGCTATTTACAGTGCTCTGTCAACCATTCACTGACTGTGGTGTAAGAAAAAATAAGCAGATGGAGTGGCAAATAGTTAAGTTTTAGTAAAATGTTGTAAAGTGTGTCATGTTCATAATTTGCACTGTAGGTACTGTGCACTATTATTAAAGTCATATATTAAAACATTATATATGGGCGTTATTATGGCTGGCAGTATAGCCTAGTGGTTAGAGTAACAAACAGTGATTGAACTGGGTATATGCAGCAGACTTGGGTTTGATTCCCACAACCTCCACTTGCATACTGTGTGACTCCAAGCAAGTTACTTGACCTCCCCAGTGCTTCTAGGTCACTCCTGAAAACAGACAGTTCTGCCTAGTGGGCCTTACCTGGTTTACAAGGAATATAAAAAAATACCAATATATGTTTACTACATCATAGAATAGTAGTCAGGTTACTATGTAATTTACCTGAGTTTTACTTGGACTGCAATGATTTTGTATTGGTAAAGATAAATGTTCAGACACATTTTATGTGTTTTATAAGCTTGTTTTTAGATTTTAGTCAGGTTTTTATTGTATTCTTTGCATATGATCATCTAAGTTGTAGATTGCTAAACGCAGGATCACTGTTACCAACTAGCTTATTCATGTTTATAATCAGCAGTGCCATCCAGAATCCTCAGTTATTTGAACGAAAACTAATCTGAATGACAGCATGTTCACAAGGAAGAAACATCCTTACTACTTATGAAAAGACTTCACAGTTATCACCCCATTTAGATGAATTGGATCATGTGCACCTTTTCTCCCACCTGCTGTTTCAGTCTCTATGACAACAAAATGTTTTCTGATAGTCTGCTTCAACAACAAACTCTGGCAGAGCCACTATGACTGTGAATGCATTAACTAGATAAGGGTGTTTCAAGGGCTTAAACATCAACATGTATTTATTTATTTATTTTAAAAATATCAGATTTACAAACCTTTGAGCAAGCTAACTGGGGTTTCTGTAAGACAGCAGCTGCTAAATAGCTCTAATTCACTATTTTTGTTTTCTCTGTGCCATCAGTCTAGCTAGCAGGGTGTTTAACATCAAAACACAAATAATGAATTAGAGCTATTTAGCAACTATTCTTCTAGAAACCCCCAGATAAACTTTCAGGCATCTGCTAAACTAAGTGTTGACATTTGTGCTCCATAGATAAGAGCAGTTACAAGACTCTCCTGTTGCTAAACTAATTTTAAAGCAGTACACATGCTAAATCTAAGGGCATGGATACCTCACTGTCACATGAGCCAGAAGGCATCATAGCAGAACAAAAGCCAATAAAACTGTTTGTTATGGAGATCCCCAGGGGTTGTAAAACTACCATACAGCTAGCAGGCAATTTAGGAAAAACTCCAAATAGCAGACAGAGGGAAGGACACACTAGGACTTAACATACATATCAAAACACTCTACACAACGTATGTTTTTTCCACATTCTGGGTGGACTACTACTTTAAGTGATTTGCACAGGGTCACACAGTATGCAAGTGGGGGCTGTGGGAGTCAAACCCAAGCCTCCAGGTTTGTAGCTCAGAGCCTTAAACCACTGCCTACTTAACCATTTACAACACGGTTACACTTATATATAATCATACTTCTCAAACTTGAAAGAAAAATACACTTTATCTTCAAAGTGTATTTACCAAATACTGTGCCCATGTTCAAAACAATTTGAACCCTCCCAAAATTTGCCCTGACAAAAAACATCGTTTAACTGTAAAGACAATTAAAAATTGTATTTCTAAATGCATTCGTAACACCAATGCTTCATGATTAAAACAATTTCAACCCCCCGTGACATATTGCATTCTGGGAAGATTACCTTGGCAAGCTGCTATAAAAAACCTGAAAAACAGGTTTAATGCAGTGAATGCTGACATCCTATTTCTAGAGTCCATGATAAAATAAAAAATAGTTAAGATTTTTTATGTCACCTCTAATCAGAATAGCTTTTAAAATCATCAATTGTTTTCTTGTTCAAAGTTTTCTAATACAACTCAAACTTAAAAGAAAAAACACACTTTATCATCAAAGTCTGTTTTCAGCTTCCTACCATACACTTCATTTGTAAAAAAAAAAATGATCTTGTCACAGATCACAATCAGCACTAACTACTAACAGAATGCTGATACCTACATTTACAATTTAGCAAATACTTGAAATCTAACTGAGTGGGGCTTCTGTAAGAAAACAGCTAGAGTCTGTTAATTATAGCATTGATGATCTGAGTAGTTAGATCTGGGTTTGAATCCCACAGCCCCCTCGCCACAAAAAAATGAAAATTTTCTTACAGAGCTAGATGTGTGTCTAGGTCTCCTTCTGAGGCCCCAGGTGGCTCTGATAATCATTTGTTCCAAAGGATTTTTAAGTCAATTTGAAGGCATTATATATCTTCTGTTCTGTTCTGTTCTCCACTGCCAAGGCACGTCTGTTGGTTGATAAGGTCCCAAACTAGTGTCTCTCTTTACTGCATGCTAGACCTATCTCATGCCCCTCCCACATGAATCATAAAAAAGTTTGGGGTGGAGGCGGAGGTAGATCTTACTCCAAAAAAAAAAAACCTAATGCTGCCTCCCACTACTCAGGTTCCAGTTCTTGTGCCACCCATTTAAGAAAGAAAATAGTACCCTGCAACCATTGACTAACATGAAAGCACATTTATTTGAGGGCAGAAAACATTGCTTGGAGGAGGGTAAGATGGAGGAGACTATTTACACCTTCAGTCAGTTCCACAGACAGAAAACATGACATCATTCCTTTTGTACATGCAATACTCCTGTAGGCTCTGCTCACAGTCATAAAAAGCAAATGTTAAGTATTTAAGTGTACTTATGTTTGGCCAGTGTATTTTGAAAACACATTCAATGACATACAGAAGGTAAGACCCCAGGGGCTGTATGATACTGGTGGGCGGAGTGGTGCTCAATTCACATCTGAGCTCAGACATGAAAACTGAGAGACATCCTTTTCATGGACACCAAGTAAAAAAAAAATCCACATGTCTGGGACATGCATGAATCTATTTGAAGGTCCTCCAATAATCACTTGTGGATTTTTTAGGTGAAGACACTTTATTTCAAAGAAGCAAATTCAAGCTTTTTTTTTGCTCCTCCTACCCCCTGGCCATCCACTCCTTCACACCTGCCAAGGCCCCCTACCACTGCTGCTGAGTCCTGACTACCACCCACTGCTACTTACTGCTGTGCTACCAGGTAACCCAAAGTAACCCTTCATTGAGTGGGCCCCTACCCCTGTGGGAGGCTACTAGGGGAGAAGAATTGCCCCAAAGGGTTTCCTGTGTATCCTGGGCATGGCAGGGGTCAGAATGGACACATGTCTGGGGCTTTAGGCTTATGAAGGGACCAGCAGCCATTCTTCAGTTGGCCAGTGGGTGTTTTCCCATTTTCTTGGAAGCGTGATGGGCCACATGATGTCAAGGCATAAGCAGACATCCATCATACTCCTTCCTGCAGTGAGGGCCAATGTGTTGTTGTGCCTCTGGCCTCCACCAGGAGCCAGCAAATGCTAAGCTGGGAACCCACTCTCCCTCCCAGGAGAAGGTGTGGTCATTGGAAACTCAAGCCTTCACCCACCAGCTGGCCCTCCAACACCCAAGTCTGTTCCCTAACCCTGGTCAGTGGTGTCACAGGAAGAAATCCAATTCAGGCAATTAAATTATAGATGGGAAAAACAAAGGTAGTCCACCTTAACAGTGATGGTTCAGATTAATTCACATCTGAGTTCTAACAAGCAAAGGGATCAAGTCATTTGTAACTTGTGCATGTGGGGTGTGGGTCTTGAAGAAAGGGGATCATAGTGCTATCACTACTGCCATCACCCCAGAGGTATGTGGACTGCATTGTTGCTACTGCCATCATACTGAAGGGGTGGGAGCTGTAGTGCTTCTGCCATCACCACTGGTGGATAGGGAATGTAGTACTGCTGCCATCACATCTAAGGGATGGGGGCCACAGTGCTGCTGCTTCTGTCACACCTGAGGGAGGAAGGGAGGTCATAGTGCCATTGCTGCTGCCATCACACCAGAGGGATGGGGGCCGTAGTGCTGTTGGTGCTGCCATCGCACCTGAGGGATGGGGCTGAAGTGCTGCTTCCATCACACCTTAGGGATGGGGGGCTGTAGTGTTGCTGCTGCTATCACATCTTGTACCTAAAATAACTTCAAATTGGTGCAGGGATGGAAGTATGTGCAATAGCTGAGGTCAAAATTGCTAAAATGTATGTTAACAGAGTTAAAAATTGTTAAATAAAGTACACAGAACCAAATACCAGTAAAACCGGATTTTGGCTTAGCAGACACCAGTGACAATACCATTTTTTACAGTCTGCAAAATGGAATATGCCCTTTCTCAATCCTGGTAAACCAGTGTCCCTGACCCTGACCCATTGCAAAATCAAACTTCCGTATTATTATTTGGCCTGCTTCAGAGGGTGAGAGTGGTTACATATATAGGTGGGACTTGTGGAAGATCCATTTTGAACTGTACCGGGGAAGAGCATCTTACACTGTCATAAGAGTGGGAGTCAGTTAGGCTCTCATGCTCTCAAGGAGGTGAATTTTCATATCTTCTTATTTCCTCGTGTGGACATTTTGAATAACTAAAGGGTTATATAATTGAAGATTTAAAGCCCTGAAGCACTGAAGTAACATTTGTTCTGATCCAAAAGAGATCTTTTTCTGTAATTTTTGTTTGGGGGGGTTGTGTTTTTTTTTTCTTATTTATACCCTGTTCAGAAATGTCTGACTGTTCCAGGTCTTGGTTGATGTCAGCTAGAAGCGGAAAAGTCCTCCAAAAAAAAAATTAAAGCATCCTTTTTCAATTAAACAAGGAGCCCTAAGAACATTAAAGGAAATACAATAGATAAAAAAGAATCTCAGGACCCTATAGAAGACCCTGAAGGATGTATGGTCAGGCATGAGGCACCTTACAAAATTTAGAAATGGGTGTGTATTCTCACAGGGTCTGCAAATTGTTGCCTCAATGCCGACCTTACAAGGGATAAATTATAACCACATTAGTGTTAATAAGGAGCCCGCTATAGAGAAGTGTACATGTTTAATTAATGTGAATTCACCTAATTCATTATCTAACTTCTTTAACACTACAGAAGATTTGTGTAGGTCAATTTCAAAAATGTCACGGCCGACCGAGTACATTGTCCCTTTATGGAACCAAGCCAAAATAACAGATTTTTTTCTATATAAAAAAGAGTCTTTAGGGATTTTCACTCAAGATGGCTGGACAGGGGATTTAGAGGCTCACGCTTTGTGTTATGGTGCAAACCCAGGGGACTCTGTTGTAAAGGATGAGGGCATTTCTTGCTTTCTGTCTAGGATGAATTTATTTAGTCCTCTGGAAATTTCAGAAGAGTCTTCTAGTTTGGTAGTGGATAAAGAGGAGTTTAGGAATGAAACTTTAAATGGATCTCCTGATATGAATTTTGAAAAAATAGATAAAGAGATACAGAATATCCAGTTAGAGCAGAATTTTTTTTTGCTCAATGCCCTGATACTATATATAAATATACCATCAAGGCTCTAGCCCATCCAGTGATGTCTAATGTTGTGCTGTTAGAAGCTTATAATGGTATTAAAGCAGCTCTAGAAAATTTGTCATGCTTCTGCTTAGAGAGGTTCACTTTGATAGAACAACAAATTTCACGGTTGGTTGAACAAAATGAGGCTTATAGAACTAAGCATAACTTATCATTTTCACCATTAATTATACCTGAGACTCCAAAATTTAAAAAGAGAAATTGGCCTAATAAGAAAAAAAAGGAGAAAAAAACCTACTAGAAAATCTAAAATTAATAAATCTAGGAAACAGAATAATAATAAGATCCCCAAAGATGAAAGCAAGATAAAGGAACCTCTCATAATGGCAGAGATTAATGGTCAAATTATTTTAGATGGGACACAGGTGGCTCAAGAATACCCTCACTCATTGAATAGGGGGAAAACTGATAAAGGTGCAGTGAACAGGTCCATGTTAAAAGAAGTAATTCCCCCCCAAAAAACATAGAAGGGGAACCTTTAACCCCACAATGGACCTAAGGACCACTGCCTTAGAGAATTATATCACCATAGATCAGTTTAAATTGTGTGTTGGATGTGATCCATTGTTACTGATAGAGGATCCTCATCTTTTTGATAAGGAAGAATTTGAAGCATACAATTTAATATACACAGGTAATGAAGTAGTTTTAAGTTAGACCAGATGCATGTTATAAACTATGAAATGAATGCCTCATTGATGAACCTGATAGCCCACTTATTAAGAGCTGAATTGGGGCTCCCACGGGTAGCTGCTGCCCTCAATTTTGTGACTAGGGACACTCTTAATTCTGTTAAATCAGTTTATTTTATGTTACCTAATATGGATATGGCAAAACAAGTGTGGGCTAAGCAAGGTCTTATAAATTCACTGGGCATGCTGTTATCTTCACCGGTTACTTGGGCCACAATTTGGAAAAGTACCTATAATGGGACAAAACCTGAAAAAATATTATCACATGACAAATTTGATGCCACTTTAGCTCAGCTGAATTGGGAGTTTGGAGGTACTCCCAAATGGTATGTGTTTCCAATCTTTGGAATAGATATATTAGAGGGAGAAACCGCTGCTAATTTAGCATCCCACCTTAGGGTGATTCTTTCAGTTATCACCAAAATGTTAATTCATACTGATGAATTAGTTCAGGCCAAAAGGGCATTGGAGGGTAAAGAGAGAACCCAGATTAATTGTTTTATTTTTTCTGTACAACTATTAGCATTACTTTTGGAAAATAGATACATGTTGGATCAGTTGGGCATTTACTTGGTGGCATCGAATGAGTGGGAGTCCCAAGCTCATTCTAGACCAACTCTACCATGACTACAAATATCTGGAAGTCAAGATCATGCTATATCATCAGAACTTGGTGGGGGGTTAACAAGAACTGCTACTTGTAATGTTTTTAATTGGAACATAGCAGGAATTCATAATAAATTTGCAGATCCACAATGGATCAGTTTTGTTTCTAGTTTTGAAGCCATTATTTTTCAAGAAACATGGACACTAACACAACCCCATCTTAATGGCTATGAATCAAATTATGTCCCTGCAATTTAAGGGAAAATGCGTGGGAGAAACAAGGGAGGTTTAGTAACCCTGATAAAGATCAGGGATGGATTAAGGTTATTAAAGAGTTACTCCCCTACTCCAGAAATTCTCATGCTAGTAGTCAATTGGCACTCTAGCATAGTATTGCTTGTGAATGTTTACATCCCCCCAAGTTTTCATTCTCATCCTACATACAATATCTGGCTCAAACTAACTATGGAAATAGATTTAATTACACAATTAAATCTGGCAGATGTATTATTAGCAGGTGATTTTAATGCTAGAATAGCAAATGTTGATAATTTATTGACTTTACAAGAACAAATATATATATGTCAGATCTTGAACCAAGTAAAACAACAGATATGGTAGTTAATGAGGCAGGAAGATGTTTTTGAACTTTCATCATGGATAACAATCTTTTGATTCTTAATGGGAGATTGGAGGGGGATCAGGAAGGGGAAAGTACTTTTTTCTCTCCAGTAGGTAGGAATGTGATCAAATTTTATATTATGTTCCCCTCTTAGTTATCAATCTTTCAGGAGACTGGAGGTGGTTATGCGACCGGAAAGTGATCATGCAGCAATTCTGCTTGCCTTTAGGAATCATGATATTAATACCTTCTCACTAACAAAACCAATGGCGGATGTGGAAATTCAAGGGAAAATGAGAATGATGTTGAACATTAAAACTATGAATGGGGTAACAAATTTAATTTATTCACCTAGTTTCTCCCTTCTCTTTTCTAGCACAGAAAATGACATTAAAAGTGAGCAAATTAACCAGTTATTAAATGTAGGATATCAACTAATAATTGAAGAGATATATTGTACAAATACCAGAAAGCATAATTCATCATCATGGTTTGACACCCAATGTGCAAGACAGAAAGAAAACTTAGGGAGGTTTATTAGGCAAACAAAAAAGAATTTGACTAAGAGGGCAATGTTAAAATGAAATAAAGCTCATAGTGACTATAAAACATTTCTTGTACAAAACAAAAATGAGTTTACATATTAACAGTGGGAAGTCATAGACCAAGCTATTAATCAGGGTGATTCTAGGCTCTTTTCGGCATTAGTAGCCAAAGGAAATAAAAATCAGAGTTCAATCCTACCGATATGTATTCCTAAAGAGATTTGTATAGTATACTATAATTCACTTCTTAATAAAGATCCCAACTTTGAGGAAGAAGAGGTAGATAGTTATGTTAGGAGGGGGGGCATATACTCCTCTAGTGTTTACATTCCAGGAAGTAGAAGATGCCATTATGAATCTCCCAAACAACAAAACCCCAGGGCCTGATTTGATTGCAGGAGAAGTTTATAAAGCACATTTGAATTACTGGGTAGTTTTTTTTTTACATATTTTTTTAATATATGTTTAAGGGAGAAATTCATTTCACCTCCGTGGAGTAGAAACATTATAATACCAATTCATAAAAAATGACATTTTCAAAACCCATCTAATTATTGCCCAATTAGCTTAATAGATATTAGTGGAAACATTTTTGCTAAAATGTTGTTACACAAATTACAGTATTGGACAGAGATGATTTATCCTTTATCGATGTTCCAAGCTGGTTTTCGTAAGAATTTTTCAACTATAGATAATATTTACAGTATATTCTTTCACATTTGATACAGATGTATAGGTCATTTTGCAAAATGAAGTTATATGTGTTGTTTGTTGATTTTACGGCAGCATTTGGCTCTGTAAACAGAGCTAAACTCTGGGAAATATTTTTGGAAAAACACTTACCGTTGAACCTTTTTGTTCCAATTTATATGTTATATAGACATACTGCATCAACTGTTAGATATGATAATAAGGGTAGCATCTCTGATTATTTCTGAATGAAAAGTGGATTAAAACAGGGATGCCTTTTGGCTTCCCTTTTATTTAGTTTGTACATTGATTCCCTTATGATTTACAAGGAGGTACTTAGCCTTGATTCTTTCAAAATTAAGAATCTTCCTGTACACACTCTTGCTTATGCAGATGATTTAATTTTATTGGCACTTTCTAGTCAAGGATTGCAAAATAAAATAACACAACTTAATATTAAGTGTAAACAATTAGATTTAATAATAAATATGAAGAAAACTAAGTTTATGATTTTTGGTTCACACTTTGGTAAAAGAAAGGAACAAAGGTTTTATTTAAATAACAATCCTATAGATATGATAACTTCTTATATATATTTGGGCGTTAAGTTTACCTCAAATGGAGCATGGCCAGAGCATTGGAGACACCAAACAGCAAGGGCAAGATTGATTGCCAAAGCTTTCTTACGCTTTAATACTAAATATGGGGGACATTTGGTATTACCTGCATTAGTGGCCGGAGAAGGTAAAATTAGCCCCATTCTTACATATGGAGCAGAGGTTTGGGGCACAAATTCCCCTCCCTATGTGGAGATTCCCCTTTCTTTTTTTTTATAAATCCTTATTACAGGTGCCACTGTCTATGTCTAATGTTATAGTAAGGGCTGAATTGGGAAGAGTCCCTATTGTTACAATAACTGATATACGCATGATTGGCTATTGGTTAAAAATGATTAATCATCAGGTTAACCGTTTGCCTTTGCGCTGCTTGAAGGAAAAGATTTCTTGGCAAGATCAAAACTACATATCTCCCTGGATAAAAACCCTCAAAAGTATTCTAGGAAGAATCTCCATGCAGCATCTTTGCTTAGATTGTGAAAAATCCTCCCTATTCAAGCAGCTTGTTAAAAAAGAAAATTATGAGGTCTGATCGGGAAAAACAACTGGAATTGTTTAGAACCCAATGCCAGGCTATTTCGTTGGATTAAAATAAGATAGATGCTTGCTTAGAGAATTACTTAACTTTACCTCTCACTCCATTAGATAGGAAAAATATCACTTGGGCAAGGATGGGAATTTTATGCTCTAAATATGCATATTTTAATAGAATGGCTTCTGCTAAACTTAATTCTGAACTATGTAGTCGTAATATGGGTTTTGAAGAAAATCTTTATCACATTACGGTGCAGTGCCCTTGATATACAACCCCACGGTTTAATTTACTAAACAATTTTCTAATAAAATATTTAAACGCAGAATATGATCCATTATTTGTTCTTTTACATCCACATACAATAGAGGACACAAGGATGGCCTCACAGTTTTTTCATGAAGTGATGAAATATAAAGAAAAACATCTCCCTGCTTTAGAAAAATAAACTTGGGGTGGAAACTTAAAATGATCAAAATCGTTAGTTGTAAAATTTTAAGTTATTGTTTACTAGGAGTGAAAATTCTCCAGTTGTTACAGCACTTTAGTTCTCCTTCTTATCCATATTATGATAATGAGATTAATAAGTGAAAATAGAAGGATATGTATCGTATAGGCAGTTAGATATTTCAAAAATAGTAATCTGTGAAAGATTACTCAGGGCTTGATTATATTATTGTCTTATATATTCAAAAATGGATCTATGAATTTAAATAGGTTTTACGCTCAGTCAACTTAAGGTCTTGTTTTTAAGCTGGAAGTTAAAAAATGACTGATGGACCTTAAGTTCCTACATTCTTTTGAAACTATTTAGGTAACAGTGATATTTAATTGTTTTTTTTTATGTAGCCTATTTGTATGACCTGTGATGAAATTCTAACGTTTTTAGCATATTGTAATGGCTTACTTACCAAACAATAAAAACTGAACTGAACTAAACTGATAAGAAGCAAATTTTGGAAATGGACAGTAAGGGAGCAGAAGATTTACTAAAAATGAAAATACAGGAAGAAGAATTTAAAAAAACTATAGAAGACATCAAGCAAAAATTAATAGATTATGAGGGGAAATTAAAAGAACAAAAAATCAAAAAGTTCATTAGGGACACTAATGATTAAAGAGATGGGAAAGTCTACATTTCTAAGAAATTCAAAAGGCAATACCCCTATAATGTTTACAACACATATGAAAGTACAGATAGCGATAGCAGTTACACTAAGGATGCACAGAAACCCACTAGTGTAGAGTTACCAGATCCCACTGATTCTGACCAGCCTAGTACATCTAGTGATACAAACAGAGAAACCAGATATGACCTTTGAAATCAGGGTGCACACAGAGAAGCATTTAGGCAGGGGGAAGGGGAAACAGGAGAGGCGGGTCAGATGGCAAACAAATAAGATGCTACACGCAAGGCAGAAGGTCGAGCGATATAAGGGAAGAAACCATTCCCATTTTTAATCTAAGCTAAAGAACTCTGTCACCCATAGAGACCAGAGTACTGAGTCTGGGACTATCATTTGCCCCCACCCAATCAGTCAATCTGTTCAACCTGGAAGTAGATTTACAGAAATTCTTTAGGAATTTAAGATAAAAAAAAAATTTGGTTCAAGTCTAGAAGTAACAAGTGATATGTATAAGCAACAACTGAAGCAGAAATTGGCAACTTAAATCCAAGCAAAACCCACCCACAGGGAAAAAGCATGGGATTGAGGCTTTCTGTCAAAATTTGGAAAATAAATCATGGAACTATTTCCATGTACTGAGGATCTTAGACCAACACATTGTAATTTAACAAAAAAAGAAAATTAAGCATTTAATAACCTTAAAAAGGACAAAACAGTAGTCATTAAGAGTGCTGATAAAGGTGGGGGCATAGTAATACAGGACTGACAACAGTCTAAAGATATGTGTAATAAACTACTAGAAAATCAAGAGAATTATGAACTCTTGACAGAAGACCCTACTAACAAAATGAAAACAGAAATTAACTGTCTATTCAAGGAGTATACAACTATGGAATGGATACAGCCACGGGAGGCAGAATTGCTCTATTGTGAATATCCTAGAATTCTCACATTTTACTGCATCCCAAACATCCACAAAAACTTAACAAACCTTCTGGGGAGACCGACTGTGTCTGGGATTGGCTCTATATTTGAATCACTCTCTAAATATGTAAATCTTTATTTGCAGCCACTTATAGAACAAACCAGATCTTTCATTAAGGACACTTCTGATGTCATCAAACTTCTACAGTGTATTTCAGCTCAGGGAATGCCAGAGAACAGTATTCTAGCAACATTTGATGTGGCAGACCAATACACTTCCATTCCCCACCAAGAAGGTGTTGAATGCATGGGGACTATTCTTGACACCAGAGAAAACAATAGCAAACCTAAAACAGTAATTTTATAAGAAATGGCAGACATTATTCTAAGGAAAAACTATTTTTAGTTTGGTCACTTTTATCAACAAAACAAAGGCACTGCAATGGGGTCTACTATGGCCCAGGCCTATGTTAATGCTTACATGATCATATTTGAAAAGAAAAAGATTTATGATGCACAACATAATCAGTATCTGGATAAAATAGTTACTTGGGTCAGATTTATTGATGACATTTTTATGATATGGTCAGGAACAACCGTGGAACTACTAGTATTCCATTAAGAATCGAATCTAAAAGATAGAAATTTTAAATTTGTAATGAATTATCATAAAGACTAGGTAGCATATTTGGATTTACTGATTATGCATCTCAATAATACAATCGAGACATCATTATTCAAGAAACCTACTGATCATAACATTTTATTGGTACCGGGTGATAAGTTTGCGGACACAATATTGCCGCACAAAACAATGTAGGCACCACATCGCCAACTACAATGTTGGCTTATAACATAATCACCCACCCAAACCCCATGGGCAGTACACAGCACAAAATGGCTAGATGCCGACTGAGACCCCAGCCCACCGAATGGTGCCCCAGGCACCATAACTGCAGCCAACCACAATGTGTTGGCCGGTCCCCTCAACCTGCCGTGATGTGGTATACTACTTTCCTGGTGTCTAGTGGACCCCCCTCCACTACACCACCCCAGAAGGTAGCTGCCAACCCCCACACCCCCCAACATAACCTGGCAATGGGTGGGCGGCCAACATAGCCCTTCACACACTGTCATGGCTGGCAGCACCACTGAATGAACCAGATCTAGTTCATTCAGTGGAGCAGCCAGCCATGGTGGTGTTTGGAGGGCTGTGCTGCCTGCCCACCCATTGCTGGGTTATGTTGGGAGGGTGTGCGGTTGGGCTGCTACCTGCTGGGGTGGTGTAGGGGAGGGGGGTCCACTAGACACCAGGGAAGTAGTGTACCACATCATGGCGGGTTGGGGGGAATGGCCAACTCATTGTGGCTGGCTGCAGTTACGGTGTCTGGGGCACCATTCAGTGGGCTGGTGTCTCAGTCGGCACCTAGTCATTCGTGCTGTGCACTTCCCACGGGGTTGGGTGGGTGATTACATTACAAGCCAACATCGTAGTCAGCAATGTGATGCCTACATTATTTTGTGTGGCAATATTCTGCCCACGATGTTATCACCCAGTATACACTTTATTACATAATAAAAGCTCTCACAAACAAAAACTTAAGGACAGTATCTCATATGCACAGCTAACATGAGTAAAAATAAATTGTAACCAAGAGGAAAGCATGAAACAAGAGACACAGAACATGCTGCAGAAATTTAAACATAGGGGTTATAAACAACATGTTTTGCATCAAGCTGAAACCAGAATTATTACCAAAAGTGGGGAAGAATTAATAGCACCAAAAACTAATAAAACAGAGGCAGAGCGTATTGCATTTTCAACTAAGTTTAATCACAAAATGTCACACATTAGGAGGATTGTCAATAAACACTGGTATCTGGTCCAAACAGATAACCAACACATAGAGTCACTCCAGAACAGGCCAATGATTGTAGCCAAAAAGGTCAAGAACTTACAAGACACATTAGTGCACTCTCACTTTAAGTAACCGGAAATAGCAGGAGCTCAGTTTCTATTGGGTCCCTAACTCCAGGAATGGTTCCATGTGGGAAATGCAGTGTATGTAACCACACTTCTAAAAAGCAAACTTATGTTCACCCACACACACAACTGAAATTTGATAAAAGACAGCATATCTCATGCAATGCTGAGGCGGTAGTTCATCTTATTCAGTGTCTTTGTGTCATGTTATATAGGCCAAACCAGTACATAATTACACTGCAGGATTCAAGAACACAAGGGAGACATTAGTAATCATGACAAAAACTCTCCAGTAGCCAAATACTTTAATGACGTGTCCCACAATGGTGCCTCACTTAGATTTTGGGGATTGGAAAAAAATTACAGCTTCACCCAGAGGCGGGTGCCTGAGAGATGCATTGTTAGCTGCTGAGATGAGATGGATTTTTCATATGCATACACTAGACAGCAATATTGCTATGAACATTGAAACCAATTGGCATATATGCAGTTAAAATAACATATGGACATTTTAGACTACTTATTTCCCATATGAAGTCAGAAGTACACATGAAGACTCTTTTTAGTCTTGTTTTTTTATGTTGAAATGACGTTGTTTAACAGTTTTCATAGCACTTCATTTTGCATCCATTAGGAAGTGTCCATGTCTGTATGATGTGCACCATTATGACAGAGTTGATCTAAAACATGCTTATGAGATTCGTAAACATTTATTGTATTGGTCTTCTGTATTGTCTTTTATGTTTAAGATTGACCATAGATAAAAATTGATTATTATATTTTCATGATATTTATAAGTTAAAGTATGCATTGCGGATATAATGTCAGTTTTTCTATACTACACTTTTCAGTTATTGTTCTAAAAACTGTTCCCAATAGTTTAGAACTTCAGGTAGTAAAATCTGGTGGGACGGAGTGGCACCAAAGGAGACCTCATCATATCATTTATAGATATAGATATTTTTGCCCTTTCATGTATGAATATATCTATACATATTTTTTTGGGGTCCCTTTTTGTGACCTTGTGACCTCCCATTGAGGCATCCCTAACAAACTCAGTGGTGTTAACATGTACACAACTATCAAGAATTGCTTAGTTCTTAGTGAAAATAGGCAATTTTTAATAAGCACACTTGGTCACCATGTATGTGACCTTTTGACCTCCCACCGTAATTAGAGAATATGAGGCAGTACTAAATAGACCTATTAGTAGGAATATATACATGAGTATTACAAATTACTTGGTTCTTTTTAAAAAACAAGCTAATAACTATAAAAAAATACGGTCACTTTGTGTGACCTTTTGACCTCCCACTGAGGAACAAGGAGGGTAATAAGTTTATATATTTTCATACATCTCATCACAGAAATGTGCTTTTTAGAAAATATAAGAAAATTATAATCCAGCACATATTTTTTTTTATGGGTGACCTTTTGCCTTCCCCTTTTAGTAATCAAAAATATATTCTTGCACACTATTAAATGTATGGGGAGTAGCTCATATGTACTGCCTCTTGTAAAAATATAATGTTTAAACATGTCAAAAACAATTTACCAACTATTGGAAATGGCAAACACTTATCATCTTTAGTGACCTTAGGAACTCCCTTTGAGGAACCATCAGTACACTTATCAGCATCATTAAACATTTAGTTCATCAGTTTTTAAAAATCCTTGAACTTACAGACACCTAGCTCTCCCTTTAGTAACATAAAAACTATTATATTTTGAAGAATAGTAAATAAGATATACTGGTCTTCTTTTGTGTCCTCACTTTGACCTTCTGACCTCCCACCATATAAAAGAGAAATAGCACTAGCTGTCAACGTTGTGATATATTTAAACTTTTATTTTTGTCTTTCTTTAAGATAAATTAATAAATTGTTGTGGTCTTGTATTCCATATGTAATCTATAGCTTCTTTTTAATGGGCTGTGACTTGTCAAGGGCTTATTTAAGCACCACTACTTTGTTTCTTCTTTTTCCCATTATAGATTTAGTTCTGAGTGGTGATTAGTTTTCTTTATTGTAAACATAGTTTTCTTCTTATGTGTATATAGCTTATTACTAGCATTGTCAGTCATTGTAAACAGAGAATTAGGAATAGTTAGAATGCTAGGAACAAACTGCTCTAATCTAATATCTGCCTGTCTTGAAAACCTGGTTCCCTGCCCCAGGCAGTCTGTCCGCACATGCTCAGTAGAGTGACTGTGATGTCATCAGTCCTCAATGTCCTATCATGAGAATCAGCAAGACAGGCACAAGAAGTTGTAGAAGTACTTCATACCTGGTAACAGAACCATTCAGCCATTTTGTGTGGTGTTTGTACTGATCTCCTTTCAGGATTTAAATGAATTTGGACCTTGTAAGTACTTCTTTACATAGAAATTTAAAACCTTTTTGAAACAGTGCATGGAATTTTGAAAACCAACCCTAAAACATAACCTCATTGTTATGTATTTACAGAATCTAAGATCTGTTAGACAGTTTGTGAGACATACCAGGTAGGACATTGCTTCAGTTAAACAGTGGCACAAGTATTATACACTGTGGAAAATTATGGATTATAGCAGTGCTTGTTCCTATGATGCATATCTTCATGTCATTGCAGGTGTATCCCAGAGAATGGAATTTATATCACAAATGCTGTCACAATAGTTGAAAGAACTCATATGAGCCATTATAAATATTGTACAGCCTAGTGAGGTAGGACAACTAGTACAAAAACATGTTTTTTTATGTTTAGCTTTTAAAGCAACAAAATGACAACTAAAATTTATGTTGTATATTAACAGATATAAACAAGAATATTGAAGAGAATTAAGAATATATACTCCATGAACAAGCCCCTGATAGGGGTGAAACATAGGGTAAAAGAATAAATAAGATATCGTAACTAATTAGAAGTCTTTTTGGTGTTATTTCAAAAGGGGCCCCCCACCCACATTTCATGTACATGATGATATGCAGCAGGACAGTACTGTCCGAATTTTAGGTCTACCTGTAGTATTTGGTCACAAAAATGTGATTGCTACTGATGGAACTCTACTCTCTGAAATAACAGACAAAGAAATAGAGGTAGTTAAGGCAATTTTGTATAGCTCTGCAGCAGGGTCAGAGCACTCAAAACTTTGAGATTCTTAATTGAAATTTCAATGCAGATTCACAGGTGGGACCGATATTAATTGTTACAGTACCTTGGATTATGTTATTGATAAGGACAATCTGCTTGATTTGGTGAAGTAGAAAAGAGCTTTCCAATATGAAGTTCTGTAAAGTACCTTGTTACCTGGATTTTTCAGGAGAGACAGAAGAAGACGCTGCTGTCTTTTAAATTATCATCCAGCCTTGGTTCAACTGGAAGCACAAGTGGCACTGCTGAAGCCTGCAAAGCTGAGGACTTTCATCAATGGTAAAGTACTCTTTTAACAATGAACTTACAGTCCAGGACTTAAGAAAAGGTAAGTCTAGGTCTATAAGAGATTTGTAAGTTCAAGACCTAGACAGGGATGAATCCCTGGTATTTAATAAGATGAACTATCTACCTGTGACACCTGCTAGAATTCATCAGAAATGACCTTTTATGTTAATTATAACTATTTTGATTCATACAGATTTAGTTAATCCAAAATAAATAGAGGGTTGAACATTATATAATAGTATGCCAGCAGAGTATAAAGTTTGTTGTTATGAGGTGTTAGTAGTTTTATTATATTTAATTTAAATTATGCCTAAATCTTAGTTTTTATGCCATTAGAGTCAGGTCAAAAAAAGATGTATTGTTAAGAATGTTGAAAATTTTCCATCAACAGTTATTCTGTTATATTATAATATGTGTATGGTGAACATTAATTATGCCTCTGGCCTCCCCATGATGACACAATGTGATAGGTTTTTACATAATGTTTCACGTGACATAATTGAGTGAATTATTGGATCCATGTATTAGAACATGTTTAAAAGAAGGTCATGTATTAAATCTTTAAAATCCAATAAAGTATATTAAAACAAATTTACACAGTTAAGACATTGTGGGAAGAACATTAGTTCTACTTAGTTTGTCCCATAACTAACCCACCATCCCCATCATCATTGTGAGCTCAGGATCCCAGGGACAGTTAAGGATGCACTTCTTCTCTTCCTTCTCTTCCAGTCCTCCTCTTCCTCTTTTTCAGCACCATCTTCCATTCCTTGAGCCTTTCCCGTACTACCTCTGTAACAGAATAAACCTCTTTTTTCCTGAGGCTGTGCCCCTCACTCCTCCACATTATCAGAATCAGTTGTCATTATTGTTGCTGCTAGTGTCTCCATGGGAACTTTAACGTTCACCAGAAACTTCACCTGCTGGATACTCAGTTGCATGTGGTGGCAATAGTTAAAAGGTGAATTTAACAATTTTGAAGCTTTTGCTGCTGCATCCTATACACAGCAGACTGGCCAAATCAGCTGTTGTAAGTAGCTTGCACCATTTTATATTTGTACAGACCTGGGATTTGCACGTGCCCCCTCCGGAGTGCCCCCTGTTTTTCCATATCTCATTTCTTCAAACACAGCTATGCCATCGGTGCCCACTCATGTTGTATGGAAAAAAGCTAGGTCCAAAAATTAAACCAAATATAGATTTAAAGTATAATAAAATAAATTCAATTTTAAACAAAAAAATGAGCAGTGTAAGCTAAAAGTAATTAGTAAGTAAATGCCTAATAACCCCCAGCACTTTCTGAAAGAGCACTCACAGACATACTTATTAAGCAGGCACAGTGCAGACAGACACCTCTCACATTCTAGACAGGGCAGTCTCAGTGAACTAAAGAAACAAAAAGGTGTAAAAATGACTCAAATCAAAATCCAAAAATCAATAGAATCAGTAATATAGCTGCAGTACTACAAGACTGTTTGGGTAATAAAGCTCTTCATTGTCTGGGACTCAGTGAGATACTTTCCACACCAGGAACATGGGATAATGGGTGTTTACTCACCTGGTAAAGGTGATTGTGTTGGTTGGCATCCATGGCACTCCAGACATTACCTCATGGGTTTTAGCCCACCTGATAGGCTAGTGATGCACATGACCCAGATCAAATTTCTAGCATATCCAGGTCCCAGAAACCCCTGCTTTCCAGTTTGAATCTTCCACAGCTGAAATTAAGGTTGATTAGTACAAGAGAAAGAAATATACAATGTAGGCACAACCAAAAGATGGCAACAAGAGAGATGGTTGGAGACCAAAAGAAGGATGTGGACTACGACGTAGTATCAATGGCCCGTAGGCCGAGGCTTTATTCTTCTCCTACTATTTACAGTCTAGTCTTGGTCCTGAAGGTCTGACTGGTAGATTAACATTAAGAAACCACAGTAGCTGTCTGTCCATGTAGGGCCTGCCATGGATGAGATCCCCTAGTTCAGTCCTGGTCACTCTGAAGGGAGGGCCTTGGAGTGCCATGGATGCAAACCAACACAATCACCTTTACCAGGTGAGTAAATACCCATTGTGATTGGTTGGCATCCATGGCACTCCAGACATTACCTCATGGGTAGATAAAGAAGCAGTGAAGTACCCAAGGGGGCAACATAGTGGTCTAGGAGTGAGGGGTTGAGGATGCTGCCGCCAGGACCTGAGTGGCGAAAGCAGGCCGTATAGCCTGTAACTGCTCTAGTCTGTAGTGCCTGGTGAACGTGTGGAGAGAACTCCATGTGGCTGCCCTGCAAATGTCCTCTGAAGATACATTAGCTCTTTCCACCCAAGAGGTGGTGACCGCTCTGGTGGAGTGAGCCTTGATCCCCTGGGGAGGAGTCATCCGATTTACTATGTAGGCATTCTGGATGACTCTCCTTAGCCACCCAGCAATGGTGGCCTTGGAGGCAGCTCTGCCCTGCCTCTGTCCCTTCGAGATGATGAACAGTCTCTCTGTCTTGCGTATGGGACGGGTTCTGGCCAGGTACACAGAGAGAGGGCGGATCCAACATCAAGATAATGTGGGACTGCACTGGGGCCCTGCTGGGACCCTTCTGTGAAGGTGGGTAGTTCGATGGGTTGTTCTTTGTGAAAGCCAGTTGATACCTTTGGCTGGAAGGCTGAGACCATTCTCAGGCAGACCCCTAACGGGGTGAACACTGTATAAGGTTCCATGCAGGACAGGGCCCCAAGTTCTCTGATCCTTCTAGATGAACAGATTGCCACCAAGAAGCATGTCTTGAGGCCGGCCCAGAACAGGTCCACCTCGAGGAGGGGTTCTTAAGGAGCCGAGTTGAGGGATTCTAGAACCAGTGATAGGTCCCATGGGGGCGACGGTCGGTAGAGTCCTCGGTCGGAGGATCTCTACTGCCCTTAGAAAGTGTATGGCATCGGGGTGAGCCCCCGGGGTGTATCCCCCGATGAGACCCGTAGCCACCCCTATGGCAGATAATTACACCCTGAGGGAGGAGTTTGCTAGTCCCTTGTCTACTCCATGTTGGAGGAACAGTAGGATGTTAGCCATGTCGGTCTGCTCGAGAACCTTGCCCCGTTCCAGGCACCACAGAGAGAAAATAGACCATTGTCTCCCATACGTGGAAGTGGTAGAAGACTGTCTGGACTGGAGTAGGGTGCTGATGATGGAATCATGATAACCCGCTGCCCTCAGTCTCCTCCTCTCAGGAGCCAGTCCGTGAGCTTCAGGGTCTGTGGGGTCGGGTGAAGCACTGGCCCCTGCGAGAGCATGTCTTTTCGGTAGGGTATCCTGAAGCTGGCAAGTGACATCTCTCGGACCGCTGTGAACCACGACCTGTGTGGCCAGTAGGGGGCCACCAGAATAACTGTGTGCCTTGATTCCCGTACCTTGGTTAGGACCTGAGGGATCGGGGGAGCGGTGGGAAGACATAGACATGACTCCGCCTCCAAGGCTGTGACAGGGCGTCCGTTCCCTGGGAGCGACTGTCCCTGCACTGCAAATAGTAATCTCTGACCTGAGCATTCTCTCGTGTTGCCATGAGGTCTATGGTCATGGTTCCCCATGTCGCTTGGATCATCTGGAATAGGTCCGGGTGTAATCGCCATTCCCCCGGGTGCACCTGTTCCCTGCTGAGCCAGTCCGCATGGACGTTCAGTTTTCCTGCTAGATGAACCGCGCCCAGGTGTCTGAGGTTGGCTTGGGCCCAGTTGAGGACTGCCGTTGCCTCCCTCAGCATAGCCCTGCTCCTGGTCCCACCTTGCTTTGCTATGTAGGCCACCGTGACTTGATTGTCGGACCGGATTAGGACCGACTGCCCGTGTACCTGGTGTTTGAATGCCTTTAGGGCGTGAAACACGGCTCTCATCTCCAGTATGTTGATGGAGAGCTCTGACTCTGTGGGTGTCCATTGGCCCTGTGCCATTGTGCCTCCCAGGCAAGCTCCCCAGCCGGAGAGACTCACGTCCGTTGCTATGGCGATTGGGTGAGGTGCCTCCAGAAAGAATCCCCTGGTCAAGTTTGCCTCCACCGTCCACCATGCCAACGATAGTCTCACTGCATGGGGTAGTGGAACCACAACCTGGAGGTTGTGATCGCTCGGTGCCCCCCGAGTCAGCATGTAGGTTTGGATTGGGCACATGCGCCACCTGGCCCAGGGCACGAGGTCTATGCATGAGGCCATGCAGCCCAGCAACTGGGCTATGTTTCCCATCGTTGTGCTGCTGCGGGCCTTCATCTTATGGGCCAGGTCCATTAAGTTGTGGATTCTCGAGTGGGATGGTTTGGCCCACCCCTGAGCCGAGCTGATGAGAGCTCCCAGATGTTCGATCTGCTGGGTGGGGATGAGGTGGCTCTTCTCTCAGTTTACCACCCAGCCGTGGTCCTCGAGTGCCTGTAGGGCAGATTCTGTGTGTATCCATGCCTGACTCTCGGACCAGGCCCGTATGAGCCAGTCATCCAGATACGGGATGATGTCCAGTCCCTGTTCTCTGAGTCTGGCCACCAAAGTTATGGAGACCTTGGTAAAGACTCTCGGGGCTGAGGAAAGGCCGAACGGCAAGGCCTGGTACTGGAAGTGGTGGCCTAGGATGCGAAAGCGGAGGAATTGTCTGTGTTTTTGAATGATGGGAATATGGAGGTAAGCATCCTTGAGGTCTATGGATGTCAGGAAATCGCCTACCCGAATGCATCGGAGGGTGGATCGGATGGTCTCCATTTTGAAATGGTGCGAGACCACGTGGTGGTTTAGGTGTTTCAGGTCCAGGATAGGCCAGAGCTCCCCTGATTTCTTGGGCACCAGGAAGAATATTGAGTACACCCCTTGATTCTGTTCCAGCACCGGTACGGGTTGAATGGCCCTGTTCCAAACCAGTTCTGACAAGATCTGTGGGACCTGGTGTGGCGATGCCCTTCTCCTGGTTATGGGGGAGGAGACGAACCTTTGGGGAATGTGGGCGTGGGATAGTTCTATGGAGTATCCCCTGGTTACCACGTCTTGGACCCACCTGTCCAATGTTGTGTGGAGCCAGTGATGAGAGAACAGGGTTAGTCTTTGTCCCACTGGTGGGTAAGGGTCCTGGCCTTGTGACGTCGGGAGAGGGTAGTCACTGTTGCTTTCCCCTGTAGCCTCTACCTCATCCTCTGGATCTTTGTCCTCGGGCTCTGAAGGAGGAGGGCTGATAGCTCTGAGGGTACGGGCTACGGAAGCCGGGAGAGGGGCCTCTGCCTCAAAAGGAGTGGCACGATTAAAGTGTGTCCCTGCATAGTTGGTATGGTTTGTTCCCCCCCCCGAAACCTCCGCCTCGAAGAGGGGAGGTAGGAGAACCTGGACTTATTCTTGAGGAGGGCCTCCTCCTTTTGTTTCAAATAATCTTGTAGCCCTTCCCCAAAAACATGTTTTCCCACAGTGGTAAGTTTTGGAGCAGAGTCTTTGACTCATTGTCTGCATCCCACAGTTTCAGCCACAGAGCCCTTCGAGCACGGTTGGTGATGGTGGTCACCCTGGCATGAAGGCACAGAGTGTCTACTGCCATGTCGGCCAGGTATTTAGCTGTGTCCAAAGTATATTCCAAAAGTTCTGCCTCCCTGGATTTAGGGATGGCTTGCTCCTGAAGCTCCTCGAGCCAGCGGATCTGTGCTCAGGCCATATAGATGGCTGTGGTGGTTGCCTTAGCGACAGTGCCCTCGATCTCGAAAGCCCTCTTGAGCATATCCTCGATCTTTTTGTCCATCTGGTCCCTGAGTGCTATTATACTGCATGGTAGCACAGTCTTTTTGCTAAGGGCCGCCACCTGGGGGTCAATGGTGGGAGCCTTGCACCAGTCATCTGATTTCTCCCCTTGGACTGGATACATCCTGTCCAGGTTTTTATGGTTTGACATTCTGCCCGGTTCGGGGGATTGTCATTCTTTGCTGAAAATATCCTCGATCGCGGGGCACACTGGGAAGGTCTCAGTGGTTGACTGTCTTAGTTGGATCAAGGGGTCAAGCTTTGACTCGGGCCTGCTTTCCTCGGTGTCGAAACCCATGGTGGCCTTGATAATCTTCATGAGCCCTGGGATGGTGTCATAGGAGCATAACCTCGATGTCAGGGAAGGCATTGCCTGAAGGTCCACGTCCTCCTCGTCCGAGTCCGGCTCGTCCTCTTCCCCCGCATCATCCTTCTTCCCGTCTTCATGTGCGTTGTCACGTGGGATGTCTGGTGTGGTGTCCTCTGGGGTCAGATGCTCCTCTGGTTGCCCTCCTGCCCTGTCTGGTTCGGGGCTGGGTGGTTTTGCCCTGTGTTGGGTGAGGGATTCCAGTTTTTCCATGATCTTGAGCATAAAGTTCTGCTGGGTCTCCATCATGGCAACTGTGGCCTGTTGATTTTGGATTAGGAGGGAGTTTGGGTCCATCCATGTGGAGTTGCTGGTCCCCGGGTTGCTGGGGCCCATGGGCAGTGTTTGCTCCAGAGAGAAATCGTCATCGTCAAGGAGGCAGGCCGCGCAGAGAGGACCCGGAGTTTGGGGCAGAAAGGTGGCGCTGCAAGAGGAGCATTTCTTTGCTTTCACCATCTGGGGAAGAGAGAAAGGCATACCTTAGAACGGAACTATATGACGCCCATAGGGCAACCCCTTTTTTACCCCCCCAGTACCAACGAGGTGGACTTTCCCTAGGCCGAGACAGTTTGCAGGTTGTAGGGGTGCTGTGTGAGGACCCCCACAATGAGGCCATGAAGGGAAGAATAATTGGTGTTCAGTGGTCTGGTGCCATGGCTCGCTATGGGAGGGAGCTGTGGAGACCGGATAGAGGGGTGCGGCTACCTACACCGGTCGCTGTGGGAGGGACCTGAGAGGTAGAGGGCGAAAAACCAGAAGGGGAGTGGTCTCCGAGGAAGGAGGGGGAGGAGGAGGAGGAGGAGGAGGAGGGGTGTCACCGGAGGGTAGCTGTGGGAGGGACCCTGCGGGTGTGGGTGGAGCCCCAGACATCGGCTGATTGCCCAGCCTAATCAACTCCCCCAGGCTTTTTTTTTTTAACAACTGTTGCCCCCTGTTCCACCTCCTGCCAGATGACTTGCCCAGCCTGACTCTGGCCACTAACTACATCAGTCGTTTCTCCTCACCCCTGATAATATGCTGAAGAGGGGGGAAAATGACGCCGTAGTGAAAGCTGAAGAGAGGAGGCGGCCCAGAGAAAAAGACACAGGAAGGGCGCTACTTTCCTCCTTCTTTTTGAGCCAGAAGAGAGGAAGATGTCCCACAGGGTCTTTACCCTGCTGGAGGATGAGAGGAGCTGGAGGGAAGTCCTTGCCCCCCGTGAGAACTCTCTCCCCCCCAACCCGGCCAGGCCACGAAGACAGAGGAGGAATGTAGGCATCCTCATGAGAGCGGCGGCCTAGCGGGGGAGGAATGGAGACACGAGGAGCGGAACCCTGTAGGTGCCAGGAGCAGAGCGTCTAGAGGAGGGGTAGGCCCAAACCAGAGGCCTATCCGAACACGCGACAAGCACGAGGAGTAGTGGAGGCGCCTGCGGCTAGATCCGGCGCCGCGTGGCACAGGAGGGGCAGATGCGACTGCCTGACTGCATCCTGGGAGTGAGAGGGAGGAAGGGGGAAGGAAACTATGCCCTCCGAAAGACCACGCGGTTGACGCGTAGTCGGAGCAGGCTGCCAGTCAACCCACAGAGGAAAAGCGGGCCTAGGACGTTCCTGGAGCCCCCTCCCTGCTGGGGCAACGTGGAACACAAGGCCTCAGGCCAGAGGAGGTTGGGAGGAAGGGGAACATGCAGGGAGGTGGAGGACCGCGCTATGCAGTATCGGGGTGGTCTGCCCAGATCAAAAGGCGACTAAACTTCCAGAGGCATACCAACTCTCAAATTTTAACAATCAATCACAGTAAACGTTCTGCATCCAATCCTAGCTACATGGAAACGTGTCTCATCCCGGTAGTTGAGCCCAGGGAGTACCTGGGCTAGCTAACACGTGTAGATGGCTAGTTTACTATATTTCTCCTAGCAACATTTCATGAATTCTAGACAAAGCAAATTGTAACTGCATATATTGTGCCTTGAATGCCTAAAAAACAAAAAATTCTTTATATCCTTGATTCAAGGTCTTACCTTATAGTAGCAGACAGGGATTCCTGGTGTGCTTCTTGCCTGATCAGATGCACGATTCGAAACTGGACAGCAGGGGTTTCTGGGACCTGGATATGCTAGAAATTTGATCTGGGTCATGTGCGTCACTAGCCTATCAGGTGGGCTAAAACCCATGAGGTAATGTCTGGGGTGCCATGGAAGCCGACCAGTCACAATATCCAATATAAAATGGGAGAGGGAAAATACTGCATCCTGATAGGCTAGGACCAGTGCATTGAAAGAGCACAATGCTCAAGTGAAAAAAAAAGCTGGCAATCATGACACAGCACACTAATAATATAAATGCCTTTTTTAATTCCTGATTTCCATTACAAACAAGGCTGCCACCTTTACTCACTAAAAAAAAAATAAACTAGGCCCTAAAACTAAAGTAACTCAAAATAAAATAAAAGAAAACTAAACTGGTTAAATGTTTTTTTTTTCTTATATTTCCCTCCTTCAACACATTCACAAATTAAAATAAAGTACTAGTCACAGTTTTACTTTTGGGAGCTTCTTTTCTTGTCCCCCCCCCCCGGTAGCACTTCAAAATGGCGACTGCTGAACAGCAACATGTGAAGAGGGCGATGGAACCACAGCACCGACACTTTTAGGTGACCAGTGGTTCTCCCTGTCCCTGAGGCATGCCCCTCCTAGAGTTAGTATATTAAATAATGGGGGGCATGGAAGGCAAAGCCCACCACAAAAAAAGACTGTTTAAATTCATTGTGCTGTGGAATTTGTGCCCTCTTAAAGGGTTGCAGTTCCGCAGCTGCCATTTTGACTTGGAACCTGCCCCCCAATCCTTTCCTGCTTACCAGGGAAATCTTTGTTACATGCTCTGCCCTAGATACCGTAAAACTGAAGCTCTGACTTTACTAAGGCTTTTTGTTGCAATAATTTTTATTAATGTTTCTAAACATAAAACATAAAAAACAAAACATAAAATCACATTACAAAATCCAGTGATCAATAGTGAAAGTACAGCCGACCCCGCCCACACATGCTGGGGTGGTATACCGGTCTAGTTGTCATATGAAAACAGCAAAGTATAACTTAAAAGTGACCTATATAACCATAACATTACAGCACATAGAATAAAAAATGGTGAATTGTGACTGGGTTACATGCTCTGTTTATGTGTAGACATACCCCAGAATTGAACAGGGCACTCCACGGGTACCCCATAACCTCCCAGTATTATACATATAAGGAGTACTTACCAAAGCCTTGGGGTTAGACTGAAACCTTCACATTGCCGGACATACCACTCTACCAAAGTAATTTTATACTTGCCGCCAGGAGTGTTCCATTTCAAGGCATTCGGAGCACTATGACTTAGAGTATAGATATGTTCTGCGAGGAACAGCCTGATCCTGTAAAGACACCAAAATATCCCAAGCTTAAATCTGTACTCCTAAAATAACTTTCTGCATGTCCACCTGTCCAGACACAATCAAGAATAGCAGTTATAGTTCCGGAAATAATTCATCCCCCATGAGACATGGGGCACCATTGCCAAAACCTTTGTTCGAGGCCCACCTCATCTGACTACCTGTACAACCATCAGAGGAAACTAAGGATAATCACCCTATTCCGCTGGTGGAGGGACTTGCCCAAGTATCTCAGGTATGGGTCCCAACAGGCTGTAAATAAGGATAATTTGGATTTCTGAAGATGGGATATCTTATCCAGTTTGGCCAGAGTAGACAAAGACCCCATTATAGCTGTTACCGTAGGGACCACCATGGACCTCCACTGGCTTAGTATAGCTCTTTTGGTTTGTAACACTAACAAGGCCCACCATCTAACTTTTAATGGTGACAATTTAGGCATTATCCCTCTTAACCCCAAGATACAAAAAAGGGGGCATATGGGAATGGTCTGTTGGAAAACCCAAGAGGCAGGAACCAGAATCTCTTGCCAAAGAGGTTGGATCTTGGGGCAGGTCCACAATATGTGCAATAGATCACCCCCCGGCTGTTGACGCCTGCAGCAATTGTCTCTATCTATTACTTTAGCTCTGTGTAAAATAACTGGAGTTCTATACCATGAGTGTGCAATTTTGTTTTGAATTAGTCTAGATTTGGTATCAGTGAACCAGGAGTGAACATCTACCCAGGCTTTCTCCCAAGCATCTGAGGATATAGGAGTCTGCAACATCTTTTCCCATCTATGCCTCGCTGTCTCAGATTGAGATGGAAGAGCATCACGAAAGGAAGCATATAACTGACCAGCAAGTCCCTTAGTACAAGACATCCACTTAACCAATGGTGATAGTTGAACACGGCCCAGAGGACAACGCAGAAGCTGCCTGATAGCATCCCTGATCTGGAGATATCTCCAGAAATCCTCTGCAGGAATTCCCCCATTGCTGTCTTAGAGACTGAAATGTCTAGATATTCTTATGACCGGGGGTCAACAGGTCTCCCAGCTTGGTGATACCCAATGCAGCCCAATGTCTCCACATAATTTTGCTACCACCTATGGTAATGTCTGGATTGTGCCAGATAGGCACATAGGAGAGGGGAAAAGGAGCCAGATTAAGTCTTCGATGATAGCTAACCCAATTTCTCCTGGCTAAATCTATTGTAGGGGATGTACATTCTCTCCCAAACTTATTAACCTTAGCTTTTTTTGGGATTATCCTTCTGTACTAGAAGAGATAAGGGATGACACGACCCTGCGATATCTGTCTCTAGCTGCACTCACTGCGGTGAAAGAGAGGAAAGAGGTTGAGCCCAGTTAATTGTTTGGGCTAAAAGGAAGGCCCGGTAGTATCCTTCTAACCATGGGAGGTTCCACCCACCCTTTCGCCAGTGTGATCTTAATTTAGCATGGCTGAACCTAGGCTTAGATCCCTCCCATAAAAAATCCCCAATAACCTTATCAATACTCTGAAACCACTGTGCAGGTAAAGGGACCGGTAAATGTCTCAGAAGATAAAATAGTTTGGGTGCAGCAATCATAGTCACTGCCAATACTTTCCCCGCAAGAGTTAGTTTAAGTAACCTCCATCTATCGAAATCTGTCTTCAGAGAGGAGAGAAGGGGTTGTATATTGGCTTGCCATATTGCATCTAAAAATGGAGTGAGGAAAATACCCAAGTATGTGATCCCTCCTGGAGCCCACACTAGCTCCTCTGCACCCATATCCTGCTGAACACAGTACTCATTCAGGGGGAGTATGTCTGTCTTGTGCCAATTCAGCCATAGGCCAGAATGCTTTGAGAAATCTTCTAACAGGTCAAGAAGCGGGGGATAGCGG
This sequence comes from Neoceratodus forsteri, assembly GCA_016271365.2. Taxonomy (NCBI): domain Eukaryota; kingdom Metazoa; phylum Chordata; order Ceratodontiformes; family Ceratodontidae; genus Neoceratodus; species Neoceratodus forsteri. Next base: position 494,469,283 of record CM028135.1, on the reverse strand, counting down.
TATGAGCATCCTCCAGCAGAAGGAGAAGATCATCAGCATACATAAAAGTTACATAGGATATATTCCCCACTGTCAGACCATTAATCTTTGGGTGATTACGAATAGCCGCGGCCAACGGTTCTATTGCCAATACAAAAAGTAAGGGAGAGAGCAGGCATCCTTGCCTCGTCCCTCTGCCCAGTGGGAAAGGTTGGGAAAGGGTCGAATTAGTATTAACTCTGGCAAAAGGGGCTCCATATATAGCTTTTATTTTTGCAAGAAAGGTGTCCCCAATCCCAAAATGAGAAAGAGTCAGATATAGATAGTTCCATTCCACTGAGTCAAATGCCTTTTCAAAATCTACCGTGATGGCAGCAGCCGGGGTGTGAAGGGACCTGGCCAGAGGAATCAGATTAAGCAGGGTTCTTAAATGATCGAACTATGTCTCCTGGTATAAATCCCACTTGTGATGGTGTATCAATTCAGCCAACAAAGGACTGAGTCTGTAGGCTAAGATTTTAGCGTAAAGTTTACTGTCCAGATTTATAAGTGAGATAGGGAGGTAATTTCCCGGATTCGTGGAGTCCTTACCTTTCTTGGGAATCACAACTATAGTTACCTCCCGCATACAGGGTGGAAAGGCACCCTTAAGTTCGACCTCCCGAAACACCTGAGTCGAAAGGGGAGAAATAATATGGCCCAAAGTCTGATAGAATTCTACGGGGTACCCATCACTACCCGGGGATTTCCCCTTTTTTAAGTCCTGAATAGCCACCATCAGTTCTTCTTTTGAAATAGGGAGATCTAACCGTTGTGTGTGCTGGCTCTGCAGCTTAGGCAAGCTTAGAGAATTTAAGAAGCCCTGAGTGTCCAAGTTATGGTTAGCATGAGTGGAACAATATCACTTTTTGTAGAATGCAGACATAATCTCATTAATATCTCCTGGAGAGGTACATAATGATCCTAAATTGTTTTTTAGACCTGGGATAAATCTACTGGCCTGCTGGTTCCTTAATTGGTATGCAAGTACCTTCCCCCCTTTGTTCCCCCTTCCCAAAACGTATGTTTAAGACGTAAAATAGCAGCTTCCGCTTTCCTATTCATAATCTAATTAATTTCAAACCGAATGGCCAAAATAGATTTCCCAATGGAAGAATGAATATTGGGAGAGAGCAGCAACTTAAACTTACTCTCAGCATCAGCCAATTTCCATTCAAGGTCAAGCAGCTGTGATTCTCTTTGTCTTCGTCTAGCAGCCAAAACCCCATAATGCTGCCTCGCAATGTGGCTTTAAAAGCCTCCAAAGTTGTACAGGCAGAGGTGTCATTAATAGGGTTTTCTGCAAGGAAGAGAGAAGCCTCCTTAATAAGCCAAGGGGTGAACTCGGGGTCCTGTACCAGAAGTGGGTCCATTCTCCATTGTTTAGTTGGGGGGGGCCACTGGGTCCCATTGTAATAGGAGCTGGACTAAAAAGCATGATCAGAGACACAGCAAGGGAGAATTGAAACCTCTAAAGTTTTAGTAGTCAGCTTAGCTGAACCAAGCCAGAAATCAAGCCTGCTATATTAATCGTTTGGGACAGAATGAAATGTATAGTCTCTAGTTCTGGGGTGGAACAATCTCCAGAGATCTACTAACCCCTGGTCAGACAGCATTTGCTGAAGAGCCTTCACACTTCTGGGATGTGCCTCTTTCCTCCCATCATTTCTGTCGAGCATAGGCATCAAGGTCAGATTAAAATCTCCACCAATAAGTAGTGGACAATCCGGTGGGTTAAATTCCAGTGTTACTTCTGCCAGCTTATGAAAAAACAATGGGGCATCATCACTGGGGGCATATAATTTTACATAGAGTGATTAGACCTGTGGGAGTGTTATACGTAGCCATAACCCATCTGCCATCAGAATCTGCACATGTCTGGGTTAACTTCCAAGGAAGGGACTTATGCACCAAAATCTGAACCCCATGTTTCCTGGTCAGGGCATTAGAATGCACTTGCTGGCCAACCCAGTCCTTCACCATACGGGTATGATCCTCCCCAGCAAACTTGGTCTCCTGGAGAAAGGCCATTTGAGAACGTTTATGTTTCAGCTATGCAAGGACTTTCTTATGTTTTATCGAGGAATTTAACCCACGGACATTCCTGGTGTGCATCACAATGTCAGCCATATAGCTAAAATCCACAATGTGCCCTAGTCTATAATTTTAAAGGAACTGAATCCAGCTATATGCAGGGTATGAAAAGTTACTGTACTGTTCAGGACAAACACAAAACCCCAACAGTAGGCAGGGATTAACTAACCTAACTACAACTACTATGTATTACTACCCTATCTAAATAACAACCAACCAAACAAACTACCTACTACTATTAGAGGAAATGGTAGAGATTAAGCCAGCTAGAGACCTAGCCAATGGTATATACTGTCATTCCTGGGGGGAGCCAGATGCTTCTCAAAAGGGATAAAATCCCTATCTCCTATAGAGCATATACCAAACTTCTCTAAGATGGGACAAAAGCAACAGACAGAATCCGCACTTACTAGAGCCTTCTATGGATCTGCCTACAGTCCCCTCAAATGGGGAGGTAAAGTCCTGTGACCGAGTTCTAAGACCAGATACTGCCCTTCTGCTAATGGGAAAATCAAAATCCCGAACCAACTTGAAGTCCCCAGGAGCTACTATTGAACATACTATGGGACATCACCTCTCATTGAGCTTCTAATACTCACTTAAACATTTGTACTTCTATTAAATCTTTACCAACAGTCTTAGGGCCTACCTATATACCAAGCCATGTACTGCATAGTCTGAGTAAAACTAAGAGGTACATCTGATCATTACCACATGTTAAGGAACCAATATAGCCCCTCTAGCAATGTTAAGTTCTAACTATCGCTTGTAGGGTCAAGTTAAGTCACTTATTCTCTTCCATTGGGTCCTCGGGGCAAGATACTATGAAGGGTGAGGTACCTTTCCTAACAAAGATAATAAATTTCCACCTATAGGAAACAGGAAGGAAAGGAAGATAGGGGAGATAGATCACACCCCCGGGGAAAGGAAGATAGGGGAGATAGATCACACCCCCGGGGATCTACCCTATACCAAAAGGATATTCAAACATCCCCTACCCTCATGAATATACCTCCCACAATATATATGTAACCCTCCCCACCCCTGTCCTTTTACCAAAACAACGACAGGTGGCATGCTGTTGGCATTTGGCAGCAATACCTGGTGGGGAGCTGTATATCTACTGGTTCAGGCAAGGATGAGGCTACTTGGCACAAGAGACCTAGGTTTGACTACTCTGCACAGGGGCACCCAAGTAAATCCAACTACAGAAAGCAATAACTGTAATGTCCAGAACCAGAATTGGGGTTTTTCAGTGTGGCTTTATTTATTAACTCACTGAACATAAACAAAGCTCTGTATGGTCCCCCACAGGGCTACGTAACTGTAATGCAGATTAGAGGTTAAAACACAGCGGTCCATTTGAGGAATGAACACTTCACAACAGTTGTCTGGCTTTGGACCCACCAGGCACTCAGCCCGGACTTCGCATGCGCATTGGATACACAGCCCGACTGGCCCGGCTCCCCTGCCGGGCACTCTACTGATGGTCCACTTGGTGAATGAACCCAAACTCTACTTGGAAAGACATCCCATCAAACAAGGAGGCTCCCAAACTGTGGCTCCCCACACCACTTGAAGTCTGCGACTCCTAGAGAGATTTTGTTTTCGTACTTCCAATTCGAAACTCCCATCAAACAGGGAGACTCCCATCCTACAAGGAGTAATGTTCCCATCCTGTGGCTCCCCACACCACTTGAAGTCTGCGACTCCTAGAGAGATTTTCAAGTTGCAACCCATGTCTGGGTACCCACCCCATCACTGGCCAAGCGCATGAGGCGAGTAGCAAAAACAGAAGAAATCCATAAAGGTGGACCTGGTTACTAAAGATGGGGATCTATCCACCTCCAGCTCCCACAGCCCATACCCGGCCATTTCTCTGAACACACAGAAACTTCAGGACTGTAAAATTGTAGATTGCATGGTGGATGAACTGATGCACCCCCTCTACTGTGAACTCTAAATCCATTTAAACTTTAAACTGACTGCTCCATTTGTTCGTCCTAGTGTATATAGTGCTCCCAAACAGCAGTCCCCAATAAAACCATTTGAAATTTGAAACTGAATTGACTGCTCCATTTGTTCATCCTAGTGTATATAGTCTTCCCAAACAGCAGTCCCCAATACCATTTCCTGACTGAAAACAGTTGTTTGCCCCTTAAACTGGAGCCAAACACTCACCCAATCGTTGCAGGTGCCCCACAGGCGAAGTCCTTTAACCTTTTCTGTCATACCCAAACAGACAAAGTAATTTCAGGCAGCTTCTTTCCTTGGTGGGAAAAGTTTGCCCTGGAACCCACAGAGACCTTTTCCTACCCCGAGGGAGGGGGCACTGAGACCGAGGGGACGGTCTCCACCACTTGAAGAATGGTGAAACACAGAAAAACTTCCTTCTGTGTGGAGGCAAAACTCAAACTACAGTCTGATGCTTCCTTCTTGCTCAAGGACAAACGGAAGACTGGCTTTTCAAATTCCCAAGGTTCTAGAACTACTCTGAGCTGAAGATTCCAAATGTGGCTCATGCAGCTGTAACAATTCTATAATGATGTCATCTCTCCAGTCTCAGCTGTGACTGAGGACAGAGTGAGACAGTGTGAAACCCATTTAACTGGAGTTTCACAAGCTGCCTTCCCTGCCTACCACTAGGTCTTACTGGGATTCTAGTAACCCCGGGTAACAAAGAGGTTACACTCGCCCTTGACCAGGAAAATGACTGTCCCCAGTCATTATGCACCCGGCCTTAGGCCATCCCACCCTATGTTCTACCTGCAGAGGGGGGTGATCAGGCCCCCTCCTACCATGTGAGAGCACAGGTAGGCAACACTAAAGGCCTAGAGGCCTATAGCTGACATTTCAGCCTCTACTCTATCCACTTACTATGGACACCTAGTGGCTCTGTAGAACCGTCAGAGCATAGCCCTGATAGATCAGCACTGCAATCCCTATGGCCGTTCAGGACCACAGCCTGTCTATCCCCTAACCTCTGGGAAAACCTATCTGCCTCTACATAACTTCCCAAATAAAAACAAAACCCGGGGACCTCCCCGACCTTTGGCAGCCTGCAACTACAACATTAGAAACACAAACAGTACTTTAATTTCTAAACATAAGCACTGAAATGAGGAACTCCGATGAGCCCCTCCTCCTCCTCTTCTTGTCTTCTCTTCTTTCTTCCAGGAACACCTGTAGAAAAGACAAAAAAACAAAAACAAAACACCCTAATCTGCATTTACGATCTACCTAAATAACGATGACTACAACAACAACAACCACAACCCTTACCATACAGGACAAACAAAACACTAAACAATCCCAAAAAGAAAAAATTTATTTTTTTTTTCAGAAAAGTAGAAAAGGCAGTATATACATTAAGTACAGAAATGACATTGATAACAATACACTTTTTTGGGGGATGGAATGCCCTAAATGTCCCACTAGTGACTACAAGGCCCGAAGGCCAGTCCATTAAAGAGTCTCTCCTGGGCCGGAGCCCCGTGAACATAGTCTTTTAAGGCCATAATCCTGAAGGGAGAGTCTTTGCGGACAGTTCACACTGTTTGAAGTCTGTAGTGTAAGGTGTGTATTGCAATGTCATAAAGATAGAATAAAAAGAGATTTTGACTCACCAGCCTCTTGAAGTATTCGAACGTCACCAACCTGGTCCCTCGCCAAGACTCTCCTGGCAGCATTTCTTCTGATACAGCTAGGCTGGACATCTTCCGGAACCCACAGGAGTGCATATCTGAATCAGCTGGGCTGATGTCATAACTGGAGAAGGAACCTTAGAACAGGAACAAAAAAGAGAAATAGCTGGTCCGGCGTCATCCGATTACCAGGCGATCAACAGGAAACAGCTGGGCTGGTGTCCTCTCTGGATCTGAAGTCATCTGGTGGTACCAGTAGGTGGTTGGTGATTGCAGACAGTTTACTGTAGACTGAAGAATGTGGGGCCCCGAATTTTTGTTTATTCATTTTGGCAGTTCAATAAAGGTACTTCACAGTTCAGATGTGGCAGTATTGACTACCACTGCTCAGCTCTCCATTTTGTAGGCATGGGCTTAATTACTGGGAGGTCCTTGCACTGAAGCCAATAGTAGAGAGGGTCAGGGGCTTGAATTATTACTCCATCTGGACGCACATAATTCACGCAGTGGGAGACTTCGCATCCCTCTCCGTCCACAATTCTCACTCTGTCCATAAACAGTGTCCTGCCTCTCTTTCACTGTGTATACTTTTCGTGGCACAGTCTATTCTTTACATGCTGGTTAGCCCCAGGATGCACATGTTTCATTGCTTCATCCCAGATCCAGGATTTTCTGCAGTTCTCAATCTCCTCCCAGACTCTCTGAGGAAAGGTAGGAAAGGTCATACCAAAGATTTCATTGGCCTTTCTACGAACCAGTCTCTCCTCTTTACTTGCTTTGGTCAATCTGAGACCGCTGGCCTGGCTTGGGGGTGGCCAGTCCTGGTTCTGCCAGCTTCGCATCCTCAATGAAATTAAAAACGGATCCCTGACTTCTTTTTCTTCTGGTGAAGCCAGGGCAGTGGCATCACCACCTTCTTGAACACATTCCTCCAAGGCAAGATCTTGAGGCTGTGTACCCCCGTTCCTATCTCACAAGGCCACTTAGGTTCCTCCTCATCTTCCTCTTCACTGAGGATCTGAGCCCAAGAGTGAGCAGTAGTTCTCACCCCCGAGACTATCCATTCATCACTAGGAGCGGAGTTCGACACCTCCCATTCAACGGCCTCCCGCATCTCATCTTCACCTTCGAGACTTGGGCTAGGCCCCCCTACCCAGGGGTCTATTGATGCTTTATCTGAACTTGCCTTCTGAGATCCAGCATCCAAAACTTCAACTTCAGATTCAGTCTCTAATTCTGCACTCTCTAACTTTATGCCACACTCCCCCAAGGGACCTTCCTCCACAGGCTCCGCCTGATGCTGTGTGCTGCCAACTGCAGATTCTTGAAGTTGTGTCCATGTGGGAGCCAAACGAATTTGAGGTGCTTTATACAAGCCATATTTTTGTAGACAACCAGCTCAGTGAGGAATCATGAAGACATCCCTTCCAGCACTCAAGCACATCTGGTATACACGCACTGGATAATCAGGAATTACCACATCAGGAGGGAGTTGCCCTCTATAGCACCAATTTTCAATGTCTTTCAATCTATTTACTGCTGCTGTTACTGCAACCCGGGCATGATCCGGGTAACGAGCTGGTTCTGAGGCCATAACTGCAGAAAAACAAACAAAAGTTCACTGTAACTGAAAGTCCCACTTTAAATGAACACACTCTGTAGCTTTAAAATGGCTCCTCTGCTGCTGTGTTTACTTTACTACCCCACCCTGTAATGGCGGCGGCAGCACTCCTGTGCATCAACATTCAAACTCTTGGTCAAGCCACTGCGCACCCGATTTACATCAGCTACTATTAACTTTTATTTCAAACTGCACAACTTTCTCTTTTCTGTCTGTTCTCACATTTACAGGATTTTCCTTGGACTTTTTACATACTGGCAACATTTATTTAATCACAGTCCCTTTTAAAACTTCAGGTTTCAGCACAGGATTGCCTGCTTCTACTAGCGTTGCACTTATTTTACAACCCACAATCTCTCTCTGGCTGCAAACTTTAAACTGAGGCTACTTTCATTGCTATGCTCACATTTAATGGCTTTACAGACTTGCACTTGCTAGTAGGATATCACACAATCGCTACTTGCAAAGCGACTATACAGCTGCACTCACATTTTATATGGCATTACTGAAAATCACTGATTTGAGCAGTTTTAAATCGTTTACTCACTGTTATGGTAGCAGATTGCTGCGATGGAGGAAAACGGCGTGCAGCCAGATTTTTGAAGGCCTCGAATTCCAAACGGGCGGGCAGTCTCCACGATCGTAGTATTAATCACACAATTCACTGATCCCACTACCGATAAGCGGGTTGAGCCCGATTTTGAACTAGAAAAGTCACTTTTCACTGTTTACATCACTTTGAACACTTCGCGAATGCTCCTCCACTGCCAGTACACGCACTACTCTCTGTCTCCCTCTCGAATGCTGAAGCAGACTCTGAAGAACTGGCTGAGGGGCGGGACTAATGGCAAACTGACCAACCACACGACGCCATGCAAATGAGCCTCTTCTTCCTCACGAGGGCTCCTCTCCTCACAGCGATCGTCGAGCAGGCAAATTCAAACTGAAAAGATGCACTTTTTTTTTTCAACTGACTCCACGGTGGGAGCCCATTTCAACCATGTAACATTGCCATTAACTCTGCAGTCTCTAGTATTGCACAGAAAGCATTTTCAACGTCCAGGGCATAATTTCTCTGTTGCTACCCCTAGTTTTCCACACTTTCCTTCACAGAACTTTATTTTAAAACTGACAAATGCTGTAAACTATGTTGATGCAGGACAAGGACACACAGTTTGGCTTTACAGCTCCTTGGTAAACAGTTGGCATTTTTAAACAGCAGCACAAGATTCACAGCACACAGCACACACTAGGGAAATTGCTTCAACTTTTTTTGGGCTACCAACTGCCAGATAGCCAAAACGCTAGCCTACTTGCCCAAGCACCTTCCTTCCCAAACAAATCCAAAGCAGTGCCTCCATTTTTGTAATCCTCCCCACCCCTGTCCTTTTACCAAAACAATGACAGGTGGCATGCTGTTGGCATTTGGCAACAATACCTGGTGGGGAGCTGTATATCTACGGGTTCAGGGAAGGATGAGGCTACTTGGCACAAGAGGCCTAGGTTTGACTACTCTGCACAGGGGCACCCAAGTAAATCCAACTACAGGAAGCAATAACTGTAATGTCCAGAACCAGAATTGGGATTTTTCAGTGTGGCTTTATTTATTAACTCACTGAACATAAACAAAGCTCTGCATGGTCCCCCACAGGGCTACGTAACTGTAATGCAGATTAGAGGTTAAAACACAGCGGTCCATTTGAGGAATGAACACTTCACAACAGTTGTCTGGGTTTGGACCCACCAGGCACTCAGCCCGGACTTCGCATGCGCATTGGATACACAGCCCGACTGGCCCGGCTCCCCTGCCGGCCACTCTACTGATGGTCCACTTGACGAATGAACCCAAACTCTACTTGAAAGACATCCCATCAAACAAGGAGGCTCCCAAACTGTGGCTCCCCACACCACTTGAAGTCTGTGACTCCTAGAGAGATTTGGTTTTCGTACTTCCAATTCGAAACTCCCATCAAACAGGGAGACTCCCATCCTACAAGGAGTAATGTTCCCATCCTGTGGCTCCCCACACCACTTGAAGTCTGTGACTCCTAGAGAGATTTTCAAGTTGCGACCCACGTCTGGGTACCCACCCATCACTGGCCAAGCGCATGAGTAGCAAAAACAGAAGAAATCCGTGAGAGGTGGACCTGGTTACTAAAGATGGGGATCTATCCACCTCCAGCTCCCACAGCCCATACCCGGCCATTTCTCTGAACACACAGAAACTTCAGGACTGTAAAATGTAGATTGCATGGTGGATGAACTGATACCCCTCTACTGTGAACTCTAAATCCATTTAAACTTTAAACTGACTGCTCCATTTGTTCGTCCTAGTGTATATAGTGCTCCCAAACAGCAGTCCCCAATAAAACCATTTGAAACTTGAAACTGAATTGGCTGCTCCATTTGTTCATCCTAGTGTATATAGTCTTCCCAAACAGCAGTCCCCAATAACATTTCCTGACTGAAAACAGTTGTTTGCCCCTTAAACTGGAGCCAAACACTCACCCAATTGTTGCAGGTGCCCCACAGGTGAAGTCCTTCAACCTTTTCTGTCATACCCAAACAGACAAAGTAATTTCAGGCAGCTTCTTTCCTTGGTGGGAAAAGGGGATTTGCCCCTGGAACCCACAGAGACCTTTCCTACCCCTCCCCCGGAGGGAGGGGGCACTGAGACCGAGGGGACGGTCTCCACCACTTGAAGAATGGTGAAACACAGAAAAACTTCCTTCTGTGGGGAGGCAAACTCAAACTACAGTCTGATGCTTCCTTCTTGCTCAAGGACAAACGGAAGACTGGCTTTTCAAATTCCAAGGTTCTAGAACTACTCTGAGCTAAAGATTCCAAATGTGGCTCATGCAACTGTAACAATTCTATAATGATGTCATCTCTCCAGTCTCAGCTGTGACTGAGGACAAGTGAGACAGTGTGAAACCCATTTAACTGGAGTTTCTCAGCTGCCTCCCTGCCTACCACTAGGTCTTACTGGGATTCTAGTAACCCCGGCTAACAAAGGGGTTACATATATTTATGTATTCACTTCCCTTTTTACCCCAGCCAATACCCCCTGAAAGGGCCACCAATGACAGCCGGTATAAACCTTCTGATAAACACTATTCCCCAGGGCTTCTCCCAGGTATAACTCAAGGAAGCCATACCTATTCCTCCCGCAATATTACAACATTAGACTACCATCGATTCAGATACTTATCTAACATTGAACAGTTTAATCCAGGGAAAGAAAAGACCCGCTGCTCATGAAGTTTTCGGATGCTTTCCCTCTTCTGGTTCTTGCTCCGTAGTTTGACCTGGGGGAACCTGGGGCCGGGAAGTCCAATGCTATATTTGCTGTGGCACTATCCGTACCATGAAGACTGTCCTTATGGGGGTCTTCCTGAAAGCTTCCACCCGAATAACCCGGCTGTCCTCCCCACTGTCCATTGCTTTGCATCCTTCTTCATCAGGGAGATCGTTCAGAATCGCAAACTGGTTTTTGGCAAAGTATGGGCTAACGTATTCAATCTGAAGTTCCCCCTGTGCGTCTAGGGGGGAGAAGTCAGGTTATCCATATTGCTCTTCCTTTTCTGTGGATGGCCCTTTTAGTATGCGGGATGATGGAGGCCTCTTCCGGACTTTCAAGTTCCTAGGTTCCAATCCTACCATTGGCGCAGACTGGGGAGAGGTAACTGGAGGAACAACAGCTGAAATGGGGATTCTCTGGTCATTTTCAGCCTGACTAGAAGACCGGGAAGTCAAACCTCTAGGGCATGAATTGACAATATAGTCCAGAGCAGCCTCTGAAGATGAAAATTGCTGAATTGTACCATTCTTAGAAATTTGCAGTGTGGCCAGGTATCTTAGGGTGAATGGGATCTTTAAAGCATGTAGCTTCCTTCGAGCTTCAGTGAAAGCTTTACGCCGAGCTGCCTGTTCCTTCGAGTAATCTTGAAAAATCATAATCCTGTTCCCTTGCCAATGTAGCTGCCTGAGCTCTCTCACCCTAGCCTGTATTCCCTCTTTTTCAGCAAAGTTCAGAATTCGAACCAAGATGGGGCGGGGACGTTCCCCCTGGGCAGGCCTAGGCAGGTCCGTACGGTGAGCATGATCCATTATGATTTTAGTGCCATCAGGGAGCTTCAAAATTTCTGGCAATGCCCATTGTAAAAATGGCAGGACCCTCCCTTCCTCACAGCCCTCGGGAAATCCCAGTAGGCGCAAATTATTACACCTACTCCTATTCTCCAAATCTTCCACTTTGTCATGCAGTTGATTAATCTTAGCTGCCTGGTCTCTCAATAGGGCCGTATGGCTAAGAAGTGAGTCCTCCTGCATAGTTACCTTTTGTTCCACTGCGTCTACATGTACATTCATTTGCTGAATAGCAAAAGCAGAGTTATTAGCTGCCAGTGTGAGGTTGTCTATACTTGCCATGATCGACGCAAACATTTCCAGTATCGAGGGCTCCTCTCACTCATTTGCTGACTGCACCATCAGGTACAACCTGGAGAGCTGGAATATGGTTCCCTCACTCACGGTCCGTTTTTCCGAATGTCCCTTGAATCAAAAGCTCCCATTTCGATAGTGCAGAGTTTCAGCAGCCTGGTCCGTTATTTTCCAGCTGTGAATCCTCCCCAGAGGTTATAAATTCCAGGTACAAAGCTCCGTGCAAGACGAGCTATTCGATTAAGTGGCCATCTTAGACAAGCGCTAACCACGCCCCCCCTTACTAAGGGCTTTTTAATATGCGTGTGTGTGTGTGTGTGTGTGTGTGTGTGTGTGTTGTGGGGGGAGGTGAACACTCAGACAGCAGAATTATGCATAAGTTAGAATTCCTTCATTCTGTGATCAACAAACATTCCATTTATTAAATGTGTGGAAAGACAGGTGGGATGCTTGATACTATAAATATAGAGGGACCACATTTTACAAGCTACAATAATATAAAAATGTTGAAAGTTTTCTTAGTTTATCCATTTTATAAGAGCAAAAAGACACTTCAAAGTGAGCATTCCACTTACACAACACACTTCCCCGGGGAGAAGGCACTCCACCTGTGGCATCATGCCTCACTACACCCTGGGCATGTATTGTGCCTGCACAGTATATACCATCATACTCTGGTAGGTTTTATTTCTTACATACAGTACTTACACTGCATTGCAACCATAAGGGTGGTTCTGCACTGTTTATGAGCTGTCCTTCAGATGAGACATTAAACCACGGTCCTTTATGCCCATCTCTGGGGACAGCCTCAGTAAAAGTTAAATGTTCCATTGAACTTATTGGTTGAATAGAGAATTTTCCCTGCATCCTGGCCAACATTCTCATTGTCAATAAAATAGGGCTATGTAGCCCAAAAGATATACCAGAAGATTAAGTGTCACAGCTCAGTCTACCTTTCCCGGCCCTAAATTACAAATAAATTAATATTTTTGATATTAAAATATTTAAAAAAATAAGGACTCAAAGGATCCTCAGTGAAATAGCACTTTTTGCCTTTACTTATTGACTAGAATTGCACAGAGCACAGGGTGACATGGTCTACATCCTGTAGCAATGTAACGTTGTGAACTGCTTTTTGGTGCACTATTCAGGTCACATGGTACACAACTGAATTTCCTCACAGAAACATAGAATTTGACTGCAGATAAGGACCGCTTGGCCCACCTAGTCTGCCCATTTCCCTACCTATTGGATAAGCTGCAGATCCCAGTTAACCAACAGCCTACATCCTACTATCTCCCCACCATAATTGATTATGTCTGTCCCATGCATTCTTGAATTCCCCCACTGTTTTTGACTCCATGACCTCCTCAGGAAGGCTGTTCCATGCATCCACAACCCACTCCATGAAAAAATACTTCTTCACATTACCTTTGAGCCGTCCTCCCTCTACATTCAGATAGCGCCCCCTTGTTCTTGCACATCTCTTTTTCTGAAAGATGCTACACTCTTGGACTTTGTTGATTCCCTTGTGGTACTTGAAAATTTCTATCATGTTCCCCCTCTCTTCCTTTCCTCGAGGGTATGCATATTAAGCTCCTTTAGTATCTCTTCGTATGTCTTCTGGTGCAGACCCTGCACCATTTTGGTTGCCCTCATCTGGACAGCTTCCACCCTGTCTATGTCTTTGTGGAGATGGGCTCTCCAGAACTGCATACAGTACTCCAGATGGGGTCTCACCAACTGTCTGTACACACTCTGTGAAACTTTTCCAGCCAAGTTCTGACTTCATCAGTTTGTGATTTTAGTTGCCAAAGTGCCACTTTGCAAGTGTGAATTCCTTCACAATGTGTTGGAACTTCACAAAGATGTTTGCAAAGCAAAGAGTGTGCAGTTTGCACACCACTCAACCATGCCACTAATGCAAGCTGTGGGGCTTTGTGCCATTGCCCTGTAATTAAAGTATATTGGTGTTACACAGTATATCCCTTTCTTCATGTACTGTACATTGCAAACAATATTAGGGACAGACTATGTCATGAAACATTATTATTTATTTATTTGAATTTTGGTAACCAGGTAAGACCACTGAGACAACTGCAGTCCCTTTTTCAGGGTCGACCCGAGACAACACAGTGCAAATAAAAAAATACAGAGTAGTACAAAATAATTAGATGTAGTCATAGAGCAAGGGCATGGAGTTCAGAGCATTACAAACAACTCAAGATAGACAAGGAGCAAAGGCATGGAATTCTGGTCATCATAAACATTATGTGATGACATGTTATAAAACAATATTACAGTTCCAGTTTAAATTAAGAAAAATTTCATGACATTATAATAATCTGTGGATATACTCAATTATATAAAGTCACATGACATATAAGAGGCTAAAAGAAAAATGTACTCAGTCACATTATCAAGCAGAGCAAGGTAAGGTTGCGTATTACCATTAAAAAGTTGGCATCAGGGGTTAAGGCGGGGCAGAGGAGGAGGGAGGCACAGGAAGGGAGAGGGAGAAAGGAGGAGAGTCAAAGGAAGCTGGAGGAAAGGGAGGTAAGTAAAGCATGTTGGAACAAGGGAAGAGAGGAGCAAAACAGTATTGAGAGGGTTAAGGAGTTCCGTCAGTCAATATTATGTATCTGAAACTATGAATTGGGTATAGTAAATTATTTGACACTGATATTAAAGGAATAATGCATGACATGGTGTGTGTCATGCTGGGGTAATGCCATGCCTGGGAGGGTTGGGCACGAGGCCGCAGCCTGAGTGCATCCAATGCCCCAGGCGTGGCATTATCCAAGCACGACCCACACCCTGGAGTGCATTATTCCTATTATACAATGACTTGTTCTATTCAGAATAATAAAAAAAAAAATTAAAGAATGTTTTTGTTAGTGTGGAAAAATATTTTTATTTCTGAAAAGAATATACTAATCCAAACAATTAATCAAGAGGTTTACAGTGCTGAAACTAGACCCATGGTGTTATGCTGGGATAACACCATGGGTCAAGCCCCAGACTCACCAATCACAGTCCAAGATTCTTTCTTGCCATTGTATAATATATATCTGAAACTGTGTATTCTGTAAAGTAAACTATTTGACACTAATTCAAATCACTGGATCCTAAATCACTTTTTTAGGACTTAGTAGACACCTTCAAATGTTATTCTACTGCTTTATGTTCTTGAACATCTGCCACTGTTGTACAAATGAAATACACACTGTTCAGGTGTAACTGCAAAGTAATAACAGTAAATCATAAAAGTTCTCTGGGGAGGGCCTTGGATCCATAGATGCATTCGGTCATTAATGTAAGAGAAAAGTTTATGCTAACTAATTATTTATAAAACTGGCTCTCCTAGTCTTTTATTTGAATGGTTATTTTTAGACCTTTAACTATCTTACATATGAGAGGTTTTCTAGTATGGGAAGAATTATGATTATTCATATAATTTATATTACATGGAGTCATGATAAATGACCATAAAACCACAATCAGTGCACATTGTTATAATGGGTCTTCTTCCTATTCTGTTGTTTTGCAGCAGAACATCAAAAGCATGTCTTATAAATAATCCCAAGTTCTCAATTTGAAATGTACCGTTTCAATTTTAAAAAGAGAACAGAGGAAGACAGATTAATTTATAATATAGGAACATACGAAAATGTCAGCAGATACAGGCCATACGGTCTATCGAGTCTGCTTGAGTGTGTAGCACATAGTCTATTAAACTGCAGCTGCCCCACCCCTTGCCCTCCCTTCTGATGTATTGCCCCTTCCGCCATCACTCCGTCCCCATCTTCCCCTAAAGTTTGACCTTTCCTTTGACCCTGTCCCACCCCCTCTTAAAGCTGCAGATCAATTTCACTGATATCACCTCCTCTGGCAGTGCATTCCTCCTTGCCACCACCCTTCCCAAAAAATAATGCCTTGTCATTTCCCGCCTGAATCTTCCTCCCTCCAATTTCAGACTGTGTCCCCTGGTGTTCCTCGCCCTTTCAATCTAAACATACCCTCAGTATTAACTCTGTTCATGCCTTTAAGTATTTGAAGGTCTCAGTCATATCCCCTCTCTCCTTTCTATCCTCCAGGGAATACATGTTGAGCTACCTCAGTCACTCCTCAAATAGTTTGTACACTAGTCCAAGTATCATCTTTGTCACCCTCCGTTGAACCCCCTCCAGTAGCTTGACATCCCTTTTCAAATAGTTGCACCAGAACTGTGCACAGTACTCCAAGTGTGGTCTCAACAGGGACATGTGTAGGGGCAGAATGATTTCCTGTCTTCTAAAGGTGATTCCCATAGCAAAGCACTCCAGCATTGTATTTGCCTTTGCTGCTGCCCTCCTACACTGTGCCAAGTGATTCATGTCCCCTGTTACTAGTACCCCCAGATCCTTCTCCATTGAAGTGGATAATTGCACTCCCCTCAACCAGTAGCAAATTCCAGGGTGTCTGACACCCAAGTGGAAGACTTTGTACTTCTTAGCTTTGAACCACAGCTGCCATACATCTGACCAGTGCTCACATCTTGTCAAATCCTCTTGGAGTACTTGACACCTTACTACATTATTTACCTCCACACAGATCTTTGTGTCATCTGCAAAGAGGCTGATCTTACTCTTAATCCCATCCAATATGTCAGTTATGAAGATGTTAAATAGCACCAGTCCTAGCATAGATCCTTGTGGGACCCTACTGGTTACAACTCTTGGAGCTAAGAGCTCTCTCACAATGACTACCGTCTGCTGCCTATCCTGTAACCAGCTCCTAACCAACCCAGTCAGTTTATTCTCTGCTCCTAGGCTTCTCAACTTGTTGGTCACCTTTCCATGTGGCACTGAGTCAAAGGCCCTGCTGAAGTACAGATGGAGAACATCCACTGCATGGCTCCTATCCAGTGCCCTGGTCACCCAATCAAAAAAGTCAACCAGGTTTGTCTCACAGGATCTGCCTGAGACAACGCAATGTCATCCTGGAGGCCATTTCCCTCCAGAAAGCTTACCAGCCTCTCCTTAAGGATAGTCTCCATTAGCTTTCCCACAATGGAGGTAAGGCTACCAGTCTGTAGTTCCCTGGTTCATCCCAGGGCCCACTCTTATGGAGGGGAACCACATAAGCCATCCTCCCACCAGAACCTCTGCCAACTCCTTCAGGACCCTTGGCTGCACTACATCCAGCCATGGTGCCTTATCCACCTGCAGTGATCTAAGGCCCTCAAACACCCTGCCCACTGGGATCACTCCATCCATTACCCCCTCTCCTCCTGTTCCCACCCCGCCTTTCCCCTGGGGCATAGGCCAATACCTCTCCCTGGTAAACACCAAACAGAAATACTCATTGAGTGCTCTTGCCTGCTCTGCCCCCTATTCAGCCCACCCTCCATTTTTCTTTATAGGGAGGCAGTATAGCACAGTGGGTAAAGGCTCTGAGCTGCATATCTGAAGACCTGGGTTTGGATCCCACAGGTTGCCTAGGTGCATACTGTGTGATCCTGAGCAAGTCACTTAACTTCCTTGTACTCCCAGATCCTATCTGGAAACAAGCTTCAGCTTAGTGTGCTACTCCTGGTTAAACAATTTTCCCTTTATCCTTACAATTTGATCCTTACAGCTTCTCTTCTCCTTTATATACCTGAAGAAATCCTTTTCCTCTTCTCTGATCACCTCTGTAAGCCTTAGTTCCCTTGAAGCCTTGGCTGCCCTTACTACTCTACTCATCTCTCTGGATTTCTTCACGAAATTCCTCTCTGTCCTTCTGTCAGTTGGATCTTTTAAAACTTCTAAAGGCAGCTCTTGTTTCCCTTTTCCTATCCACTACCACTCTTCTCAACCAGCTCAGTTTTTGGTCCTGACTTTCTTGCTTTGGCTCTTTGTACATGAGTTAGTGGCCTCTGCCAGCCCAAGCTTGATGATGACACATTTCTGCTCGACATTCATGTCTAGGTGGATGTTGGTGAGGTGCCCTTCAGGTATGCCTCCCATCCTGCCAAAGCCTACTTCTTTGAAGTCTGATACTTTTGTCTTGGTTCTGGCTACCTCCTTTCCTCATTTCATTTTTATTTCATTTTGTTTTTATTAAATGGGTTAGACCATTGAGTAAAACTCATTTAAAATTGTGACCCATGGCATTTTGACACAAATAGTTAATATTTCCTAGACTGAGGGAGACCCACACTGTGCTGTGGTCACTTCGTGCCAAAGGGTCTTCCACCCCTACGTCCTGGGCCTGCTCGCCATCCATCAGCACCAGGTCCAGAAAGTTTCCCTCCCTGTTTGGCTCTGTTACACTCTGCATTGGGAAGCCATCCTGGAAGGCCTCCAGTAGGACCTGTTCCCTGGCACTTGAGGGTGTTGGGGTGTTCCAATCTACTCCAGGCAGATTGACATCCCCTACTACCTCAGTATTGCCTTTACCACTAAGCTTTATTATTTGCTCCCCCAGCTCCCTGTCAGTCTCCTCATTTTGAGAGGGTGTCCTATACACAACCCCCCACCTAACCTTCCTGCCTTTTGAGTTCTGGAGTTGTACCCATTAGATTTCAGCCCTGCCCTCCTCCCCTTCCTCCCTGTTGCACAATATCCCAACCCTTATATAAATAGTCATCCCTTCCCTTTTCCTTTTTTTTCTGTACCTATGGTACAGCCTCTACCCAGGGATCACTGGGTCCCACTCCAGGTATTGGGTGGCCCATGTCTCAGTGATGGTGGTGATGTCCATCTCTTCTTCTGCCATCAGAGCCTGCAATTCTACTGCTTTGTTTCCCAGGCTTTTGCATTCAAGGAGACCACCCTCCATTGAGATCCCTGCCCCTCCTTGCCCTTTCCCTCCTCTCTACTCCATCCCCTTTTTGAATTCCCCTGCTTCCTTTCCTGCCTAGTTATGGGGGGGGTCTAATGGACTCCTTCGCCCAGTGGCACTGATTGTTGCCCAACCTATCCCCCCCCTTTCTTAGTTTAAATTATATCTAGCTGCTCCCCCAGCTTTTGCTTTAGGACTCCTGAGCTTTCCTTACTCAAGTGCAGCCTATCCAGTGCATACAGGTCCTTGTCCCCCCATGTCCAACCCCACTCCCCACCAGACCGTATCCCACAGTATATAATTCTAATAGTTGATGGAGAATATCTTTCATGATGAAAGGTTCTGTAGGCTGAATGTAAATTTAGTATAGCTGTATTGAATTTCTATTTTATTGTTTTGTATGCTATATATTGTATTCCTTTAGCCTCTTATGCATGTATTATATGATTGTAATGACTAGTGACCATCATTAACTTCTAGTTTTGGAGTTGTTTCAAGTACTGTAATAACTGAATATGATGTAACACTCGGTTATTTCTGCATTTCAATCTGACATTTAACAGCACAAATTTAATCACAAGTGGCAGCAGGAAAGAGATTTTTGTAAATTTTTACTTGCTTCCGCCCTCTCTCGGTAGTGTTGACTTTCTTGGTCATGCTCACTCGCGTGCTTGCTATTTCAATAAACAGGTTTTTTTTTTTCAAATTCATTCACCAGTTAATATAAAAAATAAAACATATATGTGTGTTTATTTAGGAGGTTTTTATACACACCTTCAGTGTGTGACAACCTCAAAAATCTCTTGAGCTTCGCTGTGAAGGTTTATAGGTCGTCACCCACCTTGAGTGTGTAAAAAAAAAAAAAAAAAAGCTCATAATACACACTACCTATGCATTATTCTCTATTTACTTTTACTGTATTTTTTTGTTCTCCTCTCCCCTTGTACCATCCCACAAGTCTCCTCAGGAAATGAGCTGTTTCACTGTTGAATAGGTTTTCACTAGTAAATGTTTAAAATTAATAAATATGTAAAGAAATATCCATAGGTGGTACACAGTAGACCATTGCAAGGCTTGTGGTACAATAAAACAGTTTTATTTAGCTTAATACAAACAGCTACTAATTTATCTTCACTGTTTTATTTTTATTTTTTTTTACAATTTATTTATCCAGGATAATACCACCCAACTGAGATATAGCATCTTGTTTTCAGTGGGGTCCTGCTTCTAACTAACCATTTCAGTAGATGTGTGGACTGGAGGATTGGGCAGTTCACGAGGTGTCAAACTGAGTACTTGGCTTTAGTGGGGGTTGAATCTGTGATCCCTTTGTTTCCAAGCCAGAGCTCTAACCAGTAGAAACATAGAAACATAGACTTTAACAGCAGATAAGGACCACTTGGCCCACCTAGTCTGCTCATTTCCCTACCTACTGGATAAGCTGCAGATCCTAGTTAACCAACAGCCTATTTCTCCCTATCCTCCACAAGAATTGCCTTATGTCTGTCCCATGCATTCTTGAATTCCCCCACTGTTTTTGACCCCACAACCTCCTCAGGAAGTATCCCTGCTTTTTCACTGTCCTTCTCTGCCCACCCACCGTTCCCTTTATTCAGCTTCAGTATCCCTCCCTTTGCCTTTCTTTGTTCCCTAATGTACCTAGAAAAGGTTTTATCTCCCTTCTTAAATGAGTTGGCTATCTTTTCCTCATTTGGGTCTTTGCTATTCTGACTGCCTTCCTCGCTTCATTATGCTTTAACTGGTACAGTTCTCTGTCCTGCTCCTTCTGTGTTTTCTTATACTTCCTAAATGCTATCTTTTTCTCTCTGACCTTCCTTGCCACCTCTTTTGAAAACAGTAGTGTTTTCTTCCTTTCATTTTGATTTGTTTGCTTCAGACAAAGGCTTGTTACCTATGTGATGGCAGTTCTGATGTTTCCCCATTGTTGCTCCACCCCTCCTTCTTGCCTATTTGCTAGTGCTTTTCTAAGGCACTCACCCATTTTGACAAAATCAGCCCTCCTGAAGTCCAGTACCTTCACTTTTGTATGGCTTGATTCTACAGCTGAGTTTTTCATGAACCACACAGTTTAGTGGTCGCTTGTTCCCAGATGGCTAACCACTTCTAGATCTGAGACCTGCTCTCCATCCCCATTTGAGGGTACCAGTAGGACATGCCACCTCTGTGTGTCATTTAGTGAACCCAACAAAATGCAAATTTTACAAAAGGCTTTAGTGTCCAGCAAATAAACATAAACTACTTTATATAGGGCCTAATGTTAAAAGTGATTGCTCTGTGCAAATAAATGCAGATTGTGGTGTGCAAAACATGAAACAGCATGGTGAACTAGGTAATGGTAATATTCCACCAGTGCAGACATGTGGCGCAATCCCAATAGCATGTATGAACTAAAGTATGTGGCATGCAAACAGGAGGCAGAAACCTGCATAAAAAGCACATTGCAACACAGAAATATTTGACAAACACTAATAGCAAATTAGTGCTGTGCAGTTTAAGGACTATAAAAGGCACTGTTTTTCTCAAGCACAAACAGACACCAAACTCTACCCCACAGCACAGTAGCAGCAAAACTAGAGAGAGCCACGTCATAATGGCACAATCATTTGCCTCAAGCAGCTCATCTGGAACTACGACCAGCTGCAGCACAGAAGGCAACGCAATAGGAATTATGCAGCACACAGAGTGTATCAGGCACAACACACGCATTCACTGAACTAAAAAATGCTCAGATCATGGTCCAGGCAGACTGAACAATGCTATAATCATGCAGCTGTGTCAATTGCAAATTAATGACTTAGCCAATGTCACTGATGGAAGTCAGGCCATTTCTTTGGAGCTAAAAGTGACGGCAGCCAAGCACTTCCTGGCCATGGGAACATTTAAGATCTCATCAGGATACAACATTGGGATCATCCAGTCTGCCATGTACTACCTGCTATCACAGTTCCTGAATTGAGTGTTGTGAACGGCTGTGAACTATATCACCTTCCCCAACACAATGTCAGAGAGAGCTGCCAATATGCAACAATTCTACAGAGTTGCACACATGCCATCCATGTTAGATGCCACTGATTTCATGCATGTAGCAACTATGTACCACCAGAGGAGGGTCTGATGCCTATATCACTAGGAAGGGCTACCCCTCCCTCAGTATGCAGGTGGTGTGATGCCATAGGGTGCATCATCAATGTCCTGGCATAGTTCCTTGAAGGGGACCATGATGCCTGCATCTGCTGTAATTCCATGACATGCCAGATGTTTGAATGTGGGCAAATGCCAGGCAAACCAATCCTTGGTAAGTATAGGCAGACAACCATACTGCTATATTACATAACTGTTTTTGATCCACAGGAGACAGTGCATCCCTGTGGAGATATGGGTGATGATACTTGGCCTGTGTTATGCATCAACTGTCAATGAGAGGTACAATGAGGCCCACATGACAACCAGTAACATTACTGCATGGGTGTTTGGCATACTCTAAATGTGGTTCAGATTCAGATGTCTTGCCAGAACTGTTGTGCCTTACTATATAGCCCAACAAATGTCTGGAAGAGTTCATTGCATGTTGTATCCTCCACAACATTGCATTACACCATGGAATACCCTTGTAGTGCCTTGAAGGCAACATAGGTGCTGAAGCAGATGCACCAGACCTGGCATTCAGGAGCAACTAGACAGATGTGACTTCAGACTGGCTTGATGGTCATGAGAGATCTGGGAATATCTAACTGCAGAAAACTTTGGCCCCTAGAATATGTACAAACCACAAAGGAGACATGAATATAGTTCAAAATATTTAATTGCAAAAACAGAAACATAATCGAAATATTAGAAAATAAAGAGAGTGGCAACAACAAAATCAGCAGTTTGGTGTGTGGGACAAAAAGGAGGGCAAAAAGAAAATTAACAATTCATTGTGTGGATCAGAAAGAGGACAACAAAAAATAAATACTTTGCTGCATGGAACAGAAAAAAGCAACAAAAAATCAGCAGTTTACTGCGCAGGACAGAAAGAAGACAACGAAAACAAGCAGCACTTCATTGTGTGGGACAGAAAGGGGGACTTAAAAACAAGTTGCAATTAAGTGTGTGGGACAGAAAGGGTCAACAAAAACAAGCAGCAGTTCACTGCATTGGACAGAAGGGGCAACAATATAGGCAACAGTTCACTGTGTGGGACAAAAAAGGAGCAAAAAATAAGCAGCAGAAAGGGGTTGGGTATAACACTGCAGGAGTAGGCAGCAACACCTATGAGGTATACCACTGGTGACCCCGAGTCCTAGCATGGTTGCCTATGATACCTGAATGATTTAGTCCATGGGATGGTAGGAGAAGGCATGGGCAGGTAACCACCGGTGGCTTGAAGGAGATCTGCACACCATACTCATGACAATGTTGTGTCAGCCAGTGATGAAGTCAGCAGACCATGCCATAGTGTACATGATATCCCTAGTGGACTGGAACCCACAGGACTATTCTAATCTCTGGTTGTCCAGGTTTTCATGGACAAACTAGGTTGCTCATGGACATCCATGGTCATGCCTGCTGTGCCATTTGTCCATGATAACTCCGTCCGCAATCCACCCATGATTCATGTACAAGATTGTCCATGGTTGATGCACAATTGCCTGGAAACAACATTCAAGATAGACTAAGTGGGAGAATTAAAGCCATTTTTCAATTTGGCAATTAAAAAAAATCTCATAAAATAACATTTTAAATTATTTCAGGTAGCAGATATCATTGTCAATGACCTAAATATGGTTCTTAGTGTCCATTAATGACAACTAATAGTTTCAATTTTTTAATTAATTTATTAGTCAGATTTATTCTATTTGTATCCTATTATATCATGGACGGTATCTTGGTTAAAATATAAAAACACTTCACATTATCAATTCCTCAGTGTTAACTGCTTATGGCATAGATTATATACTAAAAGTGTACAAATTATTTTGAGTGTCAGTTTAGTCTCATTTAGTGAAGAATCCACTTAAGCCCTTTACAGGGGTCTAGATAATATCCAACAGTGTTAGAGATGTCAACCCCATGTGTAAACAGTATATTGAAAGATATGACTTTCTTGATTTATTTTATTTCTAGTTACTTTCTTTTTCAGGTTTATGCCCTCCCTTATTTCCACTAATCATATTCCATCCAAAGTCTTTCTAGGATCACTTTAATTCTCAGACCAACGCTATACCATGTTTTATCACCTAGTGTATCTTTTTTAAAGTAAAAAAACGATGTGTCAAAAGTAGACGCATTCCTAAAATCTACAGTTTGTCAATAGAGTTTGTTAATAAATTATTTTGATTCCACTTGGCTACTGTTCTTGGTCAAAGTTGCTATAGAATTCTTTGGGCATGGTCTCTGTGTATTGTGGGCTTTCCCAATATGTTTTCTAAATGTTTTAAGTACACCACAGTCAGCCATGGTTAATTATGGTTCATTCATGTTTGACCATGGTTTGTCTATAATCATAAGATCATAGGATAACAACCAGGCTTACATTATTTATTTGCATATGAGAATGCAGAATTTGACATTTTAATTTAACCACAATAACTTGTTTACAATTTATGACAAAAATATAGATTACACAAATAAATTAATTACTTGAGCATAAAAAATTAATTTGAGAACTCACCACATCTTAAAAGAGTTTAGTTTTAGGTAGTATACATAGCAATTAAGCCCTTTCTTTTAGTTGTGAATAAGAAGACTCCATCAGAAAGAGGAACAATAACAGCAATGGGTAAGTAAATAAAATCTATTTTAAAGGTATTTGTAAAATATATGTATTCATTACAGAAAGGTATGGTTGTTTGAAAAAATGGAATAATCTGAGCTGTGCAGAAATTTGTTTTATAAACATATGGAATAACCATGGATAACCACGGATAATCATGGATAACCATGGATAACCATGGATAATCATGGATAACCATGGATAACCACGGATAACCATGGATAACCACGGATAACCATGGTCAGATTGAATAATTCTGAAACTATAGTGATCATGCTCATCCATAGTCTGTCTGTGGGCTGTTTACCATCAGTGTGAGTCCATTGATAACCATGGTTAAAACCAATGGCACACCATGAATGATCATGGTCGCTAACCATGTATACAATCAAGTAGGAGTAAGGACCCACTCAGCTAATACAATTTATATGATATAAATTTATTGAAACTTACTGCTATTAGACGTGGTTAAAGCTGTCAACATTTCATCAGTACTATCAGGCTTCCTTACGAGTTTGTCTACTAAATTAGAACCCTGCTGGCACACCATATGTGGTTCCTTTTTAACCAGTTCTTTAAGGTTCGGGCCTGTACCAAGTATATGCCATTTCTTTTTTACAATCTGGGTAATTTCCCTAAAATTAAGTGAAATTTACGTGACAAAATTCACACTTTCATTGTTTTGTTCTCTTTTCTCCTTTTCTGGAGCAGACTTTGTCTCAGCATGCAGTTCATGTGGTCCCTAACTTTGTTGATCAAATCATGGCTGTATCCACATTCTATAGACCTTGTGACCATTTTGTCACACCTTTGTTAGAAAGTGGCATCATCAGAGTAATTGTATCAGACTCTCATAAATTGAGATTTGGTATATTTCTGGTGGTATAGCACGGACGAAAACTGGAGGAGTGGAGGAGCATATTCTTGTCTTTTTCAAAGTTTCAAGTTTCACGTTTTTATTAGGGATAAGTCATTGAGCATATTCTTGTCAGTGCTTTTATGGTATAGAGCTGTTGCTACCATTCCATTTTTAAATGTGTGTGTTTCAAAGTCCAAAAATGTATTTTTTTGAGCATGGTAGTTAACTAAGAACTATAGAATTGGATACGATTTTCCAATATGACAGAAACTGGGGAAAAAAAACATGAGATCAAAGTTGTGTGCTCCATGACTGCCTCTTTGTGCCTCTCACAGTTTGGGTAAGCCTTCCTACAGGCGATGATCTGCTGGGCCACACACAAGTAGTTACTTCTGTGGCCCACCAACATGGTCATGCCTCAGACTTAGTATTCTCACTGGGACTTGAGGTTGATAACCTCAAGATTGTTCTGGTCATTTGGTTGGATCATTGCACAGTAAAGCTCTCAATTGTGGCACTCCCCCCCGCCGCAGTCTTTCCCCTGTGGAGATGGTCTGCTACTGCCCATTAAATGGGTTGTCCCCAACAGGACTCCATGCAATGGTGGACCTCTTGGTTGTGATGGTTGCTTGTGAAGCAGGATCGGGATAGATGGTGATGACCTATAACAGGGCTGCCACTTCACCTCTTTATTCTGTTGCAGTAGTGCATAGATAACCCAGGTCTTCTCATTTGAGATCTCAGTGGTTTGACAGAGAACTCAGGGGGATGAAGACCATGGGTCAGAGTTTGGAGTGTTGGCAGAAATCCAGAACTGATGAGGACAAATTGACTTTTGAGAGTTCAGTATGGAAGTATCAAAGGGTAATCTCCCAAAAGAAGGCAACATTCCTGTCCAGGGTGATTGATTCATGGAGGAACAAACCAGCTCAACTCTTTCAGACTGTGGACTGATTAATTCAACCTACCTGTCTGCAACCAACAAGGGCAGTTTCAGCTGCCAAGTGTGAAGAGTTCACTCTGTTCATCTCTGACAGAGTGTCTTCTATCCAGTTTAGGATTGCCCCAACTGGCTATTGCGGCCATGCAGAGGAGAGGTGGTTGTCAAATGGTGCACTCCTCCTGTCTGAAGTGAGTTTAGGCTGGTGTGGTGGAACAGGTTTGTGAGAAAATCTTGAAGTTGCAGCCTACATGTTGTGAACTGGACCCAGCATTTCTGGTGGGCCCTGTGGGATCTGTAGATCTGGTGTTCGCTGACATAATCCAGTGCTCTCTCTTGAAGGGGCCTTTCCCTACTGCTTTGAAAGAGGTTGCTGGTGGATCCTCTACTGAAGACTCTATCTTTGAACCTGGCCTGCTCAGCAAATTTTAGACCTGTGTCCAATCTTCCCTTTTTGGGAAAGGTTATTGAGAAGATAGTGGCATTGCAGCTCGAGGCACATCGCACCACCTTTAACATCTATGAGTCTCTCCAGTTGGGATTTATGTCTAGGTGCACTACAGAGACCACGCTGGTCAGGGTGCAGAATGATCTGCTCTGCTCTTTTTAGAGATAGAGGGGAGTGGTCAGTTCTCATTTTACTCAATCTCTCCTCAGCATTTGTCACTGTGGATCATGGTGTGTTGTTGGATTGCTTAAGGGAGCTCTGTGGACTCACCAGTGCTGTCATCAGCTGGTCTGATTTATTTCTTACTGACAGGACACAGAGGGTGGTGATGGGGAAATTTCTCCTCTCTTCCATAGCCCCTGTTCCTCAGAGCTTGATCCTCTCACCCATGCTATTCATTGTGTACATGCTTCTCCTGGAGGAGATCATTGGACCACACAGTCTGGGCTTTCACTGTTATGCACATGACACCCAGCTGTATTTGTCATTTGCATCCAGGATGCCTGACATAGAGGTGGTGCTAAATGTGTGCCTGTCTGAGATCCAGCACTTGCTGGCTGAGACTCAAACCTGACAAGACATAGGTTTGGGTGATTGAGCCTGGTTATCAGCAGGGTGCAGAGCAGGGAGGAGAGTTGACTGGCCTGGTGCTTGGCTATTCCTGGCTTGTAGCCTCTGCTAAGGTGAAGAATCTGGGGGGGTCATTCTGGATAATAGATTGACATTTGAGGTTCTGGTGTTGTATGTAGGCTGGAGTGGCTTCTACCTTCTTAGGAACATCCACTGGATGAAAGCATTGATCCCACCTGATGTCTTGCCATCACATGCATGATTTTGAGACTTTTAAGGATGAATACTGTAATGCTTTTACATTGGCATTAGAGATGTGTTAAATTAGAAAATTCAGTTCTGTGAAATATTTCATGAAATTAGCGCATTTCATGAAATATTTTGTGGGTGCGAAATCTGAAATTTCACCATGAAATGTGAAATTTCACCAGTGAAACACAAAATTTCACCCGTGAAATGGCAAAATTCAGGGAAATTTGGGCAAAATTTGGCAAAAATTGTGCAATTCATGGTGAAATTTCACATTTTGCAGGTGAAATTTTTCAATTTTGCACGCAGCAAAACATTTTGCGGAATAGTGGAATTTCGTGAAACATTTCATATGGCAAAATTGCAGATTTCACTGCAATTTTGTTGGTGAAATTTAATTTCGCAACATCTCTAATTAGCATTAGTGGAGGGGTCATCCATCACCTGCAGCTGGTGCAGAGTGCAGCAGACAGGTTGCTGATGGGCCTTCTGAGGTCCTGTCATGTGACCTTGGTCCTGCATGACCTGCAATGACTGATGGTGAGGTGGCAAGTCACCTTCAAAGTCAGTTTACTGACCTATAAAGCCATATATGGACTGGACCCTAGCTATCTGAATGACCTCCTGACTCCCTACCACACCCATCACCCTCTCCACTCCTCCGAGGTGGGCCTTCTACCAGTTCTCAGGGCACAGCTTAAACCATCTGATGATTGAGCTTTTGAGGTGACCTGCCCAGACCTGTGGAAATTGCTCCCTCGATCCTTGAGGGAGGCCCCCCCTCGCTGGAGGACTTTAAGAGGGGCCTGAAGTCTCACCTGTTTAAGTTCAAGTTCAAGTTTATTGCAGGAAAGACTCCGTTGAGCAAGTTCATTCACAAGGAGGTCCTGAGGCACATACACAAACAGTTTGCAATTACATAGACAGGAGATATAAAATGTAGAACAACAAAGAAAAAAAAATAAATAATACAAGAGGTATACACAATAGAAGTCCTTATGCTATATACACAGTACATTCCAGCTTTAACCTTGCCCTAAATTATGCAACACATTTCAGCTTAATAAGAAGAGGGCCAGTTGGTACCTAGGAAGTTGACTTGGCGTTGGGGGTCTAGTAGCACCTACATATGTCTTTTAATTTAGAGATAGCTAGTGTTTTGTAGGAGTTTAAGGAGGCCTTTGGGTTATAGTTAGGGCCTCCAACACACTGTCTGCTATCTGATCTGATTTATTTTGTTCTAGTTACTTTTTTTTATTATTCTACCTGCCTTATTTATTAGTTATTTATAAGGTTATCAACTGCTCCTGATCAGTGAATTTTAGATGCCTCTTGTGAACAGACCCTTCAATAGTCATTGTGATCTAGGTAAAGTTTGCTCTTAGATAGGTGTGAACACTGTACTGTGTTGCATAAAACACAGCAGTATTTGTATAAACAAGCAAAAAATGTATTTCTCCATGCCAGACTTATCTTCGGCTGTGTGTACTCTCAGGCTGTGGCCTTGTTTGGAGGCAGTGCTGGGTAGTCCCTTTTATTGGTTTCATGCATAATGATATGATAACATAGGAATATATTACAGATATTACATGTTAATGGTCCGTTTGCATGTAAACTATAGTAGATAAGTAGCGCATACTAGATACCAATATAGCAATGCATCCAAAATATACAAATGGTTAGCACTGCACTAAGGCAAAGCCCATGCATGCACTAAACAATACTGTTGTGATGTCACTTTAAAATACAGGGCACCCAATGAAGACACAATGATATTGCACAACCACATGTCCCTGTGCATGCACAGTATTGCATAGTGCATGACAGCATGGTGCACATCAATCTGGTACTGTCCATGTGAAGCCCCACCTTTATGGTGAACACCAATCTTCGAGGTGCAGTCTGCAGTTTGTACTATGCAAATACATTTGAAAATGTATGTTTGCTGTGCAAATCACATTGTACATCCCTGACAACTTGGGACATTGTGCAGTGCTGATGTGTAGTGTTCAGTACATCTGGGAGAGCAAGTCTTATCAGGGAGTGCCAGAGGGAGAACAGGTTCTTTGCTGAGGAGCCTTGAAAACCTGGTTGAGCTGGTCACTGCCATGGATGACAGGCTCTTCAGAAGTGGGCAGAAGGTACTCCCATGCTCCTCCAGGATGGAGCTGTGGGATTCAATACGAGAAGGCTAACTCACTACACAGGGGTGCAGTATCACCACAGGTAGGATGACCTGTGCTACAGGTAGCAGCAGCAGCTGGCCAGTTGAGGGCCACAGTGGCAAGTGGGGGGATAGCCTGGGAAGGTACTGTAAGTCTCACAGCCCTTATTATCAGGAGTAACACTTATCATTATGCTACACTGTCATGAACTGTAGTTTGTATTGCACTTGTGGGGTGGGCAAAGTGGCATGTGTTGGACATGCTCACACGTGACCCATGTACTAGTAATGGTGTGTTGCACCACACAAATGTTAATGCTTGCAGTGTATTGTCTGTACCTGTACTCCAGTGTGTGTACAGAAACCTTGCAGCAATGGAGGCTGTGACTCTACAGTGTCTGTGCAATGCATATGTATTACCATTGCCACCACACAGTACTGTGCTGCTATTGACCATCTGCAGACACCACTCATTTGCATGGCATTGGCTGTGTATGCTTTGTGGGATATGTGTCAGTTCTTGCATAACAGATGATGATACTATTCCAGCACAACCTGCAAGCTGTGCACTGTGTCCACAGTTTGTGATACTACTGTGCATTGATGGCATATTTGCCAGTGGCATGCACAAGCAGTATATTGCACTGTTGTGTGTCAACACAACGGCAGCCTTGCCTAAGATGTGTACACCTCGGCTTGTTGGTCATGTGCTTCCACACAGTACTTTTTTGCAGCATGCTAGCAAGATATAAGTATTCTTCAATGTGTTCTGGTTTGTAGCATGTGTATTACATTGTCTCTGTGTGTGATTCTGACTGCACATATTGTATATGTGCAGTAAAGTGATGCATGACACATTCAGGTTACCAGTGGGTACATCCATGACACATGCAATGAGTAGTGCACCTGTCCACAAGATACATCTGTTTATGTCAGTACTATGTGGTAAGATGCCTGCTGTGTTTCACTCAACAGGTACCAGGTCCAGGAGACGGACCAAGGAGGGTAACGCAGGAACCAGTGGGATCCAGGGCTGTGCAAAATTAAAATTCCACCAGCAGAACCTCTGTGAAAGTCATAATTTCACTTCTGTGAAAATTTGGAATGCACTTTGCCAACTTACACAGAAATTCCAACTTAGAACTGCCAAATGAATGTAAGAACTGCAGATTAAAGTATTGAACTGTGGAAATAAATTCCACAGAACTGATCACCTGTCTAAGGTAGGTCCATGCTCCCCGGTGCCGGTCAATGATACAGCTGAGGGTATGGCTCACTCTGGTGTTTCAAATTGCAAACAAGAACTCAGGAGAAAAAAAGAACAAAAAATGAATATGTCAGTAAGTTACGTTGCAAAACATTTATTGTCCAGTTATAAATTGCTGCACACAAATGTAACAGGAGACCATCGGTGTAATGCCCAGTACTTCATCTTCAGTGATCTTCATCAGGGAGTCTTTGAATGGCATGTCAGAAAATCAAAAAGCAGAAATAAGACTGCCAAATGTAAAAGTTACACAGAGAAGTTAATGACAGCTACCAAATTCCAAGGTAGGTGGTATAAGCAGAGTAGTAACAAATTAGAGATAAGAAGAAACAAATCAGATTTGCAGAGAAAGGTCCCAGTTCTTCCAAGTTTTCTGTGTGAGCTGCTGTGCTCTCCCAGAGCCTGCTAATGAGGAGCCAAGTCAGGGATATGCTACAGACCCGATTCCAGGATATCTAGGAAAGAAAGGATGTACAGTTACTTCAAACAAAAACACATGTATTTTCAATATAGGGAGCAAAGTTCATTGGTTAACTCTGATACAAGTGCTGAATTCATAATGCTGAAAAGGGAGAAAACAAAAATAGTCCTATGCGTAATTCACTCTTGAATGCAATAAAAATTAAGAAGTTCAAAAATAAATATGGTTAGTGTTTAACTAACATATGAACATGCCAGCAGATAAATTCCTTATGGTTTATCCAGTCTGCTTGATTGTGCAGCTTGCTATGTATTTACAAAAGGAACTGTGCTTTCCATATTTCCCTTTTGACCTCCCTCATCTTCTTCCTCTCGTCCCCCACTTGCCACCCTTCTACCCACAACGTTTCCCCTAACCCTGTCCCAACCCCTCTTGAAACTGTCGACCATTTTAGGGACACCACCTCCTCCAACAGCTCATTCCATTTGGACACCATCCTCTGTGTGAAAAAGTGCCTCCTCATCTCCCTCCTAAAGGTTCCCCCCACCAGCTTTAGGCTGTGCCTCTAGTGGTCTTGTTCACACTAAAGCTGAAGAGGCCCTCATTGCTCACAGTGTTAATTCCCTTAAGGTACTTAAAGATCTCAATCATGTCTCCCCTCTCCCGTCTTTCATCAAGAGAGTACATGTTGAGCTCCCTATGCCTCTCCTCATAGGTGTTGCCCTGCTGGCCTTGAATCATCTTGGTTGCCCTTCTCTGGACAGTCTTCAGGCACCAACACAGCAAGTTGATATTTCCATTTTAAGATATTGGCACCAAATCTGCACACTGTACTCCAGGTGTAGTCTTACCAGTGATTTGCACAGCAGCAGAATGGCATACCATTATGCGGGCGACTCAAATTGAATGACTCAAATCTGAGCAACTCAAATTGAGCACTTGTGAAGAGACCAAGGATGAATGGGCAGCGGACATTGAAAGAGTGAGTGTCTGGGAACAAAAAAGGTGACAGACAGATGGAGCGATGGTAGACGGGACCTGACGTAAAGAAGGATATGGGAGGTAGTTTGGCCATGCAGTTACGAGCTGGCAGTCTGGTGTTGCAGAGGTAGTGGATTTCTGTGGTACAAGAGGTCCCAGGGTCTGAGCTGGCTAGAGGTGGGTAGATAATTTTTTTTTGGGGGGGAGACTTAAGTTTTTTCTTGGTCTCCTGTTCCCCGATCCCCTGGATTTGTGATCCATAGTTCCTCTTCCCCCTATTCTGTTGTCTTGAGTCACACCCTTGAATAACCCCCTCCTGAGGTGTCTCCATTACCACAGTGCCAGGCCCCCCCCCAACAGAGTTGATTATATTAATGAAGGGGGGTGCAGGTGGCAAAGCCCCCCATATGGGGAGTAAAATGTATGCCATGTATCGGGTCTCATAAAGTGTGTTGAGACCATCACCCATGATGGTTTCATTGTTAATGCACAGTCGCCATATCTGTTTTCAGTGATGTGCTCTCACTGAGATTTGTGACGCTGTTTTTCGTTCGCTGTTGTGACATGGAACCCAGCAGAATGACCTCCTCCTTCCTCGTGGTAATTCCCCTGCCTATGCAGCTCAGAATCTGATTTGCTTTGGCTGATGCTCTCTTACAGTGTGCAGAGAGTTTTAGGTCACTTGTGATTATTACTTCCAGGTTCTTTACTTCCTCTGACCTTGTTACCTGCACTGTTCCCAACCAATATTTGATTCCTGGATTCTTTGCATCAAGTGCATAACTTTATGCTATTAAGCATTGAACCCCAGCTGCTAAATGCCAGACTCCTTTTCTAGCCTAGCCAGGTCCTTCCAATTCTTACCTTGCCTCCTCCATGTTTACCCTCCCACAGAGCTTGGTGTTATCTGTGAACAGGCAGATTTTATCCTTGATGTCTATTATGAAGATGTTAAATAACACCAGACCAAGCACCGAGCCCTGTGGGACCCTACTGGTCACAGGCCATGCTTCTGAGAATTCTTCCTCAACGACCACCCTTTGACTTCTGTCCTGCAACCAGCTTCTGACCCATCCTGTGAGCTTAGTCCCCAGCCCCAGCTCCTCCAGTTCCCTAACCAGTTTCTTATGAGGCACTGAGTCAAAGGCCTTGCTGAAGTCCAGATACAGGATATCTGTCGCCTGGCGCTTATCAACTATTCTAGTAACCCAATTGATGAAGTTAATTAGGTTAGTTTTCAGGACCTTCCCAACACAAACCCATGTTGCTTCTCATCTTGGAGTCCATTTTCCTCCAGAAAGCCAGATCAGTCTCTCTTTCAGGACAGTCACCATCAGCTTACACGCTGTTGAGGTCAGACTTACTGGTCTGTAGTTCTCTGGTTCATCCCTCAGCCCACAATTATGGTGTGGCACCACATGCCCTCTTCTCCAGTCCTGGGCAGTTTTGTGGACTATAGAGAAATGTTAAACAGGTCTACCTGGGGACCCCCCAGAACCTCCACCAATTCTCTAAGGACCCTCAGGTGCATGCAGTCTGACTTGGGTGATTTGTCCACCTTTAGGGCCCTTAGGCCCTTGAGTACCCCATCAACTTGAACTGTGCCATCTGTGACTTCCCCAGTCCCAGTCCCCACCCCTTAGTCCCCTGTGGTATTGGTCCATCTTTCTCATGAGTGAAGACTGAGCAAAAATACCCATTAAGGACCTCTACCTTTTCATCACTACCCTCCACCCAACTCTCCTCCTTTTTTAGCCTGATAGTCTCATCCTTTATGTTTCCTTTCTCCTTTATATACATGGAAAAGACCGTCTCACCCACTTTTACCCCCCCTGGGCCAGTGTCATCGAGGCACAGGTCAGAAAGCATAAGAAAACCAGGAGCAGTTTCAAAATTCGGAAATAGCATTTTATTTTCCGCAAAATAGAATTAAAAATGTGTTCAGTATAACTATTTACAAAGGCAGTACAGGGAAAATAGCCATCCTTCTCAGTGTATCTTCTCAGTTTCAAATCTCAGTCTCTCTCTCTTTCTCTTGTAAAACATTGCTGCTCTTTTTATTACCAATCTTTGTAGGGTGCTCGTTAAGGAGACATTGTTTTTTCACATAATGTTCTTGTCAGTTTCCAGTGTTTTTGTAGGTGCAGCAAAAAAAACATAATGGCCCAGAACTGACCTCTTGTTGACAGCTCTGTAAAGTTTGCACACCAGCATCTCAGTTTAACCCCTTGAGTTTCAATAGTTTTTTGCAATCATTTCAACCGTATAACTATATAAAGTTTTAAACAAAGAGATCCCCCAGTTTCACATACAGTTTCACACAGAGATTCACATATATTGTTATACTCCCAGATATGCAAGGGGGGAGAAAAGACAGAAATAGCAAGGGAAGGCAGAGAGATAGTGAAAGGCGGAGAATTGCAAAACTGGTGGACAGATCAGTTTCTAGGTCTCATAAAAAAATGTGGCTGTGCAACCAGATAGAGAAGAGACAGAAAAGAAGAGGATAGAGCAGACCCTTGCATTTAAACTCTTTCAGCATAATGAATGGGACAGGGCCTTATTCAACCTTGTCACATACCCCTCCCCATTTAAGAGGGAACCTGTTTTACAAAAACAGGTTTCCAAAACTTTGTATTAATTTTCTTCTACCATTAGGTTATAACCTTTACAATTCAGTGCATATGCAGTATAGCAAACAGAAGTTTAAACTCACACATTTTGTTTTGCCCTCTGGTTGGAGCCATTTCATAATGAGTTCTCTGAGGCAGGTGAAGGCTTCTCGAGGATTGTCGACTAAGTTGTACTTTAAAGACCTAAATCTCTGCCTTTAGGTCTCTCTCTTGAGATGTCATACCTTTTCAGGATTTCACTTTTCACCAGGTCATAGTTTTCTGACTGTGCAGTGTCTATATTGCTGTAGGCAAGTTGGGCTTTCCCTGTCAGGTAAGGTACCAGTCTGTTAGCCCATTGCTGCTTTGGCCACTGGCAAACTGCGGCAACCCTTTCAACAGTTGTCAGGTATGCTTCAATATCATCTGAGGGACACAACTTTGTAAGTTTAATGTATTTTAAGTTGTTTGTGTCTTGTTGATCTGCTGGACCAGTGCCTTATCCTCCAGCTTTGATAGATTGCAAGGCATGCAGCTATCGCTGCTCCAGTCACTGCACTTCTTCTTTTCTCTGCTGCTCCTGTCACCACATCTCTTCTCTGTTTCTCTGTCTCTGTTTGTAGTATAGCCCACCATTTAAAAGAGGCAGTCAGGCATTCAGGTTCTGTCACCACCTGTTCTTTTTTTCCATGTCTGGTGTTAGCTGTACAGTCTCAGCTTGGACTTTTGTCTTTGCTAGTTTGGCTGCCATTCTTCTGGTAGTCACTCCTGGACTTGCTGCTGCAGAATCCATACCTTTCTTCTATGCTTTCCTGGTACCAGGTCTAGTACCCATGCACAAAACTCTTGGTTTAGAGTATACACAGCATAAATCCCACTTAGGCTGACACCATCTATCATCAAGGCACAGGCCAAGAAGCATACAAAAACCAGGAGCAGTTTCAAAATTCACAAGTAGCATTTATTTTTTGCTAATAACAGTAAAATAAAAAAATAACATTTGTTCAGTATAACTATTTACAAAGGCAGTACATAGAAAACAGTCCTCCTTCTGAGTGTTTCTTCTAAGTTTCAAATCTCAGTCTCTCTCTCTCTCTCTTTTGCAAAACATTGCTGCTCTTTTTATAACAGGTCTTTGCAGGGAGCCCATTAAGGGGATAGTGGTTTTTTTTTTTCAGAGAAAGTTCTTGTCAGTTTCCAAAGTTCTTGCAGGTGCAGCAAAAAGAACATAATTGCAATCATTTCAACAGTATAACTATATACAGTTTTAAACAAAGGGATCCCAGTTTCACATACAGTTTCACACAGAGATTCACATATATTTTTATACCCGCAGATATGCGGGGGCGGGGGGGAGAAAAGACAGAAATAGCAAGAGAAGGCAGAGAGATAGAGAGAGAGAGAGGTGGAGAATTGCAACACCGTCAGCAACATCAGTTCCTAGGTCTCACAAGAAAATTTGTTTGCACAACCAGACAGAGAGGAGACAGAAAAGGAGGGGATAGCATGGACCCTTACCACTCTGATTGCCTCTCTTGACTTAGCAGTGTAGTCCACCCTGTCCTCCTCCTTCTGAGTATGCTTGTACTTTCTAAAGCCCCACTGCTTTTGCCACCTCCTTGCCAAACCAGCTGTTTTTTTTTCTACCTTAGCTTTCTTACTTTTGTTTTTGGTACCCTCATTAGTGGTCTCCATCAATCCTTCTATATTATGGCCCATTTCTGTCCCACATCCATCCCCGCTCTGATCCCAGCAAGGTGTCTTTGCAGAATTTCTCTCATCCTACCAAAATTAGCAAAGTCCAAGATCCTCGTCTTGGTACTTACCATCCCTCTACACAGGTCCAGGGCTACCAGGTAGGGGTTACTAATTATAAAAACTCCAAAACATTATTTACATCAATTTCTAATACTATGTAGAGTATAAATAGATACTTATTGGAAGAGAGTTACTCTAGGGAACCTCACTGAAGCTTACTGATATAGCCCTTTATGCAAGTGTATTAGACCAGAAATGGTTTTAGAAGCCAATTTTTATTCAGTCCATCTGAATTTAGGGAGTTAAGTATGAAAATCCAAAAAGTTTATCTTTGTAGCAACCACTGTAGTCTATTGCCCCCCCCCACTGACCTTCAGACATTCAAGAGCCATAAATGTGAACATTTTCAATTCACTGTTATGAAAGTCTCTGAAATGATTACTATAAGAGCTGTTGCTGTGTGGGATTTTTTATGTCCCTTGCATGCTCTTGGATGCATTTACGCAAAGGCCTGATAGTCCTGCCAACATATGTTTTACAGCAGGTGGACCAAATATTGTATACTACAAATCAAGAACTACAGTTGAGAAATTCCCTATTGCTGACATTTTTTTGGAAATATGTGGCAGGTTGAAGAAGGCTGATTGATGGCAGAATGTGAATATGTTGCACTTTCCCCATTTAAACATCCCCCATGGGCATGGTGGAAGCCAAGTTAAATGAGGTTGTGAGGAAACTGTTTTCCTGAATTGTCTGTATAAAAGTCAGTCTCTTATATTTGCCCAGCTACTCTGGGTGATTTCACAAATGCCTCAGATATGTTTGCTTCATTTTGAGCAATGGGCTACAGCTGCTTAACAATGGTCCCTACTTTTACACTGAGACTAGTGAAATCCATGACAAAGCAAATACATAGGGACGGGCTATGTTTCTCATATTTAGATTTTGGTGTAATAATTTTCATTTCGCCAGTCTAGCTTTACATAGGGCCTCATCCAGTGCAGTCTTGACATATTCCCTCTCCACAGATCTATTGTATGTATAGTGGCTCTGCCTCTATCTCAAAATAATGTTCATTTAGATCAGTTGTGCCTAAGCCTTAGAAACTCATACATAAGTTAGGTATTTGTGGTAGTGAGTTTCCTGAAATTTCTTGTAGAGGTCTTCTTACTTTCATTAGTGCTAAGAACCACATCTGAAAAATGTAATGTTTTGGGGCTAATGGTATACTGGAACCTTAGGTTAAGTGTATTGTCATTTAATCAACGCATACATTTGTTAGCTGCTGATTCTGAGCCATTCCATACACAGACCACATCATTGATATAACAAAGCCAGTATTTGATGTAGACTGTGTGTGGATTGTTGTTCACATCAGATACCATCATTTTCTAATGTAGACCAATAAGTCAAAGTGCCGGCATTACATGAAAAGTTACTTTGTTCCTTTTGTGTGCTGTAATTTGTCACTGGACAAGTTTCACAATATAACTTACTGACATAGTTGTTCTTTCTTTTCTCATGGCTTATGTGCTGGTTTCTTGTTTGAGGTTTGAAATAAATAATGAGCAGTCATCCACCCTCTGGCACCCTATCACCCTCTTCCCCACTGTCATCACCCAAAGTATATGCTGATTCAACTGACTGGAATGAGTAAAGTGGTTTATTTATTTGTTTATTTATTTACGAGATTTACCAGGAAGGCATACTGAGCTAAGAGCTCGATTCCAGTTGCAACCTGGGGGCCGGGACCCAATTACATTCATAAAATATATACATATGCAGTACATTTTGGGAGAGCCAAGGCTTACCTATAAGCATTTGGATAGTTGATTACAGACAGGGGGTAGATACATACAGTGTAAAGAATGAGAGGGTAATATACATTACATATACATTTATAGTACAACAAGCATAGTAGTAAATTGTTAGTTATAACAGGAGCAGCTGGAGGAGGAATAGGCTCTAAGTAGAAGGTTGCGATGGTAGGGGTTCTGTGCATTTCTTATGGGGGCCAGCAGGGCATTCCAAATCTGTGGGATTCAGTAGTTAAAGGTGGCCTGGCCTTTGGTTGTGTGCATAAATGGGACATGTAGTAGTCTGGGGTCCATGTTCCTGAGGGAGTACGCAGGTGGGGATTGTTGGGAGAGGGTAGAGGCCAGATATGGGGGGAGGGAGAAGGACCAGAATTTGGCGGCGAACCTAGACAGTTTATTTGTCTGTGATCATGGAGGGACAGCAGGGTTGGGTTAAGGAGCAGTATAGGTTGCAATGGTGTGTGGATTGCGGGCAGTCTAGAATGAAATGGTAGAAGGAGTGGAACAGGGTGTCTAGGCTGGCCAGAGTGGATGTGGGGGCAATGGAGTAAACTGTGTCACCATAGTTGAGTACAGGAAGAATCATTTTTTGGACAATGGAGTGCCTAGTTGGTGTGGGGAGGCAGTTTTTGTTACTGAATAGTACACCAAGTTTGGGGAGTAGCCTCTTGTGTAGGGAGTCGATGTGTGAGGTGAAATCTAGGTGCTGATCTAGCCAGATGCCTAGATATCTGAAGCTAGTGCAATTGTCCAGAGGAGTCCCATCCAAGGTTTTGAAAGGAGGGCTGGGGGCTTGGTGGAAGAGTCTTTGTTGGGAGCCAAATGTTTGTGATACATTTTTTTTAGGGTTTAGGAATAGCTGGTTTGTCCTGAACCAGCTCTGGATGGCATAGAAATCCTCCTGGAGGAGGGTTGCTATGCTTTGTGTGGTGGGACTAGAGGCATACATGACAGTGTCGTCCACATACATTTGGATGGATGAATGGGAGCATGCTGATGGGAGGTCATTTACAAAAATGGAGAAAAGTAGTGGACCTAGGACAGATCCTTGGGGGACTCCGGCAGTGACTAGCAGGGGGTTTGAGGTGTGAGAGGCCAGTTTGACTGTTTGTTTCCTGCCCACTAGGTAGTCATGGAACCACTCGGTGGCTGGATTCAAGAGCCCTGCTTCAGTGAGTTTAGAGAGGAGTAGGGAGTGTGAGATGGTATCAAAGGCCTTGGCTAGGTCTATAAAGATGGCCGAGGTGACATGTCCTTTGTCCATGCCAGTGAGAATGTCACCAGTGACATGTAGCAGGGAGGTGGTGGTGGAGTGGGATTTATGGAAGCCAGACTGGAACGGAGGGAAGAAGGAGGAGGCATCCAGGTACAGGGTGAGCTGGGACATGACTAGATGTTCCTGTATTTTGGCAAGGATAGGGAGTAGGGAGATGGGTCTATAATTTTCTGGGGAGGAGGGGTCACCACTTTTTGGCAGGGGTATAATGGTAGCAATCTTCCAGGCTGTTGGTAGCTTACCCAGAGAGAAAGAGAGGTTGAAAAGGGCTGCAAGAGGGGCGGCTATGGCTGGGGCAGACAAAAAAAGCATCTTGGCATCCAGGGACGTAGGGCATTTGCCTTTGTTTGGGTTCAGGGCCCATAGGGAGTGGAAGACTTCTGCTTGGGATACTGGGCGGAATGAGAATGGTAGGACTGGGGGGGCAGGTTTTGGGGGCATGTGGTGGGGGGGGACCAGAGGGAGTATATATGGGAGGGACTATAGGAGCTTGTCAGCGAGCTGGAGAAATGCTTATTAAAGGCTTCAGCTATGCAGGTGGGGTCGGAGATGAGGGAGCGCTGAGCTGATACTGTAGGGGTTGGGGGTAGAGTGGGGGGGGAGAGCAGGGATTTGAGTGATTTCCAGAAATCAGTCAGGTGGTTAATGTTTTTGATAAAAGCTGATAGGAAATAAGTCTTTTTGGCTTGGCAGATGGTGTTTGTGCATGCGTTTCAGTGGGTTCTATATGTGGTGAGGGAAACCTGTGTTCCCGTTTTCTTGTATGTTTTCCAGACATGGTGCCTGGTGTGGCATTTTCTGATTATGTCAGCTGAGATTCAGAGGAGACATGCTCCTCTAACTCTTTTTGTTCGTAGGGGGGCGTGTTTGTCCCAGACTTTGAGGAAACAGGTTTTGAACCCCTCAAAAGCTGTGTCAACGGAGGGTGCCTCGGGTATGAAAGACCAGTTTTCTCATCCTAGGTCTGACAGGAGAGATGCTAAGATGAGGGAGTTATAGGACCTGGTGTGCAGTGTCTTGGGGGGGGGGCAGTGGGGCTATGCACCTTCCTAATCAGGAAGATCATGTGATAATCACTTATAGAATTGGGTAGTAGGCCTGCGCTTAGAATCCTGTGGGGGTGGGAGGTGAGAGCCCAATCTAGTAAAGAGTGGTTTTGTGTCTTGTGATTGAGTCTGGTGGGATCAGCAATGAGTTGGGTTAGGTTCAGAGCCTTAATTTTGGTCTTCAAGTGGGCTTTATCTGTACCTAGCTAGTTTGTGTTAAAATCACCAGTGGCGTGGAGCTCTTCCCCGACCGCTAGGGATTGTAGGGTGATTAGGTGGGAAAGGATATCGTCGGGGGATGTACAGTGGGGGCAGTACTAGCCTGCCACGTATACGGGGGTGGAACAGGGGAGAGAGAGAGTTTGATGAGTATAGTGTTTATGTTGGCAGGGGTTGAGGGGATACAGTATCCACTATTGTGAACTGACGACTATTGGTAATATACATTGCCGTGCCACCACCTCGCTTTTTGCCTGGCTGGTCATGTCTGAGTTGGGTGCCATACAGTGGTTGGGGGGGTGCTCATCAATTATTTGACTGGGTTGGGTGTTGTGGTGGTGGTGGGATGTACTGCACTGAGTTGCAATGCTATTACCTGGGTTGTGCATTTCTATTCATTTGAATGGTATCAGGACATTACTGACTCATTTATCGGTTCCACACTTGTGTGTTTGTTCTGTTCACTCACTCATGATGGTTAGTGTTTTGGTTCTGTACACTGCATGCTTCCTGCACAGACACTGTTCTTCATCTTGGCCTTTTAACATCATTATGCATTTTCTTCTGTACTTCATTGTGCTCTCTGTGCTTTGGATGTCATTTGGTGCTGTGGAGCTACATAATACATTTCAGCACTTGGTTTTGTGCTTTACTATACTTTTGCACTTTGAGTGTGTTTTGGAGCTTTGGAGCTATATTGATCAATGTTTACATTTGTGCAATCACACCATGCATTGTGCTAATGTCCATTATGTCAATGATTGATTATGGGCTGGTCATGTATGGTGTATGGGGCTGCACCCAACACTGTGCCCAAGCATATAGTCACAGCCTTCAACAAGGCATGTAGACTAACACTAGGAGCAGATAACCTAATGCACTCTTGTACTTTCTACAGACAAACTAAGTGGCACAACCTGAAGAACAGGATAAAGTATCAAGCATGCCTCCTTGGAAAAAAGCACTATTTGGCCTAACACCACCCTGCATAGTTGATACTCTTCAAGCTACCAGATGCAGCTATGATATAAGTGGCAAGACAGGATCCCAGCTTGTTGTCCCTTTCAGAAGAACCACTCTTGGCCAATGCTCTTTCACCTACAGGCCCCCTCTCTTTAGTTGAATGACATCCCTGCTGAAATAAATAACATTGCAAATCTGCTACCTTTCAAACCTGAATTAAAATGACACCTTGTCTTTTGGGAAACCTGTGCCTGTAGGAAGGTGACCTGACCAACCCACTCACCAGCTCTTCCTGCCTACCACTGATGCACTTCTGCCATTGGTGCTACTGGAAGGATGCCTCTGCTAGCCCCCTGTCAACTCAATCCCTTACAACATACCACCTTTCCCCTTTCACCCTTCCTCCTTTCCTCTCCCCCCCTCTCTTGTACACCGCCCTTCAGGTTTCTTCTCCTCTCTATTATCTAGCAATTACCCACCCCTCCTCCTCCAAGACTTCCACTTGTAACCCCTGTCTGTCCACTGTCACCTTATTTTCCTGATACAGACTGAATGACAATCCCTATCTACCCTGGATGCTCTTTGAAAATTATCTGATTTTTCCCCCCCTCTCCTGGGAGAATTTTGTATCTACCTCATACTGTTATTGACACTGTCATTATTGTTTAAGGTTAAACTCTGTTTGTTCATGTTCCTTGACATGGAACCTTTATAAATGAGCATCTTGCTCAAAGGTTGTTTCTGAAGAAATAAATAATAAAACAAATAAAATAATGTAGCTCTGCCTTTGGGCATGCACAATTTCAATGCTCTAAGATACATAACACAGATCATAGATTCTGAATATGAGGTCTATAGTTTCCAAGGTTTACTAGGTTTAGTACTGTTGTAGTTTAACAAATAAACTAAAACTCCCTAACAACTGACTTTTACCACCAACTATAAAGAAAAGAACTATAGCCTCTCTTTAGAAACCCTTTAAATTTTGCAGTGGATCTCATTTCAGTCATCCGTTTTGGGTTTGAAAAGCAAAGCACAAACAGGCTTATGTGCTATAGCAGGCTACGTATATGTAACAGGTATGTACCTGGTCCGCACCCCCAGACAGGTGCATATGGCTTGCCATTCACCATTTTCAGCCACCTGTCTGTGGCCCCATCCTGCCAACATGGAGAAGCATGGTGGGAAGAGGGGGCAGGGTGAAGTGGGGGAGGTAGACACTGGCAGGCATAGTCAGATGACCGCCCTGATGTCAGACTGCTCCTTACAGAGTGTGGAACATGGTGGGTCCCTTTGTTCCTTAAAGGGTTAGAATCTGGGGCATTTGCCCTGAAGG
The DNA here is from genome assembly GCA_016271365.2 of Neoceratodus forsteri. Lineage (NCBI taxonomy): Eukaryota > Metazoa > Chordata > Ceratodontiformes > Ceratodontidae > Neoceratodus > Neoceratodus forsteri. The sequence continues at coordinate 494,425,954 of CM028135.1, read as the reverse complement.
TCTGCCCCAGCCCTCACTGCAGGTCCATAGGGCTGTGGTGGCTTGGCAGAGGGATTGCTCCCCTTGTCGTGGATGGCTGCTGTGGGCCAAAGGAGGCATGTGCCAGCTATGGCAGGCTCTCTGACTGTGTAGCCTGTGCACCCCTCATCTAGCACGCCATGCCTTGTTGCACTGCGGGAAGTATAGCATCAATCCCTGTCACTCCCCTAGTCAATCTGCACACACTAGGGATCCTGTGCCCAAGAGGTGCAGGCCCCTTTGGTGAATGCCATGGGGGTCATCCAGACCCATGATGCATGGCAGTAAATCTTAGGGGAATCTACATGCACATCAGCTTCATGCATACACCTCAATATGCCTAGCACCTTTTAAAAACACCCTAACTTTTATTTTATTATTTTGATTCTAGTACGTGACAAGATAGATAAGTACTGTAAAGATCAACATAGTCAAAATGAAATATAATGTAGGCACAAGAATTTGAATAAATATTAAAACATCACAGCCATGACATGGTGTAAAATATAATGAGATAGGGTCATCCCCTGTGTGCATTGTGAGGCATGAGGCAACACTGAGTGCCTTCAACCTCACAAGAAGTTACAGTATTCAATAATATAGCACACCCTGAAGTATATGATTTTGATTATAACATTATCCCAAAGTGTTTGCAAATGGCTATCCTAGTAAATAGTTTTGAACTGGGATGATATATTGAGATATCATCACATATCAAACACTGCTTCAGGCAATCAGCTTTCAGGATTTGTTCTATCCAATTTAAAATCCTAAATATGTATTTTATTTATATTTTAACAAGATATGATCACTACAGGCCAAACCTGTTTTCAGGATTGTCCTGTATGGTGCACAAAGTTGCAGAATACACAGAATCAAAACAAATGAAAATACATAAACAACATTACAAGCATATATTCGAGTGCAGTTACATTTAAAATAACACCACTTACAGTAAATAGGGCTTCTTTAAAATGTTGATTCATGGGTAAGTTTCGTAAGTGAATCAGTATAATATTCCAGGAAGATGTAGCCCTATAACAAAAGTACATCCTGGCATAATACAGTTTAGCTCACAGTGCAACCAACCCCCTTCTGGCCACTTCTCTCAATGAGTAGCTGGTGTTTTGGGAAGGTAAATTATTTGATCTTACTTCGAGACACAGCTCTTGCAGCAGGTTACACCATTAGGACTGAAGCCGCCAGGCGCAAGGACCCCACGGAAAAATTCTAGCTAGCTAACTACAGCAGGACCGTCGACGCCGGTCCTGCCTCCGACGGCCAGGCGGCACAAAAGGGGCGGTCCCACCAGATTCCCCAGTTCTTTTTCTCATTGGCCGACTTAGCTACCTGACCTTCACAGCCACTAGCGCCACACGCGTGAATAGTTCTTTTCGGCGAAATTTTCGAAAATCTTCAGAATCCTCTTCAAGCAAGATCTTGATGTCATCACCAACTTCAGGCCATCCTTCAAGTGCGCTTGTGAAAGCAGATCCCGCTCAAGGACCCCACACGGCCTGCGCCCGGTGCCTAGCCCAGACCACGATACCCGGGCCTGTCCTTCTGCCAAGGGTTCAATAGCCGTGACCGGATCCGGCGCAGAGGGCTTTGCAGGAGTTTCTTCTGGAGGAACAACTGAAGACCATGTCCTCCAAGGGGAAAGCTCCAGGGTCCACAAGCACGCTGGAGAAGAGAAGGAGAAGGCCCCTTCCAGGTCCCCTTCTAGGGTTCGAGTCCCGTGAGCCTGCCCGAAATCTTCCGCTGCAATCAAGAAACCTTCATCTCAGGAGAAACCGCCAGGCCTTCCTCCCTTCCAGGGCCTTGGCGAAGTCCGGGGAACGACACCATCACCACCGCAAGTCGGGTTCCCGCTCCTCGGTACCCGACGTCAGGTCTTCGTCGGTGCCTCCACGCAAGACGTTGGAGCTCACACCTTTAAAAAGGCCTGTAGCCCAGACGCCGGCTCGACAGCCGTCAGCCGTGCACCCTTCTTCCCTGGACCCGCTGTCGGCCCGACGACCGACACCGGCCATTACATCCCAGCGGACGCCGGTAGGGGGACTGACGCCCATCCCTCCTGAAAAGAAGAAGGCCCTGTTGCCTCCGACCGACATCGGTCAGGAGCCTCTATCGGAGGAGGACCTAGAGCAGCCCGAGGACCAGACGGGCGACCCCGGTCCCGTAGGTACTCCCAGGGATCCCTCGCCATTACCAGAGCCCCCTGTGGAGCCGACGCCGGGACCCGACGACCGCCCACCGGCACCCGGGCCGTCGTCGGCCTCTCTAGTGGAGGTGAAAGATCTGTTCACCTACTGGTGGGATACCATTAAAAAAGACATGGTTTCCTCCTCCTCCTACCTCCTCCTCCTCCTCCTCCTCCTACTCCGGTTCCTGCCCCCTCGCCATCGGGTCGGCAGGACGTGTTCCTCCCCGGGAGCTAGAACTCCTCCCAGGGGAGACCTGATAAACGGAGACCTGTCGAAATCCTCTGCTGGATCACCCAGCCCCAAGAGATCCAGGAGACGCCGACGCTCGCTTCAACGGAGGACACGGGATCAGACTACTCCACCTCTAGATCCCCATCTCCACTCTCCATCCCTTCTCCGACCCACGTGAGATGCCTAGATCTCCTCCGGATGATCCTCGCTCCTTGATATTATGAGACATATACAAGAGAACATGGGATGGGATGCTGAAGACTTAGACCCGAAAGAGTGCGACTCGCAAATATCTTCGCCAAAAGGACCCTCAAGCCTGTGGTGGTACCACCCTTGGTTGACACTTTGTGACATCACCAAGGCCTGCGTGGAAGCGCCCACACTCGCCTCCCAGCGAGACCGAAGAAAGCTGATCGCTAGAAGGCTCCTATGACGACCAGTACTTGACGCAGCATCCTCAGGCCGATTCTTCTGGTCATCACAGCCTCACATGACCGGTCACAGAGGCCACAACATTTGAGCACCTGCCACCGGACCCAGAGTCCAAGCAACTGGACGATTGGGTAGGTACACGATGCTTCCGCACCTGCGCCATCAGATCCCTGAACTATTTAACCCACATGGTTCAGTTCCAGAACGCTTTGTGGAACAGGGTCTGAAGCGGTGAAAAGATGCCTGGAGCAGAGCAGAAGGAGGAGATGCTTCAGCCTCCGCACGGGTTCAGATGTGGGGACCTGGTGCTAAGAGCCGCAGATGACTCATGACTCATCGGCCCGAGCAGCAGCTTCTGGCGTTTGCCTCCGAGACACTCTTGGCTGCGCTCTGTTTTACCTCGACGTCCAAAAGAACATCTTGGACGCCTTTTGAGGGAGAAGTATTGTTTGGTAATCCTACAGAAAAGATCCTTACCAAACTCCAAGAGGCCGGGAAGGCGGTAAGGTCGGTTCAGGCCATGTACCGACCTAAGCTTGGTTCCTTTCGTAGGAACCAAAGCCGTTTTCATGTGCGGACGCAGAGGCAACAGACCCACTCCGCTGCACCTCAGAGGGGCTCTGGTTTCAGAGAGCCCAGGCAAACACCGCCAGCCAAGGCCAGCATTCTCCTAGGCAGGCCCAGCCAGCGGGTCCATCTGCCGCCACAGCCTGACTCCTTGCCGCCCCCGCCTCAGGATCAACAGGAGTTTATAGTCGGGGTCGCATTGCGAACTTCCTGCCGGGATGGCAGGCCATTACCACCGAAGGTGGGTTCTTCAGTTGGTCAGTCTAGGCCACTTTATAGAATTCCGCAGAAAGCCACCCCGGAGGCCTTTGCTCTCCGGTATCAGGGTCAGCACAAAGCCTTGATCTGGCAAGAAGTACTCGCGCTACTATGAAAGGGAGCGATAGAGTACGTCCCAGAGAACCAGAGAGGACTAGGATACTATTCCCACTTCTTCCTGGTTCCCAAGAAAACAGGGGACCTCCGTCCAATCTTGGACCTCAGCGACCTCAATGTGTCGGTCACTTACAAGAGATTCCGCATGGTGACCCTTCCAGGTCTTATCCCCATGCTCAAACAGGACGCCTTTTTAGCGTCTCTAGACATGCAGGATGCCTACCTGCAGATCCCTATGGCTCAGGCGCACAGGAGGTTCCTGCGCTTCGAGTTTCTCGACCACCACCTTCAGTTCGAGCCCTTCCTTTCCGGACTGTCTTCCGCACCGAGGGTCTTTACCAAGTGCATGGCAGTCGTGGCAGCTGCCTCTGAGGAGACAGGGCCACTACGTGTCTCTGCACCTGGACGACTGGCTTCTCATGGCCGCCTCCAGAGAGACGTTGCTTCTGCAATCAAGAGCACCCAGGATCTGTTCCGATCCCTGGGCATCCTCATAAATTACGAGAAGTCTCTCCTGGTACCGCCGCAGAAACTGCAGTTCATAGGAGCAGTTCTGGACACTGTTCAGGGAAGAGCCTTTCTTCCGGCCGACAGAGCGGAGCCGATCAGATCCCTCATAAGGGACCCATCACTAAGCAAGGTTGTACCTGCCAGGTCGGTCCTTTGCTTGCTCGGACACATGGCTGCGGCCATTCCTACTGTCCTTTCGCAAGACTCCACATGCATTACTCAGTGGATGCTCAAAGTGCAATGGGACCAAAGGCAAGACCACTTGCAGCATCCGGTCAGACTCACGAATTCAGTGATTCAAGACTGGCAGTGGTGGCTAGCCCCAGGGTCGCCTCATCAGGCGTCCCTGCTCATTGCGCCATCCCCGAGGTCACCCTCACCACAGACACTTCCGGTCTTGGGTGGGGGCACACCTGGATGGGGTAAAGTCCCAGGGACGTGGACCCAGATGGAAGCTCACCTCCATCAACGTGCTGGAAATGAGAGCGGTCCTCTATGCCCTGCAGGCCTTTCAGTCAGTTATCCCACCGTACTCTTCTACTCAGACAGACAACACGGGCGGTGATGTATTACCTCAACAAACAAGGAGGCGCACCTCTTACTCCCTTTGAGGGAGGCCATGAGAGTGTGGGATTTGAACCGACACGGCGCCGATCCATCACTGTGCACGCTCCCGGAGGGACAACACGGGTGAAGACGGCCTGAGTCGCTCTCAGGCCAGAGTCCACAAATGGGAACCCTTCAAGAGGTAGCAGAGGATCTGTTTCTTCGATGGGGAACTCCAGATCTAGACTTGTTCGCCTCCCCATCCAACGCAAAACTGCCCAATTTTGCTCGCTAGATCCAGGGCCTGGTGTTTTCTGGCGAGACGTTGCTATCCCTCTCCTGGGCCAACAGATTCCTCTACGCTTTCCCTCCTTTCCTGCTGATCCAGAGAGTTCTTCTCAAACCGCGAGGAGCACGCAATATTGATCCTAGTGGCCCCATTTTGGCCCAGACAGATTTGTTCCCTTGTTGATTCAACTATCTCGAACCCCGCCTCCCGCTGCCACTCAGCTCCCACTTACTGTCTCAGGAGAAGGGTTCACTTGTCCACCCAGACCTACGCTCCTTGAACCTGCATGCTTGGCTCCTAGAGACATAGCTATTTTGCATCACGGGTCTCGCAAGAGGTTGCAGAAGTCCTTTTCTGCAGCCAGAAAGCCAAGCAACGCATGCGACGACGCCATGAAATGGTGTCGTTGTGTATGGTCGCAGCACGTGACCTTTCCCTTTAGGTTGTCCTGTGGGAGTAATATTAGAATATTTGCTCTCCTCTTTCATTCGGGTCTAGCCTACTCCTCTATTAAAGTGCACCTCTGTGCCATTTCGCTTACCACCTCCCGTGGGAAATCGTACAGTGGCTCAGGTGGACGCCTCGGAATTTCTTAGGGAGTGTTGCACCTAGGCCTCCTATTAGAGACCCTGTGCCTCCATGGGATTTGCTTTTGTCCTTGAACAGCCCACGCTCCCTTTGAACCTGCCGGATTGCGTAGCTACGCTTTTCGTCGTGGAAAACGTTGTTTTAGTTGCTGTTACCGGCAAGAAGAATTTCTGAACTCACGCCTCATGTGCAAAGAGCCTTATTTAGTTTTCCACCGGGACAGAGTATCCCTGAGGACGAACCCTAAATTCTTGCCTAAGGTGGTTTCTTCACCACTCTGAACCAGGATACTGACCTTCCGGTCTACTTCCGAACTACTCTAATAGAGGAGAGGTTCTGCTCCATACCCTGGATGTTCACCGCAGCCTGAGGTTTACCTCAACAGAACTCAGTCCTTTCGTAGTTCTGAGCAGCTTTTCATTTCCTTCTCTGAGAGAATGATGGGCCAATCAGTATCCAAACAGTCCCTTTCTCGCTGGCTTGTCCAGTGTATTTTCACTGTTATGGTATCAAACAAAAGCCCTCCCGGTTCAGTCCGGAGTCATTCCACTAGAGGGTGGCTACTTCTTTGCAGCCAAAAATGTTTCCACTTCTGCTATATGCGCTGCAGCCACTTGGAGTTCTGTGCATACCTTTATCAGGCATTATAGCTTGGACACGCCTCTCGGCAAGGGCTGGTTTTGGTTTGGCTGTACTTCAGGGTCTCCTGTCCTAGGTTCAGGACCTGGTTTTATCCTTTAATTTCCTCCTCCCGGATTTTCTGACAGCTTGCATTGCGGAATCAGTCTATCGAGAGCCTGCTGCAAGAGCTGTGTCTCAAGTAAGATAGTACAGTTACGTAAGAACTTACCGTAACAGTAGATCTTCAGAACAGCCTTGCAGCAGGTACCTTCCGCCCACCTTCCCCTTGAGGAAGCATGGCTCAGTCTTTCTGAGCAGGAATTGTTATCTTTCTGTCTTCTGACGGTGAATCCTAGGTCTCCCATTTTGATGTCAGCCTGCGGCAAGAAGTCTCCGACTGGAGAACTGGGGAATCTGGGCGGACCGCTCTTTTGTACCACGCATTGACGCCTGAGGCGGGACCGACGTCAAGTGCGGTCCCCGCTGTAGTTAGCTAGCTAGAATTTTTCCGTGGGGTCCTGGCGCCTGGCGGCTTCAGTCCTAATGGTGTAACCTGCTGCAAGAGCTGTTCTCGAAGATCTACTGTTACGGTAAGTTCTTACGTAACTGTACTTTATATAGCTAGGGGCCAAACCCATTGTACACTTGAAGAGGAAGCAAAACCAAACCCGTTCACTTCTTATTTCCAGAGATGCCCAATTAAAATCCAATAGTAAGGAGCAATGATGATTGAGTCTGGGGGGACTTGTAATGCAAAAGACAAATCTAGCTACTTTGTAGCGCACTGTATACAATAATACTTCAACAACTTGGTCTTATTGCCTATTAAATAAATCAAACTGCCATAAATGAACTGCATTATGGTTCCAGCAAACAGTATTGATACAGACCAGGAACTCAATCAGAACAACAAGCAACTCATTCTATAAATTATTAGTTATATTCCTTTATAAAGTGCTTGCCAAAAAAGCCGCAGAATGAGCACTACTTGGGAGGTCATTCTATAATGTATAGCAGCAACAGAAAAAATTTATAGTGTATGGTGACGGATTGTTATGCATGGAAATTGGAGGCTTTCAAAATGTTGTTGTACCACAGTTCAAAAGTTCATGGAATGTAATTGTACCCTAATGTGGTATAACAACATTTTGAAAACCTCTAGAGGCTCCTCACACCACAGAAATGATAGGATCAAACAGATAAACATTCAAGGTGGTGGCAGCAGAAGCACCCTAAACCATGACTCAGGATCAACCAGCTATGTGCACACATATTAAAAATAAATGGCAGGATTAACCAGATATTAAAAATAACTTACAAAATAAAAAACAAACATCCTGCAGCCGGTGTCTCGTTAAGCGAGGAATAAGGATGCCATTTTTATTTATTTGAAAATCCCTCCCACACTCATTGGCAACCTATAGAAGGCTGCACCACAGACGTAGGCATGTGTGGTCCTTAGCAACCACACATCTCACCCTAGTAACCAGCCCTAAATACTGGAAATGAACAAGCTATGTTTTCTATTTAAAAAAAGTCCTAAAACTGTATTTTATTTACTTAGGAGGGGACCACACACTATACAAAATAGTGGATGGGCAGCTCTAAGCCCAACCAGTGTGTTGTGCCGCCTAGGCGTTCTGATTCCCATGGACCTCTCAAGCTTCAATCTTGAGGTCAGAGGGAATCAGAACCCCTTTGTGGCACAACACACTGTTATAAAATGGCAGAGTCCAATGGACTAATCTGATTGGTAATTTGTAGTGCAATATGAGACAATATCGCACTATAAATAACTAGTCTCAATAAAACAGCTGGAGAACAGAACCTGGTGGCTCATTTTTTTCCACCACCATTGTTTTCCCCCGCTTATGTATCAACTACAATAGTTTAATGTATTACTGTAGCAGGCAGGCAAGTGACAGTGCTCTACTCTTTATATTTTTGTAATAGTGACCCCGCCCCTGAAGCAACTCAAAAAAAAAATCCTGCTTGTTTTTTTTTTATGTTAACCGAAGTTGCAGCCAGTAGCCCACTACTCTTGGAGCAAGCATGTCCTTTAGCAGCCACCGTAAAGAGCATTTTTGTGCTCCATGGTTTCAAACCACTACCTTGTGCTCTATGGTGGCAACCACACTCCATGTTCCCTTTCACTGTAATGGCTTCCTGGTTCGTGCATGCTCTTCCTCATCACTTTTTATCCTTCTGTGGCATCTTCTCTGGAAACCCTAGCTTGTACACAGAACTTCACAAGCTCATCCTTGTGGCGGTAGGCAGTGTTGTCCAAAGAGTTGCCTGTGGTCTGTGAGCCACATTGAGGATCTTTTCCATGGCGATCGGTGAGTGAGTCCGTTAGTCACTCTGAGTCCCACAGATAAAGGTTTGCCTAATGAACGCTGTCTGCAGTGCAGGGAAGGGCACAGGTGACAGTTGCAGATAAAGCATAAATATTCTATAGTTACAGATAAGTTGCCCACATCTCAGGGCCATCTTATGCATGCCATAGACTATTAGCAAGCAATGCGAATCTCAAATTAGTTTATTAGAAGGTATTCTGTATGGCTGGTCTCTTTGGACAGCTTGCTCTGCACAGAGTCAGAGTCAGAGTCTCCAGGGACACTGTACTGTTTGTATTGTACATTAAAGGTAATAGCAGTGTGCCAACAACTGCCTTTCAAGTGTACTGCTGGCTGGACATTTGATGGGACAGCAGTAGGGTGTCAGCAAGCTGCTAGAGTGGGCAGAGAGGCATACACTGTACAACATTAAGTAAAATAAAACCACAACTACTGAATCACAGTAAATATAATCAGTATTACTATAATTATTATTGTTATTATTATCATTACTATTAGTAATTTAATCACTACTTTAATCTAGCACCAGTAGGCGGAAGGACTACTTTATGTTAAAATCACACTTTCATTTACATTTTTGCTTATTTAAAAATGTGTTTCCAAAAAAAAAACTGCTTCTAAAAATAAAGGACCATTTTATAAGTGCAACAAGACACTCCAGGGCTGTGCATTATGGTGTGGTAAACGCACTCCTAGGGCAACTTTGGGAAAATGGGGAGATACTTGAAAGAGGCATTAAGGGGAATGGGACAGGAATCAGGGGTTGAGGAACAGTGGGCAGTATTTAAAATGGGGATTATAAGAACAACAGAATTATGCATTAAGCAGGTTAGCAAGAAGAAAAGGAAGAGGAGACCATTATGGTTTTCCAAAGAGGTAGCAAAGAAAGTGAAAGCCAAAAAGATTGCATTCAGGCAATACAAAAGACACAGGCAGAAGTGGATAGGGAGAAGTACCAGGAGAAACAAAGGAGGCAGGAAGTCAGTAAGGAAGCCAAAGCTCAGACAGAAGAACACATTGCAAAATCAGTGGGTAAAGGGGACAAACCTTTACAGGTACATAAGGAAAAAAGAAAGACAAAGGGAGGGATAGTGAGACTGAAGGGGAGGATGGGAGCCACGTGGAGGATGACAACAGTAAAGCTGATATATTGAACAGGTATTTCTGCTCAGTCTTTACTGAGGAAGAGGGGTAATGGGTCTGAAGGAGTACAAGGGGTGAGAATGGTGCAGAAATGGACACAAGTCCCTTTACCGAGAAAGGGTCCTGAAGGAACTGGAAGAAATAAGAGTTGATAAAGCAATGGGGCCAGATGGGGTGCACCCAGGGTCCTTAAAGAACTAAGAGAGGTGGTGGCTGAACCTCTGGCTCTCCTGTTTAGCCAATCACTGGAAACAGGGAGGTACCCAAAGACTGGAAGACAGCAGATGTAGTCCCTTATACAAAAGTGGGAACAAAGAGGAAGCAGGGAACTACAGACCAGTCAGCCTCACCTTGGTAGTGGGAAAGATCATGGAAGCACTACTGAAGGAGAGATTGGTGGAACATCTGGTTGTCAATGGACTACAGGACCCAAGGCAGCATGGTTTCACCAGGGGGAGGTCATGTCAGACCAACCTCATTGAATTTTTTGACTGGGTGACTAGGGAGGTGGATCAGGGGATGGCAGTGGACATGGCCTATCTGGACTTCAGCAAGGCCTTTGACACTGTGCCACATAGAAGACTATTACACAAACTGGGAATATGGGTGTGGGCAGGACAGTAGTGTGGTGGGTAGGCAACTGGCTGGGTGGCAGGACACAGAGGGTGGTGGTAAATGGCTGTCACCCACAGAGGGAAGAGTGACCAGTGGGTACCACAGGGATTCAGTGCTGGGACCGGTCCTATTCAACATCTTCATCAGTGACATTGCAGGATCTAGAAGGCAGAATTTCACTGTTCGCTGATGACACAAAGCTCTGTAACAGAGTAGACACACCAGCGGGTGTAGACAGAATGAGAAGGACCTGCAGAAACTTGAAGAATGGTCAGGGTTTGTCAGTTGAAATTCAATGCAAAGAAGTGCAAGATAATGCATATGGGGCACAAAACCCTGGCACAATATATCAGTTGGGGTGAGGATATAGCATGCACCAAGCAGGAAAGAGATCTTGGGGTTGTCATCTCTGATGACCTCAAGGTAGGGAAACAGTGTGACAAGGCATCAGGTAAAGCAAATAGGATGCTGGGATGTATAGGCAGGGCATCACCAGCAGGAAAGGGAGGTCATAATTCCGCTTATACAAGACACTAGTGAGGCCCCACCTGGAGTACAGTGTACAGTTCTGGAGACCATACCTACGTAAGGACAGACAGGGTAGAGAAGGTTCAGAGGAGGGCAACAAAGATGGTGCATGGATTGCATAACAAGTCCTGAAGACAGGTTGAAGGAACTGAACATGTACTCCTGGAGGAGAGGAGGAGAGAGGGATATGATAGAGACATACAAGTATCTTACAGGGAGGAACAGGTGCAGGAAAACACTATTTTTAAGCGAAAAAATGTTCCAGGACTAGAGGGCATGGGATGAAGTTGGAAGGAGGACGATTCAGAGGAAACATGAGAAAGAATTTCTTCACAGAACGGGTGGTGGACAAGTGGAACACCCTGCCAGAGGAAGTGGTGGGGGCTGAAACAATCACGGGATTTAAGAATGCATGGGATAGACATAAAGGAATTCTAGAGGTCAGGGGTAAGGGGAAACAGACTTCTAGGAAAACAAACTGAACTTACAAGCTCAAATGGGCAGACTGGGTGGGCCATAGGCCCTTATCTGCCGACACTGTCAATGTATCTATGTATCTATGTAACTGGCATTCGGCCGAACTACACCTCTAGAAGTGCAGTTATCACACCATAATGAACACCCCGTCATGTCTTATTGTTTACATTGTGCATAGTTGCTCATCCACTATTCTATATGTCCCCAGCTAATGTTAACTTGGATCTAATTTTAAACTTGGATCTAGTGAACTCTCCTGGGGCTGCTGTGACACAGCAGTTGTTTATTTTGGTTTTGGACCAGAACCACTTCTTGGCAGGTGAACTAGTTTAAATGATGATAAATATATATATGCAACAGGCTGATAATTTAAAGGAATGCTTTAGGGAAAGGGGCTATCAGGAAACAGACATTCAGAATGGGTATAGGAAAGTGGCACAGATCCAGGAAGAACAACTATTAGTTTCAAAACATAGAAATAAAAACAAAAAAAATGCTCTGTGACTGATTATAATAATGTTGCAGGACAGATTGACTAAATAATTAAAAAGTATTAGCCAATTTTAACCAGTGATCTAAATTTGAAAACTGCAGTGGGAAAAAATTCTATAATTTATTTTAAACGGACCCCCAGTATTGGTAACAAAATAGTACGTAGTAGATTTATCAACACACAAAGTCACTTAGTTACACACAAGCCTCGGCTACTGGAGGTCACACCTTGCCCTGGAGCTCCCCTGACTGAGGAATCATTGTCCCCAAAGCACTGAAGCCTCAGCTACTGGAGGGCACACCTTGCCCTGGAGCTCCCCTGACCGAGGAATCGTTGTCCCCGAGGCACTGAAGCCTCAGCTACTGGAGGGCACACTTTGCCCTGTAGCTCCCCTGACCAAGGAATCGTTGTCCCTGAGGTACTGAAGCCTCAGCTACTGGAGGGCACACCTTGCCCTGGAGCTCCCCTGACTGAGGAATCATTGTCCCCGAGGCACTGAAGCCTCAGCTACGGGAGGGCACACCTTGTCCTGGAGCTCCCCTGACCGAGGATTTGTTGTCCCAGAGGCACTGAAGCCTTGGCTACTGGAAGGCACACCTTGCCCTGGAGCTCCCCTGACCGAGGAATCGTTGTCCTCGAGGCACTGAAGCCTCGGCTACTGGAAGGCACACCTTGCCCTGGAGCTCCCCTGACCGAGGAATCATTGTCCCAGAGGCACTGAAGCCTCGGCTACTGTCGGGCAAACCTTGCCCTGGAGCTTCCCTGACCAAGGAATCGTTGTCCCCGAGGCACTGAAGCCTCAGCTACTGGAGGGCACACCTTGCCCTGGAGCTCCCCTGACCAAGGAATTGTTGTCCCTGAGGCACTGAAGGTAATTTCGCCAGCCTTTACAGTGCCTCCTTGCTTGTCCTTCCTTTGTGTGTATTTTGAATTTTGGTTCCTTTTTTCATGGGACTTTCTGCCCGGCGTACAAACCAACAACAAGAACCGAAAACAAAGACCTGTACATTTCTGCTGATTGTAACTAAAAGTGCTGCTTGAACTTAGTGGAGCTTAATTTATTTTATTTGCTCCATTTGTAAAAGCTGCAGAGCGCGCTGGTAACTCCAAAGTGCCTCAGCATTTGCAATCCTATATTTCTTAGACTGTAAGGCAACCTGTGAGCTCATAGTTCAGGTGCTTACAGTTCTGTATTTTCCTATTTTTATGCTATCCCCATGGCTGCAGAGCACGCCGCTAATTGCAAGTGCCTCAGCTTTTAATACTGGTGAAGGGAAGCCTTAGTATTAAACCGCAAAGCCGAAGAGCAGTTCCTCGCGCACTGGGCACTTTTTAACTGAACTGCCTGCCCTGTGCAAGAAGGAGACCACCTCGGAGAAACTGATTACCTGGGTACTTGATCGCAAAAACCCCGCAGTCGCAGCTCAACTGCTCCCCACCTGCCCCCACCACATCCACCCTTGTCCGACTTTACTTATATAGGGTGAAACCATGCCCATAAACACACTCTCTGAAATTAACTATCTCCTCACTTTTCCATTAGCAGCCTATACCTTTTGACTGCTAGAGGGCGCCTGATCATAATTTAAATTCTTACCAGTGCCCACACTAAAAAAACTGGTAAACTCCACTCTCACACTCTTATACTATCCTAATGCCACTGATAACAGTACCAAATATGGCCATCACTCCATGTGTCATACTTTTAATAGCCTCTACGGCTTTCTGCCTTATATGGCTCCCTATACTATACTACCTTATATCCAGCAATCATAACTACACCCACCCTGACTATTCCAGGCTATCTTATACGTGTATAACACCACACCAGCCTCCTGCCACTTTCCCCCTTCTCATTCATTATAAATTCACCTACCATTTATTCTACACTCTGAACAATTCCCTGGTATCTAACCTAACCCTATCCACCGCCTGCATCCGCCACAAACTCTGGCACCTGTTTCGTCTAACCCTGATGTTAGCTGGGGATATTGAGAAAAACCCAGGGCCTCCAAGTAATTTATCATGTCAGAATACAAACTGGCATGACATCAAGGGCATCCGCATTGCCCACCTGAATATCAGGAGCCTGCTTCGCAACAAGGCTGCACTTGAGGCGTGGGTTGCACAACATAACCCAGATATCCTTTGCTTATCTGAAAACTGGCTAAAACCCTCCACCCCTGATCCACTCTGCTCACTACCTAACTACAACATCATCCGGCAGGATAGGCCATCAACAAAGTGGGGAGGTGGGGTTGCCATTTTCTTTAAACTTCACCTATTAATATCCCACAATGCCCAACCTACCCTATCTTGCTGCGAAGTGATCTATGCAACCTTAAAGCTTGGCTCAAAGAAACTTCACTTGGTTTGTGCCTATAACCCTCTGGCTGGTGGTAGAGCTGGGTTAGATGAACTACTATCTCAGGTGGAAAAAACCATTGGCCGAAACGAAGTCCTTATACTCGGGGACCTGAACCTGAACTGGACTAGTAAATCAAACCAGTCCTCTCATACCATGGTCCAAGGACGAAACCTCTACCAATTAATTACGGACCCTACCGGGATCATGCCCTTCCCCTCGGGCTAGTAGTCTTGTAGACTGGGTCCTTATAAACCGCCCGGATAGTATAGCATGTGCTAGAACCTTAGCTGACTCAGTTTAGTGATCACTCCCCAATCTACTGCACCTGGCATGCTACTAGTAAACCTTCTCCACCTCCAAAACTTATCACCTTCCAAAACCTGGCTAACTTTAACCAAGAAAATTTCTTACATGATCTCACATTGATTGACTGGTCTCCCATTCACACCTCAAATAATGTACAATTGGCGTTAGACCATTTCCTTGCCTGCTTTCGTGTGCTCCAAGACACCCTTGCTCCCTGTGTTACTCGTTGGATCTGTGGATCACAGATGAAATAGCTCACAAAAGACCTACTTGCGTGGATTAGGGCCAGGGACAAAATGTGGCATCACTTCAGATCCACTGGGCTCCTGGCTGATTATAATAATTACAGAGCCCAGAGAAATATATGCAAAAGGCAAATATGATTAGCCAAAAGCTCCTTCTGTAAAAATTTGCTAACTAAAGCAGCAGGGGACTCAAAGAAATTCTGGGCTACTATAAAAACCCTCCTTGGAGCTAATCAAACATCACATACAAATGACGTGCTGATTAAAGGCATACACTGCAATAATCCAGCTACTATAGCAAACTCTTTTTAACCATCATTTTTCTGACCTCACCAGCTACCAGGCCTCTTTCCCTAATGCACACTCCTTTTCCCCCAATGGCAATGATAAACCTCAACTCACACATCCCCCTTTCAGGTTCCAGAGTATTAGAAAAACTAAAGTTCTGAGACTACTCCTCTCAGCTCCAGACAATACCAGTTCAGGGTCCAACAGGCTGGAACCCAGGCTTCTAAAAATCACCGCCCCACTTATAGCTTCTCCCCTAACCAAAATCTTCAATCTATCTCTATATCACGGCTCAGTCCCCAGCACCTGGAAAATAGCCAAGGTCACACCCATTCCTAAAAAGGGTGATTCCAAATTAATCATGAACTACTGTCCTTTAGCAATCCTCTCCCTCCTTAGCAAAATCCTGGAAAAACTTGTAGCAACCCAAACCCTAGACTATCTGCAGAAGTATAACCTTCTGTCTAGCTCCCAGCATGGTTTCCGTAAGAGACACAGTACGTCTACCGCCCTCCTCAAACTCACTAACGATATCTTTGCTGCTATGGACCCTGGCCTCCTGACAGGTGCTATCTTCATTGACTTAATGAAAGCTTTTGACCTGGTTAACCATTCCCTCCTTCTTTCAAAACTTCGCTCCCTAGGTTTCTCTACTGATGTAGTGGCCTGGTTTAACAGCTACCTGTCCGATACGAAGCAGGCCATAGTTTTCAATTCAGTCACATCTGACCCCTCATCTATTCATGTTGGAGTGCCCCAGGGCTCCATACTTGGCCCCTTGCTCTTCTCTATCTTCATACATGACATCCCATTGCTTGCTTCCACCTGCTCAACTTTGCTTTATGCAGATGACCTAGTGATTTATCACAGTGCAAGAAACACATTTGACCTCAACCAACCTCTTGCCTCAGACTTTTCTACTATTCAGTCTTGGCTAACAGAGAACAAACTCATTCTTAATATTAGCAAGACACACTGTATGCTCTTTGGATCACTCGCCAAACTTAAAGTAAACCCAGATGTCTTAAAAATCCCCTGTGCTGATGGCTCCACACTGATTAGCACGAAATCCTTCAAATATCTGGGCATTACTCTGGACAAATCCCTTGATTTTGACTTACACATAACTAACACCTGTAAATCTGTTAACACCAAATTAGGTGGTGCCTACTGCACTAGCTATGCCCTTACCCTGTTGGCTAGACTAGCTGTGGCTCAAGGCTTTCTGCTCCCTGCCCTGGTGTATGGATCAGTCACATACCTATCTGCCTCTAAATCCTCCCTTCACAAGTGGGACTCCACCTATAACAATATCTGCCATTATGCCTCTGCATCCCCTCATTTCAAACACCATTTCCAACTCTATTCTGACCTAAACTGGCCTAGCCCCTCTGCCCATCGACTCCAGTGCCTTGGGTCACTTATTGATAACACTGTCCGTACTGGCATCCCATCATCACTCGCCTGTCTGCTCCACTCTCAACCTCTCTCCTATGGGCTCTGATCTGCTGACCTAGCCCCTTTCCACATTCCCAGATGTAAAGCTAATATGGGTACACGCGCTTTTGCACATATGGCCCCAAAATACTGGAACTCGATACCTCCAAATATTCCTGGAGCACCTACCCATGCTAGCTTTAAAACACGTCACGTAGAACATCTGCGTACAATCAGCCAATGTACCTGCTTTAATCCACCTTAGACTACTTCTTCTCCCCACCCTCTCTTTCAATAAACTACTTCCTCTTGTACGCCACTTCCCTACCTCTCTAACAACCTATCTCTCATGTTCTGTTTCTCTCATCCCCACCTCCCTTCCCCCACTTTCTCTTCCTCTCCCTCTCTCATCTCATCCTCAGTGTTGGCACTTACCGTACTTTGCTGTGTGTAAACCTTCATTTGCAAATGCCTGTTTTCACTTACTGTTTTAACTATAGTTGTTTATTTTACCTAAATGTTATTTCTGCTTTTGCCTCTTACTGTAATATTATCTCTAACATTCCAATGTGACTTACTCTTTGAATGAACTGTTTAGTTGAATGTTACTGCTTCCATCCTCACCGTGTTCACCAATCTCATGTGCTGTGTCACATGTATGCTCATTTGTATGTTAAAATGTTTCTCTCCCAGGTCGTGCCTGAAAATAGGCATTTCTATGCCTAGTGCACTCACCTGGCTACCAAAAGCAAATAAATAAATAATAAATAAAATTGATTTCCTCCAAAACCTGTTGGAATGTATAGATGTGGAACGTGCTGTGTTTGTAAAAACTGCTGTCAGGAGAAAGTGTTCAATGTACAGAATTTAGTAAAACCAGTTGAAATAAGACAATTTAGTTCATGTGGTACAGAGTTCATAGTATACATGCTCTGTTGCCCCAGTTAAAAAAAATGTACATTGGTAAAACTGCTAGAACACTGCAGCTTAGGATACAAGAACATATTCGGGATATAAAAAATTCATGATTGGAGTTATCAGTAGCAGAGCACTTCTGCAGAGTTCATAACAGTGATCCTGACAGCCTAAAATGTATGGGGCTAGATCATGTGCAAGCTGATTGGAGAGATGACAACAGACAAGATGTACTACTTCAAAGGGAAACATACTAGATATTCTGCCTGAAATCCTTGAGACCTAGGGGCTTGCATAGGGAATGGGATCTAAAGCCTTATTTATGAATAAAAGTAATTAATGATAAGAAATCAACTTTTCATACTTAATTCTGTTACTATGTAAGGACGTGCTTCTTGGATCCTTATTTGGAGGGATATATGCTATAGTTTGTAAGACTGATGCCCTTCACAAACCGAAAAATTCCAGTTTTTCTAGAATGAAAGTTATTTTTATAATTGGAGTGTATGGGTGAGTATAGTTAGTTCATTTAAATGTAGTTAGTGGAATTATGTGGGGGATGGCGAGGGTGAGTTAGTGCTGGCTATTTTTTTTAAGTTTTGGGTGAGGATAGTTTTCTTTGGGAGACAGAATTTTGTTTGTAGTTGATTTTGGTTCCTTTATTGTTTGGGTAGGAACACCCTTCTAGCTTGAGACATTTCTGGGGGGTATAGAGACTAGATGTTTTAGACACTAGCTAGTTTTGAATCCCATTTTGCCTCCTAAATGTGTCATGGAACACAAGTCCATGTGCGCACCAACACCTCAAACCTGCTCTGGCAGCTCTGTTCCATTGTGACCCCATCTGTCCAGCCAGTGGTCTTTGACGGTTGAAGGGCCTTGGGGATCCTAAGGAGATGAAGCACTAGCCTTGGGCATGATCTAATGGTGGAAGACAGGGGGAATAGCTTCCATAGTGTTAGGGTGAGTAGATGGACCAAGTTAAAGAAGGATTAGGAGAGGGGTCCCCACCTACCTATTTCATATTCCTGGTGACTCTGCAGCTTAGAAACAAAGGGTGAGCCTCTCCATCTTACGCTCCCTCCCCTTAATCTTTCTTTTCAGCCTGAACAGCCCTATTCAAGCAAGCAAGCAGTTGCCATGCCTCCACCAACAGAGCAGCTAGTGGGCTTATTAGAAAAGTGACAGCACACTCTTTAAACAAAGACTGTAAACCTTGTACCCTGTTTACTGAGCCAGTCGACTGCCTCTTGGTTACTCTGCAGCTCAGGAACAAAATATGAGATCCCTTCATCTTGCTCTCGCTCCCCCCAATCTTTCTCTTCAGCCTGAACATCTATTTGCAAGCAAGCATGTAGCTGCAATGCCTCCACCGGTAGAGTAGTTAGTGGGCAGATTAGAAAACAAATGGCACGCTCTTTGAACAAAATCTATAAACCTTGTACCTGGTTTACTGAACCAATCAACTTCCTCTTGGTGACTCTGCAGCTCAGGAACAAAAGGTGAGCCCCAACCCCCACCCCATCTTGCTCTCCCTCCCCTCAATCTTTCTCTTCAGTCTGAATAGCTATCTGCAAGCAACCACGTATCTGCCATGCCTCCGCCAATAGAGTAGCTAGTGGGCAGATTAGAAAAGCGATGGCATGCACTTTAAACAAAATCTGTAAACCTTGTACCCAGTTTACTGAGCCAGTCAACTTCCTGCTGGTAACTCTGCAACTCAGGAATAAAGGCTAAACCCCTCCATCTTGCTCTTTCTCTTTCTCTTGATCTTTCTCTTCAGCCTGAGCATCCCTCCTCAAGCAAACAAGCAGCTGTCGTGCCTCCACCAATAGAGCAGCTAGTGGGTGAGTAAACTATTCCCCTATTTAATCAGGTATAGTCATGCAGTCATTCCGTGCTGTAGTCCTCACACAGAGGATATTCAGGAGTCTGCCTGGCATCAGCCATTGAGCCAGTGGTTTAGCCAGCGGTTCTGCTCCCTAGGATCCCTTTCATTTTCAAATTGTGAATCTGTCATCTCTATTATTAAACTGCAACATGTCTGGTTCAAATGTAACCACTGTGTACTGTATGGTGTCTTACCTTCCAACTCTGTCTAGGTAATGTACTTTCTTTTGTTGCACACTATCCATTAAAGGGGGTTTCCAGTATATAATTGGCCTAAGTGGTGTATGTCTGCAGTTGTATTCTATCTGTTAAGAGGTGTTCCAGTATGGTACTGATAGTATATTTATTATGTTATTTTCATGTTATGCTCTACTAGAATGTCCATTTTACCATTTTGATAATTTTTACTGCCGTCCTGCTTTGGAGCAACTGCATTTTGTTAGTTTCTAATTATTTCTATGACTGTTTTTACAAAATATCACTCATTTATGGAACAACTAGCTACCTACTAGAATATTCCTAATTGTATAGTTTCATTTCTCTTGAATTTGGTGGTGTTTGTTCATTGCATTATGCTTCCTGTCTTTCTCCTGTGCCTCCTCCTCCTTCCTGTGCTACTATCAATTTCCCCTTCCCCTTCACACCATACCCTTCTCCTTACTTTCTGTCTCCCCACCACCACCACCACCACTCCTTCCTTTCTTCCCTATGCACCCTGATCTCTGGACATCATTTTTCCCTTGATTTGGAGTACCTTCTCTGAACTATTCTGTCCCATTCCTGCCCCTCTCCTCTCTCTCTCTCTCTCTCTCTCTCTCCTTCCAGGTCAAGAAGTTGTGAGTCCTTCCATATGCTCCACCTCCTTACCCTCCTTCCCATCCTTGCAGATGATATGGAAATCAACTCTGGCCTTTCTTCCTCTTCCCTTCCCTCCCTTCCCCTCTATCCCTGAAGGCCTTAGTGTTTTTCACCTAAATGCTAGGAGACTTCTTCCTACACTGGACCTTCTCATGGTACGGGTTTCCCACAATGCACCTGACATAGAAACATAAACACTGAAACATAGAATTTGACGACAGATAAAGACCACTTGGCCCACCTAGTCTTCCCATTTTCCCTACCTACTGTAATACCGCAGACCCTACTTGGTCTCCGTCTTAACCCTCCCTTTCCTAACCACTAAGGTTCCCTTATGGATATCTCATTCATTCTTGAATCCCATTACAGACATCCCTCAGACATCCTCTATACTATTGAATTTTGGCATTCCTCCAGATTGGCTGATTCTGGCTTGGCCCTTCCTGACTACCACCTGTTCAGGCAGGACAGAGGCAAGTGTGGTGGAGGAGTTGCCCTCTGTGTCTGTCACAGCCTCCCCTGCACCGTCACTCTCAGGGAGGCCTTACTTTCCTCTCACAAGTATCTGCTGATGAAAATCTCCTTCCCCTCCACTCTACCCTACCCATATTCATTGTTTTTTTAATATGTCTCCTAAAATCTCTCCCTCCTCTGTTGTTGACTCACTGTTTGTCATCACCACTCATTCCACCTCCAGTGAATTAATTCTCCTAAAGGACTTTAATATCAATTGACTTTCCCCTGCTGCAAAGTCTACCTCCTTCAGGGCTGAGTACCTAAATCTTATACAATTCATCACTGAACCTTCCTGGATCAATCCCCATTCTTTTAACCATGACCTGCTGGATTGGGTTATCTTCTACCACCTGCACCACTTGATTGCTTCAGGTATATTTCCTGATGCCTTTAGTAAGCTTTGTATGACTTACAGTGTCCAAAAGATCCAGCATCCCCCATCCTCCCCACGTACATGTGGTCTCGATCCCTACAGTCACTAAACACAGATGCACAACCTAGTGACCTGCATGCAATTGATTGATCACCCATGCTCACTGCCCCTGATATAGACATTGCCCTTTCCCTCTTACATTCAATCTTAACTTCTGTCAGGGACAAATATGTCCCTGTTTGGAAGTCCAGGGTTGAATCTTCCCACCATCCTTGGATGACCCCTGACCTCATCAATTTGTACCAGATCCAGAATCAGGCCTGATCTCGGTTCAGTCTTCCACTCTCTGTCCAACCTTCATTCCTGCAGAGCACTCAGGAACTCATGCACATAGGTCATTTGAACCGCTAAGTCTTTGTACTTCAGAACAAACCTCCAAAACTATCTCAACTTCTCCACCAAGTTTTGGAAGGTGATCCACTATCAGTTTGAGTCGTCAACCCAATCTGCCCCTCCTGTCCTCACAGTAAACGTCACACCAGTCTCTGACCCCTCCTCTGTTGCTGTTCACCTCAATGAGCTTTTTTACAACTTGTGCTCTCTCCTCCTCCTCCCCCTTGCCCTTACCCAATTCATCTCTCATTCACATGCCTCCACACTCTGCTCTGTCTTCCTCCTCCATGGCATTTCATTTCACTCCTATATCTGTGCAGGAACCCCTACTTGTTCTTCTTTCACTCAACCCATCCAAATCTAGCCCTTATGGTCTGGACCCCAAACTCCTCTGTCTCTTGGCAACTGTTAGCTATATTGCACTACTGTTTGTTTGCACTTTACTTGTTTGCAGTCATCTATTTTATTGTATTTGCTCGATGCTTTCCTCTACCCCTTCCCCCAAGTTACTTCTGGAAATAAGCCTTGTCTCAGTGTACATTTCCCAGTTACCAATTTTTAAAATAGATAAAATAAATATTCCAATGAAGTCCTCCAGTAATGAAGATCAAGTAGTCAGTGGATCAACTGTCCATACTCCTCTCCATTAGGCAATTGCATGTAATGCCAGATCTCTGAGGAATAAAGTGGCAGTGATGCTGGATTTCATCACTGACTCCTCAGTCAGTCTGTTGTGCATCTTTAAGACCTGCTTGGTGATGACTCTAAGCCAGTCCTGGAGGCAGCTATCCAAGCAGATTTCTTGGTGTTGCACTGCCTGAAGTGAGAGAAAAGGAAGAGGGGTGGACATATGTGCTGGATTCAATTTGAGACTTATGATATACCCTCTTTTGGAGGCAAGATCATTTGAATGTGTGACTAAAAAAGGTAGATTAAGGGTGGGGTGTAGGATCCTGCTACTTTATTGTCCGCTGGGACAGGAGGAGGAGTTGCTCAAGGAATTTGTGGATTTCATTTTCTCCCTTGTACTCTTCCAGTTTGTTAGTGTTGTGGGACTTCAATATCTGGGTGTACGATGAAACCACACAATTTGCTTGGCAATTCCTCCAGCTGACATCGGTTTTGGGCCTTACACTGGTGGTTTCCAATGCTACTCACAGGCATCTTGAATCTTGTCCTTCCACTGGGTTTTGATATTATGGTCATGTAGACTGATCCATTTTTTTTGTTTGGATCATCATATACTGAAGTTTCTTGCTGGTGCCACTCTGATTCCCTCCCCATGGAGATCCAGCACCAACTCAAATGCAGTCTTGAGCCAGAAAAACTTTTAGCAGTGCCGAACATCCCGGGTATGGTAACATCATGTGAAGGTGGGGTTGAGGTGGCCACAAGCAGGTATAATTTAGCCATTTCAGTACTCTGGACACCCTCACACTGGACTGTGTCTGACACTGACCTTACATATAAACATAGAAGCACAGAAGTTGATGGCAGATAAGGATGGCAAGAACCATACTTCACCATAGCTTTATGATTAGCTGCATCTGTTGAATTCAGCTGGGCAGAGGTTGGAGCACTCTTGGAAGAGATGTGGCTCAAGTGGTAACAGGCTGGCTCCAAGAACCCATTTTATGGAATATCAGAGGAAATCATGCTAAGAAAGTTAGATTTTCTTTCAAGCATGATTGACTCAAATAAGAACCAGACAGTCCAGCTCTTTCACACTGTGGACAAATTACTGCATCTGTCTTGTCTACAGTACAAGAGAAGTGTTTCAGCTGTTGAATTTAGCTGCTTCTTCTTGGGCATAGTGTGAGCTTTTCTGGGCATGGATCTCTACAACTCTACTCTTGGGGGCCAGCAGTATCTAAAGGCCCTTAGGTTAGTTGAGAATGTACTCAGAGTGATCACTGGGCTGCCCCCAACTTTCTATCTCTTTGACCCTGCTGTAAAGTGACTATTGGTGGACTGCTGAGTGGCCCTGGATCCGATTATTGTCAGAAATGCCCTGTGCTCTTTTGAGGAGAGGTGTTTCCAAATTACTCTAAAAAGGCCTTTGGCTAGTCATCTCCTTATGATGTTTCTTATCATTTCTTTGACTGCGTGCCGTATGTTATGTTGTTTGTGTTTCATTAAAATGTAGTTACAAAAATGAAGCCATCTTAGGACCCAGAAATACTGGCAAATTTCAGTTATGTCTCAAACCTTCCTTTTGTGAAAAAGGTTATTGAGAAGGTAGTTGTGATGCAACTAGATACTCCACTTGAGAGGTATACTACAATGTCTATGAGTCATTCCGATCTGGTTCCAGGCCTAGGCATAGCAGTAAGATCATGCTTATCAGGGTATTTTTCTCCTGCCAAACGACAGAGAGGAAGCCTCTATGGTTATTCTCTTCAGTTTATCATTGGCATTCAACATACTGGATCCTGGGGTTTTGATGGGTCACCTTTTACTATATGAAGGACACTCTGGCTCAGCTTATAAGTGGTTTGACTCCTTCCTGTCTGGCAGATTGCAGCAGGTTGTATTTGGTTCCTTCTCCATTCTCCCTGTGGTGATAGGTTATTTGGTGCCTCAGGGGTTGATTCTGTTTTATTCACTGTGTACATGTTGCCATTAGTAAAGGTAATTAGATGGTACAAGTTGGAGTGTCACTGCTATGTCGATAACTCACAACTATATCTGCCATTTACACCCAACAAGCATGATGTGATCTCAGTACTAGACCAATGTCTACGGAAATCTCCTGACTGGGTGTTATCCAGGTGGCTGAGCGTAAATCCAGGCAAAATGTGCCACAGGTAGAACTATGTGTTGGTAGGTCAGCAATGGCTAGTCAACCATACAGTTATCCATCTCTAAATGCTGTGATTCTATGAGCTGCTGATAAGGTGAAGAATCTCATGGTCATTATTGAGTGCAAGCTACCACTAGAACATCAGGTGGTGGCTGCAAACAGCTGCAATTGCTTTCCAATTAATAAATATCACTCAGACTTATCTTGCACAGGAGAAGTTGGTGACCCTAGTAGATACCTTTGTGACCTCAAGGCTTGATTACTTTCATGCTGTGTACCTAGGACTGGCCTGTGAACTGGTGTGCTGTCTACAGCTGCTCCAGAATGCTGCCTTCTGAACATATGCCTGTGCTGTATTAACTACATGGCTACTCGTTCAGTGGTATACCACCTTTAATGTCACGTTAACATACAAAACCATACATGGACTGCAAACTGACTATGTCAAAGATCTCTTTTGTTTTCTATGTTCTGGACTGTACATCCACTCCAAGAAAGGCAGTATGTTGGCCATCCCTAACGCAGTACTAAGACAAGTTGGGAGATAGGCACTTTTAGGTAGCTGTGATGCAAATCTGGAATGCTTTTTACATCACACTTCATACTGCTCCCTCTGTGGAGGCATTCAGAAGGGGCAAAAGACTAATTTCTTTCTGCAGGCATTTCATTAGTATTTTAGGATCCTTACTTTAAACTGTTTTAAATGCTGACAGTGTGCTCTTAATTTAACTACCTTCATATTTTGTATTTATATATTTAACTATCTATATGTTTTTAATTTCTTCATTTTTATTTATCATATTTTGTTTTATGTATTGTTAAGCATCTTGTGCCCATTGGGATAGGGCACTATAGAAGTAAAAATGCATACCTTGCCTGTCCTAGGGACTGTTAGAAGTTGCGGCCACTCAGAATGCAAATTACTTGCATCCACGTAGGTAGCCAACAAATCTTCTGGTTCCCGTGCAAGTGCTCTAACCTCTAGACCACACAACCTCCATCAGTTTGCAGCTTCATTGAATAGCTTGCTTTCCTTTAAATTGCCTTTGTCTCATTAAAATAGTGTTAAGTCTTTTTAACTTTGATGATACAGTATGTAAAGATAAAATTCCAAGAAGGGAAACAAAGGATCCATGCAGCTCCATTGGCACACAGATACCATGGCACTGTCAGGAAGCAGCAGAAGTAAGCAAGAGTAAGTCCCAAGCTCCTGAACTTGTCCTCCACCCATCATCACCTCACCAGTTCAAGTTTTCCCAGGGGACCCTCCTCGAAGCCACACCTCCCACCTCCACCTATAGCCAAACAGACAGCCAGACTGAATAGTGGTTGGGGCAAGAAAAGCCCACAAAGAGGAAACAAAGTGCCCACCCTTGTCATTGGGAAGCAGCAGGAGGGGTTGTAGGAGTAAGTCTCAAACTCCAAAACATCCATGCACCTGCCTTTCCAAATCGATGCCAAAATATTGTTAGGAAGCAGAAGAAGGGGTCATGAGGTTAAGTTCCTAACTCCCGATCTCGCCCTCCACCCCAACAATTGCATCTCCAGTTCCAGATGTCCGAGGAGACCCTACTGGAAGCCACACCACTGTCCTCCACCAGTAACCAAATAAGGCAGCTATGCTGAACAGTGGGTGGAGCCAGGAAATACCCATGAAGGGGAAACAAAGCATTCGTATCACTCCCTTGCCACATCAATGCCAAGGCACCATTGTGAAGCAGCAAATGGGGTTGATAAGGTAATTCCCAAACTCCTGAACTTGCCCACCTCCCAACAATTGTCTCACCAATTCCAGTTGTCCTAAGGTGACCCTTCTGGAAGCTGCACTTCCTTCCTCCACAAGTAGCCAATTGGGTTGCCAAACTGAACAGTGAGCAGAGTCACACTCTCTCCATAAAGGCTCAGTGCCCAGTGCTGCTCTGTACTGCAGTCCAGTGCACAGAGAGCTGGAGAGCAAAGGATGTCTATCCAGGGTGTCAGCCATAGCAGGCAGCTGGTTGCTGGAAATGCTGTCCAACTAATTTCAAGTGTTACTCCCTTGGACTGTTAGAAGTTATGTAGGTACTGTTTGCTGTCAGCTGTATTATAACTGCCTCAGGTATTATGTATGAAGCAGATTGCTGATGGTGTACTGTCTACCAGGGTTGAGACCTGTGCTGCCTGACTGCACCTGTCTAGTGGAGTGGGTGGTATAGTTAGTGTTGCATAACAGCTGGTTGGTTGGCAGAGCGATAGTGCTTCCACTCATGATGCCAACGACCTGGGCTCAGGAATGGGCCTGAATCATCAAGACAGCCACCCGGGAAGGTGAGCAGAGCACAGCATCCCATGGATGCTGTTCCCCTTGAGGGGAGAGGGTTGACAGTCTCTGCTCTACTACTGCCACCTGGGTGACCAGGGATGGCAGTGCAAGCAGAGCAGCAGAACAGGGGTGCACACCGATTCCATGTGATGCACATGCATGTGGGCTCACTCATTTCAGGAGATCTCTTGGCACACAATGGAACACTAAGGAAAAACAGTCAGTCACTGCAGGAGGATGTCTGCCCCTCACTGCTGACCATGGCACTCCTCTCCTGAGGAGCACTGACTGAGTCTCCTTTGGGGGTAAGGACCCCCTCCCAATAGCTCCACCCTGGGGGGGTTAGCCAGGGAGTCCTAAAGAGATAGAGGTAAGTCACAGAGAAGATGGATGAGGGGGCTGGTTGTGTTGGCAGGACCGATGGGGGCAAATGGCATGAGGGAGTTTAAAGCACAGTGAATTAAAAATAAATAGTTACTGCTGCACTGATTTTATTATCTACTGTGTGGTTTGGTATTAGGTGCAGCTCAGGTAAGGGTACATCTATAACAGAACTGTAGCTGGATGGTTTCCTAAAACTGTCTATTGAATCGTTAGCTGCTCTCTGAGCTACTCCCTATCTGAGTGGTCTTCATACATGAGTCACTGTGTAGTCCTGCTAACTTGCAGCTAAGTTATTCCCCATATGGGTGATTCCTACATGAGTATTTTTGTGCATCCTTGCATACTCATAAGTGACGTAAATGGACAATAAAACTGAAACCTTTGTGGAGCCCTGCTTAACCACTGTGCAGACCTCCCCATGCACTTTATATAAATACTGGTCTCTAGGACTCCAGGTTAGCTCTCACTTCTATCTACTTACTATCTGTTGGGTCCACAGCTCTCTGACACTTCCACTCAATAATGGCCTTATAGTGCTTTACTCTGGAAAACCCTTATATTGCCTTCTTCTTCAGCTTTGCCTGGCTAGCTATTGGTCTACTGACCCATCATCATAATCTACATTGTGAACAACCTTTATCCCCTTTTTCTATGCCCTGCTCTGAGCGCAATTCAGGAAATAATATGAAAGTCTATGGATTATATTGTAATAGGTAGTACTAAAGCTCTCCTCATATTAGATGAGAACTACCTGCATACCCCAGTATTCCTCAAACTCTGCTGCTGGGTTACTATTGATTGTACTTGCAAAAGGGGATGTTGCGACAAACCCTGGCCCTGTACCTAAGAACTCCCAAGTTTCCTCCCCTTCAGATCCTGTCTGGCCAAATGCACTTTATTCTCCGAGTGTGATATTCGCTGTGACAGTGGGCAGAAAACTTAATGCTGGGACAGTGAACTTGATTTGTATTTCCCGCTAGTGTGCTGTTGCGATTGGGGCTAGTGTGCTGTTGCGATTGGGGCTGGGATGCCGACAGCTGGGCTAGTTCAATCTTAAAAGCCGTGCTGCATGCACGCGAAAGGCCAGTGGGCATGGCTATGAGTGGCGCCAGCACCACTCGAGGAGAAAAATCTGATAGTAAAGTTTACATTCTATGTTTGAGTAGAATACTGTTTTGAATAATGCACTTATTTAGCATTTTGGGGCTGAGTATTAATGGGGTTATGGTTAGCCAGCCCGTATCTATTGGATGTAAATGATAATCTCATATAAGGGATCTGTTTTTATGACTATGGGCTATATTCAAGATCACCATACCTAGTTAGAGGCAAATTCATTTACAAACCTCAGAGATTATGTATGGGATTATTAAAATTAAGAAAAGATCTTTTAATATGGTGGAGAATAAGATTATGAGTTTGTTTTTTCTGTCCTCCTGATACAGTGTGGTGATGTTGAAGTTAACCCTGGACCTAAAAAGCAACTAGGGGTAACAATTATTCACGAAAATGTAAGAAGTCTTGTTTGTAAAATGGATGAATACAGGGTTTGGGCATCTGACTCACCTTGTGATATTTTAGCTATCTCAGAGACGTGGTTGCATTCTGGCATTTTGATGAGGAAGTGGCATTGGTAGGGTATAATCTGGTAAGGCAGGATAGGGTAAAAGGGGTGGGGTGTATTGTTTTATTTAAGGAATTCTTTGGGTCCATATCAAATATTATTTGGGAAAAATGTGGAAGGATTGATAGTTTGGTAGTTAGGGTGATAAAATTGAAGTTAACAATTGGAGTATTTTATGCACCCCCCAAAACTAAATTAAGTAATTTTGACATTCTAGCTGATTTTCTTTTTGAAATTTTGAAAGACCAAAGTGTAGTTCTAACTGGAGATTTTAATGCAGCCTGGGGACAAACAAGAGGTAATAAACTCCGATCTAGTTTTGATATATTAGGTTTACAACAATTGATACAACATCCAACTAGAAGTTTAAATAATAGAACTGTTGGTACTATATTAGACTTGTTTTTTGTTTCAGATGATCTGAAGGTTGAGAGCTGTAAGGTGTTACCATTGAATATGGGGGATCATAACCCTATTCAGTGTCACTTATTAAATCAAAAAGTTAGGTGTAATGATGATTATGAGTTTTGGATTCATGATTTTAGGCACTTTAATGAGTCATCATTTAGGGACAGTCTTAGAAAGTTTGACTGGTCAAGGATATTTTTGATTCCTGACTTGGATTTAGCTATTCAAGAATTCACGGATTCCTTTCTTTATATAATCCAAATTCATGCCCCTAAAATAAAAAAGATTAATAACATTAAAAATCCATTATGGCTTAATGACAAATTGAAAACCCTTTTATGTATTAAAATAGAATTTGGAAAAAGCCAGAAAATCTAAATCGGAGGGGACTGGGATCTTTTTAAAAAATGGAGAAACAAATGTAAACATAAAGTAAAACTGGCAAAAAAAGAATACTTCCAGAGTTCTTTTGATAACTTGCATGATCCAAATAAATTCTGGAAGATTATTTCTAATTTAAGAACTCCCGAGAAATCTCAGATTTTAATTAATTTAACAGTGGGAGATAGTTTGGTTGATAATCCTTTAGAAGTGGCTAATTTGTTGAACCACTATTTTAAGGACTTGCCAGATTTAAAGATACCTAATTTAGAGATTGTTGCCCAGGAGGGTATACATTCCGATACTTTCTCCTTGAGTAATGAGGGCTTTAATTTGAAGAATATAGGGACACAGGATGTAGTCAGAGAATTGAGGAATCTAAGAATATCAAAACGTGCTGGAATAGATAATATTGATCCCAAATTTTTGAAACTGGGGGCAGATGTTATAGCTCCTATAGTTACTTACTTTTATAATTGGAGTATACAGTCTTCAGTGGTTCCTGATTGTTGGAAAGTGGGTGAGATTATTCCTATTTTTAAAGGTGGTGACATCACAGCCCCTTCCAATTACAGACCAATCACTTTGCTTCCGATTTTGTCTAAGGTGCTGGAGAAGCTGATAAATAATCAGCTTGTGCAGTACCTTGACCATTTGGAGTTGCTAACAAAATGCCAGCATGGATTTAGAGGGGGTAGGTCCACGAATACTGCTCTACTTGATTTTGGTAACCTGGTGGCAACATCATTGAACCAGGGAAACCAAACTGGGGCAGTGTTCGTGGACCTAAGTAAAGCTTTTGACCTAGTTCATCATGAAACATTATTGTTTAGATTGCATAACTTAGGATATATCATAACTCATTACAGTGGTTTAGATCCTATTTAACTAATCGAAACAAAGGGTGGTCTCATGGGTCGCTGCTTCGATCTCCTGGATTTGAACCGTGTAACCTTTAGGGTCAATTTTGGGCCCTATGTTGTTTAATCTCTACATTAATGATCTCCTGATTATGTAGTTGGTTCTGATGTTAGACTTTATGCAGATGATATAGTATTAGTAGCATCTGCTAAAGATCCTGGGGAACTGAGGCAGCGACTCCAGACAGACTTCTCTAATATTGAAACTTGGATAAGAAATTCGGACTTTTGATAAGTACTGGAAGACTCAGAGTATGATTTTTTCTGTAGGACCTAAACCTAATAATGAAGTAACTGATTTCAAAATTAGTTTTCGGATGGGAAAAAGTACAAGAGGTTAATACTTATACATATCTGGGAGTTTTGATTGATTATCATTTTTCTTTTCAGATCATATTTTGTCACAAATAAAAAGTCAATCAAAGATTGGGGCATTAAGAGAGTGTCAGGATGTTTGACTAGGGATGTTAAGACCAGATTGATAAAACAATTGTTGTTGCCTGTACTAGACTATGGTTTATCATTATATATCCATTCTCATAAAAATGCTTACAAATTGGACCAGATCTATTACAGATTGGGAAATATATCCAAATAATGGACCTCGAGTCCATCATTGTGTAATTATCAGGAACTTGGCTGGTTAGACCCAATAGCACGAAGAGAATATATATGGCTTACTATATGTCATGATTTGATATACTTAAAAGTGCATCCTTTACTTAAATTTGATATGTCAGAATTCTGATTCTAAATATTCAGATATTTTTAGGAGGACTACTAAAAAGTTGCCTATGATACAAATTATGAATCGTATGGGGGGTATGGTGTTACAAAATAGTTTAGCGGGGATATGGAATAAGTTACCTCGATATATGACTGAAATTTCTGATCTGCGTATTTTTAAACTGGAATTGTATAATTATTTAAATGTTTGTTGTAATTGTTTTTAGGTAAATGTGATTTTGTATTTTGTTCTATTTTTTGTATTGTTTGTCTATTGCAAATGCCACAGGTATCTGTTGTAAATGGGGATTCCCCCCCAATCAGATTAACCTGTATAAAAATAAATTTTAAACAACAACAAACAACAAATACTAGGGATATTGGCTGATGCAAAAAAATACAAATAGCATAAGATAGACTAATATGCTCCTGATGTTATGG
Organism: Neoceratodus forsteri; assembly: GCA_016271365.2. Classification (NCBI taxonomy): domain Eukaryota; kingdom Metazoa; phylum Chordata; order Ceratodontiformes; family Ceratodontidae; genus Neoceratodus; species Neoceratodus forsteri. The sequence goes on along the minus strand of CM028135.1, from coordinate 494,394,379 downwards.
CTATCCCTGATACCTGTCTGAGACCTTTTGTGCTCATGCACAACATTGTAATCCCAGACTGCAGCTCCTTTAGGAAAGATAGGGTGGTTAGAAAGGTGGGGGTGGTGTCTAGCTGTACGTAAAGTCCTCAATTAATGCCAAGGAAGTTAGTTTACCTGCTCTAACCCCTCCCACCTGTGAGTGCTTGTTTGTTAAGCTCCTGCTTGGTGGTACTGAGTCTCTACTAGCTGTCAACATTTACGACCATCCCTAAGTGGGCTAACCTGCTCTCATTACTATGTTAGGCTCCCTAGCTGAACAGTCACCGGGTGAAGTAATCATACTTGCTGATGTTAACATTAACTGGATAAATGATGGATGCAATGCATATAAAGACAACCTTAGCAGAGGTGCAGCTTAGCCAGATCACAGATAAGGCTACTTGTCTGAACAACATGCCAAGTAACCATACCCTGCTCAACTGGATTTTGGTAAACAAATCTGAAAGGATCCGTTGGTTTCACTGTAGAGTGAGCAGGCATGAGAGCACTTTCATTCAACAAAAGACAGCTGGCTGTGGAGGAGGAGAACAGATTTGTGCCAGTTGTCTTCTTGTCATCCAGAGATGGCCAGTCAAAACATTGCTTTAGGAATTAGGTGCTGGGTAGGGATGGTGGTTGGAGGGGGGTGAGAGGGTGGGAGTCCGGAGGGGGAATTACTTATTCTTATATTGCAAACAAGAGCTTAGATGGTGGTTGGCTATGAAGGTGGGTAGGCTGGTCTGTTCACCCATTGCAGGAGTTTTCAGTACATGTTTATAACATTTTAGATTCTGGAGGGGAGGAGGGCAGGACTGGGTTTCTAATAGTGTGTGGGAGCATGGGAGGGGATTGAATTTAAGGATTTGGTCCAGGGAGGAGGGTGTGGGTGGTTTCTTTTTTATTCTTTTTTTAAATACTGTAGTATTTCCTGGTAGGAATAGGCACACACATTGCCACTGTTCATTCTTTATATCTGAATAACCAATAGTGCATTGTTCATGGCATTCAGGAAATACTGATCATTACTCATATACTCCTACTGTCTGATACTAAGAAGTTGGGTACCAAAAGACATAACCTGCTTAAGATGACAACTTTTGCTGGTGCTCTGCTTGAAATTACTGGTTCTCTAAAATACTTAGCAGTTTGGTTAGATCAAGAGGTATCCTTCAGGCCTCATGTTCATTACTTGTCAAAAGTTTTACACCAGAAGACTTAGAGCCTACCTCACAAAGGAGGAATGCCTAGCCATCTCTAATAGCATCATAATCTCAGTCTTTTTGTATGGCACCCCAATGCTGTATTTTTTAAGAGACACAGAGCTAAGCATAATTAGAATACTTTATAACAGGGTCAGTTGATTTGCTGCTGGTGCCTTCACCAGGCAGCATCACTGTGACATTTTCTCTGTATTATTTGGCCCTCTCTAGAAGGTAGGATGAACTACTCCTTCTCTGCCTTGCAAATAAAATAACAAAAGACTCCTCCCCACCTAGCCTATGAGGAATTCTTGAGCCACCTCCTCAGTGGAGACTCCTCTAATCTTGGGGAGTACCAGCTTAGCTGTCCCCAGGACCAAGTCAGGTTTGGAGGTCAGTCTTCTGCCTCTGTAACCACATCTCTGGAACAAACTTTCTCCTGATGTTAAAAACTACCACTTCCTTAGGTTTTAAATCCAGTCTCAGGGCTTACCATCTTAGTCACAGCCACGATAAGTGTTATCACTGAGGACACCACTACTATATAAAACCGAATTCCTGTCCTCTGCATTCTTTCATAGCATGATTGTCTTTTTCTCGCTGCATTGCTGTTATGTTGATAAGTCTCCTGCTGCTGGTCAAATAAAATCTCTACCAACCAACCTAAAATTTCCATCCAGATGCACCTCAAAAAAGGCTCCCTCTCGTGCCTTAAACACTATCTTTCCTTCTGCGACTGGTCACCAATTCACACGGCCAAGTCCGTTGATGCTGCCCTCACCTCCTTTATCAAAATCTTTAACACTGCCTGTGACATATTTGCCCCCCTCAAAAACAGATTACTAAAAATAGAGATATTCCTTGGATCTCGCAGGCCATCCTTGAACAGATGCGCAACAGAGATAACCTCTGCCATAGGGCACTAAACTCCCAACTTCCCCACAACAGGCAACTCTACACAGAGGCAAGAAACAAGTGCACCTGGGCCATTCGGCTGGCAAAGTCAACCTACTATAACCTAACGCTCACCTCCTCGTGGGGATCTGGGAATAAATTCTGGAGCAATATAAAGGAACTCTGCAGGAATCCCGTTTCCCCTACCCCCTCGCAAATTCTTCACCAAGACTCACTCTCACAGGACCCAGCCACCATAGCTAATGTCCTAAACAACTCCTTCTCTGATCTTAGCCTCATCCTACCCCAAAACTTCTTTGACCCCATCCATAATGATCATCCAATCACCTCCACCACTAGTACGCTCCCTCCGTTCTGGCTAAGAACCGTCTCCTGCAACAAGGCTAAACACTATCTGTCCATAGCCCTCTGAAACTCTGGTTTCAGTAGTGACTCCCTTGACCTTATAATACTTAGACTCACTCTTGACGTTACCATCCCTCACCTCACCAAAATCCTAAACTGCTCCCTGTGCCTAGGACAATTCCCATCCCTCTGGAAAAGAGGACTCATCACACCTATCCTAAAAAAGGGTGATCAAACAGACCCTGACAACTATAGGCCCATAACAATCCTCCCCACCAAAGCACTCGAAAAAATTGTAGCTGACCAGCTCACCGAATACCTGAACAAACATAACCTGCTATGTCAAGAACAGCACGGTTTCAGGGCGGGACACAGCACTACCACTGCCCTGCTCTAACTCACCTCTTACATTCATGCAGCACTTGAGGAGGGGTCAGTAGCAGGTGCAATCTTTGTGGATTTAACCAAAGCTTTCGATACCATCAGCAACTCACTCCTTATACACTCCCTCCCCTCCCTCAATCTTGCCCAAGAAACTATCTCCTGGTTCAAAAACTATCTCACTGACTGGATGCAACAAGTCAAAATCAACACCACCCTCTCAACTATACAACCTGCTCAAGCAGGAGTCCCACAAGGGTCGATATTTGGCCCTCTTCTTTTCACTTTCTATCTAAACTCCCTCCCGCTAGCCTGCAGTGGTAAACTATTGCTCTATGCAGACGATGCAGTAGTATACTGGAAACACCCCAATTCCAACTCCCTCCAAAATTTACTGCAAGGCAATTTTAAAGAACTAGAATCCTGGTTCTCTGAACATAGATTAATACTTAATTATGACAAGACTAACACTATGATCTTTGCACACTGTCAAAACCCTAACAGTAGTGCTCCACTATCAATCTCAACTTCCCAGGGCACTTACATAGAACAAGTCCCTAAATTCAAATATCTGGACATCACTTTGGATACATCACTAAATTACCACTTACACATTAAGCACCTTTCCACCTCTGCGAACAACCGATTTGGAATACTATATAGACACAAACACTGCCTCCCACCCCAGGCACTAAGGCTGATGGTGACAAGCTCAGTCCTCTCCGTAATAGATTATGGCATAATAATATACGGCATGGCTGACAACACAGCCCTAAACAGCATCAAAATGGCTCTAAATAAAGCCTGTAGACTGGTTACAGGCAGCGATAGACTAACCCATACGTGTGAGCTCTATAAACGAGCAGACTGGCTGACCTTTGAAGGCAGACTAATGTACCACACTTGCCTCCTTGCAAAAAAGATCCAAATCAATCTTGTTCCTAAGGGCCTCCACCCCGTCATCCAACCTACCCCACACAGGAGCACCCCTAGGCACCAGACCAACACCCCGCTCCTAGTCCCCCACTGCAGGACTACCATAGGACAAAGATCCTTCCGGTATCGTGCTCCACTCTGGCTAAATAAACTTCCCTCTACCATCTCCCAGTCCTCTAGCCATGGCCTATTCAAAATTGGAATCAAGAGATTTCTCATTGACTAGGAGACCTGTGGCTGTAACAACCAGCCCTCACAAACACAGTAGGGGATGGTAAGCTAGCGTTTCCCATAACTCCAAACCAAGGCCAACAACTAACCTAATGTCACCAAACATCCCATAACCCTGTACTGGACTTAGCCTCCAGCTGGGGACACTGCCCCTCTCCACTGCAAAGACCCAGGGTCCATAAACAACCCTAGAGAACTAACAATGCAATGTAAAAATCTTGTATAGAGTAACAGGAATAATTTGACATTATGCAATATTTGCATAGTAAGCAATGTATAATCTGACTTTAATTATGCCCTAATGTAATGTCTGCATTGAACAGAATGTACTAATTGTCTGTAAGCTATGTATGTATGTACTGACATGGAGCCTTTGCAAAGGAGTCATTGACTCAAAGGATTGTAATTCCGAAATTTTGAATAAATGAATAAATTAAATGCTGTTTTGTCTAAAGATAGTTAACAGCTGACTTTGTAAACCTGAACACTTCTTATTTATGCTCCACACCATGCCTCAGCCTATGTATATACTGTACACCAATATGTTTGCTCTGTCTGCTGGTATCTGTAATTAACTCCAGGTTGCCCCTGAAAAAGAGACATTTGGCTCAGGGGGCCTACCCAGTTATCTCGGTTATCAAAATTCAGTAACTAACTAAATGACTCAATTAAACATGTTTATAGGGGTTCATATTCACACACAGTAATACACTGATAATGCCTCACTATTTTTATGTCTGTCTTCTCATATGATTGCATGAACTCAGTAGTTCAACTCTTACTGGGTCTACAGCTGTGTAGAAATTGAAAATTCTACTTCTGATGGAACTCGGCAGAATTTTGGAATTCCTGCCTAATTCCATGATATTCTGTCAGAAGCAGAATTCAAAAATTCCCAAACTGATTTACATCTTTTATTTAAACCTTGGATAAGTACAACAATTCCTTGTTTTTGTAAACAGTAGATTAGTGTTCCATGGCTCACATAAACCACAAATTAAGTTTCCTCGAACTGTGGAAAACTAATCTGTGATTCAAATCAAAAGGCTTTTGGAATGCCAAGAAATGTATTGAAACATTCCCAATGTATTTTAGAAGTGGAATTACCGTTCATTCCACCTTTATTCTGCCAACATAATTTACCATTCTACACAACTTGGAACCAAACTTTATTTCAAGAAGTTATATGGCATTAATATTTTTAGGATGACTGACTCTATGCAACACCCATCAAGTCTTCCCAATCAAAATAAAGTGAAGTAAACAGAAAATTAATTTAGTTAGACTTAATATAGCAACCATTGACACAGCAGTTGCACCCAATATTCCCTAATTACTTTTGTATATGTAAGACATGCATATTAATGGAAACTAAGGTGTTGCTGAATAGGTCCCTTAGTGCCATTCCTTCACTGAACTCTGTCTACTACAAATCACAAACTACACTACTGATTAATTAAATTATTATACTTAATCTTTTGAAGGTGGGCAGAAAAAAATGGTTTCCAAAGCTCCTTTAGTAGGAAAGTGTTTATTCTGTTATACAATGACTGTTCATTTTGTTGCTTATTCGGATATTATTATTCATATTCATAGTCAAATTAACCAGCCTGGGAGTGGGTCCCAGGGTGGTAGCCTAGGTAAAACATTGGCTGGACAACAGGACACAGAAGGTAATTGTAAATGGAGTCCACTCTGAAGAAAGAGGGATTACTAGTGGGGTACCTCAGGGTTCAGTATTGGGTCCAGTCCTTTTTAATGTCTTTATCAGTGACATTGCAGAGGGATTGGAAGGAAAAGTATGCCTCTTTGTAGATGACACAAAGATCTGCAACAGGGTTGATACACAAGGAGGCGTGGAAAAGGTGAGAAGGGACTTGGCAAGGTTGGAGGAATGGTCAGAAGTATGGCAGCTAGGATTCAATGCAAAGAAGTGCAAAATAATGCACCTGGGAAACAAGAACCCAGGGGAAGATTACACAATGGGGAGGGAGGTAGTAACAACAACAAAAAAGGAAAGGAACCTGGGGGTAATCATATCAGATGACCTTAAGGTTAGCAAGCAATGTGAGAAGGCAGTAGGGAGGGCTGAGGGTATACTGGTATGCATAGGGAGAGGCATCACTAGCAGATAACAGGAAGTTGTTATCCCTCTGTACAGACAGTTGGTGAGACTCCATCTGGAGTACTGCATCCAGTTTTGAAGACCCCATCTCTGCAAGGAAATAGACAGGATAGAGGCAGTCCAGAGGAGGGCAACTAAAATGGTGCAGGGTCTGCAAGAGAAGCCGTATGAGGAGAGACTAAAGGAGCTTAATATGTATACCCTTGAGGAAAGAAGGGAGGGGGGGACATGATAGAAACTTTTAAGTACCTCAGTGGAATCAACAAAGTCCAAGAGTGTATCATCTTTCATAAAAAGAGACGTGCAAGAACAAGGGGACACAATTTAAAGATAGAGGGGTGGCAGTTCCGGGGCAATGTGAGGAAGTATTTTTTCACAGAGAGGGTAGTGGATGCATGGAACAGCCTTCCTGAGGAGGTTGTGGGGTCTAAAACTGTGGGAGAATTCAAGAATGCATGGGACAGACATAAGGCAATTCTTGTGGGGGGTAGGAAGAAATAGGCTGTTGGTTAACTTGGATCTGCGGCCTATCCTGTAGGTAGGGAAATGGGCAGACTAGGTGGTCCAAGCAGTCCTTATCTGCCGTCAAAGCCTATGTTTCTATGTTTCTGTATGAATAAATGGTTCTGACTCTAATAATCTAAAAACATTGAATTAGCTTTCTTTGCATTCCTGTAATTTTGATTATTGAACACTGCTTTTGGGAGGACAGCTGACTTAGTTCTAGAAATACATCAGTTTCTGTTTTTCCATTCTTTTGTAATGGTCCATTGTTTTCTTTCCATACCAGCTCAGTTCCATCTGCCTCTGACTACAGTACATGTCAGCCCCAGCACCACCTTACATTGAATCTGACACCCCATAGCTTTCCCAGCATCTTGGGGACTTTCAGGTGGCAATCTCTGGCACATATACACACTCTGTCTGGTAATACATGCAGTGGCGTGGAGGTCTGAGAGTACTGGATGCCATCTAGAAACTTTCTTCATCAATCCCCCCTCCCACAGGATGTCAGTTGCATGGGGCTCTAAGCAGAAGCGCAGAAACCACACTATCTTGAAACAAGTTGGCACTCTTGTTGCTACTTTCTTCTTCAGCTGCACTGCCACCTGTGGTCACCCAGGCAGTGGTAGTACATCATCATCATCATCCCACTGTTTTATGGTGGTTAAAACAATGAAATTCAATTTTTTCTGACTTGAAATTCTGGGAATTGCACCGGTTATTGTAAGTCTAATTTCCAGATCTTACCAGGATTCTACTGTTATTCTTTTAGTATGTGTATAAATAATCAGAATAAAAGCAGTCTTATTATACTGATAATTAAATGAAGCAAACTGAAAATGGTACCGGAAGCAAATATAAGTAAAACTGAAGTTCTGAGGATTTACTGATTAGGGCCAAGATAGTCAAAGGAGATGTGCCCGGCACAACTGAGTTGCGCCAGCACATCCCTAGGAATGTGCCCCTTGGCCATATTCAAAAGGAAGGGATGCGTCATGCAAATCTGGATGTACCACAGTGCAAAGACAATGTATGCAGTTCATCTGGAGGGGCTGTTCACATACATATGCAGCACATCGCAATATTCAGCCAAGATGTGCGGCACAGCTGCCTGCACATCTCAGAGATGTGCTGCACAAAGTTAGGTGTGAGAAAACATGCCTAACTGGTAGGCACCCACAGATGGGCTGCTGTACTGCACAGTGCAGCACAGCAGCCACCAGCCCCTGGGTGGCTAGCCCCTCCAGTCCCCGATCATAGAATAAAAGAAAACAAACCCATTTCCCTGGTGGTCTAGTGGCCCCTCAATCCCTGATCATAAAATAAAATAAATCCAAACCCCATTTCCCTGGCAGTCTAGTGCCCTCCCCATCCCTGAACTGTGATGTAAGTGGAAATAAACATCCACAACACTCCCTTGTAGTCTACTGGTGCCCCACTCCATACCCCAAACCCGATCGCAGGGTTATATGAAATATCCCAGTATCCCGGGTGGTCCAGTGGACCCCCACCCACTGATATCCACACCCCACCTGTTCCCATCCAGCATAGCCATTTGGCCACAGAGCCGTGGGCTACATCCCTCCACACACATGTTATGGCTGCCTCTCCAACTGTTGTGAATGACAGCATATGTAGTAGAAGTTTCATTGGTGGACACTGTCGACCAATTGGCTTGCAATGTGTACTGTAAGCTTTCATTCACAACTTTGTGTCATTTACAAAGTTGTAAATGAAAGCTTACAGTAGACACTGCAAGCCCATTGGTCAACAGTATCCACCAATGGGCTGCTACTGTGTACTGTATGCTGTCATTCACTGATAGCTCAGTCGTCGGGCAGTTATGATAGTGTGCAGAGGGATGTGCTGCCCACAGGCTCCATGGCCAGATGGCCATGCTGGGATGGGAGGGGTGTGGTACTTCAGTGGGTGGGGAGGTGGGGGGTCCACTGGACCACCAAGGATTCTGGGATCTTTCGTATAACCCTGCAATCAGGTTCAGGAGGGGGCACCACTTGACAACCAGGGAATGTTGTGGATGTTTATTTCCACTTACATCGCAGTTCAGGGATGGGAGAGGGGCCACTAGACTGCGTGGGAATATACTCTGACATATTCCACGTGTAACCCCTAGCTGGCGCTATCCCTTGGGCTACTACCCCTGCCTGCTTGACTAATAACAGGTTAAGGGGACTGAGTTCTAAAACGGGTGCCTCCACCCAAAGGTCTGGGTTGGTTTGTGTTACACTAACCAGTTCACAGCCCTCTGGAACACTGTGACCCCCCTTTCCTCCCACTAATGGCCCACATTGTACACAACAGTGACTTTCCCAATACCCCTGATATGCAAACTAAACACACTTGTACTTGGCACTTACCCCCAGGACTGGTTCCTTCAGCTTGACTCTGGGGACCCCCTGTGAAATAAGGTGAGGCAGTACAACAGCAGCAATGCAATACCTTCAACATAAACTGACACCACAGTCAATGTAAATTGCAGAAACAAACAGATCTGATTTATTCAGGGGTCTGTAACAAGGAGGGAGAATAATCAGGTTAATTAGCTTGAACACATTAATAATCTCACTATTGTGCATGCACTTAGAGTCCCACAAGTCACACTCTCTGGGTACCCAGGATGGGGAAAGGGGCTAGCCAGGTCCGTTGCCCGGGGTAGGCCAGCATCGCAGCTGGTTGGGGCCCTGTGATGGAAAAAGAACATGCACACACAATCTGTAATTTGGAGCTGGAGGGCTCAGTTCATGGGAAGAAAAGTACAAAACAATCAGATGACACACTTTGATTAAACAAAAGTTTTAGGGAGCTACCCTGATAATTACTTACAATATCTAGGCTAAGCATAGGAGGGCTGATGGCTGACTTGCTGGGTTGCCAGAGGAAGCTGTGCCCCTCGATGATGGATCTTTCTGTGCAGCAGAGTAGTGAGACTAGACCCATGTGGCAGGGCCTATCTGCATCAGACAGCACGGATTCAGTCCGATTCTGACAGGGGAACACTTCTCGTGCTAGCACACAAGTTATAGACAGCTGGGAAAACAGATCGCGACCCCCTTGAAGTTCATAACACATTTATATGTAAAGGAAATTACTATACCAGGCCAGCTGCTTCTTGATCCCAATCGCAAAATCCCTACTATTACCCGGGAGCACTACAGTAGCTAAAGTCCTGACAGGCCGATTGCTTTCAGCAAAATCTTCAATCTTCTACAGGGTGAGCCTGGCTATAAATCAGCCGCTTGCTTCATTCTCTGCAAATTTAGATTCAGTCCAGAAACGTCCTCTTCTCCCTCTCAGGGCAGACAGCAGACTAGTAGGCTAGGAATCAGGCCTTCCACAATTCTCCCGTGTGAACTACGCCGCAACGGCCACTCAAACACACACAGCAGTGCTGCCCCTTCAGCGTCCAACTCAAATCTGGCTTGCCAGCAAACAGTTCAGGGCATTTCCCCTAAATCTAAAGGGTTCGGTTGGTTGGTTCAGTTGTCAGTCGCAGCAGGGCTCCCTCTATTGATGCAAAAAGGCACCAAGGATCCAAAACTACATTTCCAGGAGTCAGGCACCACACAGATCCACTTTATAGGTTCCATTTTAGAGTCCTCACAATCCCATTGGTCCAATTCGGCAGTTCGGGACCAAAATGGTTGAGCATAATAGAAACAGTCCATGCTACAGAGATTACAATATTACCAGACTATCTGGGAGCCCCTAATGACATTACTTTCTCTCTATGGAACTTAGGATAGTTTGCTGAAATTACTCCAGGGTGTGGCCGCAAAATATGGGAATCAAGTATTTTTTATCTTTATGGAATGCGGCACTAAAACTTATTCTTGTCTTTTTCCTCCCTATGGACTGGTATTTCCTTTATGAAGGTTTTCTGTAGCTGTGTAGAGGGGAGTTTAGTGGGGGGGAGTGTAGAAGGGATGGTGGGGGAGGGGTGGTATTAGAGAGGGGAATGGTTTTAGGCCAAATCGCTTAATGAAGGATACTGTTAAACATTGGCTAGAATATGTTAGACTATTTTCTTCTGTATCCTTGTACTGTGGTTACCATGTTTGTATATGCAGGAAAATAATAAAGTATACTGAATTAAATAAAAAAAAAAAAGAAACAGTCCATGCTGCAGGAAAGGCAGGTTAGATAAACTACATTTTCACTATTACTTCGCATATTTTACCACAATTTCCCCACAATTAGTGACAGCTTTCAGAAGGGCTTCCTCTGCACACTTAGCGATGGCAGAAATGGAGTGCTTAGACAGCGGCTCAGGTGGGACTTGGGCATAACTACACACAGCCCCCCCATTCAAACTAATCATGTCTGCGAGCAGACAGACCTTAAAGAGACAGTATGCGGAGGCTCTAAAAGCACTCGCTGCAGTGCCAGCAAAACTGCTTTAATGCCGAACACCACCCAGACTAGGAGCACTTAGGCAAGCTCCTGGAAGACTTTTGGGAACCTCCATTTGCAGGGGGGGTTACACACGGCACTGGACTGGGTGGGGGGAGGTTGCAGGGCACCGGTGCATCCTGCCAGGTGCAACCCTCCATAGGACATGCAAATGGGGCCATAATGAAATGCAAATGGCCCTATTTGCTCCTTGCATGACTAATGGCCCCATTTGAATGTTGCAGTCTGAATATCTGGAATTTGCACTTGGTGCATCCCCAAGATGTGCAATGCATCCCAATTCCAGGTATTCGGACTGCACAGGGGGATGCACCGGCACATCTTCAGTGGCCACCATTTGTGCTGCACTCATCTTTTGCTATATTCAGATGAGATGCACAATTGCACATCTTGTTTGAAAATATCTCTTTTGCATTCTGGCGTATCTCAGTTGCATGGAGCTATCAGTTGCGCCCTTCCAGGTAAAGTTTGAATATCTAGGCCCTGGTCTAATGTCAAATTCCATGAAATTCTTTGTTTTACTGGTGTGCAGGCAGTCCAAATTCTGGAATTTTATGGGGTTTACTGGTAAAAAGTAAAAATCAGTGGCCTTGATCATCATCATCATCAAATAAGTTTATAGAAACAGGAAGTTGCTAAAACAACATTGAGTCAGGGCACATTTAGAATGCCATTATGACACAGAGTAGCATAAATAAGTACAGTCAGGGTATTCATAGGTGTTTAATGAGGGCTAGCAAGATTAGTGCCCTGCTAGCAGTAGTTACTGTAGCACTCCAAAATCAGAGGACTCACTAAACGTGCCATATTGAAAGACACAGCTGGTGAGGCACTAACCTGTTAGCAAGCAGCATTAACATATGTCAGGGCACCTATAAAAACAAGCATTTGTCAATGCCGAATGTTTGCTTGCTGGCATTGGCATTGGTAGTATAGGAGTTACAGAGCTGCATAATAGGAATGGCAGTGAAGTACTGAACTGAAGCCAACCCCACCACCACCCTGCAGAGACTGACAGGCATTGGGGTGTGCCTTTGGGTCGTCAGGCATAACGGCCACACCATTGCACCACACTCTACCCTGCAGACACCGACAAGTGTCACGGTGTGCCTTGGGGTCTTTGGCCCTTATGCGCACCCCATTCCATCAGGAAATACAGTGAGATGGGTGCGGTATAGGACAATGGGGTGAACTTTGGAGCCAAAGAGTCCAAGTCACACCTCGATGCCTTTCAGTGGCTGCAGGGTGTGGGTGGGGGTGGAATGGTAAGAGCACTGCAGGCAACAGTCTCAAGTCACTGCCCTGATGCCTGTCCTTCTCTACAGGGTGGGGCGTCATGGTCAGAAACCCTAACACCTCAGGCATTCGTTGGTATTTTCACTCCAAATTTTTAACATGTTTTTTTGTGACCCCCACCTCATGAATAGTGGCAATATCAGTTTGTTAGCCGAAAGCTGCTTTTGCACAGCGACTACGGCATTTGCCACCACAGGTGCAAAAACACATTCCGAACAGGATGTAAAATGACAGCTGTACTGTTCATGAGGAGGTGTAAAAAATGGCAATGTTGAAAATCTGCAGTGAAAATATTAAAAAAACTGGTGAAGTCATGAGCGTGCATAGAAACTATGCAACGCACACCCATAATGTAAATAGTTGGGGATTTTTTACAGCAGATTGTCAACACAGGCATTTTGGAACCTCCGATCATGAACAGTGTCACTGTGATTTTTTTATCTGTCCCGAACAATGACTTCCCACAGCGACCTTGCATTTCTGAGATGAAAGTGTGAAAACACATTTCGGCCATGTTGTGAAAAATGACAGCTGTACTGTTCATAAGGAAGTGTGGAAAAATGCCACTAGTGAAAATCTGGACTGAAAATATTACAAATTCATGAACTTACAAGGGTGCATGGAAACTGTGCAATGCTCACTTGTAACACAGTCATTTTATGGACTTTTGTCACCAAATTTTCAACATAGCCATTTTAAGACCTCTGCTCATGACCGGTGTCACTGTGATTTTCTTAATCTGTCCCAAACATTGCTTTCGCACACCGACTGCACCATTGTGCACTACATGTGCAGAATCACATTTTGGGTGAGATGTGAAAAATGGCAGCTGTACTGCTCATAAGGAAGTGTGGTAAAATGGCAATGAAAACCTGGCGTGCAAATATTAAAAATTCGCAGTCTTGTGAGCGTGTGTAGGAACTGCACAACGTGCGCTCCTAAAACAGTCATTTTTGGGAATTTTTTCACCAAATTTTCAACATAGCCATTTTAAGACCTCTGCTCATGAACAGTGTCACTGTAATTTTCTTAATCTGTCCCAAACATTGATTGCGCACACCGACTGCGCCATTGTGTGCTACATGCGCAGAAACATGCTTTCATCACGATGTGAAAAATGACAGCTGTACTGCTCTATAAGGAGATGTAGTAAAATGGCAATGTTGAAAATCCGGAGTGCAAATATTAAAAATTTGCGAACTTACGAGCGTGAGGAACAGCGCAATGCACACTCATAAAACAGTCATTTTAGAATTTGTTTCACTAGTTTCAACATGGGCTTTTTGAGCTCCACCTTATGAATACCTGGCATCAATGTGCCATTAATCGGTCCTGAAATGTGATTTCACTGCAGTGACTGTGAAATCACCCTTTGGGCCCGATTAACACCATGACAGTGACAGAATTCATGGAGAGATCCTAAACCCCATGTTGAAAATTTGGTGCCAAAATTCCAAAAAATGCCTGAGATATGCAGCAAAGTTGAAAACCCCTATTTATTACATTATACAGCTTACCGGCATTTCTTCAGTTTGCGGTCGGCTTTGAAGAGTGCAGACGGTTCCCGGTCCACAGAAGATCGCTGGGCGCCAGACTCCAGAGGTAAGTATGGGGTGGGGGGAGGCACGGCACAGTGGTGGGTGCGGGTGGGGCAGGGAGACTGTGAGGAAGTTTTTTATTAACAGTTTTTTTATTATTAAGACGATGCAGGACGTTTGCCACACTGGGGTGGGCTCCCAGCGTGGCAGCTGGAAAGGCTGTTTGGAGGGGCTGGAGCTGATGGGGGATTGGGCACCTCATCGGCCACAACAAGCTTTGCCAAGCTGGGGTGGGCTCCCAGCGTGGAACCTTGAAAGCTTTTTGGGGAGGGGGGAGCGGAGCTGACGGGGATGGGGCACCCATCGGCTATAACACCTTGCCATGCTGGGTGGGCCTCCCAGCATGGCACCTGCACAGATTTTTTTGGGGTAGTAGCCGACGGGGATTGAGCACCCGTCCGGCCATATACAGTGTGTGTGGGTATATGAGCACGCATGCGCATGCAGGTGTGTTGGGAGGGGGAGCGCCACTCACTGAAGCGTGCTCTCTTTTAACTGTACGGCACTGCATTTTGGATCACCGCACTATGTTTCTTGGACATGCATGCAAGCAAACATAATTAGGCTGCATACAGGTGCTCTGGCATTCTGAAAAGGTTTATAGAGGCATTAAGCAGCTTGAAGTGCAGCACTGTTTTTTGGCTTCACAAAGCTGTTATTACTGCAATAGCAGCACACCCCTGCCCATTTATTGTTCTGATACTGCCTATAGCAATCAGTGGTAGTCCAGTTCTCCCCTGTCCACCGAGCATGATTCTGATACTGCCTGTAGCCATTAATGTAGTACAGTGTTCCACTTGCCCCCATCATATTTCTGTTATTGCCGTAGCCATTAGTTGAAGCACAGTGTCCCTCCCACCACTTTTCTGAGCAATGTAAACTGTATTCCTGGTAGTCTAATGGACCCTCCATCAGCAATGGTTATAACAGGGAATATGAACAACTCAGCTCAGTGCAGGAAGGTGGTAACAAAAGCCAACAGGATACTGAAGTGTATTGCGAGAGGAATCTCATCCAGAAGTAAGGAGGTGATCCTGCCCCTGTACAGGTCACTAGGCAGGCCACGCTAAAGTACTGCATGCAGTACTGGCATCCATTTCTAAAGAAGGATATCAGATTACTGGAGGGGGCACAGTGCAGGGCAACAAAGATGATCCAGGGATTGGAGGACAAACCCTACGAGGACAGGCTGAGTGAGTTAAATAAGTACACCCTGGAGGAGAGGAGGGATCAGCAGGATATGATAGATACCTTTAAATAATTAAAGGGGATAAACAAGACAAGTACTGAAGGGGTCTTTAAGTTGAAGAAGAGGAGGGACATGACAGGGTATGGTCTCAGATTGGAGGGAGGAAGATACAGGAGAGAGAGATGGTGACATTTTTTCATAGGAGAAAGAGGGAGACTTTCTTTCATGGAAAGGGTTGTGGCTAAATGGAACACTCTGCCCAAGGAGGCAGTATCCTGAAAGACGGTGGGAAGTTTTAAAAGGGAAGGACGGGTGGTGGGGTAACTGTGAGGTGGGAGGGGAGGGTGGGCAGCTGCAATGGAAGGCTGCTAGCTGCACATTTGAGCAGACTTTATAGACCATGAGGCCTGTTTCTGCTGGCAGATTTGTATGTTCGTATGTTCATAATCACTACTCTGAGTAATATACAGTTCATCCCTGAAGGCTGGTTGACCCCCAATCACTGATCTCTCCCACACATGTGGCACCAAGATGATATGACTTGCACTCACCCAGCACTCACTACCACTGGCAGCCACATTTGCCACACAGCTACAACAAATTTAACCTAGTCCCACAGAAGAGCTACTGCACATGCATGTTGACTGATAAATACATTCCATAGGATGGTGACAGAACCATATCTTTTTTTTTTTTAGTTGTTTAACCAGGAGTAGCACACTAAGCTGAAAGCTTTTTTACAGGAACGACCTAGGAGCACAGGGAAGTTAAGTGACTTGCTCAGGGTCACACAGCATGCAAGTGGAAGCTGTGAGATTCAAACCCAGGTCTGATCTGTTGGATGACACCAGATTTGCAGCTCAGAGCCTTAAACCACTGCACCATACTGCCTCCCTTCTTCAATGGGGCTATATGGGGGCATGGCAACAAACCTGAGGGGCATCCGAGAAACTACCCTCCCTCGTGGACCACTGTTCATGTTTAATTTGTGTATCATCATGACCAACAGTTGATTTTTTTTTTACCTGCCCTCTACTGTGTGTAGCACCATCATTGCTTATATCTGCCTATCAGTTTTGCATATCAATAATGATGAGCTCACTTCTTGTGTGGCCCATACTCTCTGTGAGTGACATTACTGTGTGAATGTGAGGGATAAACAAGCAGTTACACAGTGAATAAGTAATAGAATATTAAAATGTGCAATTGCAAGTGAACAGACACATCATTTTTTTAAAATGTTCTATTTATGCTCCCCCAGCTAGCATCAGTACATCTCAGTGCTTCTGCATGGCCCCAACCCTATCTCCCAATGCCATCTCCTAAGGCTTGCCCGACTCCATGTGTGTAACCCCATTATATCCTCTCCCCATAGTGGAAGACTTTGTACTTGACCAGGTTCCTCAGTAAGCATACTGTGGTGCCCATGGAGTGTGCCTAGACTGGTGGGGCACAAGGTCTGTGGGCTACCTGGAGCCATCATGAGGCTCAGCTGCTTTTTCCATTTTCCTGTTGTGGGGGCACGTGACTGTCAGATGTGATCACACTGAGTGTGGACCTCCATCTAGCTAATCAGTGGCCCCCAGCCCCAGAAATGCACTCCTGCTTACACCGCCACCTGTGGTCACCCAGATGGTAGTCACGTGGCGGCAGTGATTCCCCACTCCCTTTCTAGAGGAGGAGTGAATCCTGTGGGACACTCAGTTCTCCTCCCCTAGGTGGCCCTCTGAAGACCTGGGCTTGCTACTAAGCCCTGGTCTCTGGCATCATGAGCGGCAGAGCTACTGCTGCACTGATGGGCCAGCAACACAAGTCTGTTGTAATAGTAGTGTAACACATGTTCCACAACAAACTCATTTTACTCATAGTTGTGGGTCACCTGGTCAAAGGTCTAGCAGAGGGTGGGACCTGGCCATGTAGGAGTTCAAAACTGTAACAGAGTAAAAAAGAAAGGTAACAAGCATATTAGTAATAAACTAGAAAGAGTGAACTAGGAGCGGGGTGGCCTATTATCTACATCCCACACATATGTAAATAGACTGCAATTAATTACATGATACCTGGCACCATTTTTATAATAAAAAAGATGCAGCATATTTAATAGGCAAGAGCTCGTAACCCACGTGCCCTGGCTAGAGAAATCCCCTGGTTGTCCTGTGATAAATATGGAGAGTCAGCCTAGTAGTAGTTAAATGTACAGTCAATTCCACTTGTATGCAATTCAGATATATGCAATTTTCAGATACTGTATATTCAATGTTTTCTTCAGTCAAATAATTTCCTGTTCTATGCTGTTTATTTTGTTCAGTTGTACGCATAGCAAATTTTGCTTATATGCAACTTTTCTGCCTCTTTTCTGGGTATTCTAACCTGGCTGAGGTGATAATTGCTCAGGTTTGGGGTGAAGAAAGGTACTAAATGGTATTGCTGTGGCAACTTAAAAGATATGAGACCAGTACACTCAGTATGCTGCTGCCAAACAATGCAGAATACCAACAGAACTAAGCTCTTCACTGAGCATGCAGTACAAATGCTTGATAAGCCTACCCTGTATGGAAAAAAATGAGCCAGTTAATTACTGCATTGATAAACTTTCCTTCTTGCAATCTTTTATCATGTATAGTTCATTGCCAGGTTCATAGTGTCATCGGGCACTTATGAGTAGGTTTAGGATTGATTGAAGACTGAGTAGTATGTGGTACTTGTGAAATTGTGTTTTGGATTATGCTCTCTCTCTGTCCCTGCTTTAAGGATTTCTACCCTGTTGGGGTGTCATAAGTACACATGAACCCAAACAAAAGGGTTCCAACCCTTTAAGGTGTCACAGGGATGAGGTCCCAGGACTAAATGCTTCTCAGGGAAGAAAGCTCAACCCCAAGGAGAAAGAGGTGCTGCAGGAGGAGGAGGATGGTAGGAAGGTGGCAACAAAAAAATTCTGAGATCCAAGAGATGCTTGGACATGTATGGTTTTGCTCCACATGGAGAGGGCATGGCATGTGCTGCTCAGCTCCCCTCTGAGCCAAAGGCAAAGTCTTTCAATTCACAGGGTTATCAAGCTCTTATGAATAGGTTTAGGACTAACTGAAGACTAAGTAATATGTGATGCTTGTGCAGCTTTTTCCTTTGGCATACATTCTCTCTATCCCTACTATGGGGACTACCATGCCACGTCCAAGAATCAAAGGCACCTTAGAGAAAAAGGCCCAGAAGCACAATGGAAGATAGACAAGTATGTTCTTCTCAAGGAGAGACAGATGTAGTCCGACTGAGACCTAGACTTGAGAACCATCAACCAACTCCACCTCCTGTGGAAACTATCTAATTTTTTATGACCATCAGCATGGAAGAGAGGAAAATACCCTTTTTAAAGGCAGAAACCTTTAAAGATCCAAGGCCTAGGTTTTCTTCCCTTCAAGCTAGTGTTAGAGTTAGTGACAGCTCAGTTATTGCAATTTAGAGGTCCAATTCAGGGGACATAACTTGGAAGAAGGGCTCACACTCTATCCTTTTAATGGAAATGCCACTCGGGTGCCACAAAAACATTTCTGCAGCTAAAGGAGGTTCCCACAAAGGAGGCCCATTCCCCTAAGGTGCAAGAGGGAGGAGGAGAGCAATGACAACAGAAAGGAACTCACCTGGCCTCCAACCAAGGGGAGGCCTGGACAGGAAGCCAAATCACTGAGGGACAAGACATAGGAGTTGAGCCCTTGAGGGGTAGCTTATGTATGATATTCACCATTGAGGGGCAAAGGAAAGGAAGTCAGAGGAGACCAGGTGAACTTAGGATTGGTGGAAGTAAAATAATTTTTAAGGTGTTGCACTACTAAAGAAGCCATTGAGGATGTAGAGGCCTAACCGATCTCATAGCAGAAGTCTTAATTGCTACATCAAGAGGTGCTGCTGAGTCGATCTGCATGACTGAAATTTCCCCTGAAGCATAGGACATTCTCACCTGAAGAGCAAAAAGAGAAGGACCCTGCCTAAATCGAGGGGCCCACCCCCGAGATGAGGACTTCAAGAAAACAGAGTGAGACCATCAACTTACAGAGCCTGGGCACTGTAAGCCATGAATATGATCATAGATGCCATGCATCCAGTGCAGAAGTGAAGAGGAAGGCCAATGGTGAAGCCTGATTGTGATGGAGTAGAGTCCAAGTACAGGGGTGGTAGAAGGCTGATGGTGAAGTCTGATGGCTGTTCACATACAACAGGGTAAGAATGAATGACTGAGACTGAGAGGTACACAGCACACATACAGCCAGATGCATGCCAACCAATCCCATAGCAGAAGGAGTTAGCCAGCTATGCTGACAGAATACTGAATTTATGAGATCTGGAAGCTTGGCAACTTGTAATGAACAGCAAAGGCAGATAAAAAGCTACTATAGCTGTAGTGTGAGATGAGAAGCAGAAGACAAAACACATATAGCATTCTGGTACTGGTACTGACATTGTAATTTAGGATGCTACAGGCTGCAGGGAATGAAAGGTGACTGAGTAGACTACCTGGGAGACTGCTGGGCACTAGGACTTAGTAGCAGGGTTGATGCAAGTGAGCAGCTACTTGAAATAGGGGCACTAGGACCCAAGAGAGGCTGCTGGGGAGATGAGCCACCACAGAGAAAGCAGGCCTGGACCATGGCCCCCAATAAAACATTGTATTGTAGCAGTGACAGAATATTGTTAGTTGGAGCTGGAGATGTTTGGGGCATGGCCTGCATGACTGCTAGAGCCCTGCGGCAAGGCTCCATGCTGGACAACTGTAAAGGTTCTCTGTACCAGGGAGCTGTGAATGGGCCACTAGGAAGGCTTATGGGGAGAAGAACTACAAATTGCCAGTTTGATGTCCCCAGATCCAGCTGGAGGAATTCTAGAGTAAGAGGCTAGAAAGAGAAAAGCAGAAGAAACAGCCCCAAAAAGCTGAGGGAAGACAGACAAGAGCAGCAGAGGCCGTGGACAAGGTAGGGAAGGAATTCTGCCTGGAGGCCTCTGCATGGTGGCAGAAGCATGGGTGGGTAAAGAGAACAAGCTGCCACATAATGGCAACTAAAACTTCTGAGCATCCAAATGATATTTGGACATGTGCAGTTTTGAACCATGTGGAAGGAGCATGGCATGTGTAGCCTGCTGGCCTTCCAAACCACAGACTAAGTCTTTCAAATATTTGCGGTTTTGGATGTCTGCACAAATATTGCTGTCACCAACAGTGTGCATACAAGAGAAATTGACTGTATTAAAAACCAGGTTCATATTATTTTTGTATTTATTAAATAAATGTGCCTTAAATATATTACAGCATTTGCGCTTATGTTTACTGAACATCACCTGCGCAGCAGCACTATCACACCTGTAGCAGTGACAGTAAGTGAGCTAAGCTGGCTTGAAGGAGCCATGCTACCACACTGATACAGGGTGGGTCCCAGGCAAAGGATGCCATGTAGGAGGAGTGGAAATGCTCCCAAGGTCATGAAGTAGGCAGTGACCTGTGACAGCAGGTGTACCCTCAGTGGTCCTGAACTGCTGTTTTAAACTACATGCATTTAACTGGCAGGCAACAAGCACCAGGAATGGTTATGTAACCAGGGTGTGGGGTTAGGGTTTGTTGTTATTATTTAGTGCCCGGTGCCTCCATTTTTGTAACCCACTACCTGGCTAGTCTGGGTTGGGGGAGAAAACATTTGCTTGGCATCAGGGCTAGGTTTATACTTCTGGACAGGGGCACCCAAGTAATTCTGGACACATGAAGCAAGAACTGTGAATGTCCAAACGAGGAGTGGGATTCTAAAGTGGGCTTTTATTCACTTACACACAGGAATACAAAGCAAGATGGACCCCCACGGGGCTACACTCACTGGTTATGCAGAACTATTGAGGTCAGAACACATCTTCTTCATCATCACAACAACTTTTACCCTCAAGTTCTGAACACACCAGACTCTCAGCCTGAACTGGTACTCTCTCTATCCTGGATTCCCTGGAATGGCCCTCGACCAGCTCTGGTACACTCTTCCATATGGCATGGACATTTCTGTTGGTGGCTCCCTCAACCACCCATGAGCACTTCCTAGCTCTAAGGGAAAAACAGAACATCCTTAATCCCACGTCTGGGTACTTTCTGCAGACACTAGCCAAATGCCTGGGAGAAAGCTATAGGCGCCCAAAGTGAATCTGGTTACTCCAGATGGGGGATCTCCCACCTCTTGTCCCCAAATCCATACCCAGCCATTCATTTGGAGTCAACACCTTTCCTTTGAAACTCTGTTTGCAGAATGCTATCTCGAAATGTATATCACATTTAGCAATCTACTGTCTTTAGTAATTGGTGTTTTGACTTGCAGTGTTCTCTAAGTGGCTATGTCCATCCCTGTAGAGCCCACTGATTAGATGCATTTCAAGCCATACACATAACTTTAAGTACTGTACTTTGCTGTCCTTTTCTGACCCACAGTAGCAGATACTTTACACTACTGTCTCAGTCAAAACATAGACTCTCTGGCAGAGCAGACTCACCATGGTTCTCAGGTGCCCCAGGGCTTCTCTCACAGGAAAAAAAACATACTTCTGGTACCTCAGCACAAATCTTCTCATCAGGCAGCTTTTCTTCCTCCAGCAGGGCCAGGGGATTGCCCCTGAAGAGCTGGTCAGGTTCCCCCCATCCCTATCAGGGATGGGGCACTGGAACTAACTGGGGGACGATCTCAACCACTTCAGCAAGTTTTCTTCTGTGTCTTTCTCTAGAGCGAGAACACACACCCTCTTCTGTGGTAGCTCCGTTACAGAGCTGGGCTCTGAGAGACTGCAAATTGCAGTGTACCTCCTCCCTCCACTGAGTCTCTCACTAGACTACTCAAGACTGACTCTGAAAACCCCAACATTCTAACCTAACTCCCAGCTGCAACATTCCACTGCGGCTTATGCTGCTGCGAGAAATCTATATGATGTCATCCCTCCAGATCAGCTGAGACTGAGGACAGAGTGAGATAGTGTGAAACCCATTTAACTGGTGTCTCACAAGCTGCCTTTCCCTGCCTGCCACTAGATCTAAGTGGGATTCTGGTAACACTGGGTGACAAGGGGGTTACATTTATATTTAGGGACTGGCTGTAAAATTAAAATAACTAAATAAATAGAGGAGAAAGAAAAGGGAAGAGAGGGAGATGCTCACCAAAATGAGGATCAGCTCCAACAGTTAAATAGGTGCCATCTTAGATGCAGCAGCAGGCTTCAGGGTGAACATACACAAACATACACAGAGTGCAAACACTTGAAGAAAACAAGCAAACAAGCATTTATTTATTTTGTTTGAAGTTTAATGTTCTTTATTATGTTCAGTAATAGAGACAATACACAACACAATAACAAAAACAACAACAACAAACAAACAAGCAACCCCAACCCCAACCCTCCCTCCCAATGCAGAGTGGATCAGTCCTAAACTGGCTAAAGGGAATATAAAATGAAGCACGTGGGAAGCCTCCCAAGGTTCAAAAAGCAGTATACAAAACTATCTAAACTAATCTGCCATAAACAATGAAGCACAAAATCCAGAAAAAAAACAGCAAGGAAATCCAAAGGGGAGCCAGTCCAAAATACTTTAAATCATGTAGAGGGTGTGCAATTTGTTCCATTTTTTATTAAAGAATAAGAGCCAGTTATGAAGACTAGCAATCATCCATTCAACATGGATATTAAACAGGAGCTCCTGCAACCACTTATGATATGAGATTGAAGTCTGATCAAGCCAATGACAGAGCACCAATTTTTAACCGATAAGGAAATTAAGACCATAAATTATCTCCATTCTTTCACCACCATTTTATTATAATCACCCACTATACAGATTTCAGGGGTAAAATCTCTGTCTATTCAAAAAGAGGGGATCATCCCTAGTCTTAATTGAATTCCACAAAGGTGCAACCTTGAGCATTCCCAAAAAATATGTAATAGTGTCCCCTCAGTTTGCCCACAGTGCGCATAAAGAGAAGTGGAGTCTACCCATTTTAATTAATTTAGTGGGTGTGAAATACAAGTTATTCAATATATGAAATTGAGTAAGTCATAACTTGTCTTGGGAAATATAAGCATAGCGGTCATCCCAAATTTTGTGCCACCAAAAAGTATATTGTGGAAACTGGGCATTCCAATATGAAGAGGTCCCATCAAACTTCGGGAATTGTCTTGGAAAATAAAAAGAAATAAAAGTTGGATACTTCATGTGGATATGTAATTATCCTGTAAAGATTGCAGGAACTTTGAGAGATTAATATCCCATGGCAAATTACCAAACCGGTGAAGGATAACATGACGTAATTGAAAAACCTTAAACATAATCCTATTATCTAACTTGTAAAGTTCCAAAATTTCCATAGAGGAATGTAGGCTGCCATTTAGGAACAGATCACACAACTTGACATTTGCTAGCTCTAGTAGTCATACATCCATATGGACCTGCCCCTCCAACTTAAAAATTAGGATTCTGAAAGACAGGTTGTGAAATATCCTTAACATTCTTGTATTGTATGAATGTGCATAACTGGAAATGAACCTGTACAGAAAGGTCAATTACAGAGTTACAGAGTTACTGAGACCAACAGGCAGATCCTTAGGAGATATAAACAGCATAGCTGTCTGGGATAGACCAGCCCTAGATATCTGTTCTTTCTCCAGTGCCAGCCACATAAGGGAATAAGCAGGGACCCTAACTTCCAAATACGGGCCAAACCATTTTAAGTATTTACTGGCATGACTAGCCAGGTAATATAGGGTAAAGTGTGGAAGATGGAGACCACCAAATTTCTTAGGAGCTGCCAATCTATTATAAGCTCCCCCTGGGAGTCTAACCTGACCAAATAAAATACAGAATTAAACTGTGAATTCTTTTAAACCATGAAAGGGGAGCCAAACATTAAGTACAGTAGAAGCCACTTAATCGGGATGCACTTAAAGGGGATGTTCGCTTTAAAGGGATGTTCCCCAGGGCACCAATTAAGTGGCCATGTTATCCTATGGGGGCACTTTATGTTTAAAGGGGATGGCACTGTCAACATAATTGGGATGATTGCAGCCAGACTTGTCTTCACACATCCCCATTTAACACCCCGATAACACCTGGTAACACCTAATTAGATGTTAAGTGCTGCAGTTATTGGCTGTTAGCTAATCATGGCTGTGAGCTGGAGGGAGCTTAGCTCATAGCCACCCTTCCCTATCCCTCCAGCTACTCGCACTTGTGTACCCAGATACGAGCATCGATCATAGCTCGAAAAATGAAAATTTACTTGTGCCGCAAATTGAACTCCCCCGATTGCAGTGCCCGTAACTCTTACTGATGCCACCAGAAAACAGAACTGCGTCTATCTTCTCTCTCTCTCTCTCTCATATGTTCACCTATATGCTGGTCTACCAGAGAGAGAAGCAGGACCTCCAGCTACTCGGACTTGTGTACCCAAATTGCCGATTGCAGTTCTAAAAATTAAAAAGGTACCTGTGCTGCAGATCGAACTCCCGATTGTAGGGCCCATAACTCTTACTGCTGACACCAGAAATCAGAACTGCCTCTTTCTCTCTCTCTCTCTCGCCAAGTCATACATTTAATCATTTAATTCACTGACAGCACTGACACAAGGGAGAGAGACAGAGAGAGAGAGAGAGAGAGTGTGTGTGGCTCAGAATAAAAATAGCAGTCAGTGCGAGTGTTTACTCCCTCCCTCTCCTGCAGAGATCACAGACACCAGACACCGGACAGCATCAACAAGGAGAGTAACCGAAGGTACAGCAAGGTACTGTACAGCACAAGGTTTATAAAACCTCTTTTAAAATGAAAGGCAACACTGTAATGCTTAGCATATGTTAGGAGACTCTGCACTACATTAAAATTAAACAATTTCTCTTAAAGGGGCCAGCAGCTTAAACGGGACAAAAGGGCGTCCACGGAGGCATCCCATTTAAGCGACTTCAACTGTATATCAATGGAGTGAAATAAATGATGAAGAATATTCATTTTAATAATGTTTATTCTACTCCAGAGAGTTAAAGGTAAAGATTTACATCAAAGTAAATCTTGTTGTAAAAGAAGCACTAAATAGCCTAAATTAAGTTTTTTAAGCTGGGCTGTACTCCTAGAGACAGTGATACCAAGATATTTAACCTGCTTAGGAGTACAGGATAAGCCAAAGGAGAGAACATCGGACATGAAAACAGTGGAATTCAGGGGCATAACTGTTGTCTTATCTAAAGTAAGTCTATAATTAGAGAGGACACTATATTCTTAAATATTTGCCAAAGCAGCCGGAATAGCCAAATTAGGTTGTGACACTTGTACTAAAATATCATCTGCGTAAGTAGAGAATTTAAATTCCAGGAACTGACCTGTACGCCAGTTAGCTCTGGATTGCATCTAAAATTTCTTTTTTTTTTATTTTTGCTTTTTGGATGCCACTTCCTCTCTACTTCCTTACCCATGTGCCGTCAGCATCCCAGAAGGAGCTACTCCCATCCTGCCATGATTTGGGCCCCCAGGCAGGGAAGTGGGGAGGCTAGTCCGTCCCCACCCATCATCTCTGCTGTGGGGCCACTCCATTCTGAGCACCAGCACTGGGTGAGGGAGAAGGGACATTTTTTTTCATTTTTCTTTCATTTTTCTCCCCTCCCTGAGAATGGCAGCATGTAGTGGGATCTAAGGATATGGAGCATGCTGAGACGTGAAGCTACTCCAGACTCCTGCAGACATCCTCCCCTCCCATATGGTACCCCCAGCTGCACCTCCACCCAATGTGCTCTCAGGTGGCAGTGTCCCAGTGGAAGAGGCAACCCTCCCTCCCCAGAGGAGGACAGCATTCCTAGAACACTCAATCCTCCTCCCTTGCCTGGCCCACCAGCAATCCAGGCTTGTTCCTGAACCTAGGTCATGAGTGTCACAAGTGGTAGTGCTACTGCTGTGCCGGTGGGCTGGCTATTGCACCTAAATTTCAATAAAAGGGCTTCTAAATACAAATTAAACAACAGGGGGGATAAAAAGCAACCTTGCCTAATGCCTGAGTATAAAGGAAAGTTCAAGGGAAAAAAAAACATGCAATATATTGGGGCACTAGGGCAGGAATATAAAATCTTAACCCAATGAGGAAATGGCAGTGGAAAACTGTATTTTTCCAAAGCGACAAACAAAAAATTCCAATTTACTCCATCAAAAGGTTTCTCCACATTCAGGGAAACCAGGGCCACAGGAGTCCCTGAGTCCCTGGACATGGAGAAGATGTGAAAGAGCTTGCACAGATGGTCCACCTGAAGAATGATTAAGCACAAAGCCAACCTGTTCACTGCTGATAAGACTGGCCCAGACCTCATTAATCCTTGAAGCCAGGATTTTGGATAATATTTTGATATCGTAGTTCAACAGAGAAATAAAACAATAACTGGTGACTTTATCCGATGCCTTGCCAGGTTTAGGAAGCAAAACAATCATGGCCTCAAGAAGGGAACTATCTGAGATACCGGATTCATATATGTGCAAAAAGAGGCAGCACAGCAAAGGGGCAAGCTCCTTAGTGAACAGTTTATTAAAATATGGTGTAAAGTCATCAGGCCCAGTCTCTTTATCAAGTGGCAAGGCACTGATGGCAGCTATTATTCCTTGAGAGGATAAAGGAGCCAGTAAAAAGTATTGTTGACCGTCAGTTAATGTTGGAAGAGGGATAGTTGCCAAATAATCAGTAATATTGGAAAGGAAGGGGGGATTGAGCATAAGAACATAAAACTCCACATAATACATCTCAGATTCTCTGGCAATGTCCTTTGACAAAGTCTTAATAGAACCATTTTCGACTGATTGAATGGCAGAGATTAAACTGGATGCTTCCTGTTTCTGGAGACATAAGGCCAGAAGATGGCCTGCCTTCTCCCTTTGGTTGATATGTTTAGAATGGGGTTTAAAGATAGTATATTCTGCCTTTTCTCACAAAAGATCAGCGTATTTATCCCAAAGCAACAATAACTCAGAACGAAAGACATCCGAGGTCTGAGGACTCAAAGATTGTTCTATCTCCCTGATGCAATTTAACAGAGTATTAGATTATTTCTCTTTCTTTTGTTTACATTTGGAAGCTAGACAAATAAGTTCCGCCCAAAGAAAACATTTAAAGGCACACCATTCTAGGTCAACCTTCTGAATAGAACCAGCATTTTGTGATGTAAAGACTTCCATTTGCTCTATAATTCAGGAGACAACATATTCATGCTTTAAGAGTTGATTATTCAGTTTCCAAGAGGTTTCCCTCTGGATATTGGACATCGAGGAGAATTTAAGCCAAACTAAAGAGTGATCAGAAATAACTTGGGGGCAGTCTCATAGCCCATCACTTCATACAACACAGACTGGCTAATTAAAATATAGTCAGTATGGGAATATGACCTGTGAATCTGGGAATGAAAAGTGAATTCCTTTACCTAAGGGTGTAATATGTGCCAAGGATCACATAATCCTAATGAATCGTACATGTCTTGAATAGAGCATTGGGCAGGAGACAGGATGCCAATAGTTTTGCCCATTCTGTCCATATCTTAGGTGAAAGAGATATTTCAATCTCCTCCAATAATCATGGGAAGAGAAAGGAATGGAGCTAAAAGCGAGGTCAGTTCAATAAAAAAGGATGGGGTATCAGCATTTGGCCCATAAACACTATCAAGTAAGATTTCAGTTCAATCCAGAATGCCCTTAACAAAAAAATAAATCTACCCTGGTCCCAAAGTCACTCCTCTCTGGACATCCATCCAGCATAGATTAGACCTTATTTGGGGCCTACAAGATCTATTCACACATGAAATATGTCTCCTAGGGTATTTTTCAAAGATAGGGTTCTTAACAGACAATATTACATGGCTCTTATTTTCATGTCTGTAAAGAAATTGGTATTAAGACATTGGGTTAATCAACAAGACATTTTATATGGAAAATGGTTAATAGAATTACTGGCAACCCTTAGATCAGAACAGACTATAGCAAACCTGAATAATACACCAGGAAAATTAAAAAATCTGGGACCCATTGTATACTTTATACTCCATATAATTAACTTATGCTGCTGCATTCTCTGTACCGTTTATGTATCTTTCCCACTTTCAGTGATTGCGTTGATAGGGGTTTAGGGAATAGGATGGGTGGGTGTGCATGTAGGCATGGGGGGTATGGGAAGGAAGGGGGTGGGCAGATTCACTCTAATACATTCTCCATTGTATATGATATCCGTAATTTATATATCTGTCCTTTGTATTATAAAACCAATCTAAGAAACTTAAATTGAAAAATAAATAAATAAATCTTCCCTGTGGGTCTTCCAGCTCTGAGTGCAATAAAAATTAACATTCCTATACATTAAAATAGCCACCCCTTTGCTAGTGGTGTTAACTCTGGCCACAAAAACTTGGCTGACTAATTGCCTATGAAATAAATTACCCTCAGACGTAAGAAGATGAGTTTCCTATAAAAATACAACAGTACATTGAAACTGCTTCATATGTTTAATAAGTTGCTATCGTTTAACCCTGGAACGAGCTCCCTTAATATTCCATGAAGCATAAGTAATTGTGCTAGCCATAACTGCTTTCTACATAAAAAATGCAGACAGTATTCACCCATCATCCAATGAAACATTAAGCCCTACAAAAAGGATCCACTCTGCCATCACCCCCACCCCCGTATACTGAACCATGCCCCGTAAATGTAATGCTAGAACCAAAAAGTAAAACAGAGACTATGAAACAAGCCTGTGCATTAGAAAGTATGATAACAATTACAATAAGGCATGCCAAAAGATAAGGCATAAACAAAGCTCCCCATCCCCCCATATAAAAACCCACACAGAATCAGACTTCAAAAATCCCAGCTACAATAAACAAGACAAAAAGCCTTCCCAAGAAACAAAACACATAAACTAGCAGGTCGATGATGATCTCAGATCCAGCAAACTATCTCTTCTCAAAGCCCTCCCGCTCCCCCCCCCCGAAAATTCCCAACCAATAAGAACCAAGTAATAATACACATGAGAATACTGAAAAAAGGGAAAAACTCAGTCCCTGCTAAATATCTTGAATTATACCAGATAAATAAACTAATTTACTCTATTACCCCCATAGTAATATAATACTAAAAATGTACGTTTCCCGAGAGTATGAATAAGAAGCATAAAGTATATAAAACAAAAAACTATTGGAAACAACTGACTGAACTTAAACACAGCAAACAGTCATTCAGACAGGGTAAAAAATAAATAACCCGAAAGGGAAAATATGGTAAGAATAAAGAAAACAAACAAAAACATATAGCAAAGGCATAAAGCAATCCAATAAACTAAGCAATGCAGCTAAGAAATAAGGGGATAAATGTACATCGATGAATCAAATGGAAAATCCAGTCTATGATTCAAATGGCCAACTTGCCAAAAGAAGTAATACAATTCAAATGCCCAAACCAGCCCCATGTATCTAATAAATGTTCTCTCCAAGAGACAGTCAGTTCCATTCATGATCTCTGGAAATCAAAAAATAATCCATCCAGAACCCATATGAAGGACTTACATTGAAACACAGAAACATAGACTTTGACGGCAGATAAGGACCGCTTGGCCCACTTAGTCTGCCCATTTCCCTACCTATTGGATAAGCTGCAGATTCTACTTAACCAGCAGCTTTACTTCCTTATACCCCCACCTATAATTACCTTATGTCTGCCCCATGCATTCTTTAATTCCCCACTGTTTTTAACCCCACAACCTCCTCAGAAAGGTGGTTCCATGCATCCACCACCCTCTCCTGAAAAATATTTCCTCACATTGCCCCTGAGTTGTTCCCCCCTCCATCTCCAAATTGTGCCCCCTTGTTCTTGCACATCTCTTTCTCTGAAAGATGCTCCCCTCTTGGAATTTGTTGATTCCCTTGAGGTACTTGAACATTTCTATCATGTCCCCCCCTCCCTCCTTTCCTCAAAGGTATACTTATTAAGCTCTGTTAGTCTCTTTGTATGGCTTCTGTTGCAGACCCTGCACCATTTTAGTTGCCCTTCTCTGGATTGCCTCCATCCTGTCTATGTCCTTGCAATGCTAGGGTCTCCAGAACTGCATGCAGTGCTCCAGATGGTGGTCTCACCAGCTGTCCTGTACAGAGGGATAACAACTTCCTGTCTTCTACTGATGATGCCTTTCCCTATACATCCCAGTATCCCTCAGCCCTCCTTACTGCCTTCTCACATTGCCTGCCTATCTTAAGGTCATCTGATATGACTACCGCGAGGTCTCTTTCAATTTTTGGTGTTGTTAGTACCCGACCCCATTGTGTACTTCCCCCTGGGTTTTTGTTTACCAGGTGAATTACATTGTACTTCTTTGCATTGAATCAAAGCGCCATACTTTAGACCATTCCTCCAACCTTGTCAAGTCCCTTCTCATCCTTTCCACCCTTGTGTAGCAACCCTGTTGTAGATATTTGTGTCATCTGCAAAGAGGCATACTTTTCCTTCCAGCCCTTCTGCAATGTCTCCTATAAAGACAATAAAGAGGACTAGTCCCAGTACTGAACCCTGTGGTACCCACTAGTAACCACCCTTTCTTCACTGTGGAAGCCGTTTACTATTACCCTCTGTGTCCTGTTTTCCAGCCAATTTGTTACCCAGGCTACCACCCTGGGACTCACTTCTAGGCTGGCTAACTTGATTATTTTTATTTTGTGTGGGACTGTGTCAAATGCCTTGCTAATGTCTATGTAGACCATATCCACATCCCCTCCCTGGTCTACTACTTTGGTTACCCAGTCAAAGAAATCTAATAGATTCATCTCACATGACATTTCCACTATGAATCCATTCTGCCTTGGGTCCTGTGCCCAGCTGGCCTCTAAGTACTCAACAATTCTTTCTTTCAGAAGTGATTCCATCATTTTCCCTATGACTGAGATCAAACTAACAGGTCTGTAGTTTCCTGCCTCTGCCTTGCTCCCACTTTCGTGAAGGGGAATCACATCTGCCCTCCTCCAGTCCTCAGGTACCACACCATCCTCTCATGATTTGTTAAAAAGCATATTCAGTGGTGTCACTAGGTCTCTCCTTAGTTCTTTTAGAATTCTGGGATGAATCCCATCAGGACTGATGAGTAAAGGAGCCAGCAAGTACCACCAAACCCTGAATGAAAAACAAACCTGTTACAGAGGTATCTAATTGTTTAAATAGCTGGCAAGACCAAAGGAAACAGTCAGATGCAATAATGAGAGGCACCAATCAGGAATACAGTTCAGGGAAATCCAAAAACGAAGATAAAAAAAAAGACCCCCTCACAAATACCAGTCTCTGCAGCATTAAAAGGCTTTCTAAAAATTAACAGGAATATCCAACAAATCTTTGAGTGATATGAAAACAGCTGTTCATGATGAATTAAGCCAGTTGTGAAACAATGAGGAGCAAACAGCACACACCAGTTATATACAGCCTCCAATTAGGCAAGATCAGTAGAACAGCTTAGGCATAGAAGGCAGTCCAAATAGAGCAGAACAACACAGTGATCCCAAAAAAGGATACTGCAGGAGATCTAAACACCTAGAAGCTCCAGAACCATCTTCTCAGCAGTCTTTGAATAATTCAGGGAACATTTCATTTATTTCCACTGCGTCTCTATCTGCTGATTCCCAGGCACCATGGATGGACACTTGAAGGTGGGCTGGATAGACCATCCTGAACTGAATGCCAGTCACAATCAGCCTGGACACTGTGGGTGATAGGCAGCACGTCTTTGTCTTACTGTGCCTGGTAGATCTTGAGCAATTCTGAGACGGATGCCCTCCCAAGACACTTCTTTAAGTTCCTGGGACTTATTTAACAGGTGCTGCTTGTCTAGGAAGTTCAGGAACCTAAAAATAAAAGGTCTGGGAAGTGATCCATCAGAAGGCATAGGGTGCAGTGAACAGTGGGCGTGCTCAATTAAATAAGTTTGTTCATTTGGCAATGGGCCAGAAATCTTGTCTGAAAGCTTCTGAGCAAAGAGAGTGGGGTAGGGGCCCTCTGCCTTCTCAAGGAGACCAGTAACCACTATATTGTTCCTACAGCTCCGACCTTCCAAATCCTCCAGTTTGTACTCCAAACGTGCCATTTTCTGCTGAAGTGCTAACAGTTTCAGATAGATCTTATCTCTCCTCTTTCTAAGGAATGGATTCCTGTCTTGTTATCACCAGTGTGCCGAGTAAGATCCTACAAGGAGACCTGCATAGCTCTGAGTACTTTAATTAGCCCCTGTAGCTCCTCTTTAAAAGAGACAAATTCCATTAAAAAGCATTCTTCAGTTAGCGAAGTCATCACCAATGTAATAGTATCTGGATGGCCCAATAAAGATGTGTGGGCCTTGGAATGCTTAGAAGATTTAGCAGGGAGTAGGCAGTGGGGTATGCTTAAGCAGTGCAGACTTCATCTCTGGCAACAGAAAAGGATCCAATCTGATGTTGAAGATACAGGAGCAGGATGTAAGTACACTTTATCCAGAATCTAATTTAATAGATAGAAAAATAAGAGATTTTCAGTCAGGGGAAGCGGGAGCCGAGTAAAGAAGCAGCAAGATGGATCTGTGAATCACGTGACTCCCCCAAGCAAACAAGCATTAAATAAAATAAAGCAAAGAGGACTAATACAGAGTCTAATGAACACAAGCCTATTTTTGTTTTGGTCTGGAAATGCCTTCTTATAAAAATGGAGCTGCTTAAACTAGATCTGTGCTGAGCTTGTACAGCAAGTCATTTTTCCCATTAGAAGCTGTCTTTTTAAACTGGTTCAAATGCTGCTAAAGTTCCATCTCTACAGGCCTTTTTGTATGTAAAATGAAAATTTTTGATTTACACTCTGGTGGTAAGTACAATTTTAGAACTCTATGATGTAGTTTGTGTCCTCTCAGCTACATAGTTCTGTAGCAGAATACTGATGCATTCTGTCAAGAAAGAAAGAGTGGAACAGGGAAATAAACTACATCATAGAGTTCTAAAATTATCTTTACCAGCAACATGTACAGTAAATCAAAGACACCCACTGAGATAACTAAAAAGCCTGTATAAAACAATAACATCATTTTAAGTAATATTTAAAGAAACAGCTTATTCTGGGAAAAAATTACTTGAGAGTCATCACTGTTCAGTACCATAATATTGTCTTTTGAGGTAGTTTTAGGCATAGTGAGCCATATTCACTACCCACCACTTCTTGGTGACAGTAATTTGCAGATAATCCCATAAATATTTTCAGATTATTTGTAAAGGTTCCTTTGTTTTTTACTATTCACTAAGTTGCTAGATAAGGAATTCCAGAGACCTATAATTCTTTGAGCATAGAAAATTTCCTTTTTTCTGTCTTGAAACGGTAAGATTTAAATTGTTTATTGTGTCACTTCAGGTTACGAAATGTGTTGTTTAGATACATTCCTATGGAATTATGGAGTGGTACATCCGGGCCCAGATATTCAAACTGCACCCAAAAAGTGAGCAATAGCAGGAGCAAGCGTAAGTCTATTGCGCCCATGCGAAAGAGACGTGATATTCAAAACGGAGCAGGCCAAACTGCTCCTACAGCTGACGACAGAATATCACACCACCTGCGCCATAGTGCAACTAGGGAGGGGAAGCTGAGCAGATCTGATGCGCCATAGCGCAACAAGAGATGTGCAGCTGAGCAGTCCAGAGGCACCATAGCGCAACCAGGGATGCCCTCCAGCAGCAGAGCACTGTAACTGCATAACCAGGGAGGTAGTGGCCCACGACCCTTGCCACAGATGGGCAGAGGAACACACAGCAGAACAGACATCGTCCCCCCACACCCCATGCACTGCACATCTGGGGAAGGGCTGGAATAACCACTGGCCATGGAGACAAGCAAACAACCCACAACCGGGCCATGGTGCCCCATCATACCTACCGGCAAGCTGTGACTGGCACACAAGGAGGGCTGACCACCCCGTGCCACACCATCCCCCCAATGCAGAGCACACCCTGCATCATGACCCCCAGACACCCCCCATGAGCAGTGACCACCACTGAAGGAAACCCCATGCATGCCACCACCCCCACTGTGACACTGCAACCCTGTGCACCACAGAACCATGCAAGCCAGCCCCACCACGAGCACCCATCAGTGGATGGCAGCACACAGCAATGCAACAATGGCAGACACAGTGCCACCATGCACAGTCCCCCTGAGGTACTGCTGAGAGACCAACCATGCGTCAGCACAAGAGGTACCTCACATGGGACAGGGCTTGCCCTTGACACCATCACCAGTGGTACAGCACCCTGCACAGTAGTCCAGTGACACACCCCGACCCACCACTGGCCACAACAGCCAGCACAGCCATCCACAGTGGTGCATGGAAGCATGCACCCCACCGGATGCCACACAGTGTATGGAAAGACACCCACCCATACCCAAGGGCACAACAACACAGGGATGCAGTGGTGGGGCAACCAAGCCCCCATTGTGGGCCCATGGAAACTGTGTACACACAACCCGCAGTCCTCCATGGCACTGGAGTGCCAGCCACCCTGCGCAGGCACTGTGGACCTGTACACCACCAGCAGTCACCCGGAGCACAAGACACAGACAGTGGGGCACATCCCCTGCAACACACACAAGGCACAGCATGGAGGTGGGACAATGACTGTGGTGCCCACAGTGCCACCCGAGCCAGACATGTGCCACACCAGTGATAGGAGACAACCCAGCAAAGTGACATGCCAGCGGACAATGCAGGTCACAGACATGCATGTGTGTCAGCTGCACAGGCCATGGACGGGCCGATGGGTGTGCCATGGACACAGAGCATGCACCATGGCCCACTGCACACAGTCAGCCAGTGCACTGGGAACAACACACACACACCACAGACACTGACTGATAGCTACCCCCACACCATAGTCACCTCCACACTGACACACCCACACACCCATGACCGCACCACCCCTGACGCCATGCACACCACTGCAGCTGAGCACCTATAGCCCACTGCAAATCAGAGACCACAACAGTATTCATATCAAAATTAAATCTATTGAAAAAATATATAACCATCAACTATTTACAATAATGCAAACTATATACAATAAAACAGTGGAACTACATACAAGGTTGGGGAGACCACAAACAAGGTGGGGGTGGGTAGAGGGCAGGGTGGACAAATGGGACCGGGAAGGAGGGCATGGAGGGTGGGTCCAGGGGGTAGGGGAATACTGCCAGCCATCCACACTAGCGGGAGAGCCTCTCCCTGCTCTGGCTCCTCCGGGCCCTGTGCCTCCTCAGAACCCCGGCCTCGTCCAATTGACACAGGATTTCCAGCGATGCCTGTGCAACCACCAGGATCTCCCAGTGCCTCCCGTATCTCTCATAGATAGCGGGTACCTAGGACAAGGGAGCACAGTCAATAGGTGTGAATGTACAACCCCTTACAGCCCGCCCACTGTGCATGGCATACGGCCGTGGGACATACCACTGTGATGGTGTGTGACCACCCGCAGTGATCATGTCCACAGGACCTGACTACCCAGACACATACAGCCATGCGGAATGCTGCACACACCCACCGGCCAAATCACACAGCACCACCGTGGCCCTTTAGTGACATGGCTATGTGGTGCAAAGGCAGTGGCACAACCATGTACCTGGTGCACGCATGGACCACCATTGATGCACTCCCAGACATGCATTGCCACTGGACAGTGTTGACTGTAACAAGTTGCGTGCATGGCAGTGGTGTTGATGTATGGTGGCCATGCCCTGCTGCCCACCTTGTCACACAGCATGCAATAGTAATCATGGATGTATGGAACTCACCCTCATCGAGCCGGTCAGGTGGGCGGTGATGGCTCTCGCCCCGCCTGGCTGCACCTTATTCCTCCCTCCACCGCTCCTCCCTCACATGGCGGCATTCTTCTGGGCCTGTGGGGCAAACAAGGAGAGAGAAACATCAGTACAATCCTGAAGCAAAGTCCCCCTGCCCCCAGGTGTGTGCTGTCCCACCCAGCCAGACCCACCCACCCCACACCCTGTGAACACCACCACAGCCAACCCCAGATGGTCCCTCCCAATGTGCTGGACACATGCAACACTGTTACTCATATGGATGATAAAAGTGTGTTGATGGAACCCCTACCTGGCCATGGCACCGTGCCCCTCCTGGCACATGCTCACAGTCATGCCAGTAGCTCCGGCTCCCTCCTCCACAGGTCCCCATAGCAGTGCCTGCACTGCTCTGCACTCCTCCCCCATCCAGTGGCCTCCTCCAGGGTGGTGGCCACCTCCTGCCACACCTGGGTCCTGGTCCTATCCAGGGGTGCCTCCCCGAAGAGAGGCCCATGGTGTGGTTCCACAATTGCCACTAGATTCACAAGTTCTATTGCAGACCACTGCACTGCCCATCTGTGTGCCATTTTCACAATACTAGTCGGCAATATGGTGCTCTGCAGCGTGGTTCCCCAGCAGATGCTGCGCAGTACAGCGCTGCTATTCCCTATCATGCTGTTACCAAACAGCGCTGGAGCAGGAGGTGCACAAAGAGCGCTGAGAGGTGCAACCATGCCTTCCGACGCTGCGGCGCCTAGGAGGCAAAGGTCGGGCACAGGGTCAACGGTCTTCGCGCATGGCCATGCACAGTGCCATTGGAACACAATGCATGTAGCGCGATTGGCTGCCTGTGTGCCAGCGCCATAGTGGCCTACTGTGCAGTTGGCCCATTGCTGCTATGATGGCTCAGTGCCACAGTGTCATGTAGTGACCATCGCTATAGTGTCACTGGCACAATGGTGGCCATGCCCTGCATTGCCTACCACACACAGCACATCATCAGCGCTGCAGACGCCTGCGTCAGCAACCCGGGCATGCGCAGTGAGATGTGTACTATGCATGTCACAGAACTGCACCATTGGCTGAGCACGTTCAACACAATTGCGCAAAGAGCAACAGCGCGATACTCAGCCGTCATATGCAAATCATCTAATCAGCCATTCAGTGGTGCAGCACCGCATTTTGCATCTACTTAAAGTTGCTCCTCGCCTCATTTGCATGGGTTGCGCTATAAAAGTGTGACATTGTGCTGCAGTGGCCATAGTCGGTTACTGCAGTCTATTGGTGAGTTGCATGCTGTTTGGGAATGTGGACTGTGGATTCAGGGACATGCATGGGACTGCACAGTCACAGGTAACAACTGCCATTCTTACAGGCTACATAATGACTGAGCAGGTTGTTGGAGAGGAGGAACACAGTGGTGGGAGGAGGAGGAGGCCTGAATTTACAAAGGCCAAAACCAAGGCCCTGTTCGAGGCCTACCTGGATCAGGAGCCACTTCTCAGTGGATGGCGGGGAACACCTCAAGCCCATGCTGCTGCATGGGAGGAGGTGGCACGTGCTGTGAACCTGCATGGCAGCCACCAGCGCTCCGTGCAGGAGTGTAAGAAAAAGATGGGCATGGACAGGAGGAGGATAAAGGAGAAGGTGGCTGCCATCAGGGCAGCACGTGCTGCAACCGGTGGGGGACAGCCAGAGGTGGTACAGCTGACCCCACAGGAGGAGAGACTTGCTGGAAGCATGCAGCGCAGTGCCATTGAGAGTGTTCTGGGTGGTGGCTTCCAGATGGGTGGTGGTCCATCACTGCATGGTAAGTCATGATCTGTCTTTTAGGGGGGCAGGGTAGGTCACATGCAGTAACGCGACTTTGCTTTCCCTTACAGATCCTGAGCATCCGGTAGGGTCAGCGTGGTGGACTGTCCACTGCGGACAGTCAGCTGGAGTTGGAGGAGGGACCATCCACCTCCACAGGTATACGTGGAGCATTGCGACAGTGGGGCCGCCTGGCTGTCCACACTGATGTCGTTGTAACAGGTGTGGTGGAAGCCCTGCCTGTTTCCCAGCAAGCTGGCATCCACGGATGCCAGCATGCTGTGACTGTGGCCAGTGCAGAGTCTGTCACCGGTGATGATGACACTACCGTCATGGGCAGTGACACGTGTGTGCCACGGAATGGCCACACAACAGGGCAATTCGCACCCATGGCTGTGGGTGGTGCTGCTGTGGAGGCCTGTGTGTCAGCACAGTCCCAGCCTGTGCCTGTCAGCACCAGTGGGGCAGCACTGGTGTCTGTTCAGGATAGTGGGACTGTTGTGGCCACTGCGGCAGCACCACTGAGCCCTGGGGAGCGGCAGCCGGAGGGGCAGCATCAGCAGTTGCCCAATGGGCTTGGGGGTACAGGGTTCAGTGGCAGCATCTGTGCACTGCCTGTGAACATGCCCAGACCTGGTTCTGGTGTGCAGCACCCACCCTCAAGGGGTGCTGATCATCAGGGCTGTGCACACCCTGAGGGACAGGATGCCGAGGAGGCTGATGACCTCTTGGATGAGCACACCCGCCTACTGCAAGCATCGGTCCAGCAGCAGATGCAGCTTGCGATGTCAGTGGATGCACTGCGTGTGGCTCTGGAGTGGGCAGAGGAGCGTCGCAGCAGGGACACCGCACTGATCCTGGCAGGGATGGACCATTTGCGGGAGGATGTGACCGCTGCCATTGATAGGCATGTACAGGCATTCATTGCTGTCATGGCCACAATGGGCACACAGTCAGGTGCCCATGCATCGCGGACACCACGCAGTGCACTATCCACCTCCCATTCCTGGCATCGTGCGACTCCCACCCTGTTGACACCAGGTTCAGCTGTGGGCATCCCGAGCGCTCCTGGCGCAGGCATGTTTGGTATGCTGCAGACCCCTGTGTGAGCACGGTCGTGTTCATGCAGTGGAACCCCTGGGGGACCATTGGTGCCACCTCATGAGGCCAGTGGTCAGCCTGTCAGTGCTGGTAGGTCTCGGCGGGGCCACCCACGCATCCGTGATGGCCGGGGCACTGTGTCACGTGACTGACCTGTCTCCCATCATGGCTACTGTCTGGTGCTGCCCTGTGTGCATTGTGTGTTTCATTGGGCAGTGCACGGGTGGGTACCCAGCCCTGCACATGGACACACAGTCCACCTGCACACCTCCCGGCTGCTGTCCGCAGTTGTGTGTGCATGATAATGACTGCATTGCACTGTACACCAATGTGCAATGGTGCTCAGCATCTGACACAC
Source organism: Neoceratodus forsteri (assembly GCA_016271365.2). Classification (NCBI taxonomy): domain Eukaryota; kingdom Metazoa; phylum Chordata; order Ceratodontiformes; family Ceratodontidae; genus Neoceratodus; species Neoceratodus forsteri. The sequence goes on along the minus strand of CM028135.1, from coordinate 494,355,096 downwards.
ACACATGGACAGGCAGTGGGCGTGCTGGCCTGTGGACATGTGTGTTGCTAGGGTTGGCGTTCTGGGTCAGTGTGCCTCCTGCCTTCTGTGCACGTTTGTTGCATTGTGTGTGTGCGTGTGTGTGTCCGTCCGTGTGGCATGTTAATCCTCACCCATCCCTGGTTGTGTGTGTGCTTCTGTGCCCTGCCACTTCTCTTGATGGCATGCACCCCTGGTGTGTGTCCATGCGTGTTTGTGGGTTGTGCCTTAGCCACTCGTGTGGTTGCACATGGCCCCATGACTTACCTGGGTTGTCTGAAGTGCTCCTCCGTGATGGTGTCCCTGCAGCTGTGCCAGCCAGAGCAGTCAGGGGTCCTGTCAGCCAAGGGGACTGCCCATCACCATCGTCACCAGTGCCCCCATCTGTCCCTATCGCTGTCCCCTCTTTCAACCTGTATGGCTATCCCACATTATTGGCCATGTTGTGCAGGATGCAACAGGCCAGGAATAGCCCGCAGGCCTTTGAGGGTTGTACTGTAGGGCACCGCCAGAGGTGTCCAGGCAACGGAAATGTGCCTTCAGCATCCCGAACACCGCCGATGACATTACGGTGGTGGCGCAGCCTCATTGTGGTGGCAAGGCGCGGCGGGGCTGCGGCCGGTAGGTGTGTGAGCAGCCAGGACTGAGTGGGTATCCACTGTCACCTGTGTGTAGAGGGCGGAGGTTAGTTTTGTGATCAGCATCGCCCTGCCCAAGGCAATGTAGGCCACTACCCATGCCACCTCTGGCCATGCCCCCCCAGGCCCTATGATTGTCCATGTGGTTTGCATACTCACCCACTAGGTGTCCAGTGGGGATGTTCCTACTCTCAAAACTGTGGCACAGTGCTGACTGGTGCCAGATGAAAGAATCGTGTGCTCCCCCAGGGTCCATGGCACAGACATTGATTATGCGCCCCCTGGCATTGCACACCACCTGGCAGTTGATGCTGGCATAGCCCTTGCGATTGATGTATGCGGCCCCCTCGGGCCAGGGTGGGTGTGTATGGCCACATGGGTGCAGTCTATTGCCCCTAGCACGCCAGGCATACATGCTACCCTGTGGAACTCCTGTATGTTTGCTGTGCGCTCCGCCGCTGTGCTGAGGAAATGGATATACTCCACAGCATGTGGCAGCAGTGCACTGAGGAATTGGGTGAGGTGGGGTGATGTGGCCGACTGGGTTATGCCTGTGGTGTCCCCAGCTGGTCTCTGGAAGGTACCCATGGCGAGCAAGCACATGCAGGCTGTTACTTTAGTCTCCACTGACAGGGCATGGCTCCGTCATGTGGATGCCTGCATCACATCACTGCACAGCTCACAGAGCCACCTCAGAATTGCCCTATTCAGGCGGTACCGGCCCATAATCTCAGTATCAGTGTACAGCTCAAAGCTGGTTTGGGCTCGGTACTGCCTGTTGGGGGCATACCGCAGACGGGCCCTTCCATGGCCACGACCCCCTGCTGCCCGTCTTCTCACCCCCCCTCATAACGGCCTCCATTTGGAAGGTGGCACTGGCCATGTCTCTGGCTTGTGTTCACCCCTGGCAGCTGTTGCTGTATTCCCCCACTGTCCTGGCTGCTACTTCCCCTGCACCGGTACACCTGCCTGTGCTGGCTTCTGTGCTGTGTGGCTCCCACACCTTCCCTGTTCCTGGCTGTTCAGAGGCCCTTTCCTGGTCTGCCCTGTTTGTGCCTCCTGCCCTGTCATTGTCTGGCTAGAGTCTCCCTCATGTGGCTTCCTGTAGCGTTTTGCACCTCTCCCTTGCTCCTTTTTATTTTGGCTCATTTCCACTATGGCGCAACTTCCACTTGCTCCCTCTATTGCACATGGCTAGTCTTTGAATATCGCACTGCGCCATTTATGCATGGTTCCTCCCCCTTCGGTTGCACATGCCTTCATTATCATTGCGCTGTTGCTCAGCATGATTTCGGGGGTGCAACTGCCTCCTGCTGAATATCGCAGAATGGTGCAATTTCGGACTTGCGCAGGCGCAACCCTATTGAGCATGGCTCAACTCTTTTGAATATCTGGGCCCCTATATTATTGTATACATTACCAATATGTCTCCTGTTTCCTTCTATCCTGCAGGTTATGCTTCTTCAATCTGTCCTCATAAGATGCGTCTCCTGGCCCCTATTGTCCTTTGTAAACCTTTGTTATACTTTTTCTAGTTTCCCTGTATCCCCCTTTTTATATGTTTGGCAGAACTGAGATCTGTAATCCAGATGAGGCATGATGTAAGTGCAATATATCTATGTTACCCCAGATTTTAATGTTTCTAGATTGTATTGCTCTTTTAGCCTTATGTATTGAATAATGTGCTTTTCATGTGGTTATGTTGTTATTTTATAATGGGGCTGCATACTTAACGATTGCTGACTCATGGACTGATATATTCGAGGACTGATATATCAACCCAGAATTGCTGTGCTGCAGACTGATATATCAGCCCAGAATTACCGGTACTATGCATTCTAATTCTGTCAGCAGCCTAAGGGGTAATTCATTATCTGTAGTTATTTCAAGATCTCCTTTAGACCCCTTGCTGTTTATCATATATTTAATACAGTATTAGTTTGTTTTAGGATTGTTGTTACCTATGTGTAGAACAGAGCATTTTGATGCATTAAATTGCATGCCCCAGCTTTGGGCCCAAGCTATTAGTTTGTTTAGACCCTTCTGGATAATTGCACAATTTGTAATTGAGGCTATATTCCCAATTTTGGCAACATCTGTGTAGTGGGATCACCAACTTTCTAAGCCAACCTCCATGTCCATTGCATAGATTTTGAAAGGTATGGGTCCAAGGGTAGATCCCTGAGGTACCTCACTTGTAACTTATAATTCCTTCAATATGTGTCCCTTGATACATACTTATTAAGTTCCACTTGTTAACCATGCTTTAACCCATTTGACCACCCTGTCATTCAAACCAATCAAGATGAGTTTATGGATTAAAACCACATGAGGGGGCATATCAAATGCCTTGCTGAAGTCCAGTAGTAGGACGTCTGTCGGTATATTGCAGTCTAGACAATTGCTTATGTTTTCATAAAATTTTGACATATTTGTAATACAGGATGTTCCCTTCCTGAATCCATGTTGTGATCTATGTTTTAGTCCATTGGTGTCCATGTATCACCTCCATTTTCTGACTGGCTATCTCCCCCTCCCTCAGACCTTTCTCGCCCTCTACTACTCTTACCTCTTTATCCACTATGGCCCTCTCCTCTCTGCCCCTCTGTCTGGTTATTGTCTCCTCCCTGTTTCCCATGGCATTCCTGCCTGGAGCCTGCCAGCCCAATCTCCCACTGTACTTGCAGCTGGACAATATCTACCGGCACTCGGGGACCATACCCACTGGGCTACGCCCTCCATATCTAACCTCCGTCAGGACAGGCTTGCCCCACTACTGAAGTCAAGATGGGGTGACTTATGTTCACCTGTTACCATTCTCACTTCTGGCTGATGTCACCACTTACTGGGATCATAGTTTGCAGAGTAACTTTCTCTTCAATAAGAAACAGTCAAATATCATCTCCCTCAAACAGCTACGCTGGTGCACCCTGAAACTCTTTTTTCTACTATTACTTCTGTCTGGCAATATTCACCCTAACTCTGGCCCCACTATCCCAAGCTCTGACCTCTGGCAGAGTCACTCTGGGGGACTCACCTTTGCAACACTTAACATCTGTAGCCTTCTACCCAAACTTGATGCCCTGTAATTATTCACACACAACACAACCCTGATGTTCTTGTGATTGTCAAAACCTGGCTCACTCCAAAAATACCCAATAGTGCAATTGCCCTACCAGGATATAATGTATTCAGAATTGACAGAACCACTAAAAAAGGTGGTGGATGTGCTGGTTACCTCAAAGACTCTCTCCTGCTGCACCGTGTTCAACCCCCGCCTCTGTCTCTACCACTCAGATACTACCCGTCAGAAATCTACTCATGGCTCACAACAAGGCACTGACTATTGCTGCTGTCTACATCCTTCCAAGGATCAAGGTAAAGGTCTCAACTCCGTCCTTGACCTTGTCCATTCCCAAGCATTAGGCACCAAGATAATCCTAATGGGTGACTTTAACATAAATTGGCTTGGATCAGATAGGGGTGGCTACAAGGATGCCATCTAAGCTGCCAACTCACCCAGCTGGTCATCTCCCCCACTAGACTAAACTATAAGACTGGGACACACACCATCCTAGACTGGATACTGACCAGCCACCCATCCCACATCTCAAAAGTCTCTGTTCTCCCAGATACACTAAGTGACCCCTCTCCAGTTGCCTGTGAATGGTCTAACAAATTCAGCCTGCCACCACCCAAACTAATAAACAGCAGAATCCTTCCTGGTCAATTGAAGCACCTTAAATCACACCTTAGACAACAAGACTGGTCACCTATCTTCCATGCATCGGATGTCGACTCTGCACTTGACTTCTTCATCAGCTCCTTCAATGCTGTCTGACTCATCTACGCCCATTTCAAAAAGAGAAAAGTAAAAGGCCTTAGCAATCCATGGCTCACTGTTGATCTCCAAACATTGCTGAAAGCTAGTGACCACCTCTGGTTTCAAGCTTGGGCCACTGGTAGACAAGAAGATATACAAAACTACAAATGTGCCGAAATGACTGCACCGAAGAAATACGCCTAAAGAAAAGTAACTATCACAAAGATGCCCTCACAAACACCTGGGGAAAGGGGAAGTTCTTCTGGAATAATCTCAAGGAAGTTACAGGGAAATTGCCCAAAACATCACCTTCAATGTTGGACGTGGATGGGACTATAACTCTTGACCCTTCCACTATAGCTAACACGTTCAATAATATGTTTCCTGACCTCAGTAGTGTTCTTCCTCCAGACTTCTTCAGTGAAGACCTCCCTCCTGTAGCCTCCTCCACCCCCCACCCCCTTTATCAAATTGCCCCCCTTTTTACTTCAGAGCAGTCAGGACACATGAAGTCCATATGTCAGTAAAGCAATTGCTGGATCTAGAATAAGTGGTGACTCACTCGACCTCAAACTGCTGTCCCTTACTCTTGATGAAGTGCTATCTCCTCTAACTTGGATTTTCAACCTCTCCATCACCCTAAGCCAGTTGCCCAACAGATGAAAATCTGCCACCATGACACCAGTCCACAAGACTGGTGAAAAGGCCCTTCATGGAAACTATAGGCCTATATCCATACTACCCCCCCCTCCTCTAAGTCCATTGAAAGTCTGGTATCTGACCAGCTAACGGAATATCTGAACAAGTATGACATCCTTTGAAAACAACAGCATGGCTTCAGAAAAGGCCACAGCACCACATCTGCTCTCCTTGAGTTCACAGGAGCAATTCACAACTCCCTGGACAATAATTACCTCACTGGTTTGGTCTTTATAGACCTGACCAAGGCTTTTGACCCTGTCCATCATCGAATACTTCTCACAGAACTGTTAAAAGCTGGGGTCTCCCCTGAGTCTACAACTTGGTTTAAGAGCTACCTGGAAAGCCATTCCCAGAGAGTGAAAATTGCTGATGTCCTCTCAGATGCTAGACCCGTATGCTCAGAAGTCCCCCAGGGATCTATTCTTGGGCCACTCCTCTTCAGCCTGTTTTTGAACAATCTTCCACAATCCTGTCCGGAATAAATCTTACTCTGTGCAGATGATGATGTCATTCACACCACCCTACAGGACACCCACCTACTCCAAAACAAGCTTCAGAAGGGCTTCACCTCCATTGAAACATGGTTTAGTAGTCAAAAGCTAGTTCTCAACTATAAGAAAACCATGTCAATGCTTTTCTCTGGCTCCCACAACAAACATAGGCTTCACCCCCTTAATATTACAAACTGCCTTGGTGCTGTCTTCGAATAGGTTTACTCCTTTAAATATCTGGGAATCACCATAGACAGCAACCTATCCTATGGCATCCACATAGATAACATCGACAAAGCTGCAAACACATGCATTGGTCTCCTCTACAGGCACAGGCAATGCCTTACCTCGGATGCCTTAAGGGTAGCAGTTCAGAGCTCAGTGGTCTCGCTAATCAACTATAGTCTGATTATTTATGGCTCTGCAACTGACACAGCCCTCAGGCACTTATCCTTGGCCCTAAATACAGCCTGCCTACTTATCACAGGATCCCACCGTCTCACCCATACGTGTGACCTCTATGCCCAAACAGGGTGTCTTCAGTTATCTAACCATATCAAGTACCAAACTTGTCTAATGGCTAAGAAAATGATGCTACATCTTGCTCCCCCCGGAGTCCAAACTCTTCTTCATACAGGATGCAACCCCCGCCTCCTCACCAGGGCTTCACAAAATCAAATGCTGTACATTCCTCTGTGCTGCACCACACTGGGCCAAAGATCCATTGTGCACCAAGCTCCTAGCTGGATTAATGGACTCAGTGAAGACATCTCCTCTCTGCAAAAGCTAGGCCTGTTCAAAGCCAACCTTCACCTCCACCTAGCTGACGCTAGCTCCTGTGACTGTCCCTAATAATCTGATCTCCCACGTCTCCAAAAGAGGAGGTGGTAGTGCAATCTACACCAAAGACTATCTCGTTGGTTGTCCCATCTGTACTCCTCTCCATGACTCGGCTGCTCAGATCCTACCTATTAAACTACTCTTAGGAGCACACAATAAAACCCTCACAGTAATCACGGTCTACACCCCCCCCCAAAGACAAAGGGAAGAGCCTCACAGCTGTTCTGGACTTCATCAAATCCCAACCATTAGGTGCTGAGACAATTACACTAGGTGACTTTAATATTAACTGGCTGTCATCAGAGGCTGCTGTATCTCTGGATGCCATATCATCAGCAAACCTCTCACAAATGATTCTATCCACCACCAGAAAGAACTATAAAACAGGCACTAGTACTTTACTGAACTGGATTTTTGCCAGTCATCCTTCTCATATCGCCAGCACCTTGGTCCTTCCTGACTCACTAAGCGACCACTCACCCATTATATGTGGGTGGTCAAATAAATTCCATAAGCCCCCACCCAAAGTCATCACTAGCAGAGTGCTCCCACATGGCCAACTAAGACACCTCAAATCCTGCCTCAGTTGGTTTGACTGGTCTCCCATTCTCCTTTCAACAGATGTTAACACAGCTCTTGACTTCTTTATCTCCTCCTTCAACACGGCATGTGACAACTATGCCCCACTTAAAAAATGAAAAGTCAAAGTGCTCTGCAACCCATGGCTAACTGGAGGGCTTCTTGCCCAGCTAAAGGCTAGGGACCACCTTTGGGCCCCAGCTAGGGACTATGGTACCCAGCATGACATACAGAACTACAAATGTGCCCATAACAACTGCACTAAATCTATACGACTACTGAAAAGTGCATACTACAAAGAAGCTGTCTCAAACTCCTGGGGAAAGGGGTTGGATTTCTGGAAGAATATCAAAGAAGTTACAGGAAAACAATCTAAATCCTCCCCAACCATGCTAAAGGTTGATGAGGCCATCATCCTTGAACCTCTGGTCATTGCAGACACCATCAATGATGCATTTACTGACCTCAGCAGCGATCTTCCCCCAGATTTTTTCCTGGATACTACCCACACTATCCCCGATGGCTCACCTACCAATCTCCCGCCCTTCCACTTCAAAGAAATTAACCTGCATGATGCCCGAACACGCATCACCAAAGCAATATCCAAGTCAAGATGAAGTGGAAGACTTGCTGTACCTAAAACTTCTATCCCTCACTATGGATAAGGTTCTAGTCCCATTAACACACATTCTCAATCTCTCCCTAAGCACTGGTCAGTTCACTGACAAATGGAAAGTGGCTACAGTTACACCAGTCCACAAAAGCAGGGATAAAACCTGCCTTGCGAACTATCGACCGATTTCTATACTACCACCTCTCTCCAAAGCACTCAAATGCATAGTAGCCAACCGACTCAATGACTACCTGGACAAACACAATCTCCTATGCCCACAGCAACATGGCTTCAGAAAAGGTCACAGTACCTCATCTGCATTACTGGAGTTCACTGGAGCACTGCACGGCACATTGGATAGGGGTCACTTAACCCGGGGCAGTATTTGTTGATCTGACCAAGGTCTTCGATACAGTCCATCATCATCTGCTGATCCAACAACTCCAGCATATAGAACTCTCTCCTGACACGGTCTCATGGTTCAACAGTTATCTGCAAAACCAAACTCAATGAGCCAAAATGGCTGGGGCACTCTCGGACCTCAGACCAGCCCGATCTGGAGTCCCCCAGGGATCCATCCTGGGCCCGTTACTTTTCAGCCTTTTTCTTAACACACTCCCAAAATCTTGCACTGAACAAATTATCCTCTATGCAGATGACGCTGTTATCTTCTCCTCCCACCAGGACCCTGTACTCCTGCAGAACGATCTTCAGCAAGGCTTTGCGGCAGTGGAAAACTGGTTCATTCATCATAAACTGGTCCTCAACCGTAAAAAAAACAAAGTTATGCTCTTTAACAGCTCCCAAAACAGGCATAGATCTCACCCCCTAGCAATCTCCACCAGCAGTGGCAGCACCCTTGAGCAAGTGCAGTCATTCAAATACCTAGGGTTATCCCTTGACTCAAATCTCTCCAAATGGGGCACACATAGACAATGTTGCCAGATCTGCAAATATGTACCTAGGCCTACTATATTGACATCGACAACACCTTACTGCAGAAACACTGAAGATTGCCATCTAGAGCTCGATGGCCTCCATCATTGATTACGGTCCTATAATCTATGGCTCTGCCTCTGCCACTGCCCTCAGACGAATTTCAACATTGCTTAACAAGGCCTACAGGGTAATCTGTGGTGCTCACCGTCACACTCATACATGTACCCTGTATGCCCAATCTGGCTGGCTTCAACTTTCAAATCACATAAAATACCAAACCTGCATTATGGCAAAGAAAGTAACCATGGGCCTTGCCCCACCGGGAGTCCAAGCACTGCTTAGTTCAAGACTAAAGCCACATAACACCAGGGGCTCTGAATCCCAGCTCCTTCAGGTTCCCGCTGTCAGACACTTCCTCACAGCCAAAGATCCTTTGCCCACAGAGTGCCAAGCTGGTTAACTTAGCTCAATCCTGACATCTTCTCCACTTCTACCCTTGGCTCATTCAAATCTAAACTCCACCTCCACCTCACTAACTCTAGCACTTGTGAACACTACCTATAATCTCCTCAGCCCACTCATTTTGAGTCTCCCACCATCACTTACTGCATCACCCTCCTCTTTCCTCTCCACCCCTCTTTTTTCTTTCTGTTACTTATTTTTATTTTGTCTTTCATCACCCCTGACTCTGCCCTCCCCCCTCCTCTTCCTACCCCTCAATGCATGTTCCCATTATGTTAACTAATTTCAGTCTGCTCCCAGTTGTTGACAGTGCCTCATTTTTGCAGTTTGTGTCCACACCAACTACTCTCCTCATGTTTATCTTCATCTTCCTCCCCTCCTACTTATCCCTCTGTTACTCTGTGTTCCCATGTATACAGTCAACTTATTTTAACTCTTGTTTTTTTGATCTACCATTGTAACCAAATATGCTGACCTATTTATTGTTTTGTACTTATTTACTGTATCTTGTATTGTATTTGTGCTCTGATGCGGAACCTTTGTAAAAGAGCCTGGCTCAAAGGTATTTGTAATCCTGGTTGTAATAAATAAATAAACAAATAGCTCTTCTACTCCTACCCCCTCTCCCTCATCCTACAGCCTACCCTCCTGTTTTGGCCCCCTACCCTCCAAGCACTTTTTTGAGGCCTGACAAATGCCCACGGCTGCACCGCTCTTTTTGTGTCCATTCCAAGCCTCAGCTACCTCTGTCTACACTGTCCCCTCTGTTATCCACTGTCCCTAAATGTGATGTATTTCAGCTGCTAAAAAATGTCTGTACACCATTTCTGTATTGTTACTCAACTCTTTGTAATGTTTGTATTGTACCTCAATTGACATGGAACCTTTGCAAAAGAGCCTTGACTCAAAGGTTCTTGTAATCCTAGACTCTAAATAAATAAAATGTATATTTAAATTCTGTCCTTTATAATTGATTCCATGATTTTACTGTAGATGGATGTTAGACTTATTGCTTGATAATTTGTGGCATCTGACTTCTCCCTTTTTTTTTTCCTTCCAATTTAAAGTTTGTTGGCAGTTTTCAACATACAAAGGACAAATCAGCATAATCAGTACAGTGTGATGACAGTATATGAGTAATTAAAAGATCTGCCCCCCACCACCCATCCCACCTACCCCCACTTCTCACACAGTACGAACATATGATTAACAACAGAATATATATTCAGAATAGTATCCTTAGGCAGGATGTAAGGAATAGAGAGCTTGAAAGTGGCCCCAAAGCTGTTTATACTTAGCAGTGCTCTTACGGAGACTTGTAATTGCTTTTTCAGTTCTGAGGTTAGCTAGTAACTCTCTCAGCCATTCAGTATAGAAAATCTATTCAGTGTCCTTCCAATGTCTCAAGACTAACTTCTTAATGGACAGTGAGATTAAGGCCATATGGAACTTACGAGCAAGAACCTGAATCTCAGAAAAATCTCCCAATACGATACTTTTGGAGGAAACAAATCACTAAGACCTAAAAGGGATCTACTTTGTTTGATAAGCTCCATAGAGGGACTATCTTGGGACAGGCCCAGAAAACATGGAGTAGGTTGCCTTCATCTTGCGAACATCTTAAACTGGTAGAAGAGGAGGCAATACCATACTTGGCCAGCTTTTGTGACATGTAATATAAATTATGTAGTATTTGAAACTGCATCAGATGAATTCTGTCCTGAGTAATGAACTTATGGCAACCTTGTCATAGTGCAGGCCAGTTAATTGTTGTCTTAGGGAAAAGAGAGGACTAGTAATTGGAGGGACCGAAGTGTTCTAGATAAAGCCAGTCATATAAGGAGCTAAACATCTTTGACACAACATGCAGGAGACCAGCCAGCGGAGCCATGTCAGCTTGAAATTTTGGGCCTGTCGCGTGTAAAGGAATTTCCCCTGAGTTTTCACCAGTAGGTGATGTAACTGGAAGACTTTAAAAATGTTAGATTTCGGGATGCAAGCTTTGGCAATAATCTCAGGGGAAGACAGCCAAGAGCCATCTATTGTATTTATAAAATATAAGAGGGAGCAGGCTTTTAAGTCTAGGAACCAAGAGGGAGAAAGCACTTTACCATCTACTTTAAGATTAGGGTTACTCATTAGCGGTTGCGCCAAATCTTCAAAATGCATGTATTTCAAGAAAGTGCACAGCTGAGAGTACACTTTTATAGAGGTAGGGATCAGAGTGTTGTGCAATTGTATAGGAAGAGAGTTTAACCATACATACAAAAATGCTTCAGTGTAGGGTCGATGGTACTTAATTTGAGCCAGTTCTATCTTTAGCCAAATTGGAATGTAAGAAGACGGAATTGACTTCTCCCTTCTTTATGTATTGGCATTATGTCTGCATGTCTCTGGTCTCTTGGTACAGCCCCCATTCTTAATGCTTTAATTCGATATAACTAATGAGTGTGTGCTTATTATAGTGACTGTAGATTTTAATCATTTTATAATGTATGGGTAGCCCTTATTACCGCTAAAAAGTGGCAAAATTATTTCTTGATAATCCCATCGCTATGACGTAAATGGTTATAAACCTCTCTTGAGTACGTCATAGCGATGGGATTCAAATAGAGCCCATCTGCTTACGCGCGTGTACCTGTGATCTTGCGTGCATCGACGCATTCTCCCAAAACCAGCGCAGTGGCCAGAAAATGACCCAGAACGTCCGCGTGGGGCAAGTAAGCCATGTTAGTTTGTTTTGCTAGTTTATGGGACCATACATATAGATATAATGTATGGTCCTCTATCGTTATCCGGTTTGTTAATCGTTCGAGGTTCGTTACGGTGACGTAACCACTCGAGCTTCGCTCTCGAGGTTTACATGGTCACCCTGGCAACCTCTCGACGGTTAACAAACCTGTTAACAATAGAGGACCATACATTATCCTCTATGTTGGTGTTTGGTCTGGTCCCATTGCCTTGATACCATCTAGTCAATTTATTTTCTCTTTAATTTCCCCCTCTGTAATTTGAATACATGCTGCATTGTTGACACTTTTTTCTTTATCAGGAAAAGACATATTATGGGATTTGTTATAATCTGTAGCAAAATACGTGTTAAATTCATTAACTAGTCTATGCTTTTCAGCTATCATAATGCTGTCTATTTTCAGTGGGCCCACAGTAATTTCATATTCCTTTTCTTAACTTACATAACTAAAAAAATAATTTTTGTTATCCCTTTTAAATAGTTTGTTTTCTAAGTCACTCTCTTTTTTAATTCTTATCTAGGCCTAGATATTCAAAAGTCCCCAGGCACACAGTGCAAGTGCCTGTGCAGCTCAACCCAGATGTACTGCCTCAAAAAACTGAAATATGCAGCCAATGAGCCACAGGATGCACCAGCACAACTGCAGCTGAATATACCATGGATGTGCTATAGCACAACCGCACATGCTCTGCGCAGAAGGGAAGGACTGTATATAGCAAGTGCAACAGGCCTGCCTGAGACTGGAGCAACATATCAGTGCCCAGGGTGGGCCATGAGCATATTGCAAGTGTAAAGACAGGGGGGGTCCAGCAACCATGGCCATGGTGAACAGAGTGGCACTGCATAGGTGCAGGATGGGCACTGCACAGCACAGCAGGAGCACAGGACATGGCAACACACACACACAGAGGCAGGCAATGTGACCAGCACATGCCAATGGCATGGCACTGATGGGGACATGGATGAAAGGACTGAACACTGGGGATGTAAATGGACAACATGGCCAAACAGGCACTGATATGACAGTGCCAGGTAGCCAAATGTGCCAGATGTATGTAGGCCACATACGGTGCACATGTCCAAGGGCACATGATGTGGCAAACAGTGTAGCAGTGCAGCATGGCACATGGTGCAAACCCCATGGAATGCACAGCACTGGGGTAGAGACACACTGAACATGCCACTGTGGGCAACAGTGGGAGACAGCACAGATGCACCACAGGGTTGCCCATGGCAAGCAGGGCATTGGCCTGTGTGGGTGGACATGGTGGTTGTGTGCCACAGGACACAAACAGGCAAGCCAACAGCCCAAGGGCAGTGAGCAAAAGAAGCAACAGAACAACAGACAACATCCACAGCACAAACTTGACCACAGACACAGGGAAAGTCCAGTATAAAAGGCTTTAATGAAACACACAATCAAAATGGGAACATATATATGAAGGAAAACCAATAACAACAAAAACTCCAAAACCGGGGTGTGGCAAGGATGAACAGGGAAAAGGGAATGCAGTTGGGACAGATAACTACAGGTGATGAAACAGGGGAGGAGAGGGATGTAGAGGTGCACAACAAAAAATCCAATCAATGCCAGTCCAAGGGCCACACAGTGTTAAGACTGTTGCTGGTCCCCATCAGGGGGGTGGTTAATCTTGCTCATCCCTCAGAACACCACCGTCTGCTCTGTGATCACTCATAGTATGGCCCCCAGCTGCCTGTAAATCACCCCCTGCTTCTGATGTATCATGGTCAGTGTCCCTGGTGTGCCTTGAACCTGGTCCCGATTGCTGCCTCCACACTGGCATGTACTATAGGCACCACCCTCAGCAGGCTGGCCTGTGTGGTGAAACAGAGGATATGCACTCAGTGCCATGACATACACAGGCTCCCCTCCCCTTGGGATTGATGTGCACACTGGACATTGATGGGACACAGGCACAGACCCAGCAATGCACCATGCACATGACGGACCTGCAGAATGCTGAGCAACAGTGCCACACAGAGACCTGACTGTGGCACAGTGTGATCTGATGGCAGCAAGTGCATGCAATGGACATTGCCATGGGACATGATGCCATGCCCACCCAGACTGTATAGGGTCAATAGCCATGTGCACCATGTCTGGAGGCCCAGTGGATCACGCATGTGCCATGCTGGGCACCCACAGTCCTGAATGGACACAGAAAATTCATCAGACACACATGGGCATGGTGCACAGTGTGACCGCTACACAGTGCCTGGACAAGAGCCACAGTGTGCCAACCAGCACACCTGGAGCATACATGGCTAGCGATCATGGGGCTGTGGTGGACACGGGAACCCCACACCACCCCAACCCCCACCTCAAATAGCATAGAACAAAAACAGAAAGGCACACCTACCTTCCACAGGATGAGATGGCATCCTGTGTGGCCCAGCACCCGCTGCCTGTGGTCTCCTGGTCCTACTGTGCTCATGGCCCCTATCTGGCACCTCTTGGCACACTTCCTGGTCTGCAAAGGGAACAGCATGTAAGGGAAACATGAGCAACATGCTGTCACCACCCCCAGCCCATCCCAGTAACACTACACACAACCCCACTACACCCCCGAACCTCGCAGCACCCACAGGATACATCAGCATCACCCCTCAACTACGGGAACAGCATGCAGGCTATGGCAGAGTGTGCAACCTGTGTACATACCTGGTTGTAGCACATCACCCCAGCGGGCAGGCTCCTGCAGCACCCTCAGCTGCACAGAGTCCCTCCTCCGGAGGTCCCCATAGCAGTGCCTGCACTGTTCCCCAGTGTGAGGTACCCCCATCCTCCTTGCAAGCCTGTTTGCAACCCTAGCCAAAACCTGGGACCTTGACTCCTGCAAGGCCTCTTCCCCAAATAGCTGGCCCTCCACAGGCTGCACCAATGCCATAAGGTTGGCCAGCTTTGTATTGCACCAATTGAGTGCCCGTGGTCCAGCTACCCCTGCACATGCTTTGGTCAATACAGTGTGCCAACTGACAGTCTTACTTTCAGCATGCAGCATTTCACGCCATACGGTCTGCTCATGGCCAATGCGTGATAGGCATGCATGCGACAGCCTGCACAGCACACAGATGTGCAATGTCCATGCACAGTACACAGTCTATTACACAACACCGCACATGTGTGGTGCTGAAATGCTGGGTGGGAGGATGGGGTCATGTCATCGTGCATTGTGCATGTGCGACTGGACTAGTGGCCATCTTGAGAAGGTCACAATATGCCACACATCAGCCAGTGGAATGGCGCATCGACATGGACGTGCACTGTGCAACATCACAGAGCATGCCCTGCCACACATGCACAATGCGTTGCCAGGAAATGGCTGGTTGTGCTGCTGTTCATGGTGGGTATGTGCTAGCGAACCGCACATGTGCAGAGATGCTCAGTGCAGAAGTATGTGGCTCAAATACATGCGAGGAGCAAATTGAGATAGGCTGGGTGCAAATCTGCTATATTCAGCCAAGATAAGTAAATTGCCCTGTTGCTCAATCATAGTTCAAGTCCCCACATTAGCATCTTATTACAGGCTGCATAGACCCTCATTTGCATGTGCTGAGCCATAAATGGGCTGTTCTGCACCACCACACACCACTGGTGACCAGCAAGTACTGCACCTTGGTGGTTTGTTTACCACAGCTACACTGTTGATGGGTCTCTGGCCAGGAAATATCCATGCCTGGGAGAAACATAGAATCTGATGGCAGATAAGGACCGCTTGGCCCACCTAGTCATACCATTTCCCCTACTTAATAGATAAGCTGCAGATCCTAGTTCACCAACAGCCTACTTCCTTCTATTCCCCCACTAGAATTGCCTTATGTCTGTCCCATGCATTCTTGAATTCCCCCACTGTTTTTGACTCTACGACCTCCTCAGAAAGGCTGTTCCATGTATCTACAACCCTCTCTGTGAAAAAATACTTCCTCACATTACCTTTGAGCCATCCCCCAACTCTATCTTCAGATTGTGCCCCCTTGTTCTTGCACATCTCTTTTTCTGAAAGAAGCTACCCTCTTGGACTTTGTTGATTCCCTTGAGGTATTTGAAAGTTTCTATCATGTCCCCCCTCTCCCTCCTTTCCTCGAGGCTATACATCTTAAGCTCCTTTAGTCTTTCTTCATATATCTTCTGGTGCAGACCCTGCACCATTTTGGTTGCCCTCTTCTGGACAGCCTCCACCCTGTCTATGTCTTTTGGAGATAGGGTCTCCAGAACTGTACACAGTACTCCAGTAGTGGTCTTATCAACTGTCTGTACAGAGGGACTACAACTTCCTGTTTTATACTGGTGATGCCTCTCCCTGTGCATCCCAGTATCCCCCCAGCCCTCCTTACTGACTTCTTGCATTGCTGGCCTACATTTAGGTCATCTGATATGACTACACCCAGATCCCTTTCCATTTTTGTTGTTGTCAATTTCTCACCCCCACACTGTGTACTTTTCCCCAGGGTTTTGCTTCCCAGATGCATTAATTTGCACTTTTGCGTTGAATCTAAGAGCCATACATTTGACCATTCCTCCAACCTTGTCAAGTCCCTTTTCATCCTTTCCACTCCACCTTGCATATCAACCCTGTTGCAGATCTTTGTGTCATCTGCAAGAGACATATTTTCCTTCCAGTCCTTCTGCAATGTCACTTATAAAGACATAAAAAGGACCGCCCCAGTACTGAACTCCCAAGTGTACCCCAACTAGTAACCCCCTTTCTTCAATGTGGGACCCATTTTCTATTACCCTTGTTTCTGTTGTCCAGCCAGTGTTTTACCCAGGGTACCACCCTGAGATCCACTACCAGGCTGGCTAATTTGTTTATTAATCTTTTGTGTGGGACTGTGTCAAATGCCTTGCTAAAGTCTAGGTAGGCCATGTCCACAGCCCCTCCCTGGTCTACTATTTTGGTCACCCAGTCAAAGAAATCAATTAGATTTGTCTGACATGATCTTCCTGCTGTGAAGCCATCCTGCCTTGGGTCCTGTGCCCCACTGGCCTCTAGGTACTCAACAATTCTTTTCTTCAGAAGTGATTCCATCATTTTCCCTACCACTGAGGTCAAACTGGCAGGTCTGTAGTTTTCTGCCTCTGTCTTGCTCTCACTTTTGTGAAGAGGAATCACATCTGCCCTCCTCCAGTCCTCAGGTACCACACCATCCTCCCATGATTTATTACAAAGGGTAGTCAGTTGTGTTATTAGTTCTTCCCTTAGTTCTTTTAGAATTCTGGGGTGAATCTCATCAGGCCCCATTGCTTTATCCATTTCAGTCTTAGGAGCTCTTTCAGAACCCTTTCTTCTGTGAAAGGACCAATATCAAGCCCCTATCCAGAGTGCTTCTATTGACTGGATTAGGTATCTTTCCCCTGCTCTTCCTCTTCCTCTATGAATACTGAGCAGAAATATTCGTTCAGTATACCTGCTTTTTCACTGTCACTCTCTGCCCAACCACCTTCCTCTTTATTCAGCCTCAGTATCCCTGCGTTAGTCTTTCTTTGCTCCCTAATGTACCTATAAAAGGTTTTATCCCCCTTCTTAACTGAGTTGGCTATCTTTTCCTCGATTTGGGCCTTTGCTATTCTGACTGCCTTCCCCGCTTCCTTCTGCTGTAACTGGTACAGTTCTCTGTGCTGCTCCTTTTGTATTTACTTATACTTCCTGAATGCTATCTTTTTATCCCTAACCTTCCCCACCACTTCTTTTGAGAACCATAGTGGTTTTTTCTTTCATTTTGATTTGTTTATTTGCTTCACACAAAGGCTTGTTGCCTCTGTGATGGTGGTTTTGAGGTTTTCCCATTGTTGCTCCAGCCCACCATCTTGCCTGTTTGCTAGTGCTTTTCTGATGCACTATCCCATTTTGATGAAATCAGCCCTCCTGAAGTCCAGTACCTTCACTTTTGTATGGCTTGACTCTGCAGCTAAGTTTATCATGAACCACACTGTTTGGTGGTCGCTAGGCTACCCACTTCTAGATATGAGATCCTCTCTCTGTCCCAATTTGAGATACCAGGTCTAATATTGCTCCCTCCCAAGTGGGTTCCAAAACTAGCTGTCTGAGGCATGCCCTCTGTAGGGCATCGAGAATGGCCCTGCTCTTGGATGTGGCTGCAGCAAAGGTGCTCCAGATAACATCTGGTATATTCAGGTATTCAGGTCCCCCGTCAGCAATATCTCCCCTTTCTCTGCCTTCCTAAGGATGCCTTCTATCATTTCCTTGTTTATTTCCTCCCCCTGAGACAGGGGTCTTCTATATGTGCAGTCTGACTGTGAACTGTGCTAACACCTGTCACACTTTTACCCCACAGGAACTAGTATGGCAGCAGAGGAGGAGGTGAGACAGAGGAGATGTCTGAACTTCACAGATGATGAGCTGGGGGCCCTAGTCAAGGCCTATGTCTGGATGGAGGATCTCCTGTCAGGGAAAACAAGCACATGGCAGATGAGATCACAGGGATGGAATGTGGTGACACAGGCTCTGAACACCCATGGGGCTTACAACCGCACACCCCAGGAGTGCATGAAGTGCATGAACAGTGAGAAGATCAGGACCAGGGAGTGCCTGTCCACCATGCTGGGCATCCCTGCATGCCACAAGGGGTGAGCCATGCACCGTGCCACCACTAACATCATGTGAGGAAGTGCTTGCATCCACCCTGTCCAGTGCATCTGTGGAGGGTGTCCCTAGAGGTAGGCAGAAGCCCTGTACAGCTCTGTGGGTATGCATGTGTCACAATGTCTATATGACTTTGTGCTTTGATCCTGGGTGTGCAGGGCATGCCACACATGGATACACACTGTGTCGCATGCTGCTGTGCAGTGAATCCACTGTTGCACTCCCCCATGGGCATGCAGTATCCCCCTTGCAGCCCCTGTGTACTACCATGTCAGGCTGTGTCACTGGGGATATCTGCCTGTTGAGGTGGGTCAGCCAATGGTGCTCACTGTCCACCTGTTTATATGTGCCACATCTGTGTATGTCCACTACATATGATACACTGCAGTGGCCTGTCACTGTTGGCTGTGTGCCCACACAGAGGCAGCAGTGCCCCTTGTCCGGGGGGCCTGTGCACAACCATGTCCCAATTGTTGTCCATGTTGTGGAACTGTGCATGCATAGCCCTGTGGCTTGCAAAGCAGACAACACATGGTGGTGTGGGTGACACAGGTCACAGTGCCAGTACATGTCATGAGTGGCAGTGTCTGCACAACTGTGCTTCATGACACATGGCCCCATGTACACCTGTCAATGGACAGCCATGGACATGCCACCCTAAGCATGCATACCCGTCTGCCTTACAGCACCATCATGCCTCAGGGGAGCTGTAGGGCACGTCCCACAGGCGGAGGGTCTGGTGGAGGAAGTGGAGGAGGAACCCAGGCCATCCTCAATATCAGCAGGGATCATGGCCAGTGCAGGGAGGAAACACATGTTCCAGGACCTGCTGAGTTTTGTGAGTCTGAATGCCCTGCCTGACACAGAGTTGCCTGATGACCTCAAGGTGCTGTCATTGGCCATGGAGGATGATGATGATGTCAATGCCATGCAGCTTGAGGTGATGACACACAGCAGTGCCACTGCCACAGTGCAGGTGGCCACATAGATAACAATGGACAGGGTGGTTCACCCTGCACCCATGCATGCCCCCAGCCAGGTTGCCCCACTGATGACCACACCTGCAGCAGTTGTGGTCACCAGGTCTGGAGCTTGGCTGTGGGTACTGGTGCCATTACCCAGGTACAGCAGGGCATTGTGAGGCAATGTACTGCCCATGCACATGATGCAACTGTACAGGGATCCACTGTGCCTGCCCACGCACAGTCCCCATCCGAACAGCGACTGGTTGTGCAGCATCCACAGGCCATGGATGTCACAATGCATGCTGGTACACCACCCACCTGTCAGCATCCCCCACAGGACAGGTCCCCTGCTAACAGGCTTGATGAGCACACCTGCCTCCTACGGGCCTCCATGAGGCATCAGTGTGTGCTCAGGGAGGAGTGTCAGGGCCTGTGTGTGCAGATGGGCATCATGGATGTCCAGCCATGGTTCTCTGTAGCACCACGGCACCTGTGTCAGGCTCTGGACCTGTGCCACTGCATGCCTGTACATGTCTGCATGCTGTATGTGTCCCTGGCCATGCCCCCCCAAAGCCCAGCACACCCCTGCTGCATGTGGTTCACAGTGCAGTGGGCATGTGTGGGCCATGGCACTGCATGCCTGTTGGACATGGTGATCTCTGTCTGTTTCCCACACAGGTGTTCCACACACTGTATTGTGTTCCACTGTATGCTGTGTGGGCCCGTTGTCATACCCCACTCACCCACTAGGTGGCAGCTGGGTATCCCCCCCTCTCTCAAACAGGTGGCACAGAGCCAATTGGTGACAGATGTTGGCATCATGTGCACTTCCAGGGTGCATGGGACACACATTGGTAATGCACCCTGTAGCATTGCACACTATCTGACAGTTTACAGAGTGGCAGCCCATTCTGTTGATGTATGCCACTCCCTCTGGGCCAGAGGGTGTGCATATTGCCACATGGGTGCAGTCTATGGCCCCTGGCATGCCTGACATGTGTGCCATTCTATGGAAGTGCTGCATGGTTTCTGTCTGCTCTGCCTGTGTGTTTGGGAATTTGATGTACTCTGAAGCATGTGGCAGCAGAGTGGTTAGTAACTGGGTGAGGAGATGGGATGTGGCAGACTGTGTGATTTCAGTGGTGTCACCCACCAGCATCTGGAAGGTGCCTGTGGTGAGCAGGCACATTGTTGCTGTCACCTTTGTCTCCACTGTCATGGCTGACTCCTGTGTGTTAGTGCCTGCAGGTCATCATGGAGCAGCTCACAGAGGTGTCTCAGCAATGCCCTGTTGAATCTGTACCGGCCCACAATCTCCACGTCATTCTTGTGGTCAGATGTGACATAGGCACATTACCTTCTCAGCTGGGCATACCACCTATGGGCCCTTCCACATCCACATTGTTGTTTTTCCCATCTCCTCACTCTCCTCATAACTGCTGCCATCAGAAATGCTGTCCTAACCATGGCTGCTATGCTGCTGTCTGCCTGTGGGTGGACGGGACTTAGGCATTCTTTTTATATGCCTATAGTTCCACAGCACATCTGCACGATGCACCATGGATGTGCAGCACATCTTGCCTAAATATGTGGCTGCACTGCACAGTCATGAGAACTCTCCTCCACATGCACTGCATTCATTATATTTGCACTTGGGTGCATCTGGTTTTGAGCTATGCTTTCTTGTCCTTTCAATATTGCACCACGGTGCATCTTCTGGTTTGCACTGGTGCATCTCAGGTTGTGCAGCACATCTGCTTTGAATATCTAGGCCCCATTGTTTGCAGGTTTTAATTGATTCTTTGTATTTAAGTCTATGTACGGTGCTTTGTTTTTTGTTTGAAGATTGCATTATTTTTCCCTTTGTGTCTAATGGATTTTTAAACTTTTTTTTTTACTAGAGAGCATCTTTTCCTTTGCAGTTGTATTTTTTTTCTTGTGTGGTATGTGTCTTTCCTGAAATTCCCAGGTTTTGATTTTAAAACTGTTCCAGCCCGCCTGTATGTTACTGTTTTCTATATATATGTGTGTTATAGTCCCATTTTCTAAGTTCTGTTTATTTCCTTCCCAATCTGCTTTATTACAGTAATAGAATATAGTGATCCTAGTGTTTTTATTTGTGTAGCCATGTGTATCTGTGAAGTGAATATGGTTGTGGTCACCACCCTTAACAGATATAATTCTCTGTTAAAGCCAGAGTGTCTGAGATAAATATGAGAGAGGATTTAACCTGCAGATTTGTGCATAATATTTTTTTACTAAATATTTAAGATAGCCATTATACATCAGAATTTTATCAAACTTGGTAGAGTTATAGTTTGGAAGGTGAGCCATCAGGGAAAAATAGTCCCAGTTGTCAGCATGATGCAGAAAGGGGAGTTGCTGACCTGCAAAAGTGTAGCAGTCATGTAGTGAAGCCAGAAGTCTAGACACCATGCTTAGAGGAAGGTAAAGTCAAAAGAGAACCCAAGGTGGTGGAGAGTATTCATGGTCAGGAGTGTGTAACTGGAGCCCTTTGGCCAGCCCTAGGAGGAGTAGTAGAACAGAAATTTATGCACAGAATATTTCAGCCACAAACCAATGAAGGTGTCAAATATAAAGAAGACATACAATTAAACAAGCTGTGTTTTCTTCTCAGAGAAAATGGCTTAACATAAACAGCAGACTGTCATTTTTCACACAGGATGTACAGCAGCACAAACTGACTGAAGGCTCCCTTGGTCCATTTTAAATATAAAATATGCCTCAGAAAGCCCAGAATGTCAGTTTTCTACTATAGAAAATAACCAGTAGAGGGTGCTGATGCTTTTGTTGCTATCCCTCTAGGTAGCCCCAACCCCTCATAGCAGTTGTTTGGGGAAGTGATTATATCTATGTTTATGGCAGGCTGTTCATTGTGTGATTTTTTTTTTAATGAAAATGTATGGCTGAGCAGAGCTTGAGGAATGTTATTAGCGTGACCTTCGCAGTGCCATTAAGCTAAGTAAGCTGTGACAGTAGCTCTGTTGTTGTTTGCCCCTAATAAGACCGCAGAAAAAAAACCCTGTTTGGTATTAGTTGTCTTCTCCTCCCTCCCCCCAACATTTGCTGTCAGTGCTTCATTTCATAGCCTGTACATGGAGTTATTATCATGATCCCAAAAGGAGCACAACTGACCAAGTACCTGCTGCTTGCATCACTTTGAAGTGAGCAGCACTAAGGTTTTCAAATGACTTTTTTCTGGTGGGAGTTGTGAGAGGAGGAGTGAATTAAAAAAGGCAGTTTGGGTGAGGCTCTGGATTGCCTCTGTCAGTTTGTTGTCTACAGTAACGTACCCGACAGCTACAAATCAAAAGAAGTTTCAATCCGGATGGAGTGGGCAGCTGGGTGCAAGAGCAAGAGTGTGATCAGCTGACAGTCATAGGGCATGAAACAAGAGGGTAAGCTGTGTTCTGACTAGCTTCTGTGAAGAGTCGTGCACTGCATGTTTTGAAACCCAAAGTGAGAACAGGCGGTTCCATGAAGCTGATCGGTATGACAGTTTCCCGTTCGTTTGCACATTTCTTTTCTTTTTGTGGGTAAGTCTTTATTTTATATTTATTAAAGCAGCAGTTCTTAAAAAAATTAGGCAGATGGGGGCACTTCTCTCACATGGGGGGGCACTGCCTCACTTGGTCATCACCAGTTACAGTGAGAAGCAGCATCATTCATGGGGCATTGGACAACAGATAGTGTAGTTAAAAAAAAGAATGTAGGTTGAAATAAGTACGTCTGAGGCTGCGTGTGGCATAGTCAGGCAGCTGGTACTGGGATGGGGGCCAGTATCTCTCACTAAGTGAGAGAAAAAAATGGCAGTGATTTAAATTTAAAGTGGGTGATTTGGACCAATGAGAAACTAGGGTGGGCACAGGGATACTTGACTGGGTAAAGGGGCACTCGGGCTGGTACTTTTATTTACTGGGCATCGATTGAAAGTTAATGTATCCTCCGATAGGCGCGGTACAACCAATCAGAGTCCAGGAAATAAAAAGCCCATTTCCTAAAACTGGAATATTCCACTGTGGCCATCCTGCTGCAGAATTCCAATGTAGAATTCCAGCTGATTGGTGCTGAGGCTTGGAACAGGGTGGCTGCCCACTCAGAGACCAGGAATTGGGAAATGTCAAGTGGATATAAAAGAGCTGCATGGCTTATTTTTGGAGTGATCAAGCAGGAGGGAAGAGGACCAGAGTAAACCAAACCAGACCAGAAGGAGTCCAGCCCATAGAGGCCTACTACAGGATAGGGCCAGGGGGACTGGCTCTTATTAAGTATCCATGACTGTAACAACATTTGTGTATTTTTCATGTTTCTGTGTTTACTTTTTATCAACTAGACCTGCTGTAAGTAGTTCAAGTGAGACAAAAATTGTCTGATAAATCTGAAGTACCATGCCTGAGGCAGTCAGATAGGGGTTCATTTGGGCAAACAATAGAGTTCCTGTCAGCTAAAGTGTACTTACACTTTGAAGAGGTGAATAGCTTTCATAATCACGGGCACTGTTTTGAGTGTAAACAAAGTCAGAGCAGAGAGATAAAAACCTCATGGACTTATCAGACAGGAAGACAAAAGAATGAGCCTTGCAATCCATGAAACCATGTCTGGAGTACCAGTCCAGTTTGGGCCAGTTTCCAGATGGGACGTTTCCCAGAACACAAAGGAAGTGTTGAATCTGTGATGTCAGAATGACATACTTGATGTGTCATGGGGGTATGGCATCTGAAGGGTTTTGAGAACTTGCCAGACCATAAAAAGATAATCAGGTTTTAGGACCTTGAACAATTAACATCTAAAGTTCAAGTCTGCCTTGATTCACCAAGGTGTCCGGTGTTGCAAGCTATTTCTACTTTGGGAAAGTTAGGAAGTGAAGTAAGATTTTTCTGTGTGCTTTTATGCTGTTGAAAACATTTTTTTTCTTCTCTGTAGAAATATGGTTCCCCACTGTCTTAGTGTACTATCCTGTATTACATATGTAAATATCTTGAAGTAGTAAAATATTGTGTTTTTATATACTTCATGTTTCTGTGATTGAGTCCTTTGAGGTCCAGATATCTGGATGGTTACAGCTGACAAAAACTGTGTTTCCATCTCTGAAGAGAAGGACATGGTTATCATATTTTGTTTCTAAAGTGAGTTATTCTGAGCTGGGATAGAGTGTTGGGTCATTTTCTATTTATAAAGAGCAGTGTGCCAGTTTAGGCTGTGGCTCTGGTGGGATTCAGACATAAAGATACCCTAAGGGACTTTCTATGCTGACTGGTGGCATCTGCTGAAGTAATCTTGCAGGCATCTCTGTTAACTCGTTGTGCAGGTTGTCTTGCTGAAAGGAAGGTCAACACTCACAGTGGTGGGTCAGAGCTTGTAGTTGATTGTGTCTGGAGGGCACAGCTTAGGCCCAACCCCATCACTCCCCTCACCCCCCCTTTGTGTCACTTCCTTTATACCAGGGGTTCTGACATAATTTCCTCTAGGGGCATACAACTGTCATATCCTTACCAGTACAGCACACTGCATTGACAGTGAAAGCGCACACACTATTTAAAAAAAAATAATAATTTACACAAGGTAAACTGGAAAGAAAACAGACATGTGGGGAGTAGTGCAATGCACTGGCTGTGGGGCAGCAGTCTTCCAGGAGACTTTCTGGAGGCTGAGATGCTGCCCTATTTGCAGACAACTCTGTGCTCTGAGGGAGGAGGTTGCCCATCTCCAGGCCAAACTGGATAGGAGTACAGGAACCTCCCCCACACAGGGAACACCAGATCTACCACCTCTGCCTCAGAGGTTGCCTAGAAGGAGCAGCGGTTGGACCACAGTGGGCTCAGGGAGGGTGAGGGTGGTGGAACAGAGGCACATCCCTTCAGACATACCACTCCATTCTGGTGGAGCATAGTTCTCCTATGGAGGCACACATGGTGGAGACTGAGGAGGTTGCTGGCAACCGTCACAAGGGAGGCCCACAGGAAGGTGGCACAGAACACCACAGGGAAAGGAAGCAGCTCCTGGTGGGGGACTCAATTATCAGGGGGATAGCACTGGAGGGGGCAGGGGAAAATGAAGTAAGATGCCTGCCTGGCTCCATGGCTTGGAGGGACAGGAAGTGGATTCTGAGGATCACGACAGCAGCAGCATGGGAGACGGTGCTGGATGTCATTGTCTATCTAGGGACAAATGACTTGGCTGGGCATGGGATTAAAGCAGTGTAGGAGGAGTTTGTGGAGTTGGGGAAGGGCCTCAAACAAGTAGTTCATACAGCATCCTTCTCGGAGGTGCTGCCTGTCTATGGCATGGGTGAGGCGAGAGTACTCCGCACCGTGCAGTTTAATGAATGGTTGAAAAACTGGTGTAGAGCACAGGGTTTTGGCTTCATTGGGGACTGGGGTTCCACCTGGAGGGATACCCACCTATACTGGCATGATGGTCTGCATCTGTCCGGGAAGGGAACCAGTCTCCTGAGTGATCGGTTTAAATGCTTCATTGGCAAGCTTTTAAACTAGCCAAGGGGGGGAGGTACTGATAAGCAGCAGGGAATTCCTAGCCTCCCCCTACAAAACAGGGTACTAAATGAGGTAAAGACCAATGTAGATAGGTCAGTAGGGAGCAGGACTGGGGTAAATGGAGAAAGCAATGTCAGTAAGGGCAGAGATGGGGCTACAAGAGGTAAAGCCATCAAAAAATGGAGGGTAATGAGTACTAATGCCCGTAGTCTAGGTAAAAGCTCCCTGAACTGGTGGCCTTGATGGAAGAGGGATGACTGGATATCGTGGCAGTCAAAGAAAGATGGTACACACAGAACCATGACTAGATGTAAACATACCAGGGTATACTATCTACAGGAGGGGCAGGAGAGGGTAAAAGAGGAGGAGGAGGAGGAAGAGTAGCTCTCTACATAAAGGAAGGAATCAAAGCAACAGAACAAAAGGGTAAACGGGGAGGAGAGGAAGCACTGTGGGTCAACTTGGAGACAGGAAATGGCACCACAATCCGCACAGGGGTTGTATACAGACCCCTATCTCAGAGGGAGGAAATTGACAAGGAAATGATAGAAGATATCCTTAGAATGGCAGAAAAAGGGGTGATATAGTTGATGGGGATATGAATATGCCAGATGTTAACTGGAGTGCATTTGATGCAGCCACATCAAAGAGCATGGCCATTCTAGATGTCCTGCAGGGGGCATGCCTCAGACAACTAGTATTGGAACCCACCCTGGAGGGAACAATCTTAGACCTGATACTTTCAAATGTAGATGAAAAGAGGATCACAGATTTAGAAGAGGGTAGCCATCTGGGAACTAGCGACCATGGAACAGTATGGTTCACAATAAACACAGCAGTAGAGTCAAGCCATACAAAGGCAAAGGTCCTGGACTTTAGGATGGCTGACTTTGCCAAAATGGGTGAGTGTCTAAGGAATGCACTAGCAAATGGGCCGGAAGGAGGGGTGGAAGAACAATGGGGAATAATTAAAACTGCCATCACTGAGGCAACAAGCCTTTGTGTGAAGCAAATAAACAAAACAAAACGATGTAAAAAACCACTATGGTTCTCAAAGGAGGTGGCAGGGAAGGTTAGGGAGAAAAAGATAGCATTCATGAAGTACAAGGAATCACAGAAGGAGTAGAACAGAGAGCTGTATCAGTTAAAGTAGAAGAAGCTGGACCAGTGGTGTAGAGGGTTGAGGTGCTAGCACCTTATCTCGACCCACGCCGGTGACCATGGTTTGGGAATGAACTCATGTCACCAGGGGTCAGTAGGGGGAGGATAGGATCAAGCTCTGATAGACTGCTTTCCTATCCTGGGGTAGGACTGGGGATGGCCTTGATCAGTAGCGGCCCCTGGTGGAGACTAGGGGCACCACACGAGCAGCGCGTTGGGGGAACTAGAAAAACAGGAAACTGCTCCGCAGAATGCTGGATGATGGATTCCGACCCCAGGAACCTTTGAAGACTCCCCGGAAGCCATGAAACACCTCAGCAGCAACCGAGATCAAAGAAAGAATAGTGTGCTGGTCTGCCCTGTGGGTGCCTTTTCCCTCGAAGGAGGGGGACTGCCCCGGTGAAGGGTTACACTGGGCTGCCCCATGAAGGCTGCAGATATGAGGTTGGTGGCTGAGGGTGAGATAGTAGGTGGATGTCTGTGGGTCATGGCGGCCTGAATAAGAGGCAGCTCTTGAGCGCATAGGAGAGGATAAATAGATAAATACAAAAAATAAAGCAAAAGGAAGCAGGGAAGGCAGTCAGAACAGCAAAGGCCCAAACCGAGGAAAAGATAGTCAACTCAGTTAAGAAAAGGGATAAAACCTTTTATAGGTATATCAGGGAGTGAAGGAAGACCAAGGGAGGGATAGTGAGGCTTAATAAAAGGGAGAGGGAGTAGGCAGAGTGTGAGTGTGAAAAGGCAGAGATACTAAACAAATATTTTTGCTCAGTATTCCCAAATGAAGAGGGGAGGTACCTAAACTAAACAATAGAAACACTCTGGATAAGGGGGTTGATTCCAGCCCATTTACAGGAGAAAGAGTTCTGAAAGAGCTCTTAAAACTGAAGGTGGACAAGGCAATGGGGCCTGATTGAATTCATTCCAGAATTCTAAAAGAACTATGGGTAGAACTAGTGACACCACTGACTACCTTCTTAAACAAATCATGGGAGGATGGGGTGGTACCTGAGGACTGGAGGAGGGCAGATGTTATTCCACTTCACAAAAGTGGGAGCAGGGCAGAGGCAGGAAACTACAGACCTGTTAGTTTGACCTCAGTGATAGGGAAAATGATGAAATCACTTCTGAAGGAAAGAACTGTTGAGTACCTTGAGGCCAGAGGGCACAGGACCCAAGGCAGCATGGATTGACAGCGGGAAGGTCATGTCAGATGAATCTAATATATTTCTTTGACTGGGTGACCAAAGTAGTAGATCAGGGAGGGGCTGTGGACATGGCCTATCTAGACTTTAGAAAGGCATTTGACACAGTCCCACACAAAAGATTAATATACAAGTTAGCCAGCCTTGGATAGAAAACTGGCTGGAGAACAGGACACAGAGGGTAATAGTAAACGGAGTCCACTCTGAAGAAAGGGGGTTACTAGTGGTGTACTGCAGGGTTCAGTATTAGAACCAGTCCTATTCAATGTTTTTATAAGTGACATTGCAGAGGGACTGTAAGAAAAAGTATGTCTCTTTGCAGACGACACAAAGAACTGCAACAGGGTTCCTACACAAGGTGGGGTGAAAAGGATGAAAAGGGACTTAGCAAGGTTGGAGTAATGTTCAAATGTATGGCAGCTTAGATTCAATGCTAAGAAGTGCAAAGTAATGCACCTGGGAAACAAAAACCCAGAGGAAGAGTACACAATGGGGGGTGAGATACCAAGAACAACAAAAATGGAAAGGGACCTGGTGGTAGTCATATCAGATAACCTAAAGGTGGGCAAGCAATATGAGAGGGCAGTACAGAGAGCTGGGGGATACTGGGATGCATAGGGAGAGACATCACCAATAGAAAACAGAAAATTGTCATCCATCTGTACACACAACTGGTGAGACCTCATCTGGACTACTGTGTGAAGTTCTGGAGACCCAATCTCTGCAAGGACATAGACAAGATGGAGGCAGTCCAGAGGAGGGCAACTAAAATGGTGCAGGGTCTGCACCAGAAGACATATGAAGAAAGACTTAAGGAGCTTAGTATGTATACCCTAGAGGAAAGGAGGGAGAGGGGGGACATGATGGAAACTTTCAAGTTCCTCAAGGGAATCAACAAAGTCCAAGAGGATAGCATCTTACAGAAAAAGAGGTGTGCAAGAACAAGGGGGCACAATCTGAAGATAGAGGGGGTATGGCTCAGAGGTAATGTGAGAAAGTATTTTTTCATGGAGAGGGTTGTGAATGCATGACACGGCCTTGCTGAGGAGGTTGCAGAGTCAAAAACAGTGGGGGAATTCAAGAATGCATGGGACATACATAAGGCAATTCTAGGGGGTGGGGGTTGGAGAAAGTAGGCTGTTGGTAAACTAGGATCTGCTGCTTATCCATTAGGTAGGGAAATGGGCAGACTGGGTGGGTCAAGCAGTCTTTATCTGCCATCAAATTCTGTGTTTCTATGTCTATCTGAAGTGTTTGAGAAACCTGTTAACAGTGTGCAGGCTGAGTCTGTGAGAGACCAGCCT
Organism: Neoceratodus forsteri; assembly: GCA_016271365.2. Lineage (NCBI taxonomy): Eukaryota > Metazoa > Chordata > Ceratodontiformes > Ceratodontidae > Neoceratodus > Neoceratodus forsteri. Next base: position 494,325,463 of record CM028135.1, on the reverse strand, counting down.
GTCACAAATTGGAGGCAGAGAGTGGGGTCTGAAATACGTTTGTCAGTATAAAGGTTATCTGTCCAGTCACAGAACAGGATATAGAAAATGGGGTTGTATATTCTACCAGTTTAATTTTGTTACTAGCAAGAGCAGATAGAGAGAAGATATTATGTCTGGGACATATTAGAAATGCACACTGCCAAACCAGCAGGAGCTGTGCGGAAGGAGAGAATTGGGTTGTGAGGAAGGCCAAATAAGGCCAAACTCATAGGCATTCTCAAAAAAAGTGACCAGGAAAGCGGTGCCACAGTGGGCGCTGCTAGCCAAAGTCATGACAAGGAGGCTAGGGAGAAGTCAGATGAGCCAGAGCCTTTGCCTAGCCCTACTGTGCGAGCAGACTGGGTATAAATGCTGCAGCTGGAGCTCACCCTGGTTAAGGCAAAGGCAGAAATTGAAATGCAAAAGGCATACAGTATGTGGATCTACAGAGGAGACAGCTGTAAAATGAAGAGCAAGAAAAGCATCACCAGCATGAGATACAGCTGAGAGAGGAGTGAGACAGGCAGTGCAAGCATGGGCAAGAGGAGTGAGAAAAGTACTGTCAGCATGAGATCCAGATGAAAGAGCTTTAGCATAAGACAAATGGAGATTCAACACCAGAGAACAAAACCACAAACTTTGAGTAATAGCATAAGGGGTTCAACCCATGAATCCAGGATTAATTTTAAAATGTTTCCCATATACCAAAAGGGGGATGATCTTGATTTGTTTTTAAGATCTTTCAAGACAACCTGAAGGCAATTTGAATTGGGCAGAGATTTTTGGGCAACTCATCTACTGCACTGCTTACAAAAAAGACATTAGAAGCTTTTGCCAGAAATACAGACTGTGTAGACTATCATAAAGTGAAAGGTAATTTGGTAAATCATTTTGCGATAACTCCCAAGGCCCATATGAAAAAATTTAGAGGGTTAAGAAAGACACCGGGAAACAACTATGCTGGAATAAGTGTACAGCAAAGTAATTTATTAGAACACTGGGTAGAGGGTGCAAAAGCTTACTCTGTAGAGGAAATAAAAGATTTATTTCTTGGGGAACAGTTCCTGAAAACTGTACCTGAGGAACTGAGAATATAGCCGCTGGACAGAACCCCGAATCCACAAGGGAAGCAGCTGAGAGGCATGATCAGTTCATATCCAGCTGACCATCCTCTAATTTCAAAGGTAATGAGGAGGAACATCAGGCAGTCTTAAGGGAACCTGAGGGGCTTACTAAACGAAGCCAGCCTGTACCTGAAAAAAAAGGAAGCCACCTGGTTTCAAATGCAAGGAGACAGGTGAAAGCAGGTGCTATGTCTGCCAAATATAGGGCATTTGTCATATGATTGCCTGAAACAATATGCCAAAAGGTGCTAGTACAGTTGGAGGGGTAGCTCAATGAAGCTCCCCCCCAGTTAATGATCTGTACACTGAGTGCAGCGACCATTAACTACACTACATACATGCATTCTATGTTTCTAAATGTGACAGTGACTCAGGAATTGAGGAACACTGGGGCCTCCATTTCCATGGTGATGCAGGATTTGATTCAGGAGGAACAGATCCTGCCTGGCTAGTTTTCTAGGAATAGAGGAGTTACAGGTCCTGCAGTCTCAGTGCCAGTAGCCAAGATCATTCTAAGCTAGGAAGGCGGCCAGGGCATACTGGAAGTTGGTGTTGTACCATACCTTCCCATTGACATAATCATGGGTAATGACTCTGATAGTAGTGCCAACATTGTGTGTGTCACTACCCATAGCAAGGTGAGGGAATTGGCTCCTGAGGGCACAGAGGGGGCAGTGCATGAAGAAGCAATCTCTACCTCAGCAGCAGAAACTGTAGCTGTAGAGCAAGCTGGGATTAACAGTTCTGAGCCACAGCTACAGACTGAGCAGAACCCAGTCATGGGTGGCTCTCCCATAGCAGACTGTGTGTTTGTAGAAGGTCAGGTGTGCACCAGGCTGACCCATCTCTGCAAAAATTAAGGGAGTTGGCCACCAGAGTGAAAGGTGACTCTCCAAGTTAGGGGATAAGGGAGATGCTCTGGCAGAATGGGCTCCTGTACCATACATGGAATCCTAAGGAAGGAATAGAGGAGGGGTTACTCTGGCAGATAGTGGTTCCTAGGGATTACAGGAAGCAGCTTCTGGTCTCAGCCTCAACATACCCTTTTCTTGACCCCTGGGGTCAGCTGTACAAAAAAGGAGCTGTCTAACAATTTTTATTGGCCCAGCATTTTAAAGACATGACAAACTACTACCATGCTTGTCCACAGTGCCACAGGGTGGGAAAGGTTGGGGACAAGGCTAAGGAGGCTTTGATTCCCCTGCCTATTAATGAACAGACATTTTTGAAAATCACTGTGGGCATTGTTGGGCCACTCAGTTCCCCTCAAGTCACACTGGCAAGTGGTACATTTTGGTGGTTGCAGATTGCACCACATGGTATCTAGAGGCAGTTCTCTTGCCTCCATTGAGGCTGAGAAGGTGGCTGATAAACCACTGGGAATATTTACCAGAGTGGATACTACCTAGAAGATTCTGTCAGACCAGGGCACCAACATCATGGTTGATCTGATGGTTAATCTTTTTAAGAAGTATGGGATAAGGCAGCTCAAGGCCTCACCATACCACCCCCAGACTAATGGTCTGATCAAGCAATTCAGTGGGTCTCCTAAGACCATGTTAAATGCATTCTCTGACCAGCATGTGAAAAAGCAATAGAGGTACTTACTCTGTCTCTTATTCACATATAGGAATGTCCCCCAGGAGTATACAGGGTTCTCATCCTTCAAGCTCCTGTTTGGCCATAGGGTAAGGCACCCTCTTGATTTTGTAAGGGATGAATGGGAGGGTGAGCTTGCTTCCCAAGGGGAATCTGATGTGGAGCATGTCCTGAATTTCAGGTCATGGTTCAAGGAGCTCATGGGGTTTACCCAAGCCATTGCACACCAGAGGGTGAAGACATAGTATGACCGTGGGACAGAGCCAGGACTACAACATCATGCAACAGGTGATGGTGCTCATCCACATCTATCAGAACAAGTTAGAGGCAGCTTGGGAGAGGTCTTACTTGGTGTTCAGGAGGGTGAATGATGTTAATTATATGGTGGAGCTACCTGGCAGGTGGAACAAACAGTGAGTCTACCATGTAAGCATGATGAAGCCCTACAATGACTGGGACAAGATGATCCTGGCTGTGTGCAGCTATCTGGAGGAGGAGACAGAAGCAGACATGGTGGTGACTCTCCTGGGAGAGGTTACGTGAGAATCCTCAGTGGATGCTGTTACATACGTGACGTGCTGCATATATTTGGTGAAATGTTCACAGGGTAGCCAGGCATACCACACTGATAGAGTACCACATGGATCCATGGTCCCAAGCCCCATTAAAACACACACCTTACAAAGTCCTAAAAGGATAAAGATATACCATAGAGGGGGAGATCAAGGAAATGCTTTCTCTCCTGGTGTTCCAGGAGTCCAGTAGTCTGTGGGCCTTCCTGGTGGTGCTGATCCCCAAAAAGGATGTAACCATGAGGTTCTACATTGACTACTGCAAGCTCAACAACTGTGCAGAGTCAGACATATATCCTCTGCCCAGGATGGATGAGGTTCTAGAGATGTTAGATGGAGCCCTTTACCTTTCCACCATAGACCTGACAAAAGGCTATTGGCAGGTACCTCTGACCCTCAAAGCCAGAAGGTGATCAGCCTTCACCACCCCTTTTGGATTATTTAAGTTCAGAGTAATGCAATTTGGGAGGAAGAATATGTCAGCCACATTTCAACAGCTCATGGACCACATTCTGAATGGGGCAGGAGATTTAGCTCCAATGTACATGGATGACATCGTGGCCTACAGCCAGACTTAGGAAGATCACATAAGGCATGTGACTGAGGTGTTCCATGGACTGCAGTCTGATGGGCTGACAGTGAAGCTGGAGAAGTGCGAGATAAGAATGGCAAAAGTGTCATACCTTGAGCACAGGGTGGAGATTGTGTAAATCTGGCCTGAGCCAGTGAAAATGTAGGCCATACAGGGATGGGCCACACCCATGACCAAGAGAAAAGTACATGCCTTCCTAGGGATGGCTGTGTACAATCGTAGGTTTCTGATAAATTTCAGCAGCATGGCCAAACCCCTATCCAGGAAAAAAATGCTGGAAAAGGTTCAATTGATTGAAACCTGTAATACCGTGTTCCATCAGGTGAAGGAGGAATTGTGTTGGCCACCTGTGCTTGCCAACCCAGTCTATTCTCTTAGGTTTATTGTGCACATTGATGCATCTGATTATTGGTCAGGTGCAGTTCTGAGTCATGTTATGCACTCAGGAGAGGAATACCCACTTGTATACCTGATTAGGAAGCTGAAGCCCAAAGAGGAGACCTATACCACAGCAAAGAAGGAATGTCTAGGTATGTCTGGGCTTTGAAGAAGCTGCAACCTTTAACATATGAGACTGATTTCACCCTGGTCATTCACTGCAACCCCCTTACATGGTTGCATAGGACTAGTGGACAGAGCTGAAATTTGCTATGGTGGAGCCTGGTGCTGCAGTCCTATAACATGGACATCAGGCACTGCAGCAGTTTGCAGCATGGCTATGCAGATGGGCTGTCTAGACAATAGTTAGTATCCCTTTTTTGTTCAAATAGGGGAGGCATTATGAGAAAATAAAGTGTGGTTCACCCAGAGAGTGACATGAGGGCATAGCAGGTGGAGTCAGCTGACTTACCTGGAAAACAAACATCATTCAGTGGTGCTAAAGAAAAATAAGAATAATTTAGTGGTGTTAAAAAATGTGTTTCTCATTTCTCCGGGGGGGGGTGATATAATAACTTTTGTGTATTATTTTCATATTGCTGTGTTTAATTGTTATTATCAGCTAGATCTCTTGTAAGTATTTCAGCTGAGATAAAACTGTCTGATAAATCTAAAATTTCACACCACTGGGGATCATTTGGGCAATCAATAGAGTTTCTGTCAGCTAAAGGATACTTATGTTTTAAAGATGTGAATTTATTTCATAATCATGAGTTCTGTTTTGAGTGTAAACAAACTCAGAGCAGGAAGACAGAAACCCCATGGACATTAACAGACTCAAAGACAAAGGGATGGATCTTACAGTCTATGAAACCAGGTTTGGAGTACCAGTCCAGTTTGGACCACATTTCTAGATTGGAGGCTTCCCTGGACACAAAGTAGGTGTTGACACTATGAAGTCAGAGTGGCATACATTTATGTGGGTTGGCAACTAAAGGGTTTTGAGGACTTCCAAGGCCCTTAAAAAGCTAGTCAGGTTTGGTACCTTGGACAGTTAACATCTAAGGTTTGAGTCTGCCCTGATTCACCAAGGTGCCCTGTGCGGTAACCTCTTTCTACTTTGGGAAAGTTAGGAAGTGTAGTAACATGTTTTTCTACTGTTCAAAACATTTTCTTTTTATATCTGTAGAAGTCCTTGTCCCCATAGCCTTAGTGTAGTATCCTGTATTATTTGTGTAAATATCTTAAAGTATTAAATATTATTTTTATGTACTTCATGCTTCTGTGACTGAGTACCTTGAGGTACAGAAAACTAGTTATAACTGACAAAAATGGTTTCCTTCTCTGAAAGGCTGTGGTTGTCATATTTTGTTTCTAACATGAGGTGTTGTCAGCTATGACAAAAAGAGGTGGGACATTTGTTCTTTGGTATGGAGTGATGTACTGTGTGGGTAATGGCTCAGGTCAGAATCAGACCTAGAGATACCAGAAGAGAGTGTCTATGCTGAGTGGTGGTAGCTACCAATGTACCTCTGCAGGTATCTGAAGGGTTTGAGCAAGCTAGTAAAAGTGTACAGGCTGAGTCTGGGAGAGACCAGTCTGTCACAATAAGCTATAGGGGATCCCCTGTGTCCCAGTGCTTGGGTCAGTGGGGCAGTAAGTGAGTACAGAGAAAGTATAGTTGTTGGCTGCTGCATTTGGAACCTTTTCCTGCTAAACTGTTTTCAACCTGCATCCAGCAAGTACAGCAACAGTTTTGCATTATTCAAGGTCATCTCCAAAGATCAGCATCATCATAGATCCTCTGCTGTTCTCCGAGAGGTCCCGATTTTGTCACAGAATTTCAAAACTTATTCAATGAAAGTGATACAGTAATTTAAATTTATTGCAGGACTAGTTCAAGAAGGCCACAACCCAAATGTAAACTATGCATGCTCTGTGAAATTTATGGTCGGGTGCAAAGTGAGGGTGCCTGCCATACAATTCAAATGTACCAGAAGTAACTTCGCACACAGAATGCCAGAAAACAACAGACCACAATACATAATGTCTATTTAATGCACTTTATTGCAAAAACTACCCAGTCTTCACTGCAAAGCCTCCACATAACTGCCTCTGCGCTTTGCTCGTTAGAGCTTCTTCAGGTGGTGCCTTGTTTCCTGGTATCCTGAGTGCAAAGTTACTTCTGGTACAGTACATCTAGTTCAAGAGGAACACTCATTTGCTATACTAGGATTTGTGATCCAATTTATTACAAGAAGTCTACAATCCAGCAATTTATAGAGACTTTTCTCAGAGACTGAGAGGGGCTATTTATGTTAATGCATTAAAAGGAATTCTTGGCCAATGCGATTTAAATGCTACAGTGAATTTAAAGTGAATTCCTATATAGTACAAGTGATATAGAGTTTATAGAGTCTAAATAAATGTATACAGTTTAAATATCAGGGAGGGCTATCTGGGTAAAAGGGCTGAATGGGCTGACTGAGGTGGGATTGGCCTAGAAGCCACCGTCCACTCTCAAGGCAACTGAAAGTAAAGGGAAGCATCCAAGGCCCAAGGGGTGGCTTAGTGCTATTGGGAATTTAGAGGGCTGGTTGAGGTACAGCCTACAGTTTTCAGATGTTGGTTAGCAGGTACAGACCTTTGAAAAAGAAAGTAATACAGTATAAGTTTAAATGCATAAAGTATAAATATACAGTCAGTTTAAGAGGTTCATTGTAACAGTTACTGTTTTTATTTTATTTATCTGCTGCTGTGTCTTTCATGCTGGCAGAATAACCATGCAAAGTTATTACCTTTACTTCACAGGATAACTGTGTCTGAGGCATACCCCAAGGTTTTCCAAGTCTAACAATTTCTGCTGTCTTCAGTGTGAGGAAATTTTAAAAAAGCCAATCACCGTCCACTGTTATATCCAATAGATACACTCAGAAACTCACTAGGCCTGACTGGTTATGCTTTCTCCCTTGAAGAAGGATGCATGTGCGAAATCAGTCAGGCCTAGTGAGTGTGCGAGTCATGCACTTATATGGCACCTGAGTATTTTTTGGTTTTCTGCTACTGCTACTTAGTATTAAACCATTTTGCCTCATCCAGTTTCTGAGTGGATCTATTGGATATAACAGTGGACGGTGCTCATTTTTTCCAAATTTCCTGTGTATTTCCATTGCTTGTAGCATGTCATGTGTGGAGCCCCCCTTTCTGTGGTTTTTCTTCTCCAGTGTGAGCCCAGTTCAGTGCCTTCCCTCCCACACAAGTTTCCGCAACTATCTGGCTGGAAGTTAGCCAAACATACCATCCCCATATACCCAATTTAGAGGTTGTGGGTGGAAAGGCAAGTAAAAGAACCTAAAATAACTCAACATGGGCCTGTTTTAGAGGTTGTCTGCATGGTGGGTTATACATGTAATGTTCCAAACTTTACATCTATGCAAAGTTGCAAAGATCAAGATAAACTCGGCCAGAATGTAAAATACACTGTTATCAGCAAGGGGCCAGATATTAAACTCAATGCCCCAGCACTTTTGAGCTGCTCCAGTTCTTTGCCAGGGGTGGATTTGGGTCTGCTTACTCTGCCATATTAATCCTGCTTTAAAGACATTTTGAAATGTGAATGAGTTTGTCTTGATTTTTGCAAATTTGCACTGAAATGTAAAACTTTATATGGATTGCATCTGTTCACTTCTGACTACACCTTTTCATATTTTAATGCTGGTTTGGCTTTGGCCATCCCTTTAGGAGCACTGAAGTCATCTGTGAGTATGCTGACTTTGCCTGTGCTTGCATCTATTTGGCTTTTTGTTTGTGCTGCTGAGAGGCAATATGTATTTGCCATTTTTGGCCTGAAGAGGATTTGCTTTAGCCCTTGCTCACTTATTTTCAGCATTATAAACTGCAACAACTTTTACTGCTAGCAGTAAAACAATTTATTTATTTATTAAATATTGGTAACCAGGTAAGCCCACTGAACCAATACAGTCCCTTTTTCAGGGGCAATCCAATTAGTAGCATAAAGCAGCCATTAATTTGAGAAGTACAAGAAAGGATGCAGTACTGTCTTGAAGATACCAAATCATCAATGCCACCGTTTTTCATTTTTAACCAAAAAATCTGGTAAAATTCCAGAATTAGGGCTGCCTAAAGACTGATAAAAACAAAGATTTCATGGAATCTGCCATTTCATATCAGATCAGTAAATCTACAAAACTTGTGTTTTTCTTTTAATTCCTTCCTGTACTACTTTCAATTTGCTTTATTTGATGCTCTGTATATTAAGCATTCTTTAATTCTGATTATTTATTTATTTAGCTTTTGTTAACCAGGTAAGGTGCACTAGCCATGGCAATGACTATTTTCAGGCACGACCTGGGAGAGTACAGAACAAAAAATGTGTACAAAGCATAAGAGATAACATAATTGTACAATATGATATTACATTAATATGAACATTTTGCAAGAAAGGGAATACATTGAAGCAGGAGTAAACAAATAGCAAGAGTGGTAAGAATACAATACAGAGTAATTCTTCATCTGTGAGGGAAAAACAATACATTTACTAAGGTCATATGAGCAAGATCCCAGACAAATTAGGTTAGGATAATATGCACATACTTAAAGAATGATAGCAGAATCCCGGTAAAATCCAAAAATTAGAGTAACGATCACCAGTGCAATTCCGGAATCTGAAGTAATGGAAATGGAATTTCATTGGTTTAATCACTGTAAATCAGTGGCCTTGCAAATCATTGATTTAAAGACAGATTAGAGATTCAATCGAATGCTGTTGTCAGGGTCAGTCACTCTTCATGACCTCTGCAGTGCACCCCCCCATACACTAGCAATTTGCCATTTATTTATTTTCTGATCGTTCATCCCATGTAATACCAGTGGTTTCTTGTACTGATTTGAAGATAAGTTCTTCCAGCCATCTGTATACTGTTACATGAAATCTAATAATATCTGGTGCTGTTTGTCGTCATACGTAGGGAGGCTGGTGAAAACTTCATCTGATGTCCCATTCAGGCTGCCTGCTGCCATCAGGCAGGAAAAATAGCAGTAACTTGAGCATATCTTCTAAGAAAATCTAGAAGGGAAATATTTTACATACTCAGCTAGTAGCAAAGTTTTTCTATAGATTACTGAGCTGCTGTGCACCATTTTCAATATATAAGGGTTTTTTTTTTTTCCAATGGATGACAACTAGAAGGAAGTGCAGCAGACACTACCAGCATCTATCCTACAAGTTGAAATAATTAATGAAAAAAAAGTAATAGGCCATTACTATATACTAATTCAGCCAATGAGCATGATGATAACAAGGACAAATCAGTCATAACTCCTACTACCAATCCATTACAGTATGAGATTTAGAAATTATGTCAGAAATGTCAACAATTAAAACATCTGTTTTAGAACTCCTAACTGATTTTAAAGCATTAAAACAAGAAATAGCTGAGCATAGAATAAGATTGATTGATGTTGAAGCCAGATTCAGTAGTATTGAGGATAGAGTGGAGAAGGACATCAATCAGGGGCTACAACATATTAAAAGACTGGCTAAGCTAGAAGATAAAATTGAGGATTTAGAAAGTTGGAGCACGAGGAACAAATTTGAAATTTTGTCCTGAGGAAGGGGATTGAAGGAAGTGACCCAGTTTTCTTTACTAACAAATTATTTACACAGATTGCAGGTCCTCCACCAGACTGACCTAATTACATTCTTGAGAGAGCTCATGGGTCTTTTAAATCTCAACCTGGCTCAAATGGAAGACCTCAATCCTCTGTTTTTTAACTGTTCCACTTCCAGCAACAAAAATGCAGCGATGCAGAACCCCCACCCAAGGGCTGAATTAGCGAGGATAGAGAACCCAAGGAGAGGAACCTCCCACCACTGCATATTAATAAAGGAAACAGGATGCTAGATATGAAGATGGAGGGGAACAGGAACATTAAAAAGAGAGGGGGAAGGAAGGGGGAAAAGGAATGGGGGTAACATGCAGAGTGCTAATAAAATCTGGAAGGCCATGTGTGCAAATGCTGGAAGTCTAGGAAATAAGATTCCAGACCCAGTGGCCATCATAGCAGAGGCCAACCTAAATACAGTTACCAAGTTATGATGCACTGAAAACCCTGACTGGGACATGGTCATACCAGGATATACTCTACTCAGGAAAGACATTGTGGGAAGGAAAGGAGGGTGTGTGGTGCTTTATGTGTGGAAACCATAAAAATGATGGAAATACAGGGAATATGTGGAGGGGGCAGATGGGGTACAGTGGGCCACCCTAGAGTAAGGGAACAAAGCCAGTATTCATGCTGGTGTGATCTACAGACCTCTGTCACAAGAGGAAGAGTTAGATAAGGTAATGGTGGAAGCCACTGGCAAAGTGGAAGAAAAGGGGGAGATGCTGATGGTGGAGGACTTCAATCTGTCAGATGTAAATTGGGGCCTCCAGCTGCAGCTTCAGTCTGAAGCAGGGACATGTTGGACTCCGAGCAGGGGGACATTCCTCAGGCAACTAATCAGTGAACCCACTTGTGATGGGACAATACAGGACCTGGTACTCTCTAACAGGGACAGTGTTGCAGACATCAAGGTGGGAGGCCACCAGGGGACCAGTCATCACTGTACAGTATGGTTCAATAAAAAAACAGCTGTGGAATCAAACCACACACAAGCAAGGACCCTGGACTTCAGGAGGTCAGAGTTTATAAAGATGGGTGAATGCAGCAGGGATGACCTAGCCGGGGGGTTGGATGACTAGGGAGGGGGGTGGAGGAACAGTGGCTAAAGCCTCAAAACAAAGGCATCTGTAATACCTGTCAGTTGAGCGAAATCATTAAAACACCAGCTAGACTGAATCCTAAGTAAGGTAATCATACTTTGCTCGATTGGATTTTAATAAAAAAGATCAAAAGAATATTGCTCACAGGAATCTTAAGCAACTCAGTTAGCAATCACTTAGCCCCATATTGCCTCTGGCACAATAGTGCATCTAAAAACTCTCTACCAAGGTAAATTTCTTACAGAAATTGTTCAAATTTCAATAAGGCATCTTTTCTGTATGACTTGTCACTAATTGGCTGGACCTACCTAGACACAATACCAAATGCAAATTCCATCTTTGATTTTTTCATCACAGAATTTACAACAGTACTGGATAAGCATGCCCCCCCTCCCCCAGCAGAAAAACAGGATAAAGCAAAAAATTCAAATTGGCTCTCGTGATACTTTCACTTTAATGCACAAAAGAGATAGACTCCTGTGACAAGTTCAAGCAAACCAAACATATCACTTCACAGATTGCAATACATACAGATACCTAAGAAACAGATGCAGACAGGCAATACATATCAGGTGAAAAGTCAGTACCTAAAAAAACAACAGACTCTAAATCTATGTGACCCCCGAAAGTTTTGGCAGTCTGTAAACTTCTTGATGAATGCCAAATCTCAATCCTCACCCACCTCAATTGACCTGAACAGAGATAGCTGTGCAGAGCCTTCTAAAATAGTGAATCTCTTTAATGATTTTTTTCTGAGTAAATACAGACCCTCTGGACACCCTGAATTTCAACTTAATAAGGAAGTGTGGAACCTGAATCAGCCCTATTTCCATCTCAAAAGGTTCACGTGTTTGAAAGTTGTTAAATTAATTGCCTCCTTAAAAATAGGTAAGTAAGCTGGATCTGACGGATTGATCCCAAAGTTCCTCAGGCTTGTAGCCCTCCAAATAGCCCCCCCATAGCCAAAATATTCAACCTATCTTTCATGACCAACACTGTATCTGACCACTGGAAAACAACCATAGTTGTTCCACTACATACGAAAGGGAAGAAAATGCTATTAGAAAAATGCCTAGAGACCTAGACCTAGCAGCAGTAACAGAGACATGTTACACTGCTAATCATGGATGGAACATCAATGTACCAGGGTATACTCTGTTCAGGAGGGATAGGGAGGTAAAAAAAAAGGGGGGCACTGTATATCAGAGAGGGAATTAAGGCTACAGAAGTGCAGGAAAGAAATGGGAAATGCTGAGGAACTGTGGGTTGCCCTTGAAACAGGTAATGGCACATCGATATGCACAGGGGTGATCTACAGACCTCCAGCACAGTGGGAGGAAGTAGACATGGAACCTGTGGATGCAATTCACAACATGGCATCAAATGGCAAAGTCCTTCTGCTGGGGGATTTCAATTTGCCGGACATGGATTGGACTACCCAGGCAGCTGCTTCAACCAGAAGCAGAGCCATCCTGGATTCACTTCAGGGGGCAGGTCTCAAACAGCTGTTGCTTGAAACCACCAGGGACAATCAATCAATCAAAACTTTATTTTGATAGCACCTTTCAAGAATGAAGGCGCTGTACGCTTTAAATACACAGATATAAAAACTGAATAAAATGATAATATAAATTAATTAAGAACAACCTGGGAAGGCTAATGTAAATAAGTATGTTTTTAACATTGATTTAAAACTACTGATGGTCAGGCATTCTCTTAAGCGACAAGGTAGAAAATTCCACAGGATTGGTGCTACAAATGAAAAAGAACATGCACCAGAGATTTTTAAACTAACCTTGGGAATCTCTAGCAATCCCTCGTTGATGGATCAGAGATGATGAGTGGGGGAGTAGGGAGTCAGGAGATCTTTCAGGTAGTTGGGTCCCTGTTCATGTAGGGCTTTAAAGGTAATCAAGGTGATTCTAGACCTGGTACTGAGAAATGGGGACAGAGTCACAAAAGTCCAGATAAGAGGGCAGCTGGGGTCCAGCGACCACCACATAGTGTTGTTTAGCATGGAGACAAGTACCCAATCAAGTCACACTATGGCAACGGTATTAGATTTCAAGAGGGTGGACTTCTCTGAAATGGCTAAATGTGTCAGAGTAACCCTGGGAAAGGAGGAGATAGGAGGGAGGGTGGAAGAACAGTGGGGGAAACTGAAAGATGCCGTAGTGGAAGCAATGAACCAATGCATTAGGTTGGTTTCCAAAGGGAATAGAAGGAGGAAGCCACTATGGTTCTCTAAAAAGGTGGCAGACAAAGTATGGGCTAAGAGGGTGAACTTTAGAAAGTATAAAGGGACTCAAAGGGAGGAAGACAGGGAGGTGTACCTTGAATGTCTAAAGGAAGTGGGGAAGGCTGTTAGGAGCGCAAAGGTGTAGACTGAGGAGGGATTAGTGCAGATAGTAAAGAAAGGGGACAAGTCATCAGAGAATGAAGAAAAAACAGGGATGGATTGTAAGGCTCAAAGGGGAGGAGGGAGAGTGTAAGAAGGGTCAGGGACCACAGCTGGGCAGCAGGTGCAAGGGAGGAGAGGTGGACACCAGTCCATTCACAGAGGAGAGAGTCCTGGAAGAGTTCTCAAAACTGAAGCTGGACAAGGCTATGGGACTAGATGACACACACCTAAGGATATTAAGGGAGCAGTGAGGGGAACTAGCAGTGCCTCTGGCAGCCATGTTTACCAACTCACTCAACACTGGAGTGGTTCCAGAGGACTGGAGGAGGGTGCATATAGTTCTTCTGCACAAAAGGAGCAGTAGAGAGGAGGCAGGGATCTACAGACCAGTCAGCTTCACCTCAGTGGTGGGAAAGATCATGGAGGCACTGCTGAAAGAAAGGAGAGTGGCACACCTGTAATCAAACAGGGCCCAGGATCTGAGGCAACATGGATTTACAACAAGAAGGCCATGTCAAATGAATCTTATAGATTTTTTTGATTGGGTGACCAATGAGACAAATCAGGGAGGGGCTGTGGATGTCACCTACTTCAATTTCAGCAAGGCCTTTGACACCGTCCCACATAGAAGGTTGATCAACAAGATGGGTAATCTGGGCATGGGACACAAGGTGATAAACTGGGTTAGTAACTGGCTGATAGACAGGAGATAGAGGGTGGTGGTAAATGGGATCCAATCTGGGGAGAGGGGGGTGACCAGCAGGGTATCTCCAGGATCAGTCCTTGGGCAAGTCCTGTTCAATGTCTTTATTAGTGACATTGCAGAAAGTCTGGAAGGAAAGGTCTGCCTGTTTGTAGATGACACAAAATCTGCAACAGAGTAGATACTCCAGAAGAGGTGGAGAAAGTGAAGAAGGTCTGGAGGAGCTGGAAAAATGGTCAGAGGCATAGCAACTGAGATTCAATGCAAAGAAGTGCAAAATAATGTACCTGGGGAGAGGGAACCCTGGGCTCAGCTACAGGATGGGAGAGAAGGTGCAGACAGTCACCAATGAAGAAAGGGACCCGGGGGTGATCATTGCTGATGACCTGAAGGTATTAAAACAGAGCACAGAGCTGCCGGTAGGGCCAGTGGCTTTCTGGAGTGCATAGGCAGTGGCATCACTAGCAGAAGACAGGAGGTGCTGATGCCATTCTATTGAGCACCAGTGAGGCCTCTCTTACAGTACTGTGTGCAATTCTGGAGACCAAACCTGTGCAAGGACATTGTCAGGATGGAGGTGATAAAGAGAACGGCAACCAAAATGGTACTGGGCTTGCACACAAAACATATGAGAGATTAACGGACCTCAATATGTACTCACTGGAAGAATGGAGGGAGTGGAGGGGACATGATAGAAACCTTCAAGTGTCTCAAGGGCATAAACAAGGTGCAGGGGGGTCATCTTCCAATGTAGAAGGAATACAAAAATGAGGGGGCATGATCTGAAATTGGAGGAGAGCAGACTAAGGAGTAATGTGAGGAAGTTTTTCTTCACAGAGAGGGTGGTGGATGTTTGAATAGTCTGCCACAAGAGGTGGTGGGAGCAAACACAGTGGGGGATTTAACTCATTCACACCACAAGAGCTCTCTGAAACTTCCACCATTTGTGCCCTGTATACTTTTAGCCACTGCATCCTGGGCCTTTCTAAGCAAAATCAAGCCATAATCAGCATGCCACAAACAAATGTGAATACCTCTTGAACCGTAAGTGCTAGACACAAAGTACGAGCGGCAAAGCTGTTCAGCACACAATTACCTTTCCAATGGTGCTATGCAATCAACCATAATCAATTCAGTTTTTATTTTATACTAGATGAAATACCAAACAACTGTGTTTTTTTTCAGATTTTACAAGGTGTTTAGGTGAGGCTTGAGAGACAAATGTCACCATGCACACCATACCATAAACAAATGCGAATAACCTCTAAAGTATATGTAATAGTGTGACAAGCTGGCCTATGGTAGATGGAGAGGCAACACACTGTGTTTAAAGTTCACAGAACAAATTGTACTTTTATTGCTTCAAGTGTAAGTTGTTGCTCCAGAAAAGCATAATCAGTCAGTTCAACTTCTCCAGCCTGGTCAGGTAACATAAAGGTTAACACAAAACAGTTATTTCAGGCTGACTTGACAAAGGAATCTTTGGATCACCTATGTGGGCCAGCAGTTTGTTCAATATACAGTCTCAAACAAAACAAACTGTTTGTGGGCCAGCTGTTTTGAATCCACAGTCTCAAATAAAACACAGTTTTCCATTTTTGCCTCATTTGTAGGCTATTATCAAAAGTACATTCCACTCACTGTTTTTGGCCCAGCTGGCTAGACTGATCCTTTACATAGAAACATAGAAACATAGAATGTGACGGCAGATAAGGACCGCTTGGCCCACCTAGTCTGCCCATTTTCCTACCTAACAGATAAGCTGCAGATCCTAGTTAACCAACAGCTTACTTCCTCCTACCCCCCACTAGGACTGCCTTATGTCTGTTCCATGCATTCTTGAATTCCCCCACTGTTCTTGACTCCACGACCTCCTCAAGGAGGCTGTTCCATGCACCCACAACTCTCTCCATGAAAAAATACTTCCTCACATTACCTCTGAGTCGTCCCCCTCTATCTTCAAATTGTGCCCCCTTGTTCTTGCACATCTCTTTTTCTGAAAGATGCTACCCTCTTGGACTTTGTTGATTCCCTTGAGGTACTTGAAAGTTTCTATCAGGTCCCCTCTCTCCCTTCTTTCCTCAAGGGTATACATATTAAGCTCCTTTAGTCTTTCTTCGTATGTCTTCTGGTGCAGACCCTGCACCATTTTGGTTGCCCTCATCTGGACAGCCTCCACTCTGTCTATGTCTTTGGGGAGATGGGGTCTCCAAAACTGCACACAGTACTCCAGATGGGGTCTCACCAACTGTCTGTACAAATGGATAACAACTTCTTGTTTTCTACTATTGATGCCTCTCCCTATGCATCCCAGTATACCCCCAGCCTTCCTTACTGCCTTCTCACATTGCTTGTCCATTTTTAGGTCATATAATATAATTACCCCCAGGTCCCTTTCCATTTTTACTGTTGTCAGTATCTCACCCCCCATTGTGTACTCTTCTCTTGGGTTTTTGTTTCCCAGGTGCATTACCTTACACTTCTTTGCTTCAGGACTCTCTGCTCTAGAAATGGTCTGTTTCTCAGCAGCAGGTTTCAACTTTTTCCCAAAGGCTCTCTCCAATACTTAATCATTCTCCTTGGCGTTCTGCTCTGGTTCCTGTCTCACATTCCACTCTCCATCTAGCAGGGTTCTCTGCATACTGCTCCCTGCAGTAGTTTCCAGCTTCTAACTAACTCCTTGCTGGATTCTCTCTGCCTTTCAGAAATCCCTCTAATCAGCAACACCTGAGGAGGCCCCCCTCCCCTTGCCTGTTCATGTTGCATTCCCTGCATTTGCTCAGCCTCAAACAAGAGGTTAACCTCTTGTTTCCCAGTATAGTGTTTACACTGTTACAGATAGACACAAAGTATCAGTGGCAAAGATGTTCAACACAAAATTATCTTTCTAATGGTGCAATGCAATTAATTGTGACCAATCTGGTTTTTATTTCATAGTAACTGAAATACCAAACAACTGTGTTTTTTTTAAGATTTATTCAAGGTGCTTAGGTGAGGTGTGAGAGACAAATGTCAGCCATTCACACCATACGTTAAACAAATGTGAATAACTCCTAAAGTATATGCGAGAGAGACAAAGTATCTGCAGCAAAATTGTTTAGCACAAAATTACCTTTCTATCGGTGCTATGCAACCAGTTCTAAGCAGTTTGGTTTGTTTAATATTTATGTAAAAACTGCTGACTTCTTCAGATGTTTCCAGACCTGAGTGAAAGTCAGCTGAGTACATCTACAGTTGTTATTGGCCCGATTGGCTATGATTTCAGACACCACCTACAGGCATATCTAGACCTGAATGAGTTAAAAATTTCTGGGACAGGCACAAGGGAATGTTGAGGAGGGAGGGAGGGAGTGATGAAAAGCCTCTCCTCTTGATCAATTTTAAAAAATAACATAAAAATGTCCTTGTTTCGAACAAATATGGGACACCGCACTTTCAGTTACCGTGCTTCCTCACTCTAGAACACAATACCTCCATTTGAGAATCACCAACTGTCCCTGCATTTACAAAGGAACTGAAAGACTTTTACTTTACACTCAATGTCTGTAACTGTTTTGTATAAATGCACTGTGTATTTCCTCTGCATTTGTACTCAATGTAATATCTGAGCCAGTTTTCTTTGTTGTAACTTGCAATGCCCATAATCTATTATTGCACTGTCTATTTCAAGTATATAACTTGCACTCAGTGATTGTATATATGATTATAAATGTCTGTGCACCTGCATCCCGGTCATGTCTGAAAAAGACATTTATTGCCAGTGAATTTTCCCATTTACCAAAGTGAAAATAAAAATAAAAGCTTAAAGGGGGCATAGTGAAGGTAGCAAACCTCTGTGTCAAGCAAGTGAGCAAAAGCAAGAGGAAAACGAGAATGTTACGGTTCTCAAGAGAGGTGGCAGAAAAGGTAAAGGTTAAGAGGGTTGTATTCAAAAGGTAAAAGGGGACACAGAGGGAGGAGGATAGGGAGGTGTATCAGGGGAAATGGAAGCAGGGAAAAACAAAAAGGAATGCAAAGGTACACATTGAGAGAGAGAATAGCCCAGGCAGTAACAAAATGGGACAAGACATTTTTTTAGGTAGGTAAGCAAAAAGAGGAAGATGAAGAGGGGATTGTAAGGTTAAAAAGGGAAGGGGAGGGACTATGTGGAGGGGGATAAGGAAAAGGCAGACATCTTGGACAAATACATCTGCTCCATGTTCACAGAGGAAGGGGAAGGGGAGGTACTGCAAAAATGTGACTGGGGAGGTGGACACTAGTCTTTTTTCAGAAGAGAGAGTTCTGAAGAACTTGCTAACCTGAATGTGGACAATGCAAGGAATGAGATCAGGGTGGTGAGGAGGACATGGCATACTTAGATTTCAGTAAGGCTTTTGACACCATTTCACATAGAAACTAGTAAGCAAGATGGGTAGTTTAGGAGTGGGACCAAAGGTGGTAAACTGGATCTGAAGTTGGTTAGAGGATAGGCGGCAGAGGGTGGTGGTAAACAGAAATCACTCTGAGGAAGGGAGGGTGACCACCGGGGTACCCTAGGAATCAGAGCTGGGACCACTCCCTTTTCATGTCATTATAAGTGACATTGCAGAGGAACTGGAAGGGAATGCATGCCTCTTTGTGAATGACACAAAAATCTGCAACAGGGAGGACACGCAGGAAGGAGGGGGGCATTGAAAGGATGAGCAGAACTTGAGAAAACTTGAGGAATGGTCAAGGGTAATGCAGCTGGGTTAAATGTGAAAAAGTTAAAAACGAATGCACTTAGGGCACAGAAGCACAGGGTGGAGTACAAAATGGGTGGAAGGTAATGACAACAACCAAACAGGAATATGACCGTGGTGTAATCATATTAGATGACCTAAAGGTGGCAAGGCAGTGCAACATGGCAGTTGGTAAGGTTCGTGGAATGCTGGGGTACATAAGGATGGGTATCACCAACAGAAAGAGAGAGGAGGTGTTGCCCTGTATAGATCACTGGTAAGACCTCACCTTCAGTTCTGTGTCCAGTTCTGGAGACCAAATCTCCAGAAGGGCATAGATAGAGTGAAGGTGATCCAGAAGATGGCAACAAAAATGGTGCATCAAAAGCCCTATAAGGAGAGACTAAAGGACCTCAATGCGTACACCCTGGAAGAGAGGAGGGAGAGGAATATAATAATGACTTTTAAATACCTCAGGTGAGTAAATAAAGTACAGGAGGGAAGTAGTTTTCAAAAAAAAAGGAGCTTCAGAAAAAGGGGACATGCTATGAAGCTGGAGGGGGTCAATTCAGTAGAAATGTGAGGAAGTACTTCTGCACAAAAAGAGTGGCAGATTCCTGGAACAGCCCTCCAGCAGAGGTAGTGGGGGTGAAGACAATTGGGGGGACAAGACTGCATGGGATAGGCATAAGGGTATCTTAATGGGAAGTAAGGGGGGGAGAGTAGGAGTCAGAGATTGACTTGGGTCTGTGGTGATTCTGTAGGTAGGGAAAAATGGTCAGACTGGGTGAGCCAAGTGGTCCTTATCTGTCAAATTCTGTTTCTACATTTCTGTGTTTCTATGCATGTCCAGGAAATGCTTACAGAAAAGTAGTATACAGACTATGAGGACTCCAGGACTGAGATTTTCAGTGACCTGCCACGGGAGTTAATAACAAATTCTGGTCAGATCCACCAAGGCTGCATTATGAAGTTTGTGAAGTTGTGTGGAATTGTTAAGGAGGTATGGAGAAACAGCACAATGATTTGTATGTATTAATATTTGTTTTACTTTCTGTTCTAAGGAAGGCACACACATTATTTATTTATGTATTTGCTTTTGTTAACCAGGTAAGCACACTAGACAACAAGTGCCTATTTTCAGGTGCAACCCAGGAGGTTACAGAGTACATAAGAAACCCAATACAGAGTCAGGGTAACATACGGGCCCACGAAAAAGTGGATAGAACAGCAAAATGGTACAACTGGCTTTAAATGGTAAGACTGGCAGTAAGTCAACAAGATACATAACAGCAATTGAAAGGTAGAATAACTACAGGTAACATCATGGCAGAGAATACATCAAAATTACATGAAAGTACATGAGCGCCTATCATGAGAGAGAATGCACATCAAAATAGTGCAGCTAGAAGCGGTAACTGATATGACAAGAGCACCTCTCCAACAGGAGGGTGGAAAGTGCCTTATGCAGGTTATCAGCAGAGATTAACGGCGGTTGGTGTATCAGTTCACAGACTCCCATAGTGTATCGGGGGGAGGGAGAGACTTTTCTGGATCTATATAGTACAAAGACAGGCAGAGGTGGTTTTGAGGAAGTTCCAGAGGGATGTTTTGAAGCAGGGATGGGAGAAAGAGGCACGAACTAAGGCGGGAAGGGGGTTCCACAGTCTAGGCACATGGACTAAGAAGGCCCGGTCACCTGTTAGGGTGAGGGTCTTAGGGACCAGGCAGACCTGAGCAGCACTAGACCTTAAGTGGTAGGCAGGGGTTTCATATTTGAGGGGAAGGGCAAGTGCAGAAGGAGTGGCTGTTCTAACTATGTTATCAACGAAGTTGCCAAGGACAAAGGCGCGTTGTTTTTTCAGGGGGGAGCCACTCCAGCCGAGAGTAGAGCTCACTGCGATGCATAAGGCAAGTTGCAGAGAGTGCGAAGTGGCATATGTTGTTATAGGCAGTATCCCATTTTGCTAGGCTAGAATTCAGGACTGGGGTAAAGGCTATGAGCCCATAGCAAAGCATGGGAAGGAGTATCCCCCTGGCTATGGTGAGGCGAGCAGCTGTGGTGAGGCAATCTTTGGCTCTGTAGGCAAGTCCAAGCTTGCCATTTGTGGCTTTACAGATATTCCAAAGATGCGCAGTGAGGTCCAGTTGTGGATCAAGGGTAACTCCTAGATACTTTACTTCATCAATGACTGGCAGGAGGGAGCCATTTGCTCCATAGATCATTAGAAGAGCAGGGCGGGAAGCGGTTTTGGCCACAGAACCAAAGAGCATGGCCTGGGTCTTTTCCAGGTTGATGGTGAGATTGTGTCCCTCAAGCCAGTTCTGGATAAGATCGAAGTCTGAGTTAAGTCAGGAGTTGATGCTAGTAATATCCTGAGAACTGGACAGTACGACAAGGTCATCCGCGTATAGAGTGGGGTGCCCATAGGTTGCAACAGAGGGCAGTTCATTTATGAAAAGGCAAAACAGAATGGGTCCAAAGACGGATCCTTGGGGGACCCAGCAGTTAACAGGGGAGATGGCAGAGAGGGCGCGGTTGAAGCAGGTGTATTGCTGCCTTCCCCCGAAGTAGTTGGAGAACCAGGCAAGGGCTCGGTGGGAGAATCCGAGGGAATGAAGAGTGGAATGGAGGAGGGAATGGTCAACCTGATTGAAGGCCTTAGAGAGATCGACGAAGATGGCTCAGATCAGTCTGCCTTGGTCAGTCGCGGACCTGATCTCAGAGGTAACCATGACAAGCACAGTCGATGTGCTGTTCCCCTTTCTGAGGCCATGCTGAGCTGGGGAGAGAACTGCATAACCCTGAAGATAGTGGGAGAGTTGAGAGGCAACCGCCTTTTCAAGGAGCTTACAGGTAGCCGAGAGTATGGCGATGGGATGATAGTTTTTAAAATCCTTGGGGTCGCCTTGTTTGTAGACAGGGACAACCTTGGCCACCTTCCATAAATCAGGTACGATCCCCGAGATAAGAGAAGAGTTAAATATATGAGCGACTGTGCGGGCGAGGAGGAAAGGGGAGCCCCCTTATTAGGAAAATATATGGAGGTGTACATTTTAATGGAAGGAATAGGAAGCAATATAGGTTTACAAAAGAACCCCAGAGCAAATGCCACTGATGTATGTGTTATCCTGAATGATATTGGCCAGGCAGCCACATTTTAAAGAAAACACAATTGCACATACCAAAATAATGCAAAGCACCATGGGAAACATATGCAAATCCCCATGATGGTACAGAAGGTGGCAGTACATGAAAAAGTAATGGCTGGCATATGTTCAGCCTTGGGATTATTTCCACTTATTTTTTTGTGTTAGAGAAACAGGGTTTTTGTCCATGAGGTGATATAAGTTATATGTAAGCAATGTGTTGGTGTCAGGAAGTCAGGTGTAATGATGGACTGTTAGCAGAGAAAATGTAATAGTAACTTTCAGAGATGGTCGTTTTTGATAAGGGCAAGGTAGTTAATGCTTGTGATAATGGGAATATTAGGAAAGTATGAGGTCTATGCAGAAGTGGAGTACAAATATGTACAGTTTCATAAGTATGTGCTCATAGTGCAGGCAAATGTGATATGCAGGTTTGTTTTAGAAATAAGCAAAAACAGTGATACATGCAATTGATAGAAAGATAGATAATTACATAGACATATAGATAGAGAGAGAGAAAAAGAGAGAGAGAGAGACAGAATAGGAATGGCAGTCAAGTATTGAAATGACGCCAACCCCACTCCCACCCTGCAGACATGGAGAGACATTGGGGTGTGCCTCTGGGTCATTGCCCATAACACTCTTGCCATTTCACCTCACCCTACCTTGCAGGCACAGACAAGTGTCAAGGTGCGCCTCGGGGTGGTCAAACTTTACACTCACCCCATTCCATAAGGAAATATGCTGAAATGGGTACAGTATAAGAGAATGGAGTGAACTTTGGAGTGGAAGCGTCAAAGGCACACCTCGATACCTGTCTCCTGCTGCAGGGTGGGGATGGCAGTGGAATGGCATGAGCATTACTGTTGACAATCCCAAATCACACTCCTGATGCCTGTCAGTCCCTACAGGGCAGGGTGTCATGGTTAGAAACCCTAATATCCTGGGCGTTTCTTGGTATTTTCACTCCAAGTTTTCAGCATGGGCTTTTTATGATCTGACTGCATGAACAGTGACACTATCAGTTCACTAGCCGAAAGGTGATTTTGTACAGCGACTGTGCCATTTGGCGCCATAGGTGTGAAAACACATTTTGAACAGGATGTAAAAAATGACAGCTGTACTGTTTATGAGGTGGTGTAAAAAAATGGTAATGTTGAAAATCTGAAGTGAAACTATAAAAAAAAATTGATGCAGTCATGGCATTGCTCCTGCTAATGTATACTTTTTTCAAATGCCAATGCATCCCATTGTTTTCATCTCTATTGCTGTTATGTGACTTCTTAACCTAGCAACAGCATTTAATATGTTACATTATAAGGACAAGTTAATGTTTTAGAACATTTACAGACAGTTACATAAACTTAATTTCCTTCATAGAATAATTTAAATTTAGTAACAGTGGTAGTACAAAGATATTACTAAGACAACTTGAAAACTATAACTACTTTATATTGTACATTGACACCCCATAAGGGCCTCCTTGAAATTGAAATGCAAATGTCACACATTAATCAGGAATATTTTACTATCCTAAATACATTTCTTGCTTCAATAACTGCTCAGCACATCTGTTGCATGACCTACTTATTGACATTTTACAACAGCTATGCAATGTATTGCTGCTTACTACACCAGCATCATGAACCATAAAACAGATGACTGCCATGACTAGGGAGGCAGTATAACACAATGGTTTAAGGTTCTGAGCTGCAAATCTGGAGATCTGGGTTTGAATCCCACAGTCCCCACCTGTATTCTGGGTGACCCTGAGCAAGTCACTTAACTTACATATGCTCCAAGGTTGCTCCTGTAAACAAGCTTTCAGTTTAGTGTGCCACTCCCGGTTAAACAATGAAAGCAAAAGAAAACACACTGTATTATTTTCCTTGCTGTATTTTGCTACTACAAGCTTTGAATAATACATCCATCCTAAAATACACTTTTTACAGCTTATGTGTCTGTGACCTAGGTAGAACTACACTTAAAATCTCACACATAAATAAATCTTCAGAATAGCATTTATTTTAGTAGTATCTTCTTCCTTTTCTGGTGCCCATGACACTATGTATATATATTTATATCTTTTAACTTCAAAGCACTAAACCTATTCAAAGCAAAAAAAAAAAAAACACACAAGACTTTATTCTCTTCACACATTACTGTTAATCTTCAGATCCCAGAATGGCCAAGAAACGATTTTGACTTCACGCTTGCATGCCACTGTGACGCCCACTTCTTATGCAAACAACAATCAATTACAGAAACCCTTTCATTTCTGTGCTATGCACTCTCATATCAGAGAGACATAAATCTTACAGAACTGCTAAAAAATACATTTTTTTCAAGACTGGATTTCTGAATTAAAACCTATCATTTACAGTACCTACGCAAATAATAGTTTACTAGCTACAAATGATGCTACAGACATGACATTAACAACATTTCTGTTTTACATGGAAAACATCCATATAATGAACTTGTCATACAGGATTTGTGACCTCCTGTCTGCATGTATCTGACAAAGGAAAAAGGCACCTGCTTGATCCTTTTTCTTTTATTTTTATGCCCAACTTGCCCATACTATTAGAGCCAAATATTGACATGCTTAGAGTTAAGAAAAAATTATGATGTCTATGTGTGTGTGTGGGGGGGGGCATGCCTAGATGCAGTTTCAGGCACTCCTTACTTACTTCCCCAGGCAGCTCTGATAGTAAGTTTTTCCAACATGATAGATCCACCTCATGTACCTCCCACATGAAACAAAAAAAAAGGTGGGGGTAGATCTTTAGGAGTTTCTTGGGTGGAGGTTGGGGTGGCTCTTACACCCCCACAACAAACTAATGCTGCCTCCCACTACTCAGTTTCCAGTTCTTGTACCTCCTATTTAAGAAAGCAAATAGTGCCCTGCAACCATTGACTAACATTAATTTATATTTATTTGAGGGTAGAAAACATTTCTTGGAGGAGAGTAAGACGGAGGAGACTATTTACACCTTCAGTCAGTTCCATGGACAGAAAACATGACATCACTCCTTTTGTATAGGCAAAATGACTGCAGGCTCCACCCCTGCAGCTGTAACAAAGAGGGACACTTTCTTTCCACTGAAAAAGAAACATAGTGAAGCTGCACTGAGATATAGCCTCCTTTACTTGGAAAGGCTATGTCTGGAGTTCAATGGCCAAGCAGCCAGTCACTCCCACCTCCTGAGCTATATAAGCAGTTCCTCTCAGCCTCGTTGTGAAGCACTTTTTCTTTCCAGCAGAAGGCTCTGGCCGTCTGTCCTCTGAGCTAGTTGTGGCCTGCAGGGCTGGCAGAACCCCCCCCTTGCTGCTCCTGCTTGTCTTTGCTGGGTTGCTGTATTTATTTTCCTGCTTCTGGTTTGTATTTTGCCTTTGGCTGCATGTGTGCTTCTTCTTTCTTTGTTTCCTGTTCTACATTTGTGTGTCTTTGGTCTTGCTTTTTGGGGGGATTTGTTTCTAAACTCCTAGCATATTGTTCCAGAGCTCCTACTACTTGCTTTCAGTCATTCAACTCTTTAAACTACTGCAATGCAACTGCAATCATTATTTGTGTGTTTCAGCTCAACCATAGCTACTCCATGTTGCATACTCAATTGATTTCACCTGACTAAGGCTTACACTGAACCTAGCTATGCAGCTCAATCATGCTCTCTCATTCAACTTACCCATTATAACATTCATTGCACTGCCTGGCTACACCTGCTTTCAGAGCATTGCATCTCCTTATTTATGTTTATTGCAGTTACAACTCAGTGTACTCCATATGGATGTTGTTTTTGTAATTATTCACACTGTTATACTCTGACATCAACTAAAAAAGCTCCTGCTGAGGCTGTTAAATTAGCTTTATGTCTGCATGTGGTTCTCAGCTCTTCCATCATTTTCTTGTTTGTCCTACAGTGGGGACTGGGAAGTGTTTGGGGAGTCATAGCCCCATGTGGCTCATTATTTCTGTTCTAAATCCTGCCTTTGCCACCGAAAATCCTCAGAGTATTTGTCACCTTGATTTGGCTTTTAAATGTCTGGCTGGCTTGCCCCACTATTTAGTGCTGTTTCATTGTTACTATGTTATGCAGACCTACCTGCAGGTCCACTTACTACTCTGTTTACTGACCTACATACAGGTCCACGCTTGATTGCGCAATCGATTGCTCATGCCTACTGCATCTTCTCAACTTCAGCCTCTGGGATGTCTGCTGCACTCAATCTGCTTTCAACCTTGCAAGGTCTCAGCACTCACTGCTCATTATGATCAGCACACCATGCTCAATCAGCTTGTCAGCATCTCAGCTCTCAGTGTAATTCTAGGGCATGCCACCTATTCTATTCTGGCACAGGGTCCCTGCAGCCGATGGTCTCGCTCTGCATTGAGTCCTCATCTTCAGCATGTCTAACTAGGTGGATGCAAAGCTGGCTAGCTGACAAGACCCAGAGGGTGGTAGTGAAGGGGGAGCACTCTAGCGAGTGGCAATTGATGAGCGAGACACCCCAAGGGTCAGTGTTGGGGTCGCTCCTCTTCAGTATCTATATATGCAACATTGTGGATGGGCAGAAAAGATGGGTGGTGCTCTTTGTGCATGACATGAAAATCTGCAATAGGGCAGACACTGAGGGTGGGGTGGAGGACATGTTGCAGGACCTAAGGGCACTAGAAGAGTGGGCAGAGACCTGGAAACTAAAAGTTTACATCAGGAAGTGTGCAGTTATGTACCTGGGACATGGCAACCTGAGGACAGATAACAAAATGGGAGGGTAGGGAATCAGTGCCACAGAGGAGGAGATGGATCTGGATATAGTAGTCTCTAGTGGCCTTAAGGTGGGGAAACAATGCTGGCTAGTATTGGCAGGGGAATCATCAGCAGGAAGAGAGAAGTCCTAGTGCCCCCTGTACCAGGCTATGATGAGACCACACCTGGAGTACAGAGGCCAGTTCCAGAAGCCTCACTAGCGAAAGGACATAGACCTGATAGAAAGGGTTCAGTGAAGAGTGACCAAGATGGTGCTAGGGATAAAGGGCAAACCATATGAGCAGAAATGCTATGAGCTAGGGCTATACACCCTGTAAACTAGATGGGAGAGAGGGGACATGATAGAGAACTTCAAATATGTCAAGGGGTTAAACACAGGGGGCCTGGGGGGCTTATTCAACATAAAGAAGGACACCACTACTAGAGGGAATAGCTTGAGACTACAAAGGGGACACTACAGGGGGAACGTGAGGGGGAGATTCTTTATGGAGAGGGTGGTGGATGCCTAGAACAGGCTTCCAGAGGAGGTTGTGGGGGTGGAGACAGTGCCGAGATTCAAGAGGGCTTGGGACAGACATTAAGGGCTACTGGGAGGTTCACAGAGAGGGTAGTGGTATTTGGGAGGGGTAAGGGCAGACTGGATGGACTTTTTCTGCCATTAGGTTCTATGATTCTATGATAATGTGCCTGAGCATGGGGATGTGGAGGTCAGCTTCACTAGGCGGGGCATAAGCCTAACTATAGTGGGCTTAAATAGTCTGTGCATGCCATACTGCTCAACTGTCCCTAAATGCAAGGAATAGCCCTCATTGTACCCCTGAAAATTGTTCTGCTCCTCATCCATCCTGCATAGAAAACATACTGCTCACACTGAGGATGTCCTGTAAATTTAGAATTTATGACAGGGGTGCCATTGCAGATTTCTGCAGGGGGGGCCAACAATCAGTGGAGGCCAGGTGCTAGTTGGACCCTAGGTGGCAAGCTCTAGAGTGTCTGGAACATCTCTAAAAAGGTAAAACTTATTTGTTGTAACTGAAAAGTGATAAGCAAATCAGGAAAAATTCAAATGTATAAGATTCATCTGTCTATACTCTGGAACAGTGCATCAGATTTGGGCTTAAACCCACCCAGTTACTAACCGATTTTTTCCTGGCTGAAGTTCTGACCCCCCCCCCCAAAAAAAAAGTCCCAGTTTCTCTCCCTGAATCCATTCCATTCAATACCCATCCTATATGGGTCGTGAAGCTGCCCAAAGACACAGAAACGTGAAAAATACATCAATATTTCAGTCCTTCCTCTTTCCGCAATCCCCGGTAAAAAAAATATTTACTTTTACTTACCTGGCCATCTGGCCAGATCCTGTGGCCTGGGCCAGTGTGCCACCAGTCCAGATTTCAGTCTGCTCCTTCTTCGTCCTTCTGCCAGAAGCTGGATGCTGTACCCGACCATCCCAGGTCCTCAACATGGCCTGCGACCAAGTCACCTCACAAATTGAACCCACCCAACCTGTGTTGCTTGCTTCTTGCTTGGCTGCTGCTGCACTGCACTGATCATGTCCTATGAAGGCCACTCACACTGCTGTCATCACTGCTGCTAAGCCTAGCTTGCTGCCATGGGGGCTCTGTGATGATTTTCTTTTGTGAGGCGAGCCTAGCAGAGTAAGCTGGTAGCTTAATCTCAAGTCAGCTTCTAGCTCATCTTCTGCCCCTTCAGCTAACAGGGGAGATGGAAACTCACTAAGAGTAGATCAACAAAAATATGCCTCCACAACTCTGCTATTAAGAGTTCAGTGCTCACTGACTCCTCCAAACTGTAGTGTGCAGCCTGTCTACTCTGTGGTGGGAAAGACAGTGTCACACTCGCATGACTCATGTGCTCTTACTTGGCTGGAGTTCTTCCACGTCACATATGATGGCGCCATGCGGCTAATAGGTGAAGAGAATGGACAACACAATACAGACACAGTCGAATCAGGAGTGCACCTGCAGTGTAAGCGCACACAAGCCAGAGGGGCACTTATTGTGCAAAAGATTAAATCCAAATTTAATGCCATTATTGCCACACCATAAGAACAACCTAGGCACAATGTGGGGGGCAACTGCTCCCGTCTGCCCTGCCTAAATGGCACCCTTGTTTTATGTTGAAAATTCATTCTCAGATGCTAAAACAAGTAAATACAATGGTTTCCACTGTGTTCTGAGACACTGTATCTCCATGTTTCAGGATGTGTCCTGACCATTGTGAGAGTTAGTGATCCTCATCGTCCCTCATTTTGAGTGTCTATGCCCCTCATTTAAGTGACAAAATGTGAGGTATGGTGCATGCTTCCAACACCCTACTCAGCACAAAAAGGGAAAGTAAGTGAGCTGTGCTAAATATGCATAAGGGGATTTGCATGGCCCACAACAAAAAAGTCAGGCTTAAAAACACTGAGGCCCTTCTCCACACATCTGGAACAGGGGATGTTGGCTGACTATATCCTAGGAATTTAATGCAGTAAGCAAACAATACTTTAAAAATTAATGGCAATTTAATGACAAAAATCTAAAGCCATTAAACAACTTGCAGAAGGATCAGAATTAATGAGTTTACCTAATTTTAATGGGAAATCAAAGAAAAATGAATTCAATGGCTCTAATTGCTAGCAGTAGTATGATAAATAAAAATTGATGGTGTTTTAGATGAGATTTGCACCAGCTTAGTTGCTGCACACATGGCAAGTGTGCAACATCTGAACCTG
Organism: Neoceratodus forsteri; assembly: GCA_016271365.2. NCBI lineage: Eukaryota > Metazoa > Chordata > Ceratodontiformes > Ceratodontidae > Neoceratodus > Neoceratodus forsteri. The sequence continues at coordinate 494,295,923 of CM028135.1, read as the reverse complement.
ATGTTATTTTTAAATGATGTTCACACCAGCTTAACTGCTTCACTCATGTCAAGCACGCAACACGAGGGCCTGATGTGATTTTTAGAAGATGTTCACACCAGCTTACCTGCTGCACACATGTCAAGCTTGCAACACGCAAGCCTGATTTGCTTTTTAGATCTGGTTCACTTTGGTTCACTTGGTGTATGTGAACCATATGCAAACATTGCACAATTAAGCATGGGGCATGCATTCTGCATGTACACAGCACTCTTATATTTCTGTAAGGGGAGGTCCATCCAATCTACCCATATTCTCTGTAATCCCTGGAACCTTCCTTGGAACTTATTGTTCCTCCAGGGTACTAACCCTTTCTGTCCTATCCCCATTCTCCTCCCTGGTCTTGTCACCATGAGTGACCACTATTCCCTTCATTCTATCCCATGCCTGCTTGACTCCCTTGATTGCATTTGCACCCACCACCTCAGCCTACAGACCGTTCCAAGGTTCCACCACCTTTTCCATAAAGAAGTACTTCCTCACGTCCTTCCTGAACCTCTCTCCTGTTAATTTCCACACGTGACCCCATGACCTCAGGTTCATATTCAGGGTAAAAAATTCCTCACATTGTACCTCCATTCCTTTAAGGAACTTGAAGGGCTCTATCATATCTCCCCTCTCTCTTCTGGTTTCCAGTGAGTACATATGTAGTGCCTTGATGCACTCCTGATAGGAACTGCCCTGCTGTCCATGAATCGTTTTTATGGCTGCAGTGGGTGGAGCCTGCAACCATCTTGCTGTAGCTGAGAAAATGGGATACTAAAGAACACAACTTTTGGAGTTGCATTACACTTCTACAACTCCAAAAGCGCTCTGCTCAACCCATGCAATTCAATAGCTCAACCCCCCCTTCTGCGAGGGTACTACTTTTCCTGCCATCTCTGGTTTTGCTCGTGGAGGTCATGGTAGAACACGGCACCATCCGCCGTGTCCAAGATGGCTGCTGAATTGTATTGGGCATGTGCGACTACTCGCTTATGTGCAATACAGGTTGGCAGCCATCTTGTTATTACTCTGTGTTACACTGTTTTCAACCTATCCCTGCCATTTCTAAGTGAGGATTCCAGAACTGGATGCAGTCCTCTAGTTGAGGCCTCACTTGGGATCTGTATATGGGAAGTATTACCTTCTGCTAACAATACCCCTCCATATACATCCCAGCATCCTGTTAACCTTGGTATAGGCCTTGTTGCACTGGCTCATTTATTTATGGGAGTTACTGATGATAGCTCCTCCATCCTGTTCCTCTTCTGTAGTGCTAAATCTCACCCAACCCATCCAGTAGTCCTTCTTGGGGTTCCTTTTTCCTAGGTGTATTACTTTGAACTTTTTGTCACTGAATTTTAATTGCCAGACCCTTGACCACCCCTCTAGTTTTTGTAGGTCTCTCTGCACATGCCTTATTCCCTCATTACTATACACCTCCCACATAGTTTTGTGTCATTTGCAAAGAGACACAATCTGCCCTGGATTCCCTCACCAATGTCACTAATGAACATATTGAAGAGGACTTGACCCAGGACAGATCCCTGTGGAACCCTGCTCATAACCTCCCATTTTTCTAATTTAACCTTGTTGAGCACCACCCCCTGCTGCCTCCCATCTAGCAAACTACCCAACCAGTTCACTATGGTTTTAGATGCACCTAGGTCTTCCATATTTTTGAGCAACCTTTTGTGTGATACCAAATCAAAAGCCTTGTTGAAGTCAAAATGCAGCAGATTCACAGAGTGGCCCTTGTCTACTTCCTTGGTCACCCAGGCAAAGGAAAAAAACAGGTTAGTCTGACAAGACCTTACCACCATGAAACCGTGTTGCTTACTATCTTGGAGCCCATTGCTCTCCAGGTAGTCCATGAGGTCCTCTTTGATTAGTAATTCCATCAGCTTCCCAGTGATGGTGGTCAGACTGACAGGCCTGTAGTTCCCTGGTTGCTCCCTATCCCCGCCTTATGAAGTGGTACAGCTTCTGCCATTCTGCAATCCCTTGGAATTTCCCTGGACTAGTGAGCTGTTGAACAGCCCAAACAGTGCTTCAGCCAGTTCTGCTGCTAATTCCAAAAGTATCCTCGGATGCAACCTATCTGGTCCTGGGGCCTTATCTATCTTAAGGGCTGCCAGCCCTTTCAGGACCCTCTCCCTAGCAAGTATTGACTGACTCATTTCTGAGACTCCCTTAGTGGATACTTTGATGCAGCTTCCTGGCATGGACCTGCAGTCCTCTTCAGTGAGTACTGAACAAAAGTAGTCATTCTGGAAGTAGCCTTTTGCTCATCCTCCTCTAACAGCCTACCCCACCAACTATCCATGTGACGCCCCTCCTCCGTTTTTCCCTGATATATCTAAAAAAACATTTTTTCCCTGTTCTTAACCCCCTCTACGATACACAACTCCATGTCTGCTTTCACCTCCCTGATGACACTCTTTGCCTCCCTGTTGTTCTGTAGATAATTCTCCCTTTCTACCTCCCCCTGCTTTTCATTGTATTTATAGAAAGCCTTCTTTTTTGGTCCCTAATCACTTCCCTGATATCTTATAGCTTACCTAAGTTGCATTTGGCATAAATTAGATGATGTGCATGAATATCCTGAGGATTGCTATCATGTTTTGTTTCCTGGAGTATTGAAAGGCTTAAAGAAGGGCTGTATTGTTAAACTGGGTGATCATTACTTATACTGTGATAAAACATTCAATTTGGTAACTAGAGATGGGTGAAGTGGCCCCAATTCGCTCCTTGAAGTGGATCGCTGAGTGAAAGTGAATTCGCGAAGTGCTCCACAATGTGAAGCAGAGTACTTTACATTATTATGATCAATGCGAAGTCCATTGAAAACAATGACTTTTGCATTACTCAGCCTTCCAAACCACTACTCCACCAATTCTTAAGGCGAAGTACATTGAATGCAATGTACTTACCTCACTTCACTTTGTTTTAAGCTCCAAAGGTGAATTTTGCAGTGATTCAGTGATGCAGTGATTCATGGGATTTCAGGTCACATGGGCTTTAGATTGTTCTGCACAGCCTCAGTTCGGGGTAGTGTGTGGAGGAAGCGGTAGGAGATAGTCTGCTCTGAGAGCTCTCTGTGATTCAAACCTTCTAAAAGCTATTAAAAAAGCCTTTTAGAGTAATTTTTTTTTTGCTGAAACTTTAGTTCACCGATTGTAGGAAACCATCCTGTGCTCATATCATCGAGCGTTTATTGTTTGTGTATGGATTTTGAATGTTAATGTATGACATTCTGTCTGTGTACTGAGAGACAGTGGAAGTATGCTTTGGGGGAGGGGTGTATCTGTGGTGTAGGTAGATCAACTTGGAGAAAAAGACAGTTCTTTCTGTTTTGGTGATATTTTTCTTGTATAACTGTGTTAATGTACACACAGTAATATTTTCAATAATTCTTGCCATTTTCTTGCTGATTGTTGTGGTACAGCAATGCATAATTTTAGTTTGTTTAAAATACGTGGTTATATTACTGAAGTTTTCAATTTGCTACGCATTACTTAGTGTGTTTGTGAGTATGTGTGTGATGCGTCTCATCAAATCAGACAACTTTTATTGTGCCACATAGTAATTTCAGCAACGTGAACCTGCTATCCACTGCAGCTGTATGATTTTTGTACTTCTTTGTAGTATCTTTACTGGTACTAGTACTAGTGACTGTTACTGCAGCAGTGCAGTACACTGCCCCCCGCAGCCCACCCCAACCAGCAAAGGTATTCTTTTCCAGATTTGAATTTCTGATGGTGAGCACTGGTTAGGTGTTGTGCAGCACAATCTTAATCTGTCTGTGCATTTGTATATCTTTAGGGCCCAATCTCCATCTGTAACTTAAGTCACAGTTGTTTCTTTGGTTTGCCTTCAGAGTACTGGACTGGTGTGGTGCATAATTCTGCATGAACATTGTATCATTAATATGCATTTTTAAGTCAGGACCATCGTTACGAGTCACTCGTGATACAAATCACATTCTTCATCATCACGGTCACAAATGCAGTCACAAATCACGATTCACGATCACGTCACGAATTGCAACATTAATTTTTTTACTAGTTACTTGGATGTATTATAAGCCTGTTTTGTAGTATTTCTCCAGGCTTCACCACCCCACCATTGTACTCATTAATGAGTGTTTTTAAGTCAGGGAGTTTTGTACTACAGCTCATTGGGGAAGTACTGCCATAGGCATTTGTGTTCCCAATACAGTTTCATTCCATATTGGTTATCTCACGCCATTGACACCAAATCATTTTCGTCATCATCACGGTCACAAATGCAGTCACAAATCATGATTCACGATCACGTCATGAATCACAACATTAATTTTTTTACTAGTTACTTGGATGTATTGTAAGCCTGTTTTGTAGTATCTCTCCAGGCTTCACCACCCCACCATTGTACTCATTAATGAGCGTTTTTAAGTCGGGGAGTTTTGTGCTACAGCTCATTGGGGAAGTACAGCCATAGGCATTTGCATTCCCAATACAGTTCCATATCTTACACCATCGACACTGAATCACGTTCTTCATCATCACGGTCACAAATGCAGTCACAAATCACGATTCACGATCACGTCACGAATCACAACATTAATGAGCGTTTTTAAGTCCGGGAGTTTTGTGCTACAGCTCATTGGGGAAGTACAGCCATAGGCATTTGTATTTCTTTCTGTACAGCATGTGAGTTACAGTACTGTAAGTAGTGGTGGGCAGAGTGGACCCAATTTGCTCCGCGAAGTGATTCATGGAGTAATGCAGAATCCGTGGAGTACTCCACAATGTGAAGCGGAGTATTTTGCTTCATAATGAGGAATGCGAAGTCCATTGAAACCAGTGACTTTGCATTATTCTGCCTTTCAAAACCACTTCTTCACCAATTTTAAGGCGAAGTACATTGAAATCAATGTAATTCGCCTTACTTCGCTTTGTAATTGAGCTCCAAATAAAATTCTGTAGTGATTCATGGGATTGCAGGTCGCATGGTCTCTAGGTTGTTCTGTACAGCCTCAGTTCTGGCCTGGGTAGTGTGTGTGTGTGTAGTGGTAGCTGGAGACAGTTTGCAGTCAGAGCTCTGCAATTCAAAACCTCTAAAAGCTGTTTAAAGTGCCTTTTTGAGTAATTTATTTTGCTCAAAATTTAGTACATCGATTGTAGGAAACCCTTCTGTGCTCATATCATTGAGTGTTTATTGCTGTGTATAGATTTTGAATGTTAATTTAGAACAGTCAGTCTGTGTACTGTGAAGTATGCTTTGGGAGAGGGGTGTATTTGTGGTGTAGGTACATTAACTGGGAGAAAAGGCAGTCTTTCTGTTTTGGTTATATTTTTCTTATATAACTGTGTTAATGTACACACAGTAATATTTTCAGTCATTCTTGAAATTTTTTTGTTGATTGTTGTGGTGTAGCAGTGTATAATTTGTCTTTTTAAAATATTTGGTTATATTACTAAAGGTTTTCAATGTGCTACCCATTACTTGTAGTGTGTGTGTGAGTGTGTGTGCGATGCGTGCTATTAAATCAGACACCTTTTATTGTGCCACAGAGTAATTGCAGCAGTGTAAACCTGCTATCCACTGCACCTGCATGAATTTTTTATACTGCTTTGTGGTATCTTTACTGGTAGTGGATTGTTACTGCCGTGCACTAATACCCCAACTGGCAAAATGTATTCCTTTCCAGATTTGGATTTGTGACTTGTGAGCACTGGTTAGGTGTTGTTGTACTTTTACGTATCCATCCCTTGAGTGTGCAGTGCAATCTTAATCCATCTGTGCATTTGCAGTGCACCATTAATTCTGGGAGACTGCATTTCTTGTTACGCTCTCATTTCACTTCATCAGCACTGGGGAGTTTTCTGGATACAAGACAGTAGCACTTTGGGGATGCACATTCATTCTGGTGACTGTGTGAGTGGGGTGCTGCCAATATTGTTGTCATGCCACCTTACTTTGCGTTTAAGGTGGAATGACAACACAAAGCACTAATAACGAGGCAAAGTGAGCCTTTCCTATGGGGCACTCCCTGTAGTGAAGTGCCAATGTGAAGGGGCCACTTTGCGTTCACTTAGCTGGAAGATTTTAAATTTGCTGCATTTCTATTGGTAACTTGTACAAATTCATACAAATGAACTAGCTACTGTGATGCTCCAAAAATGTTATTAAATCTTGGACAGTTGCTGGGTTCTGATTTAAGAAGTTCTAGTTTGATGGAGAAGGTGTTTGGTTTTGAATGGTATAAGAATTTTTCAGTTGTCACCATCTTGCTTACAAGCTGGCCTCTATTCAGTTACTTTTCAAATATTAGTCTTGAGCAAGCTACCTCAGCAGGAGCTAGGAGAATGTGCTGCATTGGATCAAAGGGCACTGGGCTCTAACAATGAACAGAAGTCTGAGGAGTAAAATGAATGTCTGAGGAGAATGATCTTTAAAAGGAAATCTAATTCTGGTCATTTAAATGAACTGCAATTACTGTATTTATTCTCAATGGACAATAAGGGCCAGCTATTCAAAGCCGTGTGCCTGGCGCAAATCCGTAGCACTGGCATAGCGCTAAATTTGTGCCAGACTGCAATATTCAAAAGCACTGTTAGCACCAGCGCTGTGTGATAGCGCCAATGCTAAAAGTTAATATATGCAAGGGAGGGAGGTAGGGGAGTAGCCATGAATGCCGGCTCACCGACATATTCAAAATAGTGCCACGCTACAGTTTGTTGTGCCACTGGTAGCATGGGGCTAAATACCACCTGCAAAAAGCATGCGGTAACTGGCAGTGGAACCTGAAGTAATTAGAATGACACTTCGAATCACTACCATAGTAATTCAAAGTGTAACTGCTAATTACCACCAGGTCCAATCCTGGTAGTCTAGTGGCTCCCCCCCAACACACTTGTAATGCTGACGGAGGTGCCCAATCCTCCTGTCAGCAGTATGTAATGCCCCCAACTCATGTGGCACAGTGGGGGCCCACCCCCATGTGCCCAAATGTCATATTACTGTTTAAAGAATGCCTTGTCGACAGGGGTGCCTAATCCCCTTGTCAGTAGCATGTATCCCCGCCAACTCATGTGGCACACTAGGAGCCCATCCCATTGTGCCCACATATATTTGTTCACTGTTAGTTCCTGTAAATAAAGAAAACCATCCCCCGATGTGGCATTTGTGTTTATTAAACCTGGAATAAAGAAAATGGTCCCTCATAATTTTCTTAGTACCCCCCCACTGAGCACCCACCTCACTGCACCCCTCCTTACCCCATATTTACCTCCAGAGGTTGGAGCTGTCATCTTCTGAGAACCGGGACACATCTGCACTCTTCAAAGCTGAACGGCAAACTGAAGAATCAAAGGTAAGTGCCGTATAATGGTTGGCAATGGGGGTTTCAACATAGGATGATATTTCAGCCATTTGTAGGAATTTTGACCCCAAATTTTCAACATGGGGTTCTTGGGACTGCTCCCCATGTACACTGTCACTGTCATTTTGTTACTCAGTCCCGAAAGGTGATTTCACAGTTGCTATGCGGAATCACCTTTCAGGACTGACCAACAAAACAACAGTGCCACTGTTCATGAGGTGGGGACCCAAAAAGCCCATGTGACAAATTTGGTGAAAAAAGTCCAAAAAATGATTGTGTTATGAGTATGCATTGTGCAGTTTCTTTGTACGCTCGTAACTTTGCCAGTTTTTAATATTTTCACCCCAGAGTTTCAGCATTGCCATGTTTTCACATCTCCTTATGAACAGTACAGCTGTCATTTGCCACATCCTGCCCAAAATGTGTTTTCGCACCTCTGGCGCAGAATGGCATGGTTGCTATGCAAAATCAACTTTCAGAATAGATTAACAAAATCACAGTGCAACTGTTCATGAGGGGAGATACCAAGAAACCCATGTTGACAATTTGGTAAAATACTTCCAGAAAATGACAGAGTTATGAGTGTGCATTGCACAGTTTCTATGCATGCTCGTCACTTCACCACTGTTTCATATTTTCACTCCAGATTCTCAACATTACCATTTTTCACACCACCTCATGAATAGTACAGCTGTAATTTTTCAAATCCTGCCAAAAATGTTGTTCTGTACCTCTGGTGAAATATGGCATTACAGTTGTGCAGAATTGCATTTCCACTGGGATTTGAAGGTTTTCTGTATTGGGTACATGCGGCGAGATGATACGACAGTTATGTTGAACATGTGGTGAAATGTATTTAAGATGACACAGTTATGACTATTTGTTGCAATTTCACTATGCCTGCTCATAACTTTCTGTGTGGAAACGCAGCAGCCAGCGATTCCTGTGTTTCCAAAGCTAGATACATATGTGCATCAGTGGAGGGATAGGAGCATGGGGTCCAAAGGACACCGCACTCCCACTTTGACATATGGATACTGTTGTACTATCTGAATGGAGAGATGGGAACCCTGCACTCCTACAGCACAATGATAATAAAATTATACTATCTGAAAAAGAAGGGAAATCCATTGCACAAAACTCCATTAATGCATCAGTTAGGGGGAATACTATAGTGACAAATGCTGGGAAATGATGTGTTAGGGCTTCTGACCCTCTCACCCCACCCCCAGGGTTCCCACTCCACCCCCACCCCTCCACCCTCCACACAGCAACAGGCATCTGGGTGTGTGTTGGGACCATTGGCCTAACTTTCACCCCATTCTCCTGTACCGCACCACCTCATCTTGTTTACACATGGAATGAGGTGAGAGTTAGGCCATCAACCCCAATGCTCACCCAGATGTCTGTTGGTATATATAAGGTGGAGGGGAGAGTTTCCTCCTGTGTTGAAAAATCTGAGTATAAAGGGGGGATTAGGGCTAGGTGAATCTTGTGGATTCCGCTTCCACTGAATTTTCATGGAGTTCTGCAATTTTTGTGGAATTCTGCCATATATCTGCCATCCATGAATTCAACAGTTTTCATGTAATTCATAGCCAAACTGAAGAAATAATTGTATTGCCTTGGAAAATATGTCGCAAATTGCGGAACTCACCTTTTAGTGAAAGAATCCACTGTTCATGCTTAAATCATGGAATAATATATTCAGTGAGCTGTTTGATCATCTGATTCAGTTAATTTAGGTGGGAAATTAATTAGAAAAGTATTCCTTTTTACAGGCACTCTCTGTCAGTTAAATGCTCTATTTTTTCTGGAGTTAAATCAGACTTCCTATTGAATATTACAGTTCATTCAAAACATTCAGATTTTAAAATTTCTGCAACAATATTCCGCAATTTATGCAGAAATTCTACTATTCATAAATTTATTCTGCGGAACACCCTTCAAAAATTCCATGAGCAATTGCAGTCACCTGATTGGCTGATTTAGGTTCCATTAGGTGGGGTTAAGGTGTCAAAGATTCTAGTAACTATAGCAACCACCCTCCCCCTCTCAGTCAAGTGACTGCTGTTCCTTGCTTTCTGTGCAGTTCTTTACAGTTTGGTGAAGTGGAAAGTTCTGCTACTCTATGTGTCTGCATTTTTTGCATTCTATTTAGAGGGAAGAAAAAAAACCTTTGCATTTCAATCTTTGATAGAAATAATTTGAAATTGTTTTGTTGTATGATCCTCCTTCGGCAATCTTGATATACTATTCTGTTATCTTAATTAACTGCAATCAATGGTTAATATAGGTATACAGGACATAGTGTCTGCAGTTTTACTTTTAAACTGCAGTTTAGTATTTTATGACAGGAAAATACTGTGAGAGTGTGTTCTTATTAAACCTGAACAGTATTTTAATCTTAGATTGATATACTAATTTGGTTATGACACACTTATTGTTATTTTTGTTTGTCTGCTACTTAAAATCAGTATTTAAAAAACATGGTAGGAAAGAGGGCAGGTTGTGTGTGTGGTGGACATGAATGTGGCAGTGCAGTGGTTCCTTTGACTTGTATCTCTCCTCCTGAAGCTCCTGCTGAAATTTCTAGCAATATGGAATTTTACTCTGGTGCAGATTCTTCTAGCACCAGCACTGTAGGTCACGTGGGTGGCACTACAGTGGGTGCAGGTAGTAACAAGTTAGGTACAACAAAATTGTCTCTGATAGCTCTGTCTTCTTTTAGTGGTGTAGAGGGTAAGGGGGAAATCAGTATCAGTTATTCTTTTGGGAGCACAGGTAATAGTCCCAGTAGCGGAAGCAACAAAACTGGTAATGCTAATGAGGATTCAGCAGCAGCAGCAGCAGCCAAGTTAAGTGCAAGGGGGGGCTGAAATCTGCAGTTGATATTGCTGTGTTAATGATTGATTCACAGGATGATTCTTAACATTAAAGTCAGGATTTGATTTTATCTGGGACTGAGTCACAGTGTTTAAGTAGCACTTGTGATACTCAGGATGATGTTCCCACAGACAAGGTGGTCAATAAAAATGTTGAGTGTAGTAATAGTAAACCTGTGATTGATTGTGACTCGACTGGTAATGACGTTTTGTTGAACACTAGTGAGGAAAATGAGTCAGTGATAGTGACAGTGTGGCGGATTCTGTTGGTGTTCAAGATGACCCTGTTATAGATCCTGATTACCAACCTCCCCATGTCCCCATTAAGGATTCCTCTACCTGTCTCCAGAATGTAAATCTGTCACAAGCAACGACTGTAAGATCAGTGACTATTAACTTGCAATCACAAAATAATATTTGTGTCACTAGTATGCAGCAAAGTGCCCGCAGCAGCAGGAGAAACATGAGGCACAACAGCAGGAGCAGCAACAGTACCAAGTCAGCAGTAATCCAGAGTGTGGTCCCCTTTCTAAAAAGCAGTGTAGAGTTGACAAATCTCTTGTGTAGTATTTTTTTTTCATTGTAAGGAATTGATGACAATAGAGTGATTTATCAAATATGTGGAGCTTAAGTGAGTTATGACAAGGCAGGGTCACACTTAAGTACAAGTAGTATGCACTCACATTTGCAAACTAAGCACACCATTCGCTGGCAGCAGCATAAACGCCAGGCCTCAAATGAAGAAAGCAGTCATTCTGTTCCCCTACACAAGTACTTACTGGAGCCAGTTCACACTGACAGTAGTGTTGCTCCACCCCAACTAACCTCCACTCCCAAGTGATCTGTACTGCTAAGTGAGTCATCATACTCTACCTCATCCTCCTCTGCATTTTCAGACTTCCTTCACTGCAGTATCCTGCCACAAACTCCTTTCAGTTCCCAAGTTACCCATACTCAATTGACAATTTCCAAGAGGGTGTCACTATGAGGCAACAGAACATTAAGGAGGCATTGACAAAGAATACCAAGTATCATCACAATCATCCAGTTGCAAGGCACTTGAACACAGCAGTGGCCCAAATACTTGCAATGGATCTTCTACCGTATTCATTTGTTGAGAAATCTGATTTTTGGCAGCTCATGAATAAGGCAGTACCCAAATATGAACTTCCAAGCCGAACCTACTTTTCGATGAAAGGTGTCCCTGAGCTTTACAACACACTTTGTTGTACAGTGTCTCATGCATTGTCACACTCTGCTATCAGCATGTGCATCTGATCACTGATATGTGGACCAGTGGTCCAGGATCCACAGTCAGCTTTATGTATGTTACAGCACATTGGACACACATCCCTGGTGTGTATGGTACTTCACCTTGTCCTGCAAGTGATTGCCATTTGAAAACCACATAAATGGCCGTGGTGGTGTGTATCAACATGCAACACTAAGCATGAAAAGTATGCATGGCTCGCACACAGCTGAAAGAATTCTTGAACATTTAACATAGACAATTTCTCATTGGCTCAAATCACATGGACTCATGGTCAGTTTAATTTCAGGTGCCAATGGTACCAATGTAGTTAAAGCCATAAGTGATGGTGGTTTAAAATGCATTATGTGCTTCATACACATTTTAAATTTGATTGTACATGAGTTCTTGAAACATGAGGCAATAGGCAGCATGGTGGCCATTAGTCAATGAATTTGTGGCCATTTCAGCCACTCTTCAAAAGCTCATTCTGAGCTTAATGTGTTGCAGCATTCATACAGTGTTCTGCAGCATCGACTCAAGCAGGATGTTCCCACAAGGTGGAACTCCACTCTTTATATGTTGGAGCACCTGTTTGAGCAGTGTAAACCTGTAAACAACTATGTCATACAGCTTGGTGACCCCCTGACTCAAAAGGCCATGTCCCTTAGTCCATTGCAGTGGAGGGTCATGGACAGCATCATACAGTTTCTTCACCCTTTTAAGCATGCAACTCAGGTTGTTAGTAGCGAATACTCCTGTCTCAGTCAGGTCATTCCCTTGTTGCGGTACTTAAACAGGCATTGCTCAGTTTGTGTGAGCAACTTGAAGGTGCAGCAGATGAGGTTGGCATTGACCTGTCAAAACTCATGATGGTCATTTTAGAAAGGGATGATCATTTGTGTTACATGTTGCACAGTGATTCATACATGATGGCCACTTTACTGGATCTTCGTTACAAACATGGCATTGCAGAACTTCTGCCAGGGGGTAATGTAGAGGTTGATCTTTGTGCACCTACTCTTCAAGAGAAAGTGCACAATAAAATGCTTCAATCAGATCTCATGAAAAATAAGGAGAAAAGCACTCAGCAGCACATGCTTACCAGTTCAAAACCCTATATGTCCTCCCAGTCATCATCTTCATCAGTCCCCAAAACCCCACAGAAATCCATTGTGGTCAATACTACAACAGGTGGGTGTTTCCAAAAACCAGAAGCAGGTATACAGCAGCCAACTGCAGATGTCAGCGGCAAACTTGGTGACTGCATACCTTAATGATACGGAACAGGTTTCTGTTGAGGATGACCCTTTCTTGGTATACTTGCAACACAAGGTTACAGTGTGGCCTGCACTGGCATCTCTTGCACTGGAATTTTTAACTTTAAATGATACAAAACTGCATTTACGCTTGTAACATAAATGCAATGCAGTTTATCATGAATGTAAGCAATAGCCTTTACTATACTTGACTACGAAGTTGGGCTTTTAAATAATGTACTATGAAATTAACCTTGTTTACTTTTCCCTTAATAATACAATGTATTTAGACATTATGCATGCAAAACCTTCATGAATTGGATTGGATGCTCAGAACAGAAGCAATTACCCTGGTCATCCTCCCAAAACAGACCTTGAAGAAGTAACTCTTTCTTTAGCAGATATGAAATTAATTTTCAGAAAAGCATTGATGACTCCAATGACAGCTTTTGCTGTTGTATTGTTAATTTATCCAGTAATAACAACCTTCTAATAGTATGTCCCACTTAAATCTGTTTTATAGCATGTTTGCCATTAAGTTAAAACTTACACATTTACTTTTTTATTCTGTTTTGTACAGCATCTTAACAACCTAAAGATGAACTACTAGGTCCCACACTGGTGCTGCTGATGTGCATGCTGTCCATCATCTGCATCACCCAGGACCAGACCACTACTGCTGAAATGGCTACAACAATGAACAACACAAAGATGGACTACTAGGCCCCACGCTGGTGCTGCTGATGTACATGCTGTCCACACTTGCATCCTACACAACCACTACTGCTGAAATGGCTACAACAATGAACATCCTAAAGATGAACTACTAGGTCCCACGCTGGTGCTTCTGATTTGCATGCTGTCCACATCTGCATCACCCACGACCATGACCACTACTGCTGAAATGGCTACAACAATGAATACCATTAAGATGAACTACTAGGCCTTGTGCTAGTGCTTCTGATGTACATGCTGTCCACACTTGCATCCTACTCAACCACTACTGCTGAAATGTCTACAACAATGAACAACACAAAGATGAACTACTAGGCCCCATGCTGGTGCTGCTGATGTACATGTAATCCACACATGCATACTCCACTACTTATTTGATACCTGCACGCTACAGAATAAAAGGATGATGATGACAATTCAAGATTAATGATTGAGTTGTCCAAATGACAACAGACTTTACATGCTAATCTATCAGGTTAGTAAGGATTTATATATATATTTTTTTGTAATTTCTTTTATTTTTTTCTTTTGGTATATTTGCCAAAAAAACAAAAGTGTTGCCATTTAATAGCAATGAATTAAATACATGGAATAATGACCTTAACTTTATATGGTTTCCATTTTGTTGGCATTTATTCTGTAAATATTGTTAGATGCTAGCATTGCTTTTTACATCAATTATGATTTAGGCTGGTACTTTAGCTGTTGCATCGCCATTGCTGTTCATGTAAAATTTGGCTTTGCTAATATGTATTTTATTTGATTTATCTCTATACAAGCATACTCAATTCTGTCACATGTTATCTCCTGTTTTGAGAATGGTTTACCCATGCCGCAGCGACAGTCATCACGGAGACATCCCCAACAGCGACAGCCTCAGTGCCGACTGTCAGCATTGCAGTGTTAGGGATGCCTCTATGTATCCATCAGGGGGCTGTGCTTCCGACCCCCCCCATGTGGGGGTCTCCACCCCCACACCCCTCAGTCTCTAGGATTCTAACTCCGAGTCGGAATTGGACTGAGGGGGGCAAACACCCAGTGAGGCAGTCCCGATTGCCATACAGACCACCACAGTGACTGGTGGATTTTGTCCGATTCCTGTCGCTGTGGTGGTCTTTGCGATCAGGGAGTTGCTGCGGTAACGGTATATGCTTGTGAATATAACAGCATAGCTGTTTAGGCCAATGTCCTTACAGTATTACTGGTAAATATAATTTTTTAATGGTCGCTAGTTTGCCTTTTTTTCTTTCTTAAAATTATTATATCATACATGTAAAGATGTACATTGTATGCCCTACTTCTATGCAGATAAAGTTTGTCTGTGGGGAAGGTGTGGGGGGATATAAGATGTAGTTGTAGAACAGTGCTGATTTTATTATGCAAAGTACTGTTACAGATAGGTAAGGCAAGGATTATTGTTGTTTAAGCTGCGCGCTCAACCAAGCAGCCTTTCCTAATCAAATCAATGGTACCTGTCGTGTTGTTTCTCTGCAACTCTGTTCCTGATTTTTTTTTTCAGATCCGCAGGCAAAATGTTTCTGCCCATATAACACTGCTACTGCTACTCCTGCTGTCTGTAATCAACTTTCTGCACCAGAACTCTGGCTACCTGCAGTGTTTTTCACTTATTGGTAAGATAAGTATTTGTGTTTATCTTGTGACCTTTTCTCCTTCAGTGTAGAGCATAATAAGTAAGTCAGATAGCACATTGTACATTGACCGCACATCCTTTATGCATGGCGAGGTCAGCTGAGAGGAACATGTCAGTAGTTGGGGGGGAGATTATATGTGATGTAGCCTCAGGCCACTGCTGTGCTTATTGTGTGAAGTCAGGATAGAGATTGCCTAGGATTATTGTTGTTTGAGCTGTGTCCAACCAATCAGCCTTTCCTAATCGAATCAATGTTACTGGTCTTGTTTTTTTTCTCTACAACTCTGTGCCTCTTTTGTCTTTCAGGTCCATCGATAAAATTCTCCTGCTCATATGTTGCTGCAGCTGCTGTGATGTGAACAACTATATATTCATGACCTCTGGTGATTAAGCCATACGAAATTATATCAGAAATAGTGACTGTTATGTCTTGCCTGATGCTACTGCTCCTGCTGACCACCACTACTGTTGTACCTTCACAGCCTGCACCCACCACAACTGGTGACAATGGCCAAATAAGGAACACCATACAGGTGAACTACTAGGCCCATAATGGTCTGAGACTGAGTCAACAAAGTTTCTTTAGCAAGCTACTTAAAAGCTTATAAGGGCCAGCAATGCAAAATTGTGAGATTCAACATTATTTTTTTATGACATGCTGAAACTACAGTGTTGTAGATTAGGACTGGGTGGACTGTTCTGCAAAAGATCCAGACCCCCGAATCAAACCCGCAATCCACGGACCCAGATAAATACTGACTTTGCTGCAGAAGTCCATTTCCGGGGCCGTGGAAGTGCCATTTGTGCCATTTTGTGTATTGTTGCTATGGGGATGCCATTGGCATGCTTGATCCACGTACAGGCAACCAGTAGCATCCAGTGAGGTGACAGATGGTCACATGATGCACTCGTGATATATACCCTTGCTGAGTGCACAACGCAGCCCAGATGAGAGGAGAACAACCGGAGGAGCACCTTGCTCACTACTGTAGCAGACAGCCACCAGGAGAAGTTGCCAAAAATAAAAAAAATTTAAAATTATAAAGAAAATTTTTGGAGGGGAGTGAAACTAGAAGATAGAAAGGAGACTTACTGGGGCAAGAGGGGAGAGAAACTTATCATCAGGGAAGGGTGATGAGTTGGGACTGGAGAAAGGAGGAATCCAGAGGGACTTGGGAGATAGTGGTGGCTGGTGGCTGCTGGGGGTGGTGGGGGGTGTGGGCTGCAAAAGGCAGGCTGTGCAGCAGTGTGACTGTGTACATGACCAAGGTCAGGCTGGCAAAATCATTGACTTGTGCCATTGCAGAAGATCCAGAGGAAAGTGAGAGAGACTACCGGAGGCCCAAGAAAAATGTTAGGGCTACAGAAAATCACAAATGAAAGTTTTTTTATTTTCTTGGCCTCAGACTGTGTAGCTGTGTGCACATGAGCAAGGACAGGCTGACAAAATCTTTGACTTGTGCCATTCTAGATCCAGAGGGGAGAGACTATTGGATGCCCAAGAGAAATTTTACTGTTACAGAAAATCCAAAATAAAATTTTTTTTTCTGGCTTCACTGTGGCTGCGTGTACAGGGCAAGGGCAGCAGGCTGGCAAAATAAATCTTTGATTTGTGCCATTAAGAGAGAGAGAGAGAGAGAGATTGGGGGGGCATAAGAAATTTAGTGCTGCTCCTTTGATCATTCATGTCCATTTCTTTGGCCTGTTCGGTTCTGACTGGAACATCCATCAAAATAATACACACACATAGCACCATTAATAAAAAATAAAATTCTTACCTGCCTGGCAGTGCCTGCAGTGCTTGGTGGTGCTTTGATATAGGTATTTGCATCTGTCTATCTGTCTCTCTCTCTCTCTCTCTCTCTATCTCTCTCTCCGGCATACTCATGTCACGGACCCAAGCAGGATATGCCACCATTACAGGCCAGCAATGAAGGGGCTAGTAGGGAGTGATTGCTTTTTTCATTTAGCAGTTTTACAATAATTTGTACACAAATAATCCATTAAATTATTTAATTTGTGTCTCTATGTCAAATGTGACCGACTTTGGCCAATTTGATGCATTTTTCCGCATTTTTTCAAATATTTCTCAATATAAATTAGAACTGATCAGAACAAATCACAACATCACCGTGTTCTGGTTCTTATTTAATGAGGGCTAGAACTTCACTGAGTTCTTCCAGCCTATTGTAGATTCATGCCTTATAATGTTAACTAAATGTGAACTTTTTTCTTGGTTAAGGGAGGGTGAGATTGAGAAAGAAAGTCATAGAAGGAGACAGAGAGGGGGACAGAGAGATATGAATTGTGATGAGTGCTTTGAAACTGGGCAGGATAAAATCAGATTTCCCTATCCAAGTTCAAAATAAAAAAAAAAGGTTTAATTTTTTTTTTGCTAAGACCCATGTTATAACCTCATTATATGTTGGGTTTTAAAAAACTGAAACCTGATTGGCTGACTGGCATGATTTACACCTTGTGAATAGTGTCATTACAAACTGGAAAAAGTGCTAGGCAGTCGCATCTACAACCACCATTTTTTTTTAAATCAATCTTTATGTTTTTAACCCAAATGGGGGACCAGGTATAATCGCAATAAACCATGACAGGGTGGGGGATAAGCTGTGATTTAGCCACTTCTGTTGTTGTTTGCTCACTTGTCCTGTGGACTTGTTACCACAACACACAAGGCGTGGGTGAATCCCAGCATAACCCACACCCTGATGTGGTTTATTACTGAACTAACCCATGATATGGTATGTGGCTTCTGGGATTTAATGCAAGCCTTGTGTGATGCGATGGAAATAGACCTTGCATCATGCCTCACAACGCTCAAAAGGTGTTCATTAAATTGCTAGAACCACATATCCATCATGTGTTATATTATTGCTTAGTCATGATGAAACATCAATCTCCTATCCTAGTCTGCTTAATGTGGAAACTGGAGATATTTATGTCAAGAGATACATAGAAAACAACAGTCATGGCTATATATTTGACCTTGTGTTGTACTATACAGTTTAAAGGTAGCACACAATACATCTGAAAGTGTTTAGGAACGAGTCTTTATATGACAACAGCCATAAAATGTGAAACTTCCGAACAACAGAAACATCCACAACAAAACAAAGAAGTTACCATTTAACATATTTACAATATCTATATCTACCACACAAATATTAAGAATGAAGGCAATCCTTTCAAACAATAACAAAAAAAAATATTGGAGGACAAAGGTATGAAAAGTACTTACATACCCACTTTCCAAATTTCAGTCCTTGTTGTGCAGATGTTGTTAGCTCATGCTCATGGGTACTGGGCTTGCCCCTGCTGGCAGTAGCAGCACCCTTTTGAACACTGTGCATCCTCCGCTGTTTCTTGACAATGGCTGTCAGGTTGTGTACAGAGCTTTTAAGTTATTTTATGTTAGCTTTGATGCTGGCTAGACCTTCCTTTAGTGATTTTATTTCACTTACAGTATGTCAGCTTTTTTGCCAGCTAGGGCTTCTTTTATGGATGGTATTTCAGTCATCAGTACCCTGAAGTCCTCCTTTGTCACTGAGTCTGCAGGAGGTGTTGGTGCTCTGGCCTTTGAAGGCACTTTTCCTGCCCTTGATGGTTGTGGTGGAGATGTTCCACTTTGACCACTCAGACTGCCAGTATCAGTATGATGTCCCTCCTGGGTCTGGTCAGGATCTTTCTGTGCCAGTTTAAACATCTCCATTTGCAGACATGCCATATAGTTCTGTGCATGCCTAGACTGCCACTTTTCAATGCCACTGGCTGGTGTATGACTCTGACTTTGGCCTGTACAGAAACAAAAAATATTTTCTTAAGAATAACTTTACACATTTCATAATATATTTTTGAAATGCACCCCTGTGGTCACCATACAAGGGCTAATTAAGCAATAAGGCACTACAGTGGTGTGTGTTATGTAAGCAATAGTACCCTCCAGGAAGGGTGTTAAAATGTATTGGGTAATAACGTACTGCCCAGGATCATAATGAGGCATGACAAAGTAAGCAGAGGGCATTCTAGTACTTGGAAGGTCCGGTATTCCACAATACCACCCACCCTGGAGAGTATTTCTGATATTAGAATATGGCACTGTTTGGAAATAAAAGTAAATGAAGAATTTTTATTAGAGAATTATTTTATTGTAAGTTTTGCAGGAAATTAGTTAATGCACCAGGATTTAAATTATTTTTTTTATACAAAGTGTTGTCATGTTAAACACTATAGTGTAAGCTGATTAGATGCAGTTACAGGCTATAGCACCCTGTACTCCTCTGTTGTATGTCTGGATTGCACCACACCCCATATGTGGCACGTTTGTTTCACATGATCTTTTTCAGTTTGGTTTAATGTTATTTTAATTAATCACACCCTCCATCCCACCCCACTGTATCAATAGATGTGTTTTCTTGATGGGACAAGAGTGCAAGACTGTGAGCCCAGTCCGATAGGCAAGAGTACATATTAACAGAGCACATTTTTTAAGCCATTTGTTTTAACAGTGCTGTTGCCAGTTGTTGCAGTTATGTGGGGATAAGTCTTGGAGACAGTTCTTTACCTGATGTGCAGGCCAATCCAGGAACATTATTCCACTATTGAGAAATACAAAGGTAATTTGATGAGTGACACAGCATTCAATGTTACGAGTTGTGGGGGTGATTTGTGTTGCCACTTGCCAGATGGAGTGTATGAAAAGTGTGTGGGCTGCCACTTGCCATGAATGGAAAGTGGAAGTTTCTTTAATTTGACTGCTGAGACATGCACATTCATTGACAGCTTGATCACAGTACTAATACAGCTGGCCTCTGACGGAGCAGGAGTCACGACTAACTATACCAGTGTATTGCACTGTGCTATTCTTTGAAAACATTCAATTTATTTGAACAACATTAAGAAAAAAAATGTCAGCTATCAAGGCCGTGGATGAGGTGACAGTTCCCTGTGTGGGGTATTGTGCCTTCCTCACTCAGTCATTTGTAACAAGTAGTAGTAGTAGTAAAATATTTTAATTTTTTGAATTTCGTATGAATAAAGGATAAACTCAATTGAGCAAAGTTCATTTTCAATGAGGTCCCATACAAAATCATTACAATAATTTTACATAAATGCATTACAGTAAGTCAATTACAAATTCTTATCCTAAAAATGTATAACTAAATAAAACAAACCATACACAGAGAAACATCAAATACACATATACCAGAACAACTTAAGCCATTCTCACTATTTTACTATAAGATTTCTAAGATCTTAAATGCTATCTAATTTATTATACATTATACCTACTAATATCATTTACATAGCTACACAGCAGCATCTTTTATGGCGTGAACTGTTCCTAAACCAACATTTTATATGTGCTCATAGATTTTTTACATTAGATGACAATAATGTCACAGGAATTGCATTCCATGCCAGGACCCCTCTATAATATATAGACTGTCATCCAATTTCTAAGTTACAGTTAGGCAATTCCAAACTTGGTACTTGACAATATCTTAATGAGACCAGTTTGTTTCCAAATGACAATTTATTTTCAACATATCCCAGATATTTACCCTTCAGCCCTTTATAGATAAATGCCAATAAATGTTCATGATTATGGTCGGATAATGTAGGCCATCCCAAATGATCATATAATTGGCATTTGTGAGTTAACCTAGGAACCACCAAGATAAATATAGCAAGATTATTGTAACAGACTTCTAATTTTTTTAGGTCTTGTTTTCTCCCACAAGAATAAAATATGTCCCCGAATTTGATCATAGGGATAATCATTACATTTACCACCCTTTTTCTTATTTCTGTGGTCATTGCTGATTTGACCCTATAAAGGGCCCCTATCCTCTTATTCACATTTTTAACCACATTATTAATATGTATATCCCAAATCAACAAGCTATCAATCCATAGACCTAGATACTTATATGTATGCACCTGTTGGATCAGGGTCCCCCCAGAGTAAACCAATCCAAGGGCCACGTCATCCAGCATATTACCTTTACAATGGAAAAGCATGGTCTGCATTTTCTTTACATTCAAAATCAGCCTACTGTCCATCAAGAAGGCCTGAAATTCATTAAAGGCTAACTGGAGCCTATCTTGTATCACTTCCAATAGATTTATCAGATGTATATGATGGCATCATCAGCATAAAGATGGTACATTATATTAGCATCCAGAAAGAACAGGCCATTTACATATATGTTGAACAGCAAAGGCACCAGGATGGAGCCCTGTGGGACCCCTGATCCAACAGGCACAGAGCATGATTCCCATCCACCCAGCCTAATTTTCTGGCTCCTATTGTTCAAATAGGAGCTAAGCCACTTTCCACTCTGACCCACCATCCCAAGTGATGCCACCCTGGACAGGAGGACACCATGGTCCAATGAATGAAAAGCCTTTGATAAGTCCACAAAAATGGCCCCACAGGTGTCCTCCTGTTCAGGGCTGCCTGAATATCTCCCACCACCTTGGCAAGAGCAGAGGTTGTACTGTGTAACTTCTGAAAACCCGACTGCATACTATTAATTAAACCAAAGACATCCAAGTGCTAGCTTAATTGGACAGCAACTATTTTTTCTAATAACTTGAATATTTGAGGTGTGAGGGAAATTGACCTATAATTATTCATCTCCATCCTACTAACACCTTTGAATACAGTATAGGTATAACCTTAGATTGTTTCCAGGCTAATGGATACAATCCCATTTTTAGTGAATTATTGAACAAATGTGTCAAGGGATAAGCTACAATTGGGGCAGCGTATTTAAGCAACTTTGATGGAATGTTATCCAATCCGGTGGCTTTAGAGATATTTAAATCCAATATTTCTCTCATGACTGTCTGTACTTTAATTTCCTCACGTACAAAAGGTTCAATGTGACCATAATCTCTCAGTTGAGATAATTGACACAGTCCCCTGGTTCTAAATGGATCCGCTAAACCAGACACACCCATTTTACTAAAATACACATTCAGCTGAACCAACACACAAGAGCAGAGAAGTGAGCACAGTACGGCTTGCCATGAATTTGGTCTGAAAGCTGGGGATGCTGTGAAGGATCCATCTCTTTGTAAGTGAGAGAAAAACAATGGCAGCATTTTTAGATTGAATGTGAGGTTTATAGGCCATTGGCAAGGAGTATGGAGCAAAATAATACTTCAGTCGGGGAAAGGGAATTTGGGCCTCAAATCACTTTTTATTTCATGTTTGTCAATTGAACATTAATGCATTGCCATGACAGGAGTACCAGCCAATCATCGACCAGGAAAAAAAAATGTCCAAGTTGAAATAACAGCCAAAATCAGGTTGGTTGAAGGAGTCATAGCCAAGTGTTTCCACAACCCCAGAAAGGCCACTAGCACACCATAAAACACCCACTGTAATGCCTTATTGGGATTATGAAATGGGCCCTTTTAATTAAGTTTAATGAATTTTTAAACATATGACTTTTATGCAGCTGTGCCATTCAGGGATAATGGCACAGCTTAAAGCAATGGTCAGTCAATCAGATTTAAGCATTATTTACATTCATTTCATAATGTATTTAATAGAATATATCTACCTCTTACTAATGGAAGCAATCAAAAACTACAGTACTAGTACTTTTTTAACATCAGATATTTATGTAACAAGTAGGAAAATACATGACATGGAGTGTTGTAATTATAATTATTAAAGACACAGGACAGCAAGAAAGACTCAGTGGTGTTGTCACATCCCTTCTTAAAAATGCCCAGTAACTTCACAGATACCACCTCTTCAGGTAGTGTGTTCAACCGTGTCACCGTTGTCTCTGTGAAATAGTGCCTTCTCATTTTCTCTTAGAATCTACCACCCTCCCATTTTATACTGTACCCCATGGTATCTATTGCTTACTTTAATAGAAAAACTCATTCTGTAGCATCTTTACTTATATAATTATGCCCTTCATATATCTGAAGGTCTCTATCATGCCCTCCTATCCATCCATTGCTCGGGGGAGTACATGTTCAGCTCTATAAGTCTTTCCTCCAGGGATTTATCCTACATTATACAATGGTAAGAAAATTTGCTGGACTCTGATTGGTCAATGTGTCCCTGGCATAGTGAGGTTATCCCAGCACAACCTCACTGTATTGATTTTTTGTACCTTTTCCTCCATCTCCCCTTCAGAAACAAAGATACATTGCCACACTAAAAATCTACCAAAAACATTTTTAAATTTTTTTTTTATTTTGTATAACAACGAGCCATTGTATAAAAACAATAATGCACTCCAGGGTGTGGGTTGTGCTGGAATAATCGCACTGCTGGAGGTGTTGGATGCACTCAACCTGTGGCCTCGTGCCCAACCACCCAGGTGTGAGGTTATGCCAGCACAACCCACACCCTGTCATGCAGTATTGTTCATTCTTGATCCCATGCGAGTTATTTGCAATGAATATGCAAAACAACACTGGACCCAAGAAGACCCCTGTGGTACTCCACTGGTTAAAGCTCTTGTGATTGAGAGTTCTTACATTATGACTAGCCTATGCAACCAATCCATCCACCTTGTCTTCATCTGCAGAGAAACAAAGGTAATACTTCCCCTTATGGATATAGGGTGAAGATTCCCCTGGAGTACTGGTTCCCATACATGTCCCATGCATCAGAAAATACTACAGTAACTTGGAAAGGTGAGAATAGCGTGAAGTAGGGGTGTGCAAAAAAAAAAATTCCACTTGTGAAATTTCCACAAAAATGCAAATTTCGCTTGTGTGAAAGTTTGGAAATAATTTTCGCAACTGTCATGGAAATTCTGCCTTAAAACTGTGGAATAAATATACAGACTGTGGGTTAATTCATTATACTATAGGAAAAAAAATCCACAGAACAGATCACTCTAATCCCTCCCCCAGACTCTCCTGGTGTCTACTGCCTTCCCCCACCGATCGTGGGTCCCAAGTAAAAACTCTGATCCCTGGTGTGTAGTGGTTCCTACACCCCACCTGGGGATAATGGCCAGTGGGTCCCAGTAAAGAAGAAACAAAAACTCTGATCCCTCCCTGGTGTCTAGTGGCCCCCCACTCACTGATCATGGCCCCCAAAAACATTTTATTTCCCTGGTGTCTAGTGGACCCCACTCTCTATCCTGGATTCCCTTAATCCACAAAAAAACAATTGGCAGTCCACTGACTCATCCCCTTATATTCCCAGTATTCACTGGTGTCTAGTGGACTCCCCCATCCCAATCCCTTATAAAAAATTAATCCCAATTCCCTAGTGTCTAGTGGACCCCCCACCCCAACAGTTTGTCAGCGACCAATTCACTCCCCTCCACCCTGCCTCTGAGTAGGCCACCAGCGCAGCCCTCCTCTCTCCTCTACTACAGGTGGCCCACTGAACTGTCAGTGAATGACCGTGTGGTTGTACAAGCACACACTCATTCACTGACAGTTCATTAAGCTGTGGCTAGAATAAATTCTGCAATTTATATACATTTTTCCTCAGTTCACAAAAAAATCCATGGAATCCCAGATAAATTTGCAGAAAATCCCAGTTTAGCCAATGGTGAAAGTTCTGAAATTTCCATGAAATTTCCACAGTTTCTCGGTAGTTCCGTGAAAGCGGAATTTGCAACTTTCGTCCACCCCTAGCGCAGATGATACCATGTACAACAAGACTGTGCTGTGAAAAATGAGAATGGCTTTAGAGCAACAGGGGGATTATAGCAATACGAAAGTATTGCTACCCCCTGACACTCACCCAGAAGTAGAAAGAATATGTGACCACTGCGTGTCAGGGTCTAGGTTGATCCACTCCCATGGTGGAGTGGCTAGAGCACCTGACCCTACAGTGGATGGGGCTGGGGGGACAGTGGTTTGATTCTCTGTAAGGGAATCTTTATTTTTTTGCTCCTGTGTCCATACCCCCTTTGAGTTGGTTATTATAGTTCTGGAGGGTACGGGGAGCGAAGCCCCCCGCCTCGTAAAGCAAAGAAAGTATATACAGATCTTGCTGCACACTGTTAGGAACTGTGCGGTCTCACTGTGTGCGGTTTCATCCACGCAGTAATGACCTTGTGCCACTTGGAAACTGTATCATGCAAATATAAAATATTCATGCATGAAAAGTATGACAGTTACTATGAGGAGCATCTAACAGTAAGACATATGACTTCTATCTAAACCAGAAGGGGTGGGTGACAAATGATAGACTAGTTTCTTAGTAGAATTAACAAAATAAAGACTGTTGAATAAATTACATGGAATAACAAATTTGGGCACATTGCCAAATAGTAGGGAAATTAACAGGAAGAGTGAATTTCAGGAAGGAGTAGAGAACTTGTGTTTTTATGAAAAGGGTGGTTTGTCATTGGAACACTCATTTGCATCAGGTGCTTGACTAAAAAAGACATTCAGGGGAGTACAAGATGCATGTGATGTGGTGTAGAGACTACTTGTCAACTAGGGGACAAGACCAAGAACTGATATGATGTTATAATGTGGATAATTAGAATTAGTACCCATGAAGGATTAAAAATATAAAAGTACATATTAGACTGAATTACCATATGGGATGGTTGTATGACATTCCACTAAAGTCATGATCTATGTTTATATGTTCATATAATTACATATTATAACAAAGTACTTACCCAACACAGATGACATGCTGCCCTCTGCAGTTGTGTAACTGGCCGACTCTGGTGGTTCTGCTGCATCTGCACTTGAGGCACTGTTGGTTTGTGTTCTTTCCATACCTGTTAGTCATTAATAACATTAATAACATTTTGAGCATAAAAACAACAATGAATAACAGAGTAATGAGCACATCAACTAAAGTAATACTACAATGCAGGAAAACAAGCAATGTGAGAGTCATAACTGAAGATAAGTACATACAGTATGTTAACTCATAAAGTAAGGTAAAACAACTTTTTATAGGCATATTATGGAGGTGACAAAAACAGGACATTTCAATTAAGCAAACAAAGTTTGCATAAAAAACATTTTTACATGCAGTGGAGAGAGGTTTAGAAGAGAAGTAAGGAAGAATTTTTTGACGCAGAAGGTTGCCTCACCTTATGCATGACTTAACTCATGACAGTGGGAAACATACACAGATGCAGTCTGATACAATCACCCAAAACTGAACACAAACACAAAGTTGACTTGCATGACACAATCTATCTGATTGCTACAGACTGTGCATTAATATCAAATAGCCCAGGGTAACAGCTGGCCTTTAGCCATTTATTTCCACAGCATGGTGACACACTATAGGATATGTATTACTGCCTTACAGTACCAAACTTCACAGGTGCTTGCATGGAACTCAATTATACATCATACAGTACAACACACTGCAGTCATGTTGTAATTTAGCAGTACCACATGCCAACTTGTATGTCAACTAATGATATTCAGTATTCACTTATGACAACAATGTCATGTTTGAACAATGGCCATTGTATGTATATCTGAAATTTATACCATTTATATGACTATTAAAATTTAGAGTAGTGAACTACCAATACTCATTGGTGCTGTGACCCTCCTCTCTATTCCTCTTTCTTGATGGTCCCTCATGCATAGTACATGCTCTGCCTAGCAGCTCCAAAACCTCAGGCTTCCATCACTGGAGGTAATCCCATTTATGCTTTAAATGTGTGATAGTATGTGGGATGCTTCCCTGCTGTCCATCCATCACACCCTTTATTTGTCCCTACAGTTCCTTCTATTGTTTGAATGGAAGTCTATCAGGAACAGACAATTCCTTGGCATGTTTCATCACCTCCTTAACTAGAAGGGTGACATCCTTGCTATGGAATGGGGGGGAGCAACTTGTTCCTGGGGCTGCTGTCATGCTGCTCCTCCACCTCCAACTCCTTCATTGGCTGCTGTGAAGCCTGTTGTGGCACCTCCTGCTGTTCAACACCCTGCTCAGGAATTTGCTCAAGCTGTTCCTGCCAGGACTGCTGCTGAATATTAACACCATGTCCAGCATCCTGATCCTCCCCTCTTCCTGGTAATGACATTTTTACTTCAAAACACTACAGCCACAAGGTTAGCCACCAAGTTAATTGTATACAGTCAATGACAGACACTATCAAACTGCAAAATGTAGTCTGAAGCTCCAAATTACAGTTTCAGAATGGCAACGTACATGTGGCATAAACCATGATTTTATCATCCACAATTCACAGAACAATTCACCATTCTCTGTAAACGGTGCATTTCTAGATACGCGACTTGAGGCAACTGAATTAAACATCACAGAGATGTGAACCATGGAAAATAAACTGCAGTTTAGCACATTCAATGCAGAATGGAAGCAACACATTCCCAGGTAACACAATTCTGTGGTTTGGATCACTTATGAATGGCGTATGTAAATTGTGGAATATATATTCCACGGAACCAATCATTCCACAATATACATACGCCATTTCTTAAAAATAATCCATACTTCAAAATGTGAGATTTTGGTGAAAAATAAAGCAAGTTATTCACGACATTCCACGGAAGCAGAAATTTCACTTGCAAATATTCCCCTGATGGAATATTATTTTTGTGCAAGCCTAGGGGGAAACTAGTGCTCAGATGCCTCCTTGCAACATTTCTGTCCATTATTGGTAACAGGGTAAATGTATTAGTGCAGTATGACTACTGAATTTTTGAGTTATAGATTTTTAAGGCTTAGAAGAAAGTGGAAAGGATGAGGCAGAAAGGAAATGGGGCTTTAAACTTCTTTTTCTTTTTATTCTCTTTTTACATACTGTAGTATTTCTCATAAAGTTAGGAGAGATAATTAGACTATCACATAAAGAGCATAAGCTAGTAGAAATGAGGCTATGTGTAACTCTGGGGACAAATCACAGGCTTGAAATCTCAGGTAAATAAATTTGGTAAAAGGATTATATTAGTATGTTTTAATATCTTAAGTTGCCATACCCATTAGTAAAGTCTTAAACCTAATATCCTGGAATGTTAGATATCCTAACCATAAATGTAAGAGTTATACAATGTTAAGACATCTCAAAAGATTTAATTGGAAATAGTCTTCTTATGAGAGACACATCTAAATATCGAAAATGTTAAACTTGTGTCAAGAGAATAGATAGGTCACGGAACTGGGGCTGGCTTAAGCCTGGCTTAAGCTGAATGAAAGCTGTGGTATCATTTTTAATAAGAAGGGGCTTAAACTTTCAAGTATGCCTTACAATAACAGATGGTCTGAGATATTACATCGTAGTGAATGGGAAAGTCACAGATAAATATTTTTCATTGGTGAATATTTATGGACCAACTAATCTCACTCACAATGCATTTGTGAATGTCTATAATAAAGTAAGTAACTTCTTGGGCAACACCATTATTATAGCTGCTGACACCAGTAGTATATTGGATCCATTATATGACAGATCTGCCAAAGGGGACAATAGATCTAAATTTGATAGGGACCTGCAGAATCTAGTAGACAACTTGGACCAGGTAGATAAATGGAGGATGCTTGACCCTAATGTTAACAAATTCACCTTTTGATCACCTTGCCACAAACGAGGTCTAGATTAGGCCAAATTTGCATCCCAAATCTATGGTTAATAGGGTAACAGGGTGCAAGATTTCAGAACAAGTAATACCTGATCATTCACCAGTTTT
This sequence comes from Neoceratodus forsteri, assembly GCA_016271365.2. Taxonomy (NCBI): domain Eukaryota; kingdom Metazoa; phylum Chordata; order Ceratodontiformes; family Ceratodontidae; genus Neoceratodus; species Neoceratodus forsteri. Next base: position 494,267,101 of record CM028135.1, on the reverse strand, counting down.
AGTTTCCTTTTTTGAAAGTACACAATTGGAAGAAACTAGGAGATGGAATAACTTCTTATTGGAAGATGAGGAGATTGTGTCTAGCATTATGGACAAGATAAGAGAATTTGACATACATAACAATCCACTTGATACTTCCTGGTTCAATAACTGGGAAAGTTTTAAGTGTTGGCTAATAGGGCTCCTAATCAGTACTTCATCTGCTAGTAAAAAGAAAAAGAAAAGATAAAAACAAAAGAAGTTCATAACAGAATTATAGAGGTAGAAAGGAAGATGTTGTTTCAAGAGGCTTTAACTCATTGGCCAAAACTTAAAACAGATTACTATGAGTTAATAAGAGGGGAGGCAGACTTTGCAATGAGGAAGTCCAAACGTAATGCACTGATGCTGGTTAAAGGACAGGTAAAACATTTTCAATAAAGTTGAAACAAAATAATAATGATGCTGGTTAAAGGACAGGTAAAACATTTTCAATAAAGTTGAAACAAAATAGTAATGTAACAAAGATATGAAGGCAAGGAAAGGCAAGGCAAATTTTATTTAAGAGATGCCCATCCCAGAGGCTCTGGGTGCCTAACATTTAGAAGAAAATAAATACTATACATTCTAAATAAAACATAACAATATCACGGATATAACACTATATATATATATATATATATATATATATATATATACAGTAGCTTATGTAAAGAAACCAAAGCCTGAAAAGCCAGTACTAGCCTGACATAGTTTCTGAAACAGCAAGGACTATAATGCACAATCCGGGAAGGCTTGATTATATAAGAAGACCTTGAGGTGGGCCTTAAAAACCTCCACAGAAGGGGCCTCCTTCACAGCTGAAGTAAACGAGTTTCACAGGACAGGAGTGGTGACCCTAAATGCTCTGTCACCAGCTGTTTTTAACCTCGTCCTGGGAATTGCAAGGAGGCCCCTAAAGGAGGAACAGAGGGTGCGGGTTGGGACAGCAGGAATGAGAAGGTTCTTCAGATAACCAGGGCCCAGGCCGTGTAGGGCCTTAAAGGTGAGTAAACCCATAGAGCATGGAGAATGGATCCTTGGTAATAGGGAATAAGATGATTAACACAGAATTCTATAATTTCTATAAAAGCTTTATGACATGAAGGGCAGCCAAAATAATGTACCTGTTAAGATTTCTGCCAAAATATTGAGCTGCCTTAAGTTCCAGAGATGTTTAAGGAATTATTAGCTCAGGGAATTCAGATACAGGAGGTGAAGGCAGCAATAAAGAAACTTAGAATTAAGAAGGCTCCAGGCCCAGATGGGTATCCAACAATTTTTTATAAGTTAACAGAGGATTTGGCCCTGATCATAACAAATGCATATCAAGAACCATTGTATAAAGGAGTGTTTTCCTCAGATATGATGCAGGGACTAATCTCTCTTATATATTGTCAAGTTAAAGACCAAAATGAATGTAAAAATTATAGGCCTATAACCTTGGCCCTGTTCACACTGAACACGGTAAGTGAGAAATGTTTTTGTAATCAATTAGTGCTACCATGTTACAGTGTTCGCAATCCCAGAAGCGAGTTAGCTTCCATGTTTCTTCTCATGCTAGTGCACTCACACTGCAGTCTGCAATCCATGTTTTCTGCTGCATGTTTACCCCAATGTTTTCGCAAGCTGCTTACCAGCATGCACTGTGGGATGTCTTGCATCTCATTATGCAGCTGTTGTTGCCTAGGAAGCAGTGTACAAATGGCACCTATCAGTAACTAGGCGCTGACAGCTATAATTTCTGCCTTTCAAAGGCATGAGAAGCAGCTTCGAATGAGGAGACTGAGTTGAAGATGAAGCATTTTTTATGCAGCAGCCAGCAGAGACTACAAGCTGTTTGGCAAAGGACTATGCAGTTTATTGTACTAATGTACAATACAATACTTACAGCTTTCATGGTCTGACTCTGGACAAGGCTGAATGGTCCCTGGACAGGAGCTCTGCCTGGTGGGATGACATAGTAATGAGCAAGTGGCAGGCTGATGAGTGGGTCAGGAATTTTCATATGACCAAGGCTTAATTTTACATGATGTGCTGTGAGGTACACAATGTGATTGTAAAGCAAGACACACAGCTGAGAAAATGCATATTCATGCATAAACATGTAGCAATCACACTGTGGAAACTAGCTACAAATATAAAGTACTGCACCCTGGGGCATCTATTTGGGGTGGGAAGATCCACAGTATGTGAGATAGTCATTGAAGTATACCATGCATTAGTGGCTGTTGTAATGCCACGTGTCATACTGTTTGGGAAAATTGCAGAGGTTCTGTCTGGCTTTGAAAATTAATGGGGGTTCCATGCTGTGGGGGGCCATAGATGCCACCCATTTTCCTATCATATGCCCACCCTATAATGCCACAAAGTACTTCAATTGCAAGAGTTACTACTCGGTTGTAATGCAAGCTGTTGTGGACCACAAGTTCTGCTTCAAGGATATCAACATTGGTTGGCCAGGAAGGGTGCATGATGCACGAGTGTTTAAAAATAGTGCCATGTACCGAAAGGGTCAGAGTGGTACCTTGTTCCCAGGCAATGTGAGGGACATTGGTGGAATCATTGTACCAACAGTTTTGATTGGTGACCCTGCATACCCCCTTCTTCCATGGGTCATGAAGCGCTTTCCGGACTACACAGACCCAAGAAAGAGAAACTACAACTATCAACTTAGCCATGCACCTATGGTGGTAAAATGTGCCTTTGGGCACCTGAAAGGTCACTGGAAATGTTTGTTGAAGAGGATGAAATTTTCTATTGAGCACATACCAATAGTTGTGGCTGCTTGCTGTGTCCTATACAATGTGTATGAGTCAAAATCAGAATTGCTCCTACAGGACTGGTTGCATGAAACTGAACTGTTTCAGCAACCTGGACTTGATCAACCTAATTATGAAGACAGTTCTGTGGCAGAACTTGGACGTAGGGCACAATCCATTCATGAAGCACTTGCCATCCTTCTGTACACCCAGTAATTGCTCTGTATGTGTATATCTGTTATTTCATACCATATTTGTTGTAATGTGTCAATACAGTCCATTAATAAAGTAATTCACAGATATAACCGATTGCATAAAGTAATGAGACCACACAACTCAGGGTACTGTATAAAAGTTTTATTCTTGATTAAGGAAGTTTAAACATCCATTTGGTGGATCATATTGTAACAAGCACCAGCATAAGGAAGTAAAGCTGAATGTATCATTTAACTGGTCTAGAAGTATGTGAATAGCAATGAAAGTCATACTTCACTCTTGTCACTGCAGAAAGATGACTGGTTGATTCTACAACAGTTGCCAACACCACAGTGCTTTCCCCAATCAAACAAGTAGTAAGATAACAGTTTAACACAGTGAGACTGTTATTTCTTAAAAGTTGTTTTGCAAACAGCATAAACTGAAGTTTAACGTTTTAAAAAGTTTTGTGCTACTACATAAATTTTAATGCAAACTGTTTTAAAATATTTAAGACATTTCTTAAAAGTTGTTTTTTCACAAAACACTGTAAAACCTTACTTTAATGTCTTCAAAGTTGTTAACAAACTTGCAAACTGTTATTAACAGCACAATGCATACAACTTAACATGCATAAAATGCTATGTTGATTGCATCTACGTTCATTACAATTCATTAATTAAATGCTTTCTTGTGGCTCAAACTGTGAAGTATTTATTCTTCTGAAGCAGAACAACAATATCAAATATATTTTTTTGCATGAACTTATGTGAACCATGCCAAAAATTGATTTTCATGACCAATGCTTTACAGCAATATTTTTTGGGCTGCTGTACATATAGGTGCATCACAGACAACACAGGTTTGTCCAAGTCATGTCATCACTAAACAATTCCTGTCTCATGCTATGGCTGGCACTAGCAATTGAGTAATGTGACCCTTATGCAGATTAACTGTGGCATGCAGTATCAGAACTGAGCACATTGCTGCTCATAACACCTTGCCCACTAACACTAAACACTGCACCATGGGCAGTACTTTGAGTAACCACCATTGGCATTTGAGGTGCTTGATACTGAATAGGTGGTTGTGGCTGTTGTGGCTGTGGTTGTGGCTGTTGGTTACAGTGAAAGATCTCTAACAGATTGTTAAAAAATGTGGCACACTGTTTAGTCTCCTTGGTACGCATGTGCTCCTATATTTCAAGTGCAGCTGCTGCTCACTCCTGTTCAGCCTTCATCATTTGTTGATGTTGCTCAATCAATAGCTTGCGAGTTGGTTCAAATAGTGACTCCATGATTTCCTAGAGCCTGGTCATTTTTTTTTCTTTCTCAGATTTTGAAGTGGTTCACAAGTGGCTGATCTCTTCTGTCCACTCACAACTGGCATACTGGTGGCTGGACGTGGCATGTTGATATCTAAGGTGTGCAGTAGGCTGTCACAAAGTACCGCATGGTCAGACCCCGAAGATCTATCAGCATGACTTTCACCATGTTCAAAGTCATCATGATCCCTCTCACAATCTATAACAATATGGATAGAAAGATTATAAATACTGTTTTAGGGTGAATGACTGCTGGCAGACTTTTTGGGTGGGAGGGCAGTGGTTTCATAACTGCCCTATTAATAATAAAGCTACAGCTTTGCATCAATGGGATTGTGACAAGGCAGCATGACATACCTGACATGGGCAATTCATCAACAGGAAAATCCTCAGCCTCTGTACCATCAGCAGTCACTACTTGATTCAAGCTCTGAACCAAGATGGTTGGCTCTGTGGTTGGTCCTGTGCCCAGTATCTTATTCAGTTCTTCATAGAATGGACATACCACACACTGTGCACCAGAAACTTTGTTGTGGTCCTTGGCATGATGATATTTTCCTTTCAACTGTTTTATTTTTTCTCTACACTGCTTAGCTGTCCTCTCCATTCCAAGGTCTGCAAGATGCTGGGAGACTCTCTGGTATACTTTGGTATTTCTGTGCATTGAGTTTAACTCCTCTTGTACTGTTTCAGTTGACCAATAATCAATTAATGCCTTTACTGACTCATCAGTCCAAGTAGCTGCATGGTCAGTCATTGTGCACACAGAAAATCAAATAATAAGGGTATTGTCAGATGACTGCCAAGAACTGCTGACTGCTGCACACTATGCACAGAGGATCGAGAAGTCAGGATACCCACATGGACTACAAGAATGAACTACACTATGCAGCCACTGCCAGCACTAATGTGCTTTTATTTATGAAATTGTTTCACCACAAAGTCAAGGCACGATCCTCACTTGCAACTTGAAATTTCCCTCCTCTGACCGATGCTTGCGCATGAGCAGTACATGCAAAAGTGGCATGCTGGGAAATCTCTCGTTTTGCATTCTGACACCATGGAACAGCAACAGCCATGATGCGGACTGCACCAATCGCACTGCCGGTGAGTTCGATTTAAAAACTGAACCAATTTTAAATACGTGTTCAAGCCTACCTCGAAGTAGAGTCGGAGCACGGTTTTTAAAATCAGTTCAGGGAACCATATTCGGTGCGGACAGAAACTGAACTTGACTAAAGTTAAAATGTTTTAGCTCACTTAGTCCACTTCAACTACCCTAGTGTGAATAGGGCTCTTGATAAATACAGATGATAAAATCCTTGCTAAAATACTAATGGATAGACTAGAAAAAGTAATCCCACTTCAAATCGATAATAGGCAAACAGGCTTCATCAAAAACAGAGTTGCAGATGACAATACAAGGAAACTTTTTTAACTGATGGAAGCAGTGGACAAATCCAAAACAGCAGCAGACCTTTTCTCTTTAGATGCAGAGAAGGCCTTTGACATGATCCCATGGCCCCACCTATATGAAGTCCTAATAGCTTATGAGTTCCCTGATTAGATATATTAATTGGGTCAATTTACTTTATAATAATCCAACAGCCTCAGTAATTACAAATGTGCTAATTTCAAACACAATCCCAATAAAGAGAGGCACTAGACAACTGGGTCCACTATTTCCATTGTTATTTAATGTAACTCTTGGTTAGGCGATTATCAGCAGATGGGGAGATCAGATAATCTAATGGAAAGGAACATTTACTCTCTCTTTATGCAAATAACATATTAATCACAGTTTCAGAAACCAAAAAGTCAATATTAATAGCATTAGGCATTATCAAGGAATTTAACTCAACTTCACACTATAAGTTAAATAGGGAAAAATCCTTCTTTTTGCCTCTCAACCAATATTGTGTAAAGGAAGACATCTTTGAACTTGGAATAGTATGGAAAAAGGAAAAAAAAAACATGATTATCTAGGACTCTAAATATTTAAAACAGCTGCCAAAACAAGAAATAAGAATGCTACCATATTGAAGAATTATATACAAGACACTGCACAGGTGGAATAGTATTTCCTTAGGATTATGGGGAAGACTGGAGCCCATAAAAATGAATATTTCACCTAAGTGAAATATACTAGTTTATGTTGCTACCCTTTAGCATCCCCATATATCTGTGGGCTAACAAAAGGTACAGGATGCCATACAATTAACTGACTAGGCCTCATGAAAATGGTGGTTTGAAAGTCCCAGATCTTTATTGTTACTATTAGTTTGTAGAGCAACACAAATCGCTAAGTGGAACAATGCGGAAATGAAAAACATTATTAATCCAGGTTGGCTTGAAACAGAATTGGAAAGGTCTGAGTCTTTACTGTATATTAAACTCAAGCTCCATAATCACAGACAGTATTAGTATTCTTACCAGACGGGTTAAGACCTGAGCTTGAATAAACTGTAGATTCAGCCCCTATTTGGGAACCCTAATATCACTGAAGACAGGCAAATATACAACAGAGAGCAATGGACAAATAAGGGTTTGACAAAAGTAAAGAACATACTGGATAAAAATGAGTTTAGAAAATGTTACTCCTTAATAAGAGATAATGACCTACAACATACAGATTCTTAATTTTTTGATTGGCTTTGCACTAGCAATAAGGCACCCTTGTTTGAAGGACCAAATATATAAGTAACTATGAGAACAGCAATAACCTCTTGGCATGCATACAATTAAATCCCAAAATATCCAAATTCTATAGTTTATTGCTGGAAACTGCAAAAAGGGTTAGATAATGAAAATAACAGATGGTGGTCACACTTGTTAGGAAAGAATGTAGAGAATTAGAATTGGAAAATAATTGCAGGAACCCACTAATAATATTTAAAACAGCTAATGTAAAGATCCCTTACAAAAATATAGGTGTACTGTGTACATGCAGAATGCATGCCACATGTTTAATTGTGCAATGTTTGCATACGGTTCACATACACAAAGTGATCCTAAGCGAATCAGGTCTAAAAAGCAAATAAGGTTTGCATGCTGAAAGCTTAACATGTGTGCAGCACGTGAGCTGGTGTGAACATCTAAAAATTACATCAGGTTCGAGTGTTGCACGCTTGACATGAGTGTAGCAGTTAAGGTGGTGTGAACATAATTTAAACATCACATTAGGATTACATGCTGCACGCTTGCCATGTGTGCAGCAACTTAGCTGGTACAAATCTCATCTAAAAAACATCTGTTTATATTTCTTATACTGCTGCTAGCAATCAGAGTCATTAAAATACATTTTTATTTGGATTCCCATAAAAATTAGTAAACTCATTAATTCTGATCCTTTTGCAAGTTGTTCAATGGCTTTTGATTTTTGTCATTAAATCGCCATTAATTTGCAAAGTATTGTTTGCGTACTGCATTAAATGTCTAGGATGTAGTTAGTCAACATCCCCCATTCCAGATGTATGAAGAGTGGCCTCTGTGCTGTGAAGTCTGTTCTTTTTGTTTTGGACCATGCAAATGCCCTATGCATATTTAGTGCTACAAATGTGTTTCTCCATGGCTGTTTCATCTCACTTACTTTCCCTTTGTCATTCTGTACTGAGCATATACATTAAGGCCATGCTCAGCACTCTTTGTGCTGAGTAGGGTCTTGGAAGCATGCACCATACCTCACATTTTGTCCCTGGAAAGAGGGACATGGACACTCAGAATGAGGGACAATGAGGTACACTAACTCACATGATGAACAGAACACATCACGAAACATGTACAGTACCACAGAATACAATAGAAACCATTGCATTAGCACCTGAGAATAAATTTCTACCATTAAGCAGTGGTGCCATTTAAGTAGGGCAGAGGCAGTTGCCCCCCTCACCATATTTGTGCATAGGTTGTTCTTATGGTTTGGCAATAATGGCATTAAATTTGGATTGTCTTTTGCACAATAAGTGACCACCTGGCCTGTGTGTACTCACGCTGCAGGTACTCTCCAGACTTGCCTGTGTCTATATTGTGTTGTCCACTCTCTCCACCTATTAGTGGTGGCACAATCGCATGTAATGTGGATGAGCTCCAGCCAAGAAAGACAACATGAGTCATGCAAGTGTGACACTGTCTTTTCCGCCACAGAGTAAACAGACTGCACACTACAGCTTGGAGGAGTCAGTGAGCACTGAACTCTCAATAGCAGTGTTGTGGCAGCATATTTTTGTTGGTCTACCCTTAGTGAGTCTCCACCTGCCCAGGTGGCTGAAGGGGCAGAGGGTAAGATAGAAGCTAGCTCAATACTAGGCTACCTACTTACTCTAGTAGGCTTGCTATGAAAAAAAAAAAAAACAGCACAGACCCCCATGGAAGCAAGCTAGGTTTAGCAGCAGTGGTGACAGTGGTGTGGGTGGCCTTCATAGGTCTTGATCAGTGCAGTGCAGAAGCAGCCACAGCAGCAATCAAGCAAGAAGCAAGCAACCCAGGTTGGGTGGGTTTGGTTGGTGAGGCAACTTGCTCACAGACCATGTTGGGGATCTGTGATGGTCAGTTCTAGCATCCAGCTTTGGGTGGAAGGAGAAGGGAGCAGACTGAAAACTGGGCAGGTGGCACACTGTGCCAGGCTGCAGGTTCTGGCCACATGGACGGGTAAGTAAAAGTAAATAATTTTTTTACAGGGGGATTGGGGAAGGAGGAAGGACTGAAATATTAATGTGTTTTTCATGTTTCTTCACCTTTGGGCATAGGGGATGGGTATTGAATGGAATGGAGTCGAGGAGAAAAATTGTGACAAAGTTCTTTTTTGGTGGGGCAGAACTTCAGCCAGGAAATAAATTAGTTAGCAACTGGGTGGTTTTAAGCCCAAGTCTGATGCACTGCTCTGGGTTATACACAGATGAATCTTATACATTTGCATTTTTCCTGATTTGCATATCCCTTTTCAGTCAAAAAAATAAGTAGTACCTTTCAGAGATGTTACAGACATTCTAGAGCTGTCCCTTGCTTTCATGGACAATTGAGCAGTATGGTATGCACAGACTATAGGAACCCCATTATAGTCAGGCTTATGCCCCCCACTGAACCTGACCTCTACTTCCCCATGCTAAGGCACATTATGACAAAGGGCAAAGGAGACTCCAGGGGTGTGCACCATTGAAATGAATGGGGATATTTTTTATTACTATTTTATACATTATTGATGGAGAGTTGGAGATTAATGAAGGCCACTGCTCAACTAACAAGGGTCTTGTTAGTAGAACAGTGGCCTTCGTTATTCTCCAACTCACCATCATGATGTATAAAATAGTAATACAAAATAACTCCATTCATTTCAAGGGGGTACACCCCAGCACTCTGACCCATGGACATCTCTTAAAGACTCTTGCCTCTGGCTCCTTAGTACTCAAGTAAGAGACTTTTTATTTATATCTATACTTGGTGAGTTGTCTGAGCAGCATGGCCATAACTGCTACAGTGTCTGTGCTGGGGTGCTGGGTGTGTGTGTGTGTGTGTGTGTGTGTGTGTGTGTGTGTGTGTGTGTGTGTGTGTGTGTGTGTGTGTGTGTGTGTGTGTGTGTGTGTGTGAAGTTATTGCTACTTTTGTGTTTGCACCTTAAAGTTTGTTTGCATGGAAGCATTCAAAACTTTAGAGAGAAAATAGGAGTACAGGACAGACAAAAATAATTATGTCTTTTTGGGGTAAGTTTGTGTATTGGGGTGGAAAAAAACATGTATTTCAATTGGTATGTGTGCTACAGTTGAACTGTGAAACTGAGATGAGTAAGAGAAGAGAAAGAAAACTGAAAAGCATAACAGTGGCTACAAGCATGCCCCATGCATGCAGAAGTAGTCAGATACAGTATATATTGAAGTACAAGCCAGCCATATGTGTGCAGACAGTATGGCTTAGTGGTTAAAGGCACTAAACTGCAAGCAAGGAGACTTGGAGGCATGAAGACCTCAGTTTGAATCTCATCAACTCCCACTTGTGTATGGTGTGATCCTGAGCAAGTCACTTAGCTTTTCATTGTGCAGTTATCAGTGAACCATTGCTTTTTGCACACATGCCACATGCATGCAATCTTTCCAAATTTAACATAAAAATTATGGTTTCCACACTTGCCTGCTACAAGCATGCCATATGCATGCAATCAGTTCCAATTTAACATTTAAAACACATTTGCAGCATGTATATCACTTGGGTAGTTTTAAGTGTGCAGCATGAAAACATTTCATATAATTATTTCTGAAAAGGATGGTACAATTTAAATCACTACAGAATCTCTATTACACACCATCTCACTGACACAAAATGGGAATCAGAGCATCTTTGAACTGTATTAAATGTGGGGCAGTTTATTATAATGTAATTCATATGTTCTGGGAGTGTGCCAATATGAAACTTTAATGGAATAATATAGTACATGTGTTAAGAAATATACCTTATCTACAAGGTAAGATGACTTCAGAAAATTGCCTTATAGGACACTGAATATTGAACTAAAGAGCAGCATTACACAATAGCACTTATATCAGCTGCAGTGAGAAATATTACTCTCAGATTATGGCTTGAGAATAGAGCCCCTCTGTAGAAGAATGAAAAGGCGAATGTTTGGAGATTTTGAACAATGACCGGCTGCCACATTTGATGGTTAACCAGAACAGTAATATTATGTCCAAATGGGGGACTTTATGTAAGTTCTTTTACTCAGGAACAGCAAATCTGTAGTAACTTGAAGTACCCTTTATAGGTTGTGTGGTTAATAATGAACCTTTATGAAAAATGTTGATGCCAATGTGCCATCCAGTTAAACTGGAATTAAAATAGTTACAGTACACTGGAATTAAAATACAGTGGCGAGACAAACAAATTAGGACTTCAGCTAAATCCTCTCTCCACTGTTTTCTATCCTCTTTTCTTCTATATTCTTCTGTACTTCTTTTGTCTATAAGTATTAGGTGAAAACATATGGGCCAAATATTCAAATCTTTGTGCCGGGCGCAAAACGTTTGCACTTGATTTGCACCAAGTTTGCAAGGATCTGCTATATTGAAAAGGCCAAATAGTGTGGCTAAACTGCATTAGTGCTGGGCAAAAATAATTAATGTATGCAAGGGGCAAAAAGGGGGGGCATGTGCATGAATACAGGTGCAATGCTATATTCAGTGCATAAGCGTCACACAAAGTGTTTTTGCGCGACTTGGCGCAACACTTTGTGTGGTGCAAATACCAGCCCAGGAAAAGGTAGTCTTAGCTCTGGGCAAACAAGCTTTGTGTGACTTTGTGGCTTTATGCAACTTTGCACAACATACAACCATGGTTTATGGAACTCTGTAATTCACAAGTGTGAATTATGGAGTTTACGAGGGTCTGTCAGTGGTGGTGTATTGACCCTAACCAGTAAATATTAAACATAGAAAGAAACCAGATATGGAAGAAACATGCTGCACATGGATGGCACCTCCTATGTTGCCATCATCTGCCACCAGTCCCAGACATGCCAGGCAGTAAGTGGTGATCCGGCACCCAGTGGACACCATGGCAGTGTGTCCATACAGCACACACCTGCAGACCACATTTTGGTGGACATCAACAGAATCCAGTACACATATGCAGCACTGGGGGCATGTAGGGTGTTGAGGGGAGGGTGTACAGGTGGCCAGTCTGCACCACATACTGGGTGCTGCCACAAGGCTGGGACAATCCATGCAGTGCAGATGGTCCAGTGTAGGGAATACCCCAACACCAGTGTTCCTGTCTGATGATATGTACCCCCCAGTCACATACCACACATCTGTACAGACGCCACAACACACACAGCCAGCCATGTATATGTCACTGTGAGTATCCCATGCCAGTGGTGCAGCATCTGTGGGTTACACAACAGCATAACAGTAATATCCATGGTCAGTACACACCTACAAGATGGGCCAGTCACTGTGTAAGGGGCAGCAGTCATTGAAGCCCTACACACCATAGGCATTGCTGTGTTCCTCACACTACTGGCACCTTGTTACTGTAGTGTCTGCTGTGCACTGTAGCAGAAACTACAGTTTGACAATTGAATGCAGCACCACCACCTGTGCCTGTGTTGTGTAGTCCACTGGGGCACAATATTCTATGCAGTTCTGTACAAATGTAGCCTGCAGCTACCACCATGCACTTCCAGACTGACCTACAAGTGGAGCTGTGGCCAGACCCAGCCAGCCCCTGTACTTCCAGACTGATCTACAGGTGGAGCTGTGGGACCCTGCAATAGCGCTCAGCAAACTGCATGCAAATCAGGACATAATGAGATACTTATCAGAATGTTTAAAGACAAAGAAGAATGAGGATGTAATGAGATGCTGATCTGGATGTTTAAAGACAAAAAAGAATGATTTTGTATTTCTTTAATCTGGATATTTGCCCACAGACTGCCTAAGTAGGCTCATTTGCATGTCACTTTTGAATATAGCAAATTTTTGCCCCATGCAAACATGATAGCACTGGGAAAATGGCTTAGCTTCATGCAAAACCTGCTCAAATGTGTCTGTGCCACGCAAACATTTCAGAAACATGGTACATTTCTGCAAAATTTCTGAAGAATTTCACATGCGCTGGTACTTGCAGCTTTAATGAATCCATTCTTTGCTAGCACACACATTGGCCACATGGTTCACCTCTACCTTTCTTCACGTTGCTGTGCACTGGGTTGCTGTTGTCATTTGCACTTCCTGGTTGCTATATTCATAGCTGTCTTATTTCCTGGGGTATTTATGCACTGCCTTCACAGCCCAGTTTGCCCAGCTTCCTTAGCACACTATATTCAGCAGGTTTAGCACCGGGGCTATCTCTTTCGAATATAGTGGTCTATTGGCTCCAGGCTAATTTAGTATGCTGGGCAGTGCTAATTTAGTCCTGGGGCAAAGTTTTGAATATCTGACCCATAATTCTTTAGTAGAAATATATTTCTCAATATTTTATTATACTGTTTTATTGCTCTTTATAGATGGTTTATATTTGCAACAAAACATTGCATTTATTTAAGAATTGTTTTTTAATTTTACGTCTTTTTGTTAGATGTTAATGTTTTATTTTACAGCCTAGAGAATTCTTAATTCTCTTATTTTATGTACATTTATTTAAAATTAAAGGGCCCAATTCTAGAAAGGCTTACGCCTGGCATAAACTATCTTGTGTCCCCCAAAAATGGTGCAAGTAGCAGTTTATACCAGGAGTTGTGACATTTGGTATTCTGCAAAGCAGTCTGCGCCTTGCGCCAAAGTGGACTTACTCCACCAGTTACACCATAAACCCCTGTGACATGGCGCTAGGGGGTTTACAGCAGCAGTTGTGCCCAATTCTGGAAGGGCAGCCTCCAAGTGCCAGATTATGCTATTCTAGAACAACCCCGGGAGGACATCCACCAAAGTACATTTACACCAGCTAATAGCTGGTGTAAGTGTACTTTGCATCCAGCAGGGGTTGCATAATGTGCCACAAGTCCCAATCCCCCAAGAATGGAATAAGACCCACAGGGGTTTGGAATCCCCCATGAACCCAATCTCCAAAAGAAAAGCCCCTCAGGGCTAGAACGCCCCCAAGCCCCAGTCCCCCAATATATATTTAAACCCCTGCAGGGCAAATCATTTAATCATGCCCCCTCCCCAAGTCCCAATCCCCCAATGTATGTTTGAAGCCCCAAAGGGCTAATCATCTAATCATGCCCCCCCTCAAGTCATGATCCCCTGATGTAAATAAAGCCCTGCAGGCTAATCATGCCTCCTTCAAGCCCCAATCCCTGATTGCCAGCCAGTCGGACCACAAATGGCAAATGTTGTTAAACAATAATAATCCATAACCCATTATCCCTGGTGGTCTAGTGACCTCACACCCCCACACCCAGCAGTGACAGTCCATCCCACACCCCAACCCATAGCCAGCCAGCCACTGCCACAGCCCACCTCTCTCCTCCGTGGCCAGCTGCCGACTGAGCTCCTTCTAAGAGCATAGTACTGCATGATTAGCGCTATGAGGATTTATATACATTGGGGGATCAGGGCTTGTGGGCATTACAGGCTTTGGGACTGGGGCAAGGAGGCACTTGTGCCATTTCATGTACCATAAGACAACCTGTTTAGGTACACCCTCTATTTGATGTACCTGTATGGTAGGCGCAAGTTGTGGGACTTACCCGTGGGAACCCTGCCCAATAGATAATCAGGTGCTGGGTCCCTGGTGCAATGGTGTTTGGCGCAAGTTGCCTTTGATGTGACTTGCGCCAACCCTACTAGAATTGCCCCCAAAGTTTGGGTTTATAGTTATTTGTAAAGAATTATATTGTATTACTGTTATGTAGTTTATTGAAATACACAATAAGAATAATGAAGAAGCAAACTCTTTAGTAACAATGGGGTCTATGCATTATTGTGCAGATTGTTTATATGCCCAGAGTCATGGAGCTTAGTTAGCCCTATGTCAGAATGCCACACACCAGGGGTTCCATGGACCTCTGGCAGCATTCATGGAATGAAGACATACCCCTTCTGCATAGGATCCCCCAGCTGTTCATACAGCTACCCATGTGGATGGTCTGGGGGCATGTCTAGGGGTGTGCCCACACTCTGCTCCATTCACAAAGGTGCAGAGTGCTAGGTGAGGGGGTCTGCAGTATATGGCAGCAGAAACCCTGCTATATCCATTGTGCACTCCCCAGCATTCAATGGCCAACAGCGGTGGGACCAACCACCCCTCTAACTAAATATATTAACATTGTAAGACTGATATCCAGTAGTCCATGCATTCTTTATAAAATGTTCTTTATTTTTTTCTTGACTTCACTCCATGTATTCAAAGCAGGCAACAGTTTTGTAGCTTGACATCACTTCTTCAGGCCAAAAATATAAACAGTGTTGTGTCTAAGTATAAAATGAATATAAACAATCATCAGTTCATCATTCTTTTATATAAGATCGGTCATACATAATAACACTGCAGTATATAGTGCATGATGCCTGTTAAATCACTAGTGACCACATGTCTTAAAAGTATATTGGATTTCATAAACATGTAATTTGTTAATTATAAACAATCCTATTTCTATTAACCAAATATTCAATTTATCCAGACCTGTCCAAATCTAAAAAATCATTTTCACTAGAATTATTTATTTATTTCTCATATTAATCTAAATGCATACCTGCTGTATTCGTTGTTTATTTAAATTATTTATCCACATTTCCACATTATGAATCATTTCCCTCTTACGCAATACTGCAAAGATAAGGGAAAAAGGAAAACATATCAGAATTTTATACTGCCTAAAATTAAATATTAATTTCTAAGATTCTTAATGCTCTTACTTTTTGAGTTTTCATTTGTTCTGTTCTTGCTCTGTTTCTGTGTATGTTAAACAATGACCTAATTTCACATAGAAAAAAATTATCCAGTCCTTCAAGCTTCTTCCCATATAACTATAAAAAAATGATCTATTATTACTTTCCTTCTTGTTTAAAATTATTTTACTGTTTCAATAATCAAATCTGTTTCAATGCTTGTTTACCTCTTTGCTTCTATTTTCTGATCTCCACTAGTACACTTCTTTGCATGTTACTTTCCATCTCATACAACAGTTTTAACTACAAAATATAAAGCCATACAAGCTATGTTACCAATTATGTTCATGAATTTATCCTTATAACTTTCATAGGACAATAAATTCCATAGTTTAGCTTGCTGGCGCTTACCTGGCTAGACGCCATGGGCTGACCGTCTTCCTGAAGGAAAGGAGCGGCCAGACCCATTGATTCTGCGTGGTTTAAAAAGACCAACCACCCCTCTGCCATGTTGCATCATTCCTCTGGGCAGACAGGGATGGCTGGGGCAGCCATTCAGGCATTTGCCCATGACTTTTACATTTTCCAGTCTCACACTGTCCCACAGTCCCCTACTCCATGCAGAGCAGGGTATCTACAAGGGAATCAGAACTGACATCAGATTGGATGTACACCTGGTCCTCCGATCTTCCCTCACACAGCTGTGCATTGGGATGGGGCCACAGAAGGGCACCGAGCAGTGACAACATTTGCACATGCTGGCCACTGAGTGCCTGCCCAGCGGTGTAGAGTTGTGTGGGATAGTTACTAACCTATTGTATGTACCTTGCCCATCAATGATGCATAACTCCCAGGGGAGGACATAAATGGAATGTTTTCACCTGCATGAGTCCTATAAAAATGTACTAACAAACATGCTTTTTTTTCTTTCTTTTCTGGTAACTGTTATGTGTTGTCACAAGTGAATGTTGAATAAATGAACTCCACTTTAGGATACTAACCAATAAGCAATTAAGTGGTGCTGTGTAGAGGTACCTACTGGTGTCCTGTCCATACTGTGTTTTGCAAATATCCAGTAGTATATACTATAACAACAGAATCCATAGACATGGGCACCTCTGCATCTGGTAATTCTCCACCCCTAGATCAGCTATGTTTTTAGGGAGATTAAATGGTACACCAGAAATAACAACAAGAAGTGAAAAAACAACTGAAAGGCAATACAGAAGGAAGATATAGAGGGAACAGCAGGGCATAAGAAAGAAACAGACTATAGCAGGGACAACTACTGAGGGGGAAGAAAAGGACAGTAATCAATCTCTCCTAAAGTGAATTTACATCAGAACAGCATAGTTTATTTTCTCAGGGCATCTTCTTTGTACCCACTCCAATGTTGATGCTTTTAAAATTCCAGGTGGACATTTTCAAAATGTATTTGTAATTAAAGTACTGTTTCACAGAAATGGTATTATAGCAAATTTAACAAGAAAATGTGGGACATATAGAAATGGATGCTATACTGAATATGATGAATGGTCAGGATTTTTCATTTATTTCACTAACGAAGCAAGCAGTCCCATAGCTCATCTTGGGGTAAATTCTTTTGGCAGTGCAGCAAGATATGAAGTTACAAAGCAGCTATAGTAGCTGCAATGGATAAAGGTCAAGCCCCGGTGCTTCAAGGGGAAATCCTATTTTCATCAGGGGTTGAAGATTTTTCATTTGGACATAGATCTAATTCACAATGTTTTGTAGGAGCACAGACTTGGAATATTTGTGAACTGGTTCCCAATTTATCCATTTGACTCACAGAGTTCAGATAGAACATGGGCAACTTAAATGGTCAACTGATGGATTTAACTGATCAGGTGAATTTGGTGGCTATTTTGAATTATATGGATGATCAGAAAATCAAAGATAGATATTCCTTTAGGGGCAACAAGGTTTATTTTAACTGAAATCTATCCTCCGCCCTATGATTACTAGTCCCACAATAAGTAAGTTTGAAAAGATGATTAAAGGTGAAGTTGAAAACCTATTACCTGTACTGGATATTGAATTAAACATAATCTCCCCTTGTCTGAAAAACAAACATTAAAAAATTAAAATAGAACTATCAAATGGTAATGAAGTCTTCAGACAAATTGTTATAATGGATGTTCAGGATTGTAAGAACAAGGTACTTGTCTCTTAAATGATAGAATGAATTTTGATCTTCTTCATACCAATCCAACTTTACAGACTGAACTGAAATTTTCTGATATGGTGAATCAGGCTGTATATTGTGAGTGGATATCTGAGATAAAGGGCAATTATTTCAAACCAGAGTATCTGGATGCACCCATGAGGTACATACAAGTACTTCCTATGGTTTACAAAGACAGGTTGAATCCTCTGGGACATCCCATTGTGTTGGGGGACTGTCTGACCCAAAATCTTTCCAACGTTACTGATCATTTTTTACAACCTCAGTTGAGAGGTTTGATATCCCACCTCCATGACACAATGGACATCCTGAAAAAATTAAGGGACTTCGAGTGGTTGGATGACTTCAGCATATCTGGATTTTTCTAGATGTTGCATCTCTTTACACTTCTGCACACAGGATGATCAAATGTGAGAAATGGAACATTTTCTGTCTAGCTCCGAGTTACAAATAATGTTTCAGTTTAGTTCATTCAAGAATTCTTTGAGTTCATTTTAAATAGAAATTTATTTGAGGTTGATTAACAGTTCTGTACAGGATTCAGATGTGTGATACTGTGATGGGGACATTGATGGTCCCATCATATACAAACTTATTCATGACCATGTGGGAGGAACTGATTGTCTATAATCAGAATCATAATTCATATGACAGGCTTGTATGCTGGTTTCAACATATATGACATCATCTGTCTCTGGCAGTACTCTGAGGATGAAATGCACAGTATTCTGAATATGATTAACAACAATGATAGGAATGTGAAATTCACAAATATGTGAAACAAAAAGATTAATTTCTTGGACTTAACTTTATGTGCAATCCCAGGTAAAAAAGTGGCAACAGCCAGTTTTACAAAAAAAACAATGAAGCTAATATGGTTCTGTGGGCAAATAATGCCCATCTTCAAAGATTTGTGGTGTCAGTACCATATAGTCAACTCCTTAGGGCTAAAAAAATGTTCTGGCTTTATTAGTGTTGAAAAAGAAGCCAATGCATTTCTTCATAGAGTAAGGGAATGCAGATATGAATAAAACGTTTTGTCAGAGGCAATGAATAGAATAAGAAATATTAGTAGGGTAGAATGGTTTCACCATGTCAGTTCGAAACCTAGAAGGGCAACCAACATTACAGCCACACCCAAATACTGACAGCAACCATGTCACCCAGCAATTGCGCCACCCAGCCATCATCATGCCCAAAGCACCAGGGCACATCCTTTCTGTTTACAGGTGGTCTTTGCCCCCTGCACCCCCAGGAAAATAATATAATCACCTCCAGGTTAGAGGTGAAGGGGGGATAGAGCACAACACTCCTTGGGTGGCAACAACAGCAGGCACTGCAAAATCTCAATCGTCAAAATGACTGTTGGATGGGTTGCAGCATCCACATTGCCATCACTGTAATGGTTTTGCTGTGCTGACAGCATGCAGGGTAGAACTACATTATTAACTCCCAGGGTTTGAATTGA
Organism: Neoceratodus forsteri; assembly: GCA_016271365.2. Taxonomy (NCBI): domain Eukaryota; kingdom Metazoa; phylum Chordata; order Ceratodontiformes; family Ceratodontidae; genus Neoceratodus; species Neoceratodus forsteri. Next base: position 494,247,813 of record CM028135.1, on the reverse strand, counting down.
CCAATATCTCCATCACATTTATCACACAGTACAACCAAGGCAGAACTGGCAATATAATACAAAGAGCATAGCCAATACTTTATTGTGATCTCTCTTTGAAAAAAATAGTGGGATTCAAACCAAGGGTGACATTTACCAAGGGCAATAGCTTTTGCTGATTGGAAAGATAAAGATAATTCAGGGCCTTACTTAAATTGACTTTATAGCTGCCCTACTGGATTATTCAAATGTGTCATTTGCAACCTCTTCAGGTATGCCAAGCCTGAAACCATGTTTGTTAGTTCTAAACATGGGTTTTGGGTTGAAATCAGACAGTTAATGTCATGGATTACTGGGCTTTTTATTTGTATTATGAGGTGCTCTTGTAGTTTAACTTATGTAGGATGAACCAATAGTGTGCTAAAAGCATGCATTCAGGAGCATACTTGAGGCATTGTCAATAGGACTATGACTGATGCCCTAGATGCACCCTTTTTTGAAGTACATCAGTGTGAACCATCTGAAGTTTCATTTATGGGACTTGAATATGCTACATGTCTAAGAAGAGGGACAACAGAATAAGGATTCTATTACAAAAGAAACCAGATGGATGCCAGCACTGAATCCAACTCAACCACATTTTATAAAATTTCAAGCAAAATAATTTTTCCCTAGGAAGTCCATGTACCATGAAACTGAAAAATAAGGACTTGCTTGTTCATGATTTTTGACTCAATGTGGAAACTGAATATATTTGCAAAGATTTTAATTTATTTGTTTTTTTAATAGAAGTATTCATTCTATGTACAATATTTCATGTTAGTATTTTGTGGTCTTTAACTGTTAGTGCCTTGCAAATTGACCCTTTGACCCTTTGAACCCTTTGAACTTTTTTCCCCTTGAAGATCCTGTATCTTTATTGTGATAATCTACTACTATAGGATATATTGTAACAGAAGTATATTACTTTATATAATCAAAGCACACATTATGATCTATAGGAATCTTCACTGGGAGCATGTATCTCTTTAAATGGTTTTATAAGGCAGAAGCAGTGAAACTGAACCCCACCCTTGATAAAGAGTTAAGAGTATCTCAGAGTGCTGGGGCATTCAGTTCAGCATCTGGCATCTTGCTTGTAATTTTTATTTGCAATGTGTCTGGGTCTTTCTAGATTGTTGCAACTTTGCACTGATTAACAGTTCTGAACTTGTATGGACTTGCACATGTCCACTTGTGAGTGCACCTTTTCATGTTTTGTTGCTGGTTTTGTATATTGAGGTAATCCGTGAACATAGTATCTTTGTATGCATACAGAAATAATTAATTACCAAAGCTGGCAGACAACATATCTTGCAGTAATCATTATTATAGAAGATCTTACCTATAAATTAGCCCTGGTGGAATGATTGCCATGAATTAATGAGTAACTATTTATCTACTTAGATGTGTCTGGTAGTCTCCTCAAGCAACATTCAAAGACAGCCATAGTCTTACACCAAGCAGCACAAGAACTAGAATATTAGACTTTTAGAGGGTAGATTTCAAAAGGATGGATAAATGCCTGGAAGGCACTCTGGTCAGAATAGGGGTCATGAAGGGAGTAGAGGAGCTGTGGGAGATGATAAAAATGGAGATTACAATAGCAACACAGCTCTGTGTCAAACAGGTTATCAAGGGGAAGAGAAAGAAGAGACCACTATTGTTTTCTAAAGAGGTAGCTGATAAGGTTAGAGCAAAAAGGACAGCATTTAAGCAATATAAAAAGACACAGGAGGAGGGGGATAGAGAAGTACCAGGAAAAACAAAGGGAGGCATGGAGGGCAGTTATGGAAGCCAAGGCACAAATTGAGGAATGCATAGCAAGCCAAGCGATAAGGGGCACAAAACATTTTTCATGTACATATGTGACAAAAGGAAGGTGGGGAAGGGGGGTTGTAAGGTTGAAAGGAGAGGCTGGGGTAGTGTGGAGGATAACCACCAGAAGGCAGATATACTGAACAAATTCTTCTGCTCTGTTTTCATGAAGGAGGGGACAAGAAATGGGACAACAGTAAGTGATAAGGGCAGGAAAGGCATAGAAATGGAAACAGGTCTTTTTCAAAGGGAAAGGGTCCTCAGGGATTTGGCAGCAGTGAGATAAGACAAGGCTAGGACTGGATGGGATACACCCCATGGTACTGAAGGAACTAAGAGAAGTGTTGGCAGAACCTCTGACTACCCTGTTCAACCTGTCATTGGAAATAGGGGTGGTACCCAGGGACTGGAAGAGCATGTAGCCCCCCTGTACAAAAGTGGAAACAGAGAGGAAGCAGAGAACACTACTAAAGGAAAGAATAATGAAACATCTGGTTGTCAGCAATCTGCAAGACTAAAGGCAACATGAGTTTATGAGAGGACGGTCATGTCACTAATCTCATTGAATTTGTAGACTGGGTAACCAGGGAGGTGGATCAGGGACCCCAGTTTATGTGGCCTACCTGGATTTCAGCAAGGCCTTTGACACTGTATCACATAGAAGACAGTCAAACAAACTGAGGAACACAGGGTAGGAGAAAAGGTAGTGAAGTGGGTGGAGAACTGACTGGATGGTAGGACCCAGTGGGTGAAGCAAATGGTATTCACTCTGTAGAGGGTAGAGTGATCAGTGAAGTACCACAGGGATCAGTGCTGGGGCTAGTCCTCTTTAATATTTTTATTAGTAACATTGCATAGGGACTAGAAGGGAAAATGTGCCTGTTTGCTAATGATACTACACTCAGTAACAGGGTGGACACACCAGGGGGAGTAGATATAATGAGAGGAGATCTAAAAAAGCTGAAGGATTGGTCAAGGGATTGGTACCTGGGTTTCAGTGCAAAAAAGTGCAAGATAATGCACATGGGACACAAACATCCAGGAGCAACGTATCAACTGGGGGGGGTGTAGAACCTGATTGCTCCAAGCAAGAGAGGGACCTGGGGAGGGGGTGATCATCTCAGATGACCTCAAGGTAGGTAAACAGTGTGACAAAGCAGTAGGAAACACAGACAGGATGCTGGGATGCATAGGCAGGAGAATCACAGCAGAAAAAGGGAGGTAATAATTCCACTATATAAAACACTAGTTAGGAGCACCTTGAGTACTGTGTCCAGTTCTGGAGGCCTCATCGATGGAAGGATATAGAGAAGGTGGAGGAGGTTCAGAGGATGGCAACCAAAATGGTGCTGGGCCTTCTTCACAGTCCTTATGAGGATAGGCTAAAGGAATTGAATATGTACTCCCTGGAGGAAGGGGGCATGATTGAGAGATTTAAATACCTCACAGGGAAGAATAAGGTGCAGAAGAATACTATTTTCCAGAGGAAAAGATGCTCAAGTACAAGGGGGTACAACATGAAGCTGGAGGGAGGGAGGTTAAAAAGGAATGGGAGGAAGTACTTCTTCACAGAATGGGTGGTACACAGTGGAACAACCTGCCAGCAGAAGTGGTGGGGGCAGAATCAATAACAGGTTTTAAAAATGCTTGAGACAGGAACAGAGGATTATTGGTAGCTGGGAGGATGGGTAAAATCTAATAACTGCAGTACATGAAGGAATGAAATTGATAGGGTTAGGAGTAGTGGGGCAGACTAGGTGTGCTAAAGGCCCTTATCTGCTGACAGTTTCTATGTTTCTATGTACTGAGATTATGTATCATATACTCACTTCAGTGATGCCATTTACTGCTTGTGTGTGCTTTCCACATTATGAAGATGATGAAATTACTTGCTTTACTGATCATCTGGACTATATTGTGTCCTGTACCACCATCATGCACCAGACTAGAATATAATAATTCCCACTTGTCAGTTTTCTGAGCAAAATAGGATGCCTTCCCAGTTATTTTCTATAGTTTTAGGATGCTGGTGTTCTTCACATTACTTTGGCCGCAGCAGAATTGGATACCTGCATGCAGATCATCTGCCATTTGGTGGATCTACAAAAATGGATTAAATATCAGTTGGTTATGGAACTTGCAGGTGTAGGGAAACACATCATGTATTTTTGTGGGCAATCAGTCCTGTGTTATCTCTCTCAGAAATTCTTCAGTTCAATGCCAACCCCTCACATCATTCTTTTTATGTTTGCTTGCATGCATAGAAACATAGTGCCACCATACAAATTTTCATAGGTGTGCCACCTCGCTTCAATGCCCTACTCCTTCTTACAGGCACAGCCTCACCCCACCAATAAATGTCTGAGCTGTCTATGACAGCAATTCAGATGCAGTGGCATGCAGTTCAAACAAGACTGCTACAATGAGCTGTGGTAAAGTGTAGGTAATTTGCATACTGCAGTTTGGCAGGCAATTTGCATACTGCCGTCGGCAGTATGCAAAACGCCTACATGTCAACACTGCATCTGAACAGCTGTCATAGACTGCTATGTTTTTTCTTGGATCCCCCAAACAAACACCCAAGCAGCGTGCTGGGAGCCCACCCCAGCATTATCATGCGCTCCCCCCATCCCTGCACACTATATGGCCGACGGGGGTGCCCAATCACCCGTTGGCTCCACTGCCCCCCCAAACAGACTTCCAGGTGCCATGCTGGGAGCCCACCCTGGCATGGCAAAAGTCTGCATGGCCGACGGGGGTGCCCAATCCCCTGTCAGCTCCACTGCCCCCCCAAACAAACTTCCAGCTGCCACGCTGGGAGCCAACCACAGCATGGCAAAAGTCCTGCGTCATCTCCAAAAAAAATAAAAACCTGTAAGAAAAAAATGGTCCCTTGTTGACTCTCTCGCCCCTCCCAATCCATGCCCACCCTCTGCGTACCCCACCTCCCCACACCCCCACCTCACCCCATACTTACCTCCGGACGCCAGCGCGATGATCTTTGGTGGACCGAAACACGTCTGAACTCTTCAAAGTCAACCGCGAACTGAGGAAATGCCAGTAAGCTGTATAATGGCATAAATGTTGTTTTTTTTTTTCAACTTTGGTGCATAGCTCAGCCATTTTTGGGAATTGTTTCACCAAATTTTCAACATGGGGTTCTTTGGACCCTACCTCATGAAATCAGTTACTGTCATTTTGTTATTTGGTCCCGAAAGGTGATTTTGCAGTCACTGCTTGGAGCTACCTTTTGGGACCAAGTAATGAAATGACAGGGTCACAGTTCATGAGATAGGCCCCCAAAAACCCTATGTTGAAAATTTGGTGAAAAAATTCCCAAAAATGAACTGTTTTACAGCGTGCATTGTCGCAGTTCCTCTTGCTTCGTAACTTTTAGAATTTAATATTTGACTCCAGATTTTCAACATTGCCATTTCTACACACCTTCTTATGAACAGTAGAGCTGTCATTTTTCACATCTTGCCCAAAATGTGTTTTTGCACATGTAACATTGGCATGGTCGGTGTGCGAAATCAATGTTTGGGACACATTAAAAAAACCATAGTGACACTGTTGATTAGCAGAGGTGTTAAAATGGCTATGTTGAAAATTTGGTGACAAAAGTCCATAAAATGACTGTGTTACAAGCGTGCATAGCACAATTTCCACACACCCTCGTAATTTCACTAATTTGTAATATGTTCAGTCCAGATTTTCAGCATTGACATTTTTCCACACCTCCTTATGAACAGTACAGCTGACATTTTTCACACCCTGACTGAAATTCGTTTTCGCACTTCCAGCACAGAGTAACACGGTCGCTGTGGGAAATTAGTGTTCAGGACAGATTAAGAAAATCACAGTGACACTGTTCATGAACAGAGGTCCCAAAATGTCTTTGTTGAAAATCTGCTGTAAATAATCCCCAAACTAATTACATTGTATATATTTATTTGCCTTTGGTAACCAGGTAAGTGCACTAGACAGAACTGCCTATTTTCAGTCACAACCCGGTTATGGGTGTACATTGCGCAGTTTCTATAATGCTCGTGACTGCACTAGTTTTTTTATATTTTCACTCCAGATTTTCAGCAGTGCTGTTTTTTACACCTCCTTATGAACAGTACACATGTCACTTTTCACATCCTGTTTGAAATGTGTTTTCGCACCTGTGGCGCCAAATGACGCAGTTACTGTGCAAAATCATCTTTTGCCTGAGGAACTGATAGTATCCCTGTTCATGTGTTGGGGTCACAAAATTCTACGTGGAAAACTTGGAGTTTTCAACCATAACGCCCTACCCTGTAGGGACTGACAGGCATCAGGGGTGTGACTTGTGATTGTCAACAGTAATGCTCATGCCATTCCACCACCACCCCCACCCTGCAGCCAGTGACAGGCATCGAGGTGCACCTTGGACCCTTTGCCCCCACAGTTCATCCCATTCTCCTATACTGCACCTATTTCGGTGTATTCCTTATGGAATGAGATGAATGTAAAGCCCAAACACTGCAAAGCACACCTCAACACTTGTCAGTGTCTGAAGGGTAGGGTGAGAGTGAAATGTTGTGACCATCATGGGCTACAACCCAAAGGCACACCCCAATACCTGTCCATCTCTGCAGGGTGAGGGTGGAGTTGGCATCAGTTCAATACTTCAATGCCATTCCTATACTGAATCTGTCTAACTCCTGCAATTTCATTACTAATGCCAGCAAGCAAACATTCAGCATTGACAAATGCTTGTTCTTACCTTCTCTGTTTTTCCATTATATTACTTTTTTTCCTCATTGGTTTCTAATGAGATTTTATGACTGATTTTTTCTTCATACAAATCCAATTATCTGTTTGGTATAAGAGCAGAGCTGCTGACTGTTAGGAAGAACAAGGTAACTTAAAAGAACCAAGATTAGTGTTGTACTCCAACATAACTATGTTCTGACCATTATACTCACCTTTCTCCATGTAAACTGTATTACTTCTCCTTCAAGGCCACATCATCTAACCATAAAAATTACATTAAGAACTGCTTACTATACAAATCCTAGCACAGTATGCACCACATATAATGCCCACAGTTAAACCAGACATCTGTTTAAATTGGACATTTTTCTTTTGCCAAAAACCAAATGCTATTTTTCTAGTGCAAAATCCTATTTATGGTGCATACCTAGCCTGCTTACTATATCAGCCGCCAGTGGCTCATCTCAACTGCCCTGACTTAATCTCATTATTATCACCTGCTAAGTAGGTGTGAATTTGTTTCAGCTATTTAAGTAAGTGTTAGTTTACCTCTGGACCTGTCCTGCTATCCTGCTGAGTAGTTGGTTCCACACTCCCTCTGTGCTGTTCTGCTGTTTTGCTTGGAGAAAATGTCAAATTAAAATGGCCTCACTCTCTCATGTAAGGAAGAAATATTGAATGAAATAGAAACTCTACCTAAACTAAGCTTGCATGATATGGCTATGCATTTTAGAATGCCTAAATCCACCCTCAGTGATTTGCTGAAAGCCAAGAATACAATCTTAGCAAAATGGCACAGCAATCACAATCCTGAAAATGCAAGAGGGAGGGTAGGGATAGTGAGCTTAAGCAGGCATTGTTGTGGTGGTTCACCAATGCCAGGGATCAGAGGCTTTAATAAGTGGTCCTTTCCTTCTGTAAAAATCCCAACAACTGACAGCTGCTTTGGGAACGTAGGAATTAAAGCCAGCCAATGGATGACTGATGAGATGGAAGCATTGTCACACTATCAGATTTAAGAAAATCCCTGGAGAAAAGCTTAACACCAATAAGAAGAGTGCAAATGCTTAGCTAAGGGACATGCGTCTGGGAGTCTTGAATGGATAATGAGCCACATAACATTTCAATACAGACAAAATGGGTCTATTATTCAGATGTGTGGGCTAAGGAACTTTGATCCTTAAGTCCAAAATACCTGTGGGTCTTAAAATGCCAACAAATGTATATCCCTTCTAGTCACATGTAATATGCTTGGAACAGAAAAAATAAGAAATCCCAGTGATAGGAAAGATCAATACAACCACAGTGGTTTTGGGGGTCTTCAAACCTGACAGTGACTTACAGGCACAATCGCACGGCATGGATGACCACATACATTTTTTACAGATTTGCAGAGGGAATGGGACAGAAAACTCTGAGGGAAAAAGATCACCCTAATCTTTGACGATTTCACTGGTCATCCACATGTGTAAGGTCTAAGGAACATTAAATGAGTCTTCTTACCACCCAACATGACCTGGATCAAGGCATAATTTTTACCCTAAAATGATATTATGTTAGGCTTATGCAGACAAAGCTGTTGGACATCTTCAGCAGTTAAGTTGACTGCCACAGTATGCATAAGAAATATAAACCTACTCAATGCTGTTCACATGATTCATACTGCCTGGAAATATGTATTGCAGGAGACAATTGCATAGCATTTTACAAAGGGTGACTTTGCATCTGGTGTCACCTGCTGGAAAACCTACTAGATGATATTAACACAGATATTGAGGATCCCCGGTCTCACTGCAGAGGAACTAGATCAACTGTGTTCACTTGGCAATGAAGGCACTAGCAATGAGGAAGACAGTGATGACATCCGGATTGTGGTTGTGTCACTAACACAAACTGAATCAGAGGAAACAGAGGACAGTAATGATGTGGATATGGACACCATGGAAAAGACCCCTGAAAGAGGGAGAGATGTTCATCTAATCTCTTAACCATACATCAGGCATTGAACAGCAGGATGATATCAATCCAGAATGGGATTACCTCATGAATATGGAAGGAAACTAAATTGCTACAGTACACTGCCACAAAAAAACACCAAATGAAAATAATGCAGTACACAAAGCAGCAGGACAGGGTAACTGAGATGTAGAAGCATGACACCAAGCAAACTGTTTTTTAAACACTTTTTTTAATTAAAGAGAAACTTTTAACATTTATCAAACAAATACTCTAAAAAGGAGTTATAATTCACCTTTATGTGTGTTGTGTTTCGTATTTACAGTATTGTATGCATTTTGGTCTGTTTTGTCTGTATCGATCTTTCTCATCAATACTGTGACAGCTTCTTGGTTAGCATGGACACACACTATACTAGACATTTCCCAGTTAATCAGTCAAGTCAGGTGTAAGCAGCACACACTGTACTAGCTACTCAGCCTGCCTGCCAACAGAATCTACCCTGGCCTTAGTCATCATTGAACTCATATGGTAGTCCATCAGGAAACTTGCTAGTGTGTTAGCAGATATACTACCTTGTTGGCACATTATCACCAATTGCACTGAAGCAGTTTCTCCTAAGCCAATCAAAATGCAGATCTATTGCTATAACCAGACAGCAGACTCAATAATGGGATTGTTTGCTAATCCATGCTTTCTGATTGACTTGCACCAGCAAATTGCTCTTTATTGACATGTCAACATTCTGTCACTAAGCTGAACAGTAAAACTGGTAGGTGTAAGCCCAGCCTCTGTAAAAATGTATTTGAATTAAATTATTTCAAATTAAGACTTATCTTTTTGTAAAATAGCTGTAATTGTAAAGATGTGGGGATTAAACTCAGTAGCAACCATATCTGAAAATCCATTAACCTCTTCTTCTGTAGTCTTGGTGCTAATGTTGTTTCAGATATGGTTATTGCAATTGCTATGTGGAATTTTCCAATTCTGTTGACTACAATTTTACAGATTTTCGAAAAATCCTATCTAATTCTGTAGATTTCTATTTCTGAAAGTAGAACATAATTCATGGATCAGTAATGTGTGGTTTACATAAACCGTGGCTTCCATTTATACAATCCATGGAAAATAACTCTGCAGTTCATGTGATCTATGGAAAGTTATTCCACAGTCTGTATAGAAATGCTTTTTGGAATTCCATGTTGTTCAAAACAAAATTCCAAAAAGTATTTCAGAAGTGGAATTACCATTCTGCAGGAATTCTGCTGGCAGAACTCCACATTCTAGACAGCTCTAGTTATTACCTGTAACCACCAACCCCCATACTATTATCACATGATATAGTGCTAATGGTTTTAAAATCGGCGCTTTTAGAGGTTTTGGCTATGGTAGGCCTTTGGAATGTCAGTAACTGAACTATTTTGGAAAGAATGGGTTGTCTTTTGAAACATCTTCCTAACCTTGTCTCCTCTTCTACAAAGGCAATAATTGTTTATAATTATACCTATAGTTACTATTCTTGTTTACTAGGATTCTATCTCTAGCTACTATCAGCACTTCTCTGCACCTGCACTATGCCTTGATGTGCAACTAATTTAGTGAATGGTACTATCTCTGGTTACTGAATTGAAGATGGGCCATTTTGCTGTTGTGGAGCATTTAACCAGCTGAAAATAGTCTGCATCTATTTTGTTACAATGTAACATCATTTGAATATTATCTTTCACATAAACATTTCAAGTCGTCTGTACTGTATACATCTCATTTTGCTTCTGTTAATACATGCAGAATAATTATAAACCATAGATTTATAAGGCATTACAGTTTTTAGTAGTGGAGTTAAAAATCATTTAAGTTCTCAGTAGTTCTACACTATTCAATAACAGTGTCAAATGCAATTTAGAATGTATGTATTTTAAACTCGACTTGTTATCTAATTTAATTATCTACAGTACTGTATGTGAAAAGTAATTGTATTATTCTCATGGTATTTAGAAAAGCAATCTAGAATCTTCACTGAAAAAAATCTATTGTGAAAAATGGGCCACACTCTATGAAGCATACACAAATATTTAATTCAAGTTAAAAAGCAGTGCATGATATGGTTTATCTCATTTGTATGAAAAGCTGTGATAATGTGAATGACTCAAAACTATATTGCCTTTTTGAAATGCAAAACATATATAACATTATTTCCCTGAGCTCTTTGCACAGTTCTATAATCAAATAAATATTTTATGCTAGTTTGGATTTTTGTAAAAACCTAAACATAATCTTGCTGGCCAGAGGCTACAGCACTCAGTATTCATAGTGTACATAGCAATCTTAAAGGGCCAGAATCGGATTTTCTTATATACTGTAGGGAAGACATTTCATGTCCCTTACAGCTGTCATGTGGTAGTCTAATAACAAGTTGACTTAGCAGCTATCTAGTAGTTTGAAGGTCAAGACAGCTCAGGCTGCACCTGGGCCACTGTGCAAGGCCAAGATTTCAAATAATTTAAAGAACAATGTATTCCAGCACTAGTTACTTACTGTACCTCTCACAGATGGATGCTGGAAATGATGCTCGGAGGACTGTTTCTTAAATGTGCTTCATTTTATTTAACTTGTGCACTCAAAAGTGAAAAGAACTCCACTCTGGCATAACCCCCTCATCTCTCCAACCAACTCCAAGTCTCCAAATGCATTTCATGCACCTTGGTGCTTAATCATTGGATGACAAGGCACAACTGCAATATCCTTAAATAAAGTGCAATTTTAAAGTGGCAGTGCAATTAAAACAGACAAGGTGCTTAGTACTACAGTTAAAAACACATAATTTAAATCAGCGTCATATAACAACCACTATTTTATTAATTTTCACTATTGACCAATGATGGGAACATGAGTATATATTAAGACAAAGGGGCTTATGTAGTCCTTCATGACATTTTTGTTGATAATTTATCAGACCAATTCTGTTGAATATAAAATGTGTTACCATATTTTAGGAACAACTGATAGTGTCCTTGGTTTCCACAAGGTTTCCCTCAAGAATCCACTACTATGTCCCAAGTTTCAAAATGGGATGGTTAATAGCTGTAAAAATAGAAAAACAGTACATTAGTGCTAGAACCATAATTACAGTGCTAATATTAAGAAACAATATATTTGTTTAAATATCCTGATCAACAATGACATCATTTTATATTGCTTTTTGCTATCCACAATTGGATCAGAGAAATAGAACACCAGTTCATGAAGCTTACTTATCTTGTTCAAGGCATGTCTCAAAAATGGAGGGGGGGATTGAGGTAATTGGTCTATTTTCCTAGAAATGGTTTCAGTTCAATTCTTTCATTCAGACCTGTTTTTTCTGACCCCTCCAAGTTGAAAATCCAGTATTGTTCTCTTTTGAGAAGGGCATTGTCATAATTCCCCACTCTTGGACTTTTTATGGGTTTCTCAATGCCCAAGAAAGTTAAGGTATATTCTCTCCTATTTTCCACAGAATTCATGTCTAGTAGTGTTTGTTTGTGGGGCTCAGCATTAATGTTGTTTGAAATCATTTGCACTATTTTGAATACAGTAGTTTGGATGTAAGCAAAAATCTACAAAAAGGGGTAGATACTGCTTTTTTGAATTAATTATCTCAGAAAATTTAATTGAAAATAGCTATGTAACTAATTTCCTAATACCACTAATAATAGGATTGTTGTTATTTGAGGTACTCTTATTCCATATATTATTCATATGTAAATCAGCCTGCAATTAAGGGCTGGGGGCAGACATGTGTTTTAAGGCTTCTAACAGGCAATGATGTCACCACAGTCTTGGCCCTGTTTTGACGGAAGATAATCCAACAGGTTAAACAGGAAGTTGGCTGTTTAATTAAGTGTGTTTTGCAGTGTTATAATGATGGGGAGCCCTTATTATGAACTGATAGCAAGCAAATTACAATCTTGATACAGTATGCTGTCATTATGACATCACTCTGTTGTTAACCCTTCTTGAGTATGTCGTCAATGGTATAACAAAATGGAATGCTCACAACAATCAATGTTCTAACAAATTGGATTGCTCGCAACTATCAATGTTCTGTAAAGTAATTCAGTAAAGTAAAGTACAGTAATGCAATCCACGATTACACAATCTTGGTAGCCCATACACTATAAAATATAATGTATGGTATTTGGTTAACAATCACACTGAAAACACTACTCAAAGTTGCCATGACACCTGAAAACCTCTTAAGCTACGCTATCAAGGTTTACAATGAAGTCATGGCAACCTCTCAAAGTGTTTAAAGCGTGGTTATTAACCAAAGACCATACATTTTCCTCTATATTGCAACACTGTCTACATGTATAATAATTGTTTTGTATGTGCATTAAAACTAGTGAGTTATCCCCTTTACATTTCAAACTGTTATTAAAATAATCCAATAGAATTCTGGTATTCTAATGTTAGAAAATCCCATTCAGTCCAAAGTATTTTATTAAGAAACTATTATACTTTCAGCTTTATCCAAAGAAGTGAAATACTATATTAGTACCCATTTCAAGTTGTGTGTGTTTTACCTTTGTTATCCGGTTATGGGTTTTTGCAATTGATAAACAAGTAATTGTGTTCTATGTTTTTCTTTTCACATCAAATCTAGATAGAATGAGAATAATATTTGCAGAATCAACAAATGCTCAGATTGATTTTATTATCTTTATACAGGAAAGGCACACTGAGCTACAGCTTGTTCCTGGGTGTGTTTTAGGAGCACAGGAAGGTTAAAATCCTGGATAAAGTCTCTTGTCCCTCCCAATGATCTGGTCACACTGATGCACATGTTTGTTACCTTGTGGATTGATTACTGTAATGCACACTACCTCAGGGTCAAGGGGGTGCACTGTGACACCTGCAGCTGCTATAGAATACTGCAGCATGGCTAATGATGGGTCTTCCAAGAGCCTGTCATATTTCCCCATTCTGTGTGAACTGTACTGACTGCCAGTGCACTTGCACATCTCCTTTTAAATAGGTCTGTTGATCTATAAGGCCCTTCATGGGCTTGGTCCAGGTTGCCTAGTGGAGCTCCTGTATTTCTACAATCCAAGACCCTCTCTCCTGTCAGCAGGGGAGTCCTTCTGGAGGTGTCCAGGGCTAGACTGAAATCTTCAGTGGATCAGTCTTTTGAGGTGTCGGCACTGATCTTCTGGAATTCATTACCTGTGTACCTGAGGGAGGCCACCTCTGTAAAAAAAATATTTCAAAGAGAACTGAAAATGTTCTGGTTTCAACAAGCCTTAGGGAACTAATACTGATACTTATTGTTACTGTTTCTTGTAGTAAAGGGAACATATTACATATTACATTATTTATTATATTTATTGTGTTTATGGATATTAAGTGTATAATGATGCTTGTGATGTCCATGTCTTGTAAGGGCACCCTGAGCCTTCAGGGGAAAGGAGTCTTAAATAAATAAAATCTACTATTACTACCTCTTAAGTGACCTGGCTATGGGTCACACAATATGAAAGTAGAGCATGTTGGAATTGAAACCCATTCTGCTGGATAAACCAAATTTGTTCACAGCTTTTTGCTTTAACCTCTTGGGTATGCTGTCAGCTGATCATCAAAAACTGCACATTTCAAGGCTTGCCCCATTGTGCCAGGCCAGTAGGTTCAGGGCAACATTTGCATCATATAGACCTGCGTTCACACCCAAAGCCCATGACAGTGGGAGAACAGGCTGCAAGGGATAGGATGGAAAAAGAAAGTTAGAAGGTGGTACTGTGTCAGCCCCAGAAATTTATAGTGACTTGAAACGCAGCCAGGGTCTAGATATCTTGATATGGGGCTCCATACTTAGTGACACCATACAGCCAGCCTTAAAATGTGCAGTTTTTGATGATCAGTTGGTAGTATAGCTTACAAGTTAGAACAATGTCCTGTGAACAAGGCTGGTTCATCCAGCAAAACTGGTTTTGATTCCAACATGCCCTTCTTGCATATTGTGTGACCCTTGGCAAATCACTTAACCTCTTTGTGCTCCCACACATACAAAGAAACAAGTTTCAGTTCAGTGTTCCTTTCTTGAACAAAGACTGTAAACAATATCTATAAACATTTGTTATGATTCTGCAAATATTATTCTTTTTCTATCCAGATTTGACTTAAAAGGAAAAATATAGGCCACAATTATTTGTTCACTAATTGCAAAAACACATAGATGGACAACAATGTTAAAACATGCATAACCTGAAATATATTACTAAATGAGTATCTAATTTATTTTAATAAAATTAAAAGTATGACAGATTCTTACTGAAATATTCTGGACATGTAACCATGTAGTGTTGCTGTGACCACAAACCACAGACCCATTTTTGCATTGCTGGACAGCAATCCTCACAAAAATGCATTAATTATGTGTATTCATGTATATGATGGATCAAACAACATGACGTTTATCCTATTGGAATTTTTAATAATGTGGGCCTGTCAGTCATGACACATGCACCACAAGTAGCAGAATATGACATTCTCATTTGCATATGATCTGAATGCAACAGGTCACAGTAAAGCAGTAAGCTACACTGTCACAAATGCAAATAAGTAAAAAATAATTTTGTGACAGTAGCAAATTACTGCCCATTACAAATAATCCACCTAGTACAACAATAAGAAATGCTGAATGTGCTGCTGCTGGTCCCTGCATTTCTCATGTACTTCTGTAGGATGAAAGCTGTTGTGCAACTCCATGCATTGCACTTCAAATTTCCTTCTGAAAATTTGAAACCCCTCTCATGGTGGGTTTCCACAGCAGTTGTAGCCTATCAACCTGTACTGCACAAACAAGGTGGCTCCATTTCACTCTTGCTCAAGATTTCATTCCTCTGACTCAATCACCCCAGTCGTATTCACCATCACATCACACCTGCTATCAAAATCAGCATCCATTCAGGTGGGTCATGTTCTGTACTTGAACCTCCAGTACTGTAAAGTTTTAAAGAGTGACTGTAAAAGACACTGTCTAAAGGTGAATCAGATAACATGTTCATTGAACTTTTGTCAACATTCACACCCTGACCTGGTAAAGAGACCCATGGCAAGAAAGTCTTGTGTCAACACGGAAATGTCTATATTATGAAAAAAAACAAACAAGTTATAACAGAACAATGAACTATAAAAAGGAAAAACAGGACAACAACACTATTTGCATAATAAACAAACAATTCATAGCTGTTTACAATATTGAGTCATGAGTGCTCATGAATCACACTCAGCGCCGGTGTCTGTGACCAGCTGCTGGACTTTACTGTGGCCTCACCTGGGTGGACAGTTTTTTAAGAAGCTACAAAATGCAGTGCTGGTTGGCCTCAATTTTTACTGGACTGGCCTCCAGTCTAGCCTGGCCAACCTCCAGTGACACAACTTTTTCAGAATTGTTTTATGTCTGTGTAGATGGAACAGCTGTCCTCCTGCTATGTGGGTATCAGTGGTGGTGGTGGGTTCTGTTCTTGAGCAGCTAATGCTGCAGGTGGCACTGGCACTGTCTGTTTTTTCTGAGGGCTGCTGGTGCTTCTCCCTCCCAACAGCTTCTTCAGTTCCCACTGTATCTTCAGCACATGGTACTTAGACCATGTGTTGGTTGTCTTCTGTCTCATCTCCTGGTTCTCCTGTGGGTCTGACATTGGTGTTGGCAGTGTATCAGTTTTGTCTGCAGTACAGAAAAAAATATGCAGTTTGAACAGAATAAACTGTGCAAGTGTCAACTTAATGACATCATCAGTAACTGAAGTACAATACTTTGTCTACTACAATACTTCCTCATGTTGCCCCTGAGCCATCCTCCCTCTATCTTCAAATTGTGTCCCCTTTTTCTTGAACATCTCTTTTTTTGAAAAATGCTACCCTGTTGGACTTTGTTGATTCCACTGAAGTACTTAAAAGTTTCTATTATGCCCCCCCCTCTTTACTCAAGGGTATACATATTAAGCTCCTTTAGTCTCTCCTTGAATGGCTTCTCTTGCAGACCCTGCACCATTTTAGTTGCCCTCCTCTGGACTGCCTCCATCCTGTCTATGTCCTTGCAGAGATGGGGTCTCAGAACTGGATGCAGTATTCCAGATGTGGTCTTACCAACTGTCTGTACAGAGGGATAACAACTTCCTGTTTTCTGCTGGTGATGCCTCTCCTTATACATCCCAGTATCCCCCCAGCCCTACCTACTGTCTTCTCACATTGCTTGCCAAACTTAAGGTCATCTGATATGATTACCCCCAGATCACTTTCCATTTTTGTTGTTGTTACTACCCCCCCCCATTGTGTACTCTTCCCCTGGGTTTTTGTTTCCCAGGTGCATTATTTTGCACTTCTTCGCATTGAATCCAAGCTGCCATACTTCTGACCATTCCTCCAACCTTACCAAGTCCCTTCTCATCCTTTCCATGCCTCCTTGTGTATCAACCCTGTTGCAGATCTTTGTGTCATCTGCAAAGAGAAATACTTTTCCTTCCAGTCCCTCAGCAATGTCACTTACAAAGACATTAAAAAGGACTGGACACAGTACTGCACCCTGCAGTACCCCACTAGTAACCCCCTTTTCTTCAGAGTGGACTCCATTTACTATTACCTTCTGTGTCCTTTTGTCCAGCCAATGTTTTACTCAGGATACCACCCAGGGACCCACTCCCAGGCTGGCTAATTTGTTTATTAATCTTTTGTGTGAGACTGTGTCAAATGCCTTGCTCAAATCTAGTTAGGCCATGTCCACAGCCCCTATTTGGTCTACTACTTTGGCCACCTAGACAAAGAAATCAATTAGATTCATCTGACATGACCTTTCTGCTGTGAACCCATGCTGCCTCTGGTCCTGTGCCCCACTGGCCTCTAGGTACTCAACAATTCTTTCCTTCAGAAGTGATTCCATCACTTTCTCTACCACAGAGGTCAAACTGACAGGTCTGTACTTTCCTGCTTCTGTCTTGCTCCCACTTTTGTGAAGGGAAATCACATCCACCCTCCTCCAGTCCTCAGGTACCACACCATCCTCCCATGATTTATTAAAAAGGGTAGCCAGTGATGCCACTAGTTCTTCCGTTAATTATTTTAGAATTCTGGGGTGAATCCCATCAGGTCCCATTGCTTTGTCCACCCTCAGTTTTAGGAGTTCTTTCAGAACCCTTTCTTCTGTGAAAGGACTGTGATCAACCCCCTATCGAAAGTGCTTCTGTTAATTGGATTAGGTACCTCCTCCTCCTCCTCTTTTGTGAATACTGAGCAGAAGTATTCGTTCTGTATCCCTGATTTTTCACTGTCCCTCTTTGCCCACCCACCATCCATTCTATTCAGCCTCACTATCCCTCCCTTTGTCACTCTATGCTCCCTAATGTACCAGGCATTGAAAAGCCTCCCTCCCAAACATTTATATACCTTGTGTTTTGTCACCATCTCCAGATATGTAGTTCCTAACATTTTACCACCATGTTTATCCCTTTCTGGAATGGGAATTCATCTGTCAGCTGTATGTTTCCCACACACACAGCACGATCCTTCCTTTCTGGCCTGGGATGAAAACATGTTTAGTGAACTAAGCCAAGCCTCATACAATGTGTGTGGTTGACCGGACCCACTATTCATTTAGGATACTAAACAGTGTATGCTGCAACATATACAGTGTGTATATAACGCTCCTCTAAAGGACCCCATAGCTGGAGATTGGACAGAGTGTTGTACTCAGGATGACATGTGGTGGTGTTTGTCAGAGGATGTGGCATGTGTTTGACGTAAGAAATGAAACAGCAGTATGCACTAGTCACAGGCTGCTTCAAAGAGAAACAAACAATGCACCATTAATATAGCATGACAAACATTGCTGCTGCTGATGATGATGAATTTATCATTAAGAGGTTATGTCAAACATCCTATCACAATAGCTGATTAACATTGAAGGACAAGAAAATGGCAAGGGGTTTACAAGCGGTTACAGCAATTCAGCTGTGATGAATGTGCATGTTATGTCCAGCAGATCAGGGTTTCATTCTCACTCTCATAGCCTCCGCTTGTAAACTGTGTGGCATGCCATGAGCAACATACTCAACCTCCCTGTGCTCCCAGGTCACACTTGAAATTAGCTTAGTGAAGTAGTGCACAATGACCCCATTACTTACCTGGTTGTCTAACAGAGAAATACATAATGGAACAAACATGATTTCCTATCACTATTAAAGTTTTGTCTGACCTCACCCAACACTGACAATGTTAGTCCTCTCACTCTGATAGCAGCTTCTGCTGACTAGTTCCAGATATTTTACCTGATGGCCTGAGATGGCCCTTCTATGTCATTGTCACAGTTTGATCACTGTGCCATAACTCTGGAGGCCTTAAGATCAGCCCACACACCCCAACCCACTAGCCATTCACTGTTCAAAATTCTGCAGATGAGACCATGCACTCCACCTGGGGAATAATGACACATAACACCACCAGCAGTGCTTACTGCAATGCTGCAGTTTAGTGTCATGGACACGGTCATCTCAAGTAACTATCTACCAACGTTCCAGCAAACTGATAGGGGTAGTCAAGGCTATACCACTTCTTACAGTGGTATGGCCTTGGCCAAGGGATTAGTGGCCCCTTTTCCAACAGCCATGGAGCCACAGGTGGATAACCTGTGCCAGACGGAAAAGGCACTGATTTCAACAGTTGTCATCTGGTATTTTATGATGAGTTATAACTTATAAGGATCAAATAGATGAGCTGACTGCCCAATGCCATCTACTGCATGGTCATGATGATGTTGAGCTCCACACACCAATACTGCAAGCGTGATCCCCCTGTGCTGCAACCACCATGCTACATGGATTGCAAAGGAAGTGAGTTTCCCAATTATTTAAAATATGGGGATTGCAGAATCCATGCAGCATGGGTTCACAGGGGGCAGATCCTGTCAAACAAACCTGATAGAATTCTTTGACTGTGTAACCAGTGAGGTAGATCACAGAGGATCAGTAGATGTGGACTACCTGGATTGCAGTAAGGCCTTCAACACCATTCCACACAGAAGACTGATAACAAGTTGAGCAGCTTGGGAGTGGGTCCAAAGATAGTAAAATGGGCATGAAATTGGCCAAGTAACAGAACTCAGAGGGTGGTGGTAAATGGAGTTTACTTGGAAGTAGGTAAGGTAACCGCAGGATGCCTCGAGGGTTAGTACTGGGACAGGTCCTCTTCAATGTCTTTATTAGCAACATCACAGAGGGGCTGGCAGGAAATGTATGCCTGTTCACGGATGACACAAAAATCTGCAACAAAGTGGAAACACTGGGGGAAGTGGAAAAAAATTAAGGAAGATCTGAAAAAGCTGGAAGACTGGTCAAAAGTTTAGCAACTGGGCTTCAATGCCAAAAAGAGCAAAATTATGCACATAGAGTGCAGAAATCCTAGAGCAACATATCACTGTTGGGGGGGAAGTCAACCACCACAAAAAAAGAAATGGACCTGGAGGTCATCATATTTGATGACCTGAAGGTAGCAAAGCAATGTGATAAAGCAGTGGGAAATGCTTGTAGAATGCTGGGATGATTAGGAAGGGGTCCATTTTGGCTAACAATTTCACTGAGAGAGCAGCAGAGCCAGAGAGCTATTCAGGGAAGTGTGATTTATTTCTTTTTTTCTGTCTAATTTTGATATTGGAACTGTTTGTGCTGTGATGGGATAAGGTGATGGGGTTTTAAACAAGTTACAGCTGTTACTGAGTGAAATTCTGGACTGTGATATCTAATCTGTGCTGTCTGAATTTTTTTGGAGCTATTAGTGTGGGAGATTCACTCAAGGTGTGGGGCTACAGGAAGCTGCAGTTTGGCCTTGTAAGAGGGGTAGGGGTAAAAAGGCTCCATTTTGGTGAACAGTTTCACTGGGAGAGCAGCAGGAAAAGAAAGCTGTTCAGGGAAGTGTGGTTTATTTCTTGTTTTCTGTTTAATTTTGATATTGGAACTGTTTGTGCTATGAGGGGAAAAGGTGGTAGGGTTTTAAATGAGTTACAACTGTTACTGAGAAAAATTATGTGCTGTGATATCTAATCTGTTCTGTTTTAAATTTTTTTGGGAGCAGTTATTGTGGGAGATTTACTCAAGGTGTGTGGCTCAGACAGGAAGCTGCAGTTTGGTCTTGTACCTTTGTGTGGGGATTGAGAGGTGTTGGTGGGAAAGGGTCAAGGCTGACTGACTCTCACAAGAGTCAAGGTAGGGCCCACATCCCACCCTCCCCCATCCCTTCAAACCCAGAGTACTGCACATTTATAGGGGAGGAGCTACCCTACAAATGGTGGACAGGACTGCCAGGTGCAGCCCATTTCATTACCTGTCCAGAGGTATGAAAGCCACAGGACATGGAAACACATAGCTTTTAAGCAGGGAAAATCTCACCCTTGGGCCTAAACCAAAAGCAAGCTTCACATAGGCAAAAAACGAATATGGGGGGACCACACTGCAGGAGCAATTGGAGCAGGGTGAGGGCAGATCCAGGGCAGGGTCCCAATGCCTCCAGGGCTGGGGTCATCTCTAGGAGGGTGGTAGGTGTACTGGTTGTGGGCCAGCCATGGTACTGAATATAGCCTGGCATATGGGGGGATGTATGGTATGTAGGCAGATTGCACAGATAAGGGAGGAGGTGGGATGGCTGAGATGGGCACTAAGCTGGGAAAGGGAGATAAGTCAATGGAAGGATGTGAGGGGCCCCACTGAGGAAGCTACAGCAGCTAAAGGGGGGACTGTGGTGGCACAAGGCATAGCCAAAATGGGAGCTGCAGGGGGACAAGGAGCAAACTCAGCTGTAGGAAGGGGAAGATGGGATGGGGACTGGAGGAAAGCTGGGGAGCACAAATGCAAGGGGAGGGGCATAAGGGAAAGCACCAGAGGAGATACAGGAATCCTGGATAAGGGCAGCAATGGGCACAAGAGAATCTTGGGGGAGTGGAGGATGATACAGCATAAAGGTACAAAGCCTGCACAGAGGACAAGGGAGGAGGGAGCAAGGAGAGAACTATTGACCATATGGGTGCATGCAGTGGGCTTAGAAAAGAAGGACAGATTTGCCCCACTAGAGATGCTAAATTGGGGGGAAGATAAGGAAAAGGGAACTGAAGAGCACATAAGGGAAGTAGCAGAGTCAAGCATGAAGGAAGGCATAGAACAATTGAAAAGGGGGAGGCCCTATCAGGTAAGGTGCTGGCAACATTGGTGGGGGAGGAGGAGGGAAGGATCTCCAGGAGGGGACAGGAGAAGGACATGTAGGGGAATGCATAGGGAACAGTAGTCGGTGGAGAAGGGGGACATGAGTAAAGGGGGAGGAGCACAGCTGGAGGGGCAGTCAAAGGGAGCAGGGGAAGGGAGAGGAGCAATGCTGGTAGGGAGGACAGAAAGTGCAGAAGAGGGGTCCAGGAGATTGGGAGCAATGTGGAGATGAAAAGGAACAGTGAGAGTGAAGGGGACGGTCAAAGCTGGGGGGAGAATCAAGGGGAAGGGGACAGGTCCAGAGTGGGGAGGAGGCCATGGGGAAAGGCAGAGCTACAAAAGTGCAGCCACTAGAGATGGATGTCTTGGTAATAGGGTGGGGGTGTGGACAAGGAATAATGAGGGGGGATACTAGTGCTGGGGGATTCCATACTAAAAGGGATAAGATGGGGTAGCAAAGGGGAAGGCAGAGTTGTATATGGGTAGAGACCATACCTGTGTTAACAGCTGGCAGGGTGGGACAATCACTTTTAAAGTACACAAGGAGGGGTAGGAGGAAACTGCATCTTGTGGTGCACATGAGTATGAATGACCTGGCAGGGGAGATGGTTGAGGTCGTGACTGAGAGGTCTGAGGAGCTGGGAAGGTTATGTAATGGGCTGGGGGAATCAGTGGCATTCTCAGAGGTGCTCCCAGTGCCACACGTGAGTACAGTGAGGAAAGGGAGGATTAGAAAGTTCAACACATGGTTGGGGGAATGATGTTGATCCAAGGGGTATGTGTTAGTGGGTGGCTTGGGCAAAACCCGGACAATAATGATTTATATGCAGGGGATAGGCTACACCTGAGAAAGGTGGGGAAGGGAGTATAAAAGCAGGGGATAGAGGGGTACATAGCGGCAAAGGTTGGTTTAAACTAGGTGGGGGGTGGCAAGTGGACAGCTGGTAGGCAGGGATCCCAGAGATGGGATCCAGATGAGCTTACCCCCCACATTAACAGGGTAGGAGTTGGGGTAGAGGCATGAAGAGGTGTGAGAAAGAGGAGGGAAAATCAGAGAAAGGTAAGGAATGAAACAGGATGGAGGGTGATCATGCTGAAGGCAAGGAGCCTAGGTAATAAATCAGCTGAGTTGCAGGCTTTCCTGGTGGGGAAGGTGGACTTTATGGCCATTACGGAAATGTGGGTCACCCAGTACCATGACTGGGATATGATGATCCCAGGGCATAGAATATTCAGGAAAGATAGGAGTAAGGGGAAAGTGGGGTGTGGCATTCTATGCATGGGAAGGGATAACGTATATAATGGAGGTAGGCAGAACAGAGGCCCTATTTATGCAGTTTCAGGACTCAAAAGGCAGGATGCTGAGAATGGGGGCAGTATACAGACCACCAGCACAAGGGGATGACCTTGATAGATAACTAGCAGAGCAAATCAGAAGGGTCTCTAGGAAGCGGAATGCAGTGGTGGTGGGGGACTTCAACCTACCTGGGGTGGACTGGAGCACTCCAACCACCATGAGTGCAAGGGAGCAGGTCATATTAGAAGCATTTTCAGGACAGCTTTCTGGTGCAGTTGGTACATTAATTGACTAGATTGAGAGGATGCTGGACCTGGTACTTTCAAATGGAGAAGCTGTAAGAGAACTGGAGGTGGATGACCATCTGACTGGGAGTGACCACCACTCGGTTTGGTTCACACTCAATACAGTATGGGTAGAGAAACAGGGGGTACAGGCACCAGGGTGATTGACTTAAAGGGGTAGACTTTGAAATGAGGGAGGAAATTTTGGGTAGGTCTCTGGCAGGAATTCAACCAGACATGGGATGCTACTCAAAAATGGGATATTATTAAAAAAGGGCTGATGGAGGCCACTGAAACTTGTACAATGACAAAGAGTAAGAAGGGGAAGGGCAAAGAAGGCCAGTTGGTTGACTCCAGGTTGGCCAACAACATGGGTTTGTCTTGTGCAGATCCTGCCAGACAAATCTAATTGAGTATTATGACTGGGTGACCAGGGAGCTGGATAGGGGCCATGCAGTGGATGTCATGTACTTGGACTTCAGCAAGGCCTTTTTTTTAATTTTTTTTATTTAAACACATCGGAATTGCAAACCTTTGAGTCAGTGACTCCTTTACAAAGGTTCCATGTCAGCAAGACAGTATACAAAACATAAGACAGACAATCATATAGAGCACATACAAACGAGTTACAGAGCATGGAGGTCATAATAGGACATGCGGGCTGATTCTAAGATGAATGGCGTAACTTGCATGTGGTTGCAAGTTATGCCATTTACCCCTATGCCAGGGACCCTATGCCGCATTCAAGGTGGCAGGGTCCCGACCTCATTGTATGCAGGATATGCCATCGTGGGCTACTGCCACATGCATGGCGTATTACGCAACACATGTTGCAACTTCAGCAGGCAACAGGCAGCCCTCCAAGCCCCAGCCCTGGATCACCTTGGCACACACCAAGGGGCATTGGGGCAGGACACATGGCACAGGCAACTGGGGGGCACACCAGAAATGCACCCCCAGGGGTGCGAGTTGATCAGGGGGTTGGATTGCAGGGGTGTGCTTGAGGTCAGTAGGGGGGCATTTTGGTGCTGCTGCCATTGCTCTGCATGGCAGCATCTGATGGTGCCAGGCATTGGATGCTACTTAGGACAGCTCCGAGCTGTTGCAATTCTGGTATGCCACTGCATGTCTCAGAATTGCAGCTGTGGGTTATGACAACTGCCCTCTTAGAATTGGGCTAAGTTGGTGGCATAACTCATGAATGTCATAGCCTGCTGCTGCCATGGAGCATCTTGCAACTTGGAATAGGGGCTGGAGTATTACCTGATGTAAATAGCGAGATACGCCACGGGGTTGAGCATATCTTGCATTAATCCGGCATATCCCCTCCTGGAATTGGGCCCATAGTTGCAATCAAAAGGTCATAATAAAACATTTTTGCATTCAGGGATGTTGATCCTAGTGTGATTAGACAATGGTTATAGTCTTGAGGTGAAGCAATGGTTGGGTTAATCCAGATTGGACAGTAGTAATCAAGCAAGACAGGTGCCCAAAGTGACACTAGGCCTTTATCAGAGTTAATAGTACTATTAATAATGGGCAATATGTGTGTTGGAGATATGAGTGTAGTGAGTGGGCTGGAAGTTGATACGAGCTGAGAAAAGATAGGGGTTTGGCTAGGAGCAGTCACAGGCTCCTACAGAGCAGAGATGATCCCTGAAAAGAAGTTTTAAATGGCCAGTTTTAGGTTCAGAGGTGATGGCACTGGGAAGTGCGTTCATTCAGAGGGGAGCCCTGTAACAGAATGTTCTCTGGCCCAAGGCTGATTTGCAGTAGGGAATCTGGAAGGGAGATTTAGTAGAGCTGCAGGTGTTTTTTAGCACAGGCACAGGCAGCCTTAGGTATGTGAGGCTGGGGGGAGGGTGAGACCATTAGTGATTTTTTTGGTGAGAAGGCAAGTCTGATACCTAAGCCTAAAGTCAAAATCAAGACAGTTGGTAAGACTGTGTAGGGAACAGGTATGTCAGCCGATCACAGCCAGTAACAAGGCAACATGCTTTATTTAGAGATATCCTGATTCTATGAAGAGCAGTGCTATCAGCTGCCCCATAGACCAGAATTCCATAGTAAATGAAGGACAAGACAGATGAGGAGACAGCAAGCTGCCAAGCCTCCAGTGGGAGACAGTGATTATAGCGGTAGAGTAGGCCAATTTGGGTGTTGACAGCGGAGCTAAGGAGGTAAATATTTTTGTGATAGGTAAGTGCAGAGTCAAGGGTGACCCCAAGATATTTAAAGGAGTTTACCTGCTCCAGGGGTACCTGATGGGAATTACGGATTAGTAGTGGGAGGCCACTATGTTTGTTCTGGGTGTGTGCAAACAACATTGTTTTGGTGTTTTTATAGTTTAGCACCAGCTGGTGCTTGGAGAACAAGGATTCTGCCTCTTTGAAAGATTGTTGAAGGGACTGCTGTAAGAGGGAGGGATCAGTATGGGTTCAGAAGAGTACTGCATTGTCAGCATATAAGAGCAGATTCCCAGAACAGGCCTTGGGTAAGAAGTTGAGAAATATATTGAAAAGAAGGGGGCCCAGAATGGATCCCTGAGGTACAACAGAGTTGACAGGGAGGCTGGTGGAGAGAGTGTTATTTATCTTGACCTGCTGAGACCTACCAGATAGGTAGTCAGAGACCCAGCCAACAGCATCTACAGAGAGACCCAAGAGGGAGAGGGCTGATAGTAGGAGGAAGGGGTTTATGGTGTTAAAGGCTTTTGACAGGTCCACGAATACTGACCCAGTCAAATGCCCACTGTCAAGGACCGAGTGGATGACAGTGATGAATTCTAGCAGTGCTGAGGTTATATTGTGTCTCTTTCATAAGCCATATTGTTCTTGGCAGAGAAGGTCATATATAATGAGGTGGTTAGTGAGCTGGACAGAAATAATTTTCTCCAGGGCCTTGGAGAGTAGGGAAAGTATGGAGATGGGGCAGTAGTTACCCAGAGAGGTACGGTCACGAGTCTTGAGGATTGGTGTGATGACAGCGGTTTTCCATTTGGAAGGGAATTTACTTAGGCAGAAAGAATGATTTAGAATGCTAGTTAGGGGGTGGAGGACGTCATCAAGAGTTAAATGTAATATTTTCAGATCCAGAGAATCACTGCTGCAGCAAGATTTGCTTAAAACTTTTAATAGATAGGGTTTTGCCATCCATTGGGAGATAGTTTTGAAATTAAAGCGGGGGGAGTGGAGGATAGGAGGGGAGAGCTGGGTGTGGGGAGCATAAAAGTTAGGAGGGAGCACACTGCTGAGGTCAGAGAAGGAGGAATTTAGGGTGTCAACAATGATTTGGGGGTCAGTCGTGATACAGACATTGACATTGAGCTGGGTGGGGCAGATACAGACTTTCCATTGAGATCCTTCTGGTTGTCCCAAAACTTGCTTCCTGAGCCCCAGGAGGAGATGAGGGATGTCTGGTAGTATTCAGCTTTGGCTTTTCGAATGTCCCAGGTACTTTTATTTCTTGCCGACTGATAGCGCTGTCTGTCAGACAGCTTGCCAGATTCAAATCCTTTGATTCCTGTGCCACATGGGAGGCTGGGGGAGAAGCTGGAATACATACGGGTGGGAACGAAGATGACCAGATGGATCGTCAGCTGACTGAAAGGAAGGCAGCAGAGGGTAGTGGGGGGTGGATGCTCATCACCAAGGGAAGTGACGAGTAGGGTGCCACAGGGATCGGTACTGGGATCAGTGCTGTTTGGGATATACATAGCTGATATCTCACATGGAATCCAGAGTAGGATCAGTCTGTTTGCTGATGATGCAAAGATGTGAGCTGTGATAGATGACATCGAAGGGAGGAAGGGGCTGCAGGAGGACCTGACCAAACTACAGGAGTGGTGGGAAACATGGCAGCTGGGGTTCAACGCCAAGAAGTGCAAGGTACTGCATTTTGGAGTGAAGAACCAGGGGAGGAACTATCAGCTGAAGGGGTGCAGCTGAGGAAAAGGATCTGGGGTGCTTATAATGGGCAGCATGAACAACTCAGCTCAGTGCAGGAAGGTGGCAGCAAAAGTCAGCAGGATGCTGGGGTGTATAGTGAGGGGAATATCCTCCAGAAATAGGGAGGTGATCCTTCTCTTGAACAGATCTCTGGCCAGGCTGCACCTGGAGTACTGTGTGCAGTACTGGCTCCCATTCCTGAATAAGGACATCAAATTGTTGTAAGGGGTGCAACATAGGGTGACCAAAATGATCCAGGGATTGGAGGGAAAGTTCTACAGGGATAGATTGGGTGAGCTGAACATGTACTCTTTGGAGGAGAGCAGAGATGGGGGGGATATGACTGAAACCTTTAAATACCTTAAGGGGATAAATAAGGCTAATACAGAAGGGATTTTCCAGCTTAGAGGAGGGAGGGATACAAGAGAGCATCGGCTGAGACTTGGGGGGGGGATTCAAGAGGGAAATCAGGAGACCTTTTTTCACTTAACAGGTGGTGGACAGGTGGAATGCTCTGCCTGAGGAGGTGGTATCCTGTGGAACGGTGTGCAGCTTTAAGAGGGTTGGGACAGAGTGAGGGGTGGGGAGGGTGGGGCAGCTGCAAATCGATGGGTGAGCTGCACAAGCGAGCAGACTCGATAGACCATAAGGACTGCTTCTGCTGGCTTTTTTGTATGTTTATATGTATGTATTACCAGTAGAAAAAGGGAAATAATGATACCCCTACATAGATTTATGGGGAGGCCCCACCTGGAGTACTGTATCCAGTTCTGGATGCCCCATCTCAGGAAAGACATAGACAAGGTGGAAGCAGTATAGAGAAGGGCAAAATGTTGCATGGCCTGCACCAGAAGCCATATGATGAAAGACTCAGTGAGTTAAACATATACTGTCTGAAGGAAAGAAATGACAGGAGAGACATGATAGAAACATTCAAATACCTCAAGGCTATCAATAAGGTACAGGAAGGTGGTATTTTATTTACAGAAAGAGATGCTCAAGGACAAGGTGCATGATATGAAGCTGGAAGGGGGGACACTTAGAGGGAAATGTGCGAAAATACTTCTTTATGGAAAGGGTGGTGGAGACCTGGAACAGTGTACCAGCAGAGGTGGTTTGTACTGAAAGGGTAACAGGTTTCAAACATGCATGCATGGGATAGGCACAAGAGGACCTTGGTAACAGGGCTGGGGGAGAGAGGGAAGGCCAGAGATCAATTAGGGTCTACGGTAGCACAATAGGTAGGGATCATAGGGCAGACTACATGGGCCAGGAGTTCCTTTTTGCCACCAGTTTCTGTGTTTCTATGAATTACACAGCGTCCTTTGGGGAATATGAGTAATTGGTTATTCAGCACCAGGATAGGGGGAGGGGTTGGGCAGCCATCTGTTCCTTAGGAGCACTAAACTTCGCAACATAGCAGACCAAAACATTTTTACAGTGGTGCCTTTTTCCTGTGGTGCAGGGATGCAGACAAGATTCCAGTGGTTTGCTGCAGTGCAGCACCAAAAATGGTAGTCTTTCCATTCAGTTTTTCATCACTGAATTCAATTTGTTAACAAAGTAATTGGCTTACCAGACACGGGCTCCCCACTGCTTGTGCTCGGTCCTCCTGATCCTGACACACTGGTGGTGGATTAACTTCCAATGGCAGGAGCACTTAAGGTTCCTGTGGCATCTGTTGCAAATGGACATGAATAGTACAAATCAGTGTTAGAAGTTGAAACACATAACTTTAAAGAAGCAGTAATCAAACACATTCAATTCTGTGGGGAAGACCAAGTGCCATACTGCTTAGCCATGGAACACCACAGATGATCGTATGAAGGGTGGTCAGGAGGATACACAGTAAGGGGTCCACTTCCAGCAAAGAATAGTGCACATCTACTATTCACATAAGGAAGGAGTGCTGCTGTAAACAGCCATGGAGTGACATGACTGCTTAGGGTGAGGACTGGGAATCATGATACACACGACGCAGCTCACATATGCAGTGGATGACAACATTGCTTCATCCCTGCTGAAGATGCTGCCATGAGACAGGATGTATGAAGCGATGGGCAATCCTGCACACTGCGCACTCCCACTGGACCATCTGGATGAGGATACAGATGGTAGGCATGACACACGCGGCAAGTCAGAGATAGCCACACTGGAGACAGTTGCATGTACATGATTGCAGAAGCAACAAATGTTAACGATGCTGAGGTTGGACAACAACCATCTGGAAAGCAATCCAAAACAGATGCCATATCCTCTCAGTTCATACACCTGTCCCTGTGGATACACGTATGGAATATGCTGTTGCTGTGGCACACCCATACAGTTGGATGAAACTGTTATAGACATAGTCCTCCCATGATGTGACACGCACACACACACACACACACACACACACACACACACACACACACCATCACCATCACAGAGGGGTTGTAGTCAGGTCAGGTGCTATCATGCCATCACAGGGAGGTACGGCAAGAAAACACTGAGCGATTTCCTGTTCTTAACATTTTGTTGAAAGCATTTACATGGAATTCCTAAAAAAAGAATGACAACATTGCATGCAGTGTATCAGGGTAAAAGTTAATTTCTTTAAATTATTTAAGGCAATCAGTGTTGGAATTACAGGGGTGATTGCCAGACCTTTGCCCCACCTAACTCTGCAGTAACCCGTGGTAGCTCAAGGTCATGCATCACTGCCATTCAGTCTTGAGTTATTATGGGACGATACAATTGTGTCTTTATGGGCCACCCCATAACTATACTTCTCTACTGGGACTATATTGCCCTCCTTCCCTCCCTCCCCATCACCCCCTACCCTTAGCCATTTGTACTTTTATAGGCACAGGATTTGACTGACAACAGGGACTTCCTGTTTGGAAGCAGGACGGGAGTGATCACAAAGCCACAAAAGACTCACCCTCCTAGAAGGAAAAGAGTAGCTCTGTGCCCCCCCCCCAGCTGCTGGAGGCCTGACACTGAGCAAGTAAGGAGACTACTGAGAAATATAGGAACTTCTTGTCTCAGAACAGGAAGATTAGAAGCTTAAAGGGCATGGAGACTGTAAGTAAGTAGGGAGAAAAAAAATAAATAAACAGAGGAAACAGTAAGTATTCAAAACAACAGTTAAGGGGCAAGAAATAAGACACGATGGGAGTGGTGCAGTGCAGTGGCTGTGGAGCAGCAGTCTTCCAGGAGATGGTCTGGAGGATGCGGTGTTGTTCCATCTGCAGGATCCTCTCTGGGCTGAGGGAGGAAGTTGCTCATCTCCAAGCTGAGTTGGCCAGGATTTGGAGGACCTCCTCTCCCACCCAGGGACCACCATGGCCACCGCCATTGCCTCAGAGGTTGCCAAGAAGAGGAGCGGTTGGACCACAGTAGGCCCAGGGAGGGTGAGGGTGGTGGAACAGAGGTGCATCCCTCCAGTTGTACCTCTCCACAATTCATATGCCATTCTGGCAAAGTATGGTTCCTCTATAGAGGCACCTATAGTAGAGACCAAGGAGGATGCTGGGAACCTACACAAAGGAGACCCACAGGAGGGTGGTATGGGACCCAACAGGGGAAGGAAACAACTCCTGGTGGGGGACTCTATTGTTAGGAGAGTAGAACTGGGGAAGGAAGAGGAGAGGGAGGTGAGGTGCCTGCCTGGTACCATAGCTTGGAGGGACAGGGAGCGAATCCTCAGGATCTTGAGAACAGCTGCACAGGGAAGGGAGCTGGATGTCATTGTCCACCTTGGAACAAATGACCTGGCTGAGAAAGGGATCAGGGCAGTGCAGGAAGAGTTTGTGGAGTTGGGGAAGAGCCTTAGACAAGTAGCATGCACGGTAACCTTCTCGGAGGTGCTGCCTGTCTATGACATGGGTGAGGCTAGGGTGCTCCACACCATGGGATTCAATCAGTGATTGAAAAACTGGTGCAGAGCTCAGGGGTTTGGCTTCAGTGGGGACTGGGGTCCACCTGGAGTGATGCAGGCCTATACTTGCACAATAGTCTGCATCTGTCCAGGAGGGGAACTAGGATCCTAGGTGATAGGTTTAAATGCTTCATTGGCAAGCATTTAAAGTAGCCAATGGGGTAGGCACTGAAAAGGAGCAAGGAAATCCTAGCCCTCCCAAAAGAATCAAGGTAATTAGTGAGGTAAACACCAAGATAGAAACGTCGATAGGGAGAAGGGCAGAGGTAAATGGAGAAAACGACAAAGGCAACAAGGACAGGGATGGGGCATAAAGGGGTAAGGCCATCAAGAAACAGAGGGTAATGAGTGCCATTCCCCTTGGTCTGGGTAACAAGCTCCCTGAACTGGTTGCCTTGATGGAAGAGGGATGCCTGGATATTGTGGCAGTCACAGAAACATGGTACACAGAGAACCATGACTGGGATGTTAACATACCAGGCTACACAACCTACAGGAGGTACAGGGAGAGTAGAAAAGGGGGAGGAGTAGCTGTCTATGTAAAGGATGAAAGCAATGGCACAAAAGAGTAAACAGGGAGGAGAGGAGGCACTGTGGGTCACCTTAGAGACTGGAAATGGCACCACAATCAGCACAGGGGTTGTATATAGACCCAGGTCTCAGGGGTAGGAAATGGACAAGGATATGATAGAAGGCATCCTTAGGATGGCAGAGAAAGGGGAGATACTGTTGATGGGGGACCTGAATATGTCAGATGTTAACTGGAGCACCTTTGCTGCAGCCACATCAAAGAGCAGGGCCATTGTCGATGCCCTACAGGGGGCATGCCTCAAACAGCTAGTGTTGGAGCCCACTAAGGAGGGAGCAATCTTAGACCTCGTACTTGCAAATGGGGACAGTGAGAGGATCTCAAATCTAGAAGTGGGTAGCTATCTGGGAACAAGTGACCACCAAACAGTGTGGTTCAGGATAAAATCAGCTGCAGAGTCAAGCCATACAAAAGTGAGGGTACTGGACTTCAGGGGGGCTGACTTTGGCAAAATGGGAGCATGCCTTAGAAAAGCTAGCAAACAGGCAAGAAGGAGGGGTAGAGAAACAATGGGGAAACATCAAAACTGCCATCACAGAGGCAACAAGCCTTTGTGTGAAGCAAACAAACAAACCAAAATTAAAAAAAAAGCCACTATGGTTCTCAAAAGAGGTGGCGGTGAAGGTTAGGAAGAAAAAGATAGCATTTAGGAAGTATAAGGAAACACAGAAGGAGCAGGACAGAGAACTGTACCAGTTAAGGCAGAAGGAAGCAGGAAAGGCAGTCAGAATAGCAAAGGCCCAAACTGAGCAAAAGATAGCCAACTCGGTTAAGAATGAGGATAAAACCTTTTATAGGTACATTAGGGAGCATAGAAAGACAAAGGAAGGGATGGTGAGGCTGCATAGAATGGATGCTGGGTGGCAGAGAGGGAAAGTGAAAAAGCAGGGATGCTGAATGAATACTTCTGCTCAGTATTCAAAAAAGAGGAGGAGGGGCCGGTACCTAATCCAATTAACAGAAGCACTCTGGATAGGGGTTCGATCTCAGTCCTTTCACAGAAAAAGGGTTCTGAAAGAACTCCTAAAACTGAAGGTGGACAAAGCAATGGGGCCTGATGGGATTCACCCCAGAATTCTAAAAGAATTAAGGGGAGAACTAGTGACACCACTGACTACCCTTTTTAACAAATCATGGGAGGGTGGTGTGGTACCTGAGGACTGGAGGAGTGCAGATGTGATTCCCCTTCACAAAAGTGGGAGCAAAACAGAGGCAAGGAACTACAAACCTGTCAGTTTGACCTCTGTGGTAAGGAAAATGATGGAATCACTTCTGAAGGAAAGAATTGTTGAGTACCTAGAGGCCAGTGGGGCACAGGACCTGAGGCAGCATGGATTCACAGCAGGAAGGTCATGTCAGACAAATCTAATTGATTTCTTTCACTGGGTCACCAAAGTAGTAGACCAGGGAGGGGTTGTGGACATGGCCTAACTAGACTTTAGAAGGCATTTGACACAGTCCCACACAAAAGATTAATAAACAAATTAGCCAGCCTGGGAATGGGTCCCATGGTGGTAGTCTGGGTAAAACATTGCCTGGACAACAGGACACAGAAAGTAATAGTAAACAGAGTCCAATCTGAAGAAAGGGGGGTTACTAGTGGTGTACTGCAGGGTTCAGTACTGGGTCCAGTCCTTTTTAATGTCTTTATAAGTGACATTGCTGAGGGATTGGAAGGAAAAGTATGCCTCTTTGCAGATGACAAAGATCTGCAACAGGGCTGATACACAAGGGTGTGTGGAAAGGATGAGAAGGGACTTGTCAAGGTTGGAGGAATGGTCAGAAGTATGGCAGCTTGGATTCAGTGCAAAGAAGTGCAAAATAAATCACCTGGGAAACAAAAACCCAGGGGAAGAGTACACAATGGGTAGGGGAGGTAGTAACAACAACAACAATGGAAAGGGACCTAGGGGTAATCATATCAGAGACCTTAAGGTTGGCAAGCAATGTGAGAAGGCAGTAGGGAGGGCTGGGGGGATACTGGGATGTATAGGGAGAGGCATCACCAGCAGAAAACAGGAAGTTGTTATCCTCTGTACAAACAGTTGGTGAGACCCAATCTGGAGTACTGCATGCAGTTCTGGAGACCCCATCTCTGCAAGCACATAGACAGGATGGAGGCGATCCAGAGGAGGGCAACTAAAATGGTGCAGGGTCTGCAAGAGAAGCCATAAGAAGCCATATAAGGAGAGACTAAAGGAGCTTAATATGTATACCCTTGAGAAAAGGAGGGAGAGGGGGGACATGATAGAAACTTTTAAGTACCTCAGTGGAATCAACAAAGTAAAAGAGGATAGCATCTTTCAGAAAAAGAGATATGCAAGAAAAAGGGGACACAATTTGAAGATAGATGGGGGGCAGCTCAGAGGCATTGTGAGGAAGTATTTTTTCACAGAGAGGGTGGTGGACGCATGGAACCACCTTCCTGAGGAGGTTGTGGGGTCTAAAACTATGGGAGAATTCAAGAATGTGTGGGACAGACTTGAGACAATTCTTTTGGAGGGTAGGAAGAACTAGGCTGTTGGTTAACTAGGATCTGCAGCTTATCCAG
Source organism: Neoceratodus forsteri (assembly GCA_016271365.2). Taxonomy (NCBI): domain Eukaryota; kingdom Metazoa; phylum Chordata; order Ceratodontiformes; family Ceratodontidae; genus Neoceratodus; species Neoceratodus forsteri. The sequence goes on along the minus strand of CM028135.1, from coordinate 494,213,474 downwards.
TAGGTAGCGAAATGGCAGGCTAGGAGGGCCAAGCGGTCCTTATCTGCTGTCAAAGTCTATGTTTCTATGTTTCTATGTTGCTGACAGTCACAAAGACCATAAAGTGTAATTCCAACACTGACTGAAGAAAATAACTTTGAAGGATCAAGTTAGTGTACTCACTGGTGTTTCTGTCCTCCACCAGCATTCGTTTGCCTGAAGAAGATCCTGTGGACTCCGACTCCTGCTGTCTCATCTTATTCTGTCCAAGAATGGTAACTGCTCCACCTAGTCTGCATTGAGGGTTGCCTTTATGGAGGCCTACAGTCTTTCCTTCTCCTTTAGAGGGAGTCTCTCTGGCCCATAACGTTCACCAGCATGGGTGGTGACCTCTTTGACCAGTACTTCCACCTCCTTAATGGAGAAGAGGGTGCCAGCTTTCTCTGTGTGCTGACAGAGAACATGGTAGTCTGCTGTCCAGGGCTCTGCTGTGCAGGTGGTGCAACCCCATGGCCCTAGGGCTGCTGGCCCTGCTCCTGCTGCCCCCGCTGGTACCCACCATGCAGCGGCTCTGCTTCCTCCTCCTGGCTACTGCCCAGTCCTGCTGCTGCTGCTGCAACCATTTTAGTAATGAAAGAAAAACACTACACTACAGAAAAAAAATCTCCACAGTAGGCTCACTAATTTAAACAAAATTAAACTGAAAAAAAGAATACGCTTTGGCTTTTCTCATTCTCTCTCTCTCTCTCTCTCTCTCTCTATTTTCCTCTCTCTCAGTGAGACTGTCTCTCTCTCTCTCTCTCAATCTCCACAGAGAACAAGAAGGGCAAGCTAGATATTTTCAATTTCTGACTGCCAATATGTAGACCTTTTATAACTCAGTTTACAAAAGTTCTGCAGTTCATACTGGGATACTGTTTACAAAGTGCAGAACTATTTTAACGAGAACATGCGTAATATGGAAATGAGTAACATCTGGAAAATGTAACCATGAACATGGGTTTCTGGGAAACATTCCACTACTTATCATAAAATACACAATAATCTGTGATGTGCAGAGTCAGAATTCCACCATACTGAATGTGGCAGCAAATAAGTGCACATTAATCCACAAATTTTTCCACCTTTACAGATAAACTTGCCAATCCGCACTGAAGAACTTTATATGTAGTACATACAAAAAAATTCCACAGTTCTAAGTCAGAATTCTGTGAAAAATGCCAAAATGATTTCCAAACATTTGCAGAAATTCCACTGGCGGAAGTTTTTTCTCACACCTCTACACAATATGCCCCACGCAGTGAGCATGTGATGGGCCTGGTGCTTTGTGTATGGCCATAGTGCCGTGCCCAAAGTATGCTATTGCCTACCCAGTATTTTAATGGTCTGGTACTTTGTGCATGGTCCATAGCTGACTATAGATCCTAGGCAGAGTGGGCCTTGTGGCAGGCATTGTCAATACAAAGTACTGAGTACTTATTTTTTAACAGATTTTTTAAAAAGAAAGGAAAAAATCGAGCAACAGTTTGGGTCAAAACTAAAAGCAGCAATGTTAGGATAAAAAGTTCCCAGAGTCTTGTTAAATTTGTGGTGTTCCTCGCGGTTTAAACAATCACACAGTGCAGCATTGATGTTGCTCTAACATCAGCACCGTTTCTCTAACCATGGGTGTGACACATTTTTCTCTGCCTGGACAGACATGCCAGGCCAGTGCTGCATTGTTTGATTATTTGAACCAAAAGGAACACCATGCCAGAAGTTCACCAAGATTCAAGGAACTTTTTATCCTAACATTGAATTTCCGTACTGTTATGTCATTAAGGATCAGCTTTAACATAGGTTTTTGCAATGAACAAAAAGGATACAGTGCCACCCCCCACCTCCCAAAAGCAAATCTCCTACCCCAGAAAATTCATTCAGAGATTAGATGAAGCTGCAAATACTGTAAAGGTGCAAGTTACAAACAGGAGCACTCCAGCACTGCAACCTTAGGCACAAAGGCTGGGGAAAAAGGTTCAGGAATGAGGGACTGTTATTTAAAGATGAGTTTAGTGAGGGGATGTGCTGGCAGCATTGGCATGATTATGCCCAAAGGCAATCTACTGGGGACAGTGGTATTAAATAATATGAGGCTGGGACCCAGTGCTCTATTTAATTAAAAACTTTTGGGATCAGGTTAGAGATGGGGTACTTTATAAAAGATGCATAAGGTTGGGGCTGATGATGCCAGCATGCTAGTTATTTTAAGGATATGAGAATTAGGAAGTGGAATGAGGACTGTAGACCACTTAGGGAGGTGATGGGTGCCATGAGGTAGCCTTCCTCACCTGAAGGAGAGTGAAATGCTTTTTAAAGTAAAAATCTATTTTAGCAGAAATATTCTATACAAAATAATGAATACACAAACAGTGTGGTCACCAAATACAAATATTAGGCATCTGAACACCACTAGAATTGAATATGGAAGACATAATATATGATAGAAAGGGGTTATACTATGTTACTATGCAGTGCCAGTTGGTTGATTTGAGTCTGAGGTTAAGCAAGGGCTTTATTCTCCAGGAAATACATTGACAAAACCATACTACCACTCCCCGGTCACAGACACATAGAATAGAACTTGTTGCCAGATAAGGACCGCTTGGCACATCTAGTCTGCCCAGATTGTTCCTATCTGTACTGTCATTGCAAACTCTACATGATCTCTGGTTACTCCCCTTCCCACTCCTTTTGAGGCAGGCCCCTAAGGTGGAGACATTCCGGAGGGGCCTAAAGACTCACCTTTTTAATTTAGCATGCCTTGCCGATGCCTTTTAACTTGCATATACAAAATGTTAATTATTTTTCTGCTATGGTTTTATTAATATAAATTGATTGTCTTAATTTGTTTTGTCAAATTTCTTTTATTGTATGGCACCAAGAGCCTCTGGGATTGGGTGCCTAACAAATAATAAATTGATTGATTGATAATATGATTCCTTTGTGACTACCCCATGCATGGCTGAAGCCCGCCACTCTTTTTGCTCCCACCATCTCTGCTGGTAGTCAGTTCAGGTGTCTACTACTCATTCAGGGAAGAAGTGCTTCCTCACTAACCACCTAAACATCCCCCTTCCATCTTCATTGCTTGCCCTCTTGTTCTGGTACATATTCTCCTCTGAAGAATGATGCCCTCATGTAACTTGTTCACACCTGTGAGGTACTTGTAGATCTCTGTCATGTCTGACCTGTCTCTCTTCTTTTCCAGAGTGTACATATTGAGATCTCTCAGTCACTCCTCACAGGGCTTTGGATGTAACCCCTGTACCATTTTTGTTGCCACCCTCGATTCTCCTTCTGTTGGTGATTTCCCTCCTTATGCACCCCAGCATCCCACTGACCCTACCTACTGCCTTGTCACACTGCCTCACCACATTGAGGTCATCAGATATGATAACCCCAAGGTCTTTTTCCTGCTTTGTGACCATCAGTACCCCCCCTTTATACACAGCTCCAGGGTTTCTGTACCCTAGGTCTATGATTTTGCACTTTTTTACATTAACACCCTGATGCTACAGTATACCCTCAACCCTCCAATCCTCTCCAGAGTATCTACCCTATTGCCAATTTTGGTGTCATCTGCAAAGAGGCATACCTTTCCTTCCATCTCTTCTACAATGTCGCTTATGAAGACAATGAAGAGGACTGGTCACAACATGGAACCTGAGGCACCCTTCCATTCACCATCACCCTCTATCACCTCTCCAGCAACCAGTTCCTTACTTAGAAAGAACACAAAAGCAAGCAGCAAACTGGTGGCAGCAATATAACAAGTCAGGCACAAATTAGTTGCTTAAATGCAGAGGAGCCCTCGGCTACTATCCCCGGTGCTTTGAGTCTAATTTGTGACCCTTCCTCAAGGGGTTATGGCCTGGGTGCTACCAATGCTCTTTTTATTCATTCAAATTTTAAAGTGACAGTGCATAGAAAAAAGTTTTAAAGTAACAGTGAAAGCACATAAATGCCATTATATAAATATCAAAAATAGAAAGACAAAAAAATCATGTACATCAGATCAGAACTCAAGCAACTTTATCTTGCTAAACTGACTATCATTTGCTGGTAACACTTATTTATTTAATGACTCTTCTGAGGCATGAAAATTATTTTTGAAACTAAAGGAGTTCTTGGGACTGATCCCAATCTGAGAAGTGTTGTTGTCCTGCTCATAAGTCCCTAATGCTTACTCCCATAAGTCCCTCATTCTTACTATATGTAAGGACCATGTAGTAAGGATAAAGAGGGAGGGGATTGTGTGGAAGCAGGGGGTGAAAAGGAAGAAACACTAAATTATTACTTCTGCTTAGTATTTACTAAAGAAAAGGGGGGGATACCAAAGGGGGGGTGGAAGAACAGGAACCGAGGGGGAGGGGGTGACAGATGGGGAAATCACAGAGGGCAGGGTTCTGAAGGGTTTGAGGGCACTGAGGGTGGATAAGGCACCTGGGCTAGATGGCATTCATCACAGGATTATGAGGGAGCAGGCAGAGGTCCTGGTGGGGCCAATGGCAGACGTATTCAATGCATCTCTGAACTCAGAGTGTGTACCTCAGGACTGGAGAATGGCTCACGTGGTACCTCTCCATAAGAGCAGACCCAAAGATGAACTGGAGAACTACAGACCAGTGAGCCTCACATCCATAATGAGTAAGCTGATGGAGACAACCCTGAAGAAGAGGCTAGTGGCCCTTTCAGAGGACAATGGGCTGCAGGACAGTAGGCAGCATGGCTTTGTCACTGCCAGACTAACCTGGTGGAGTACTATGACTGGGTAACTAGGCAGTTGGATAAGGTCATGCAGTGGATGTCCTGTACCTGGACTTCAGTAAGACATTTGACTCAGTGCCACATGGGAGACTAGGACATGAGTCAGAGGGCACAGGGGTGGGTGCAAAGTTGGTAGGATGGGTAGTGAACTGGCTACAGGGAAGGCTACAGAGAGTGGTGGTGGGTGGGGAGATCTCACCCCCAAGGGTGGTGATGAGCAGAGTTACGCAGGGCTTGGAGATGGGACCAGTTTTGTTTGGGATATTCATTGCAGACATGTCATCAGGCATCAATAGCAGGATCAGTCTGTTTGCTGATGACACCAAGATGGCTGTGGTGCTGGATGACAGAGGGTTGGCAAGGGTTGCAAGATGATCTGGCAAAGCTGAAGACCTGGTCGGACACCTGGCAACTGGTGCTGAATGCCAAAAAATGCAAGGTGTTGCATTTTGGGGCAAAAAATTCAAGCTACCAGTGGGGGGGAGGGTGCAGCTAGCCATGACAGTGCAGGAGAAGGATCTGAGGATGCTCATTACGGGACCAATGAACAACTCAGCACAATGTAGGAAGGCAGCTGCAAAGGCCAACAAAATGCTGGGTTCTATTGCCAGGTGTATATACTCAAGGAGGGGAGAGGTGATTCTGCCCTTGTATAGATCACTGGTTAGGCCACACCTGGAGTACTGCCTGCAGTTCTGGTGCCCATACCTGAAGAAGGACATCAAGTTACTGGAGAGGGTGAAGCACAGGGTGACAAAGATGATCCATGGTCTGGAGGACTTACCATACAAGGTAGGCTGAGAGAGTTGAACATGTACTTACTAGAAGAGAGGAGGGCCAGGGGGAATATGATTGAAACCTCATAGTGGTGGCCGGGTGGAATGCGTTGCCAATGGAAGTGGTATCCTGTAGAACAGTGGGCTGTTTCAAAAGGGGTGGGACAGGGCAAGAGGGAGTGTCATGGGAGGGAGGGACAGATGCAGAATAAGGGCTGCTAGCTACACGATCAAGCAGACTTGATAGACCACAAGGTATTTATCTGCTGGCTATTTTCATATGTTTGTCTGTACTTCCATACATGTTTATTATTTAGACTGTTTGCTTTGTTCTTTATCTGGGGAGTATGTTTTGAGCAGCACTGGCTGGCTCTGTATGTTTCTTTAATTTTACAGTGCATGCTAAAGCGGTATTGTTGGATGTGGGCAAGGGAGTGAAGGCAATTTTACAAAACATTTTTGGATATGATTGTTGCACTATTCTTTGGATCATGGATTTTGCCATTCATCTCAAGATGGCCACCACCACGTGGCTGAACAGTCATGAAGTACTAAATGTACCATCTCCCTCCCTCCCCACACGAAGCTTTCACATGGAGACCTACCAGATGGAAATTAGTACACAGCCTCTGCCTCCCTGTTTTTGACATGGTTTACTGAAGTAAGTGGGGCATAACTCCTTTTGCTAATAATCATCCTAAATTGAATGTTATGTTTTAACTGTGTTTCTTGTCTTTAAGGGGCTTGCTATATAAAATGAATAAGACACTGATTGGAGACTCATAATGGTTTTTGCAGTTCACGTGTTCAAAGTATAAAATTTGTGCAAACTGTTCTTTGTATGTGTGTTCATGAGTTAGAGTCTGTGGAACAACCTGGGAGGAAACTTCCAACCTTTTTGGTAGACATTTTCATGTCACCTCACAACCCACCTGGGGCATGCAGCAATTTAGCATTGCCGCACACCTGCCCTGTTTTATTGCTTACTTATAATTTACAATTTGATCCTATGAGAATCATATACTACACTTCCCAGGTGGTTGAAGGCACTCTGCTACACCTCATGCCTCACAACCCAGCTGGGGCGTGCGGTAATTTAGCATTGCTGTACATCCTGTCATGTGTTATTCCTTACTTCAATTTACAATGTGATCCTGTGGGAATTTTTTTACCGCAGTTCCCTGGTGGTTTGCAAGTGTGCATGTGTATCCATGGCTACAGAAGCACTGGTCTACAGTCGTCGGCTTCTGTTATAGATATCTAGCAAATCTTAACTTAAAAAAAGGACTGTGTATACCTTTTTAATAGAAGATGACTGATTTTAAACCTCTGACAGCACGTCCTTTACTACCATTGGCACCGCTCAGTTGCACTACAGTAGAACAACAGAACTCTCTTGCTTTCCTCTCTTAACAGTCTATGGCTTCCTTTACAGATATCGAAATAATGTTAAGTTATAAAAGGCAGTTTACATACTTTTTTAACACAGGATGCCTTATTTTAACCCTCTGTCAGCATGTCCTTTACTACTATTCTCACTGCACAGTCACGCAAAACATTTAGTACCCCAGGGCTTCTATACCAGTGGCAAACATCAGACATTGACAAGTGCTTGTTTTTTTTAAATCCACCCTATTGAAGTCCAGGACCCTTGTTCTTGTGTGACTTGTCTCTGACACCTGCTTTAAACCACACTGTTTTGTGATCACTTGTCCCCAGCTGACACCGTGCCTTGATCTCTGCAACACTACCATGTAATATTCCACTTATAATGGGCTGCTTTACAGTATTTTAAATGTAGTAAGTCAGTCTATAGCACCGTGTCCATCTGAGGACAGTGTATCTTTAAGTTAGAGCTGCATTTCACTTTGTGGGGTTAGATTGCTCAGTGAGTTCTGGATTAGTTTGGTTTGGTTAAATGTTTAGTTGCCAGGCTGCACACTGTGCTGTTCATTACTTGGGTTTGGTTGATTATTTAGCAGGGAGTTCTTTGGGTTGAAGGTCTGATTGGTCCTGCCATGTGCACAGCACTGTTAGGTTGCACACTGAACTGTATATTAGTTAGGTTTGGATGAAGCTTCACTTATCAGGATGCACACTGAGCACTGCATTGGTTGCATTTGTTTGCAGTTTTCCACATGTAATCTGTGAGATTTAGCTATAAGTCAGTGTTTGTTTATAAGCTTGATCAGGAAAACTGCAGTGAGCTCTCTTCCTGCTTGTGAGAGTCAAGGGGAAATCACTGTTCATTGATTTCCTTGAGTTGCAGAGACAGAGGGGTGGTGAATTGTCTGCCTACTTGTAAAACTCGGATATAAATCAGAGTTATTTGACTACTTTTCTGTTGACACAATACATTACTAGTAAGCAGCAATTTTTCTACATTTAGAGTATTACATATAAAAGGTTAAGTGCTAATTGTACTGCAGTGGTAGTAAGTTTATTTATTTAGCACCCTATCCCAGGGCCTCTGAATGCTGTACATAGTTAAAACATAAATTGAACATTATAATAGGTACTGTCTATTAGACAGATATCACAGAATTGAAATAAGCAAATATAAATTAAAATAATTTAGACAGTATGATATAAATAGCTAAATGCTAAAACCAACCAGTGGATAACATACATTGAAGTCCAGCCTAAACAGGTAGGACTTAATGCCCTTCTCAAAGATCTCCACCAAGGGGGCTACCCTCAAAGAACTGGGAAGTAGGTTCCACATGGCTGGGCCAACCACTTCAAAAGTACTATTCCCAGATGTTCTGAGCCTGGCCCTGGGAACCATAAGGAGACCCCCTCAGAGGAGTAGATAGGGTCGGATGGGCAGTAAGGTGACAGGCAGTCACTCAGATAACCCAGGCTCAGTCCATATAGGGCTTTACAGGTCTGTGAAACAACTCTGAAAATAATTTGCCACTTCATCAGCAGTCAGTGCAGGACACACAGGACTGGAGTCACATAACAAGACTTTGGAAGACCTATCAGTAACCTATCCACTGCATTCTGTACTAGCTGCAGGCATTGCAGGGCTTCTCCACTAACCCTGAGATACAGAACATTACAGTCATCGAGTCTAGACGTCAAGAAGGCATGTACCTGTGAAAGCAGGTCTTCTAGCGGATCAAGGCTTTAATCCTGGAAATATTTCTGATATGGTAAAAGCCACCCTGAACTACAGACAACACTTGTGCCTCAAGTGTCAGTCTTTCATCAAAATGACACCCAGATTCTTATCCTTAATGGAAGCTACAAGATTGGGGGAACCAAGAACCAGACCAGTCCTCTCCACTGTAGCCCCTGCAGGCTACCATTGATCAAGCTTGATCACTAATACCTCTATCTTGTTCAGGCTGAATCTTATCCAGCTGCAGGGCATCCAATCCTGAATCTCGATCAAGAATAAATTAAGCACATCAACTGCTGCAGGCATCCCAGGTGCAAATGACAAGCATATCTGGATATCATCTGCATAGCAGTGAAAGCCTAAGCCATAATATCTGATGATATCACCCAGGGGCAGCATGTACGCCATGAACAGCACAGATGAGAGGGTCAAGCCCCAGGACATACCACAGAGAAGGGACTTTGGGAGTGAGGAGAGATTTCCCATGATCACCCTCTGCATTTTATCCCTGACGTGAGACTCAAACTAGCTAATAATCATACCAGTGAGTCTACAGTACTCCCTTAGGTGATTCAACAACAACCCATAGGTTCATATTGTGAAATGCTGAAGAGAGATGAAGTAGAATGAAGTCTGACTGTTCCCCGCTGTGTCTAGCCCTGAGGAGGTCATTATGCACCCTGGCCAGTGTGGTCTCTGTATTATGCCTCAATCTAAATTCATCTTCACATTAACCTTTCTCAAAAATGGAAAGTTAGAGATAGGTGTAAAATTCGGCAATCAGTCTGGGTCCAGAGATGTTTTTTTGAGGAGGGGCCTCAACAATACTTCCTTCTGTGCACTCCTAAAGGACTCTTCCAAAGGGGGAGCACTGGGCTATCTCAGTGAACACTGGGCCCAGAAATCCCACACAACTCACTCCTCAACAATACTTCCTTCCATGCACTTGGAAAGGACTCTTCCTCAAGGGAGCAATGGACTATCTCAGTGAACAATGGGCCAAGAAATTCCACACAACTCACTAGGAGGTGTGTCAGACCTGGGTCCAGTTCACAATAAGTTGGCTGCAACTCTGAGATCACTTCACTAACCTCTTCTGCTGTTACTGGCCTAAACTTGTCCCAAACAAGGGGAGAGTTTCTCGTGACAACCAGCTCTCCTCTGTGCCACAACAGCCCAGTTGGAATTATAGAATTATCCCAGACCTGATTGAGGACACCTGGCCAGGGAAGAAATAAGTGAACTCTTCACACCTAGTGGATGAGACTGCTTTTACCAGTTGCAGACAGACTGAATGTAATAACCTGTCTACAGTCCAGAAAAGATGAGATGGTCTGTTCCTCCCTGCTACAATCTCTCTGGACAGGAATGCTGCCTCTTTATGGGAGATTACTACGTCATACTCACTGTAGTGAGTTCTCAGAGCCAGTCAGTCCTCATCAGTCCTGGACTTCCACCACCAATGCTTCAGTCTTCAGTCTCTGACCAATGGCCTTTATCTCCCTAAGCTTCCCATCAAATCAGGGGAATCTTAGGTGAGAAGTCCTGGGTCATATACAAACTGGCATAACAGAATATTCCTCTTACAGGCCACCACTGCCTGCCCTGATGCTGCCTCACAAGCAGCTATCATGACTGAAAGGTTTATTGCCACCTGCAGTTCTGCTGGGGACAAACCCTTTAAAAGGCAGCAATGGATCATCACCACTGGGGCTAGACAAGGGGGCCCCCTAATGAGAACTTTACTGTGCAATGACCTGACAAGCAGACCAGATCAATCCCAAGTTGTTAATATTAAGCCCCAGTGAGAATACTAAGCCAAAAGCATGATCATCAAAACTAGATGAGATGCAACTATGTGGGGACCTTGAACAGTTTTTCTTTTGGCTGCAGCTGCAGAAATTCTTCTATGCTAGGCAAACCACTGAAAAGCAACCCCTCCACATCACAGAGAGAAAACCATCACAGACCTCACCGGTAGGACAGAACCCTAATCTAGACCAATATATTGACACCTTTAGACACCATGTAAATGCAGAAATCTTACACAAACAGAACAAAATTCGGTATAATCTGAACCCACTGAAAGAAGGGCAATTCAAGCCCTAAAGAAAATGAGTAGTATCACCATCAAGCCTGCTGACAAAGGCAGAGCAGTTGAAATAATGAACAATACACAGCATACAACAGAAGCAGAAACACAACCATCAGATACATAATGCTAGATGCCATTACTGGAGGACCCAACAGTAAACTTTAGAAGGGAACACCTTTCTTTGATTGATAAATGTCCACCAAGCATCAAATCACAACTACGGTTTGTAACTGGTTTAATTTCTCAAAATACAAGCACAGAAATATTTTATACACCTACAATGAAACATAAACAACGAATTCCTGAATGTCCAATTATCTCAGACATTGGCACTCTTTCTGAACAAATATTCTGCTGGGTCGAGGGCATCCTCAAACAGGTGGCACAAATTACTCCAAGCTTCAGCCTGGACACAACCAACTACCTAAACAATCTTCACAAATTTAAGGCACTCCCTACTGACTCCTTTCTGGTCATAATGCTGCCAAGCTGTCTACTCTCCCTATCTTACTTCCACCCCCCACCCCAGATTAATGCCTCCTTAGCTGCTGCAATTTTCTTAAATGCTATATTTTGCAGCTGCTTATTGTCTGCCCCACGACTTAACTTCCCACCCCCTGCTCTCCATTCTGTTTTCTGATCTCCTCCCCTTGCTTCTACATTTATTGTCCAACATCTAACTCTCTCCCTCTGTTCTTTCAACAGGAGTCTCCTTTGTCTCTGGGCACTGTAGCTGAAAGCGTCTGCACCCTTCCTTCCCAGTCCACGGCACTTGCTTCAGCTGCCACCAGCGCTCCCCGAACCAACTCCTCACTTAAAGTACATTCATTCCCTACGCAGGGTGACTGCTGGTGCAGCTTTTTCTCTCATTGGCTGCTACCGCTATTGCACAGGGACCTGATTGGTCAACCTGTGAGTCCCAGGGATGCCATTGGTTGCTGCGCTAAACCAGGCTCTGCATCTTAGATCGTTTCAGCAGCTTTGAAAAAGCCTTAGCGTGGGTTCAAATTTTTAAAACTGTAACTTAGTTGGAACCTGTATTTTTGTCCTGCCTCCCCTCCCCTGCCCCAACCTCGATTAAATATGCTGTTGTCCCTCCCTGTACATTACTCTCCACTGCCATTGGCTGATGTAGGCTCTAATTACACACCTCTTCCAAACACTGTTTTCTATCTATTTGACAATGAATTTATATGGAGAAACCCTATTTAGATAAGAAATAAGCATGTAGTCATACCTTATCTAAATAATATTCCTCAACGCTACATTAGTACAGGAATTTTATCTCTGGCTGCATCCATTTCCTTTGCTCCAGCCCACATTGTAGGTGCCTGGGTGCAGTTGAAGCCTGCAACTCCTCTGCTGGTACTTCCTGTCCTCACATCACTCCCTGCTATGTCCCCTACCTAGTATCTGTATTTGTCCCTGCTTCTATTACCACATATCTGGCCATTGTTTGCAGCCTTTGCTTCCTTGCACATCTTCGTCTTCCTGCCACTAAGTATATTGGGTCATAGACTGGGAAATACAATGAGCCCAATACCCCTTTGGTTGGGTTGCATTACATGCAAGCTGCATATCATTATTGCACCCATAAGTGAATCAGTCTCCCCTGACCTTTTATTCAGTCTCTGGGTACACAACACTTGTCCCTCACCCCCCAACACCCTCTTATATTGCCTCCCAGCCGCCCTAGCTACTAACGGGTCTAGCTCATCTACTGTCTTGTACTGCACTAATAGCAGTAGGCATCCCTGTTCCATTCCTTTCCCACCCTTTATATGTCACATTCACTATGGTTTTTATATATGCATTCCTGTGCCCCAGTCACACCTACTTCCCACCACCAACTCCCACTTGCCCTAGCCCTCGTAAAAGGGCAAGATCATGTTTGCATAGGCTCCTGTTAAGCACTCTCATAAAATTCCTGCTCTTGTTACTAATTTGCACAGGTAATATCAAACTTAACCTCTTCTCCCCTCCTCCTATCCTGGCTCACTCCACACTGCCCAGTACAAAGGGGCTAAGCCTGATCCACATCAATGCCTGTAGCTCATTAAAGAAAC